>CM030367.1:18155823-18755823 GCA_017893485.1 Hemerocallis citrina
TTAAAATTAAAAAAATTTTAAAACTTTAAAAATCAAAAAAATCAACAAAAAAAATCATTAAAAATTTAAAAAATTTAAAAACTAAAAAACTAAATAAATTAAAATTATAAAATTGTTAAAGTTCTTTAAAAAAATTTAAAATAAAAAAAATTTAAAATTTTAAAAAATCAAAAAAATCAAAAAAAATGAAAAAAACAAAAAAAAAAATCAAAATATTGAAAATTTTCGAATTTCAAATTTCAAAATTTGAAATTTGAAATTTTTATTTTTGGAAAATCTCAAAGCAAATCAAAATACAAATCCAGTGTTGAACCCCAATCAAGAAGTCGTCGCCGATATCTGATCCGCTACTGATTTTGTATCGGCGACTCCCCTCCACCAAATCGAGCGCAAATATCACACGACTCCATATCGGCAACTCCTCTCCACCAAATCAAGAGCCTCTACATGTGATGCGGCGACTCTAATTTCATCTCATTAACTGAATTCTCATTCTAATTTTCAATTTTGTGTGTACAAGGGATTACTCAGTTTTTTGCTGACTCGAATTTTGTATGTGCATGGAATCTAAGTTCAGAGAGGTATGATTGTTTTATTTTTATATTTAAAAAAATTTAATTTGGTGATTTATTTAATGAGTTTTTTATTGGTTTTGATTTAAGGTGTACGTAAGTGAGAGATGGATTATTTGATGGCCTCAATTTGGGTTTCCAAACTATAGTAGGACAGGTAAGCTGATCAGCAACCTAAAAGAACTTGGCAAATATGCAACATTAATTTTTTTACTACACGAGAATATACTATCATGAAGTGTTCGCTTCACTAGTTATTAGAAACCATGGATAACATAACATATAAGAACTTTTAGTGTATGTTTGGACATATAGGATTGGGATGACTGGAGTTTACCAGTGACGGATGCAAACTCTCCAATCAAAAAAGACTGCTAAAGTAAATTTGTTATTAATCCATTTTTATTTTTTTTGTAAAGGTGCAATGGGGAGACAAAGTGGAGATAAAGGAAATGATTAGCTTAGATTAGAGTTTTGAGAACCTCATGTATTACATTTTGGTTGAAATAATAATAAGAGGTATTTCAATTACAAACTGAGTCTCAGACAAACAAATGTTTAGATTATTGGTATTGTAGATACCTTCACACCTACACTTGGGTTACCCCTATATTTAAACACGCTCATAGTGGTTATGGGATTAGAGAAAACTCTATAAAACTTATATAATCATATCGTTGCATAACTATTACAAGTATCTAAAAGTGATGCTGAAGTTAAAAAAAACTCTATGCAGTGTTTCTAACAAACTATATGCATTCCAGGTAAGTTCAAGCTAATGATCAAGAAGGCGATGGTTGAGTTTAAAGGTAGATATGTTGCTTCCTCATATAATATGTTTCCTACTTCAATTAATTTGCTGGACCACAAAAACTATTTTATATAATCAAACCAGGTGCACCATTCTGAAGACGTGCCGAAGGCACGTATCAACGAGCAAACCTAGTATTGTACATCTCAGAAAGTATATTAACATCTGATAGTAGAATACACTAAGAACACCAAAATTAATCGTCAAATATTTTTGCTCCTTAATATACAGAGAAAGTTGTTTATCAGAACGAAACAACAGCATATGTCTGGCTTCTCACTGCTTCCTGCAATGTATCACATTACTATATGTCAATGTAAGTTTCATTTTTTATATGACATCTAAACTTTTTCATATTAGATCAATCATTTTTTTCTTCTATATTCCTAACATTATAATACTTACTTTCATATGCTGCATCGTTCCGAAAACGTGTTCTAGGCATGTGTTCATGGGCAAACCCAGTATATATACAAGATATGATAAGTATGTATCATACATATGAAACTATATATATACATATACTAACAGAACCGTGCTAAAAGATGACTCTTCAGGATAGCTTCGATAGATTGGTTCATGAGTTAAAATGAGAATTTTACTGTCAATTATAATCACCTCCTAGGAATTAATTCGAAGAATTGATTGAAAATTTTGCTGAACATGTGAAAATAAATTTGATGGAAAAAAAAGACAGCTATTAGTTAATAATAATTGGTATCATTGATTTATTTACTAATTAGTGTTTTGAAAGATATGGGAGTAAGGAAAGGATGTCGTGTCTGTTGAATTCTAACTGCGGAATAAACTTAACAACGACGATGAGATGTAAGAACTATAGAATCAAAACAAGAGAAGAAAGAACAACCAAAAGTAACACACAAGAACACACAAGACTTTTATCGAGGTTCACCCAAAAAAAGGCTACTTCCCCCCGCAGAGGCACTCCTGCGATTTGCACTAGAAATATGAAGATTAGGTTTACAAATCTCTCAAGAACACACCACCAAGGTGTAGGGTTTCTCTCTATCTCCCTCTCTCTTAATGACGGCTGGTAGTTCTCTATTTTCTTTTCACTTAACCCTAAAATCGTACACAATACAATATATATAGGATTCCATAACTTGCCATCTCAGCCGCTCATCAATCAGCGTCGGGACAGTCGACCGCAAAATCATGTCGATCTACCGGTCTTCCCCTTCGACTGCACGAGTTCCAACAGAGAGCAGGTCGGTCGACTGCGCGGTCGACCGGTCACTCCTTCAAGATACAGGTTGAATCAGAGAGCGGGACGGTCGACTGAGCGGTCGACCGGTCATCTTGCCCGTTGCGGTTGGGGGGTGCGGTCGACTGCAACTCTGCTGTAGCCTGCAACTACTCTTGACCTCTTGCTCCCACTTCGACTCCTTCTCGCCTATCTTCTTCAACCTCATTATCGTATATTGGATCCACAAACCCCAACAATCTTCCACTTGGAGACATATACACGAAGTCTCTAACATGTTCTTCATTCTTCCATTGGCCTAGTCTAGGCATGTGCCTCTGCGAGTCTCCTCAACAATTAACCTGGAGACAATCCGATAGCGGTATAGCAAAACAGATGTTTCTTGCTATCCACCATCTTAGTGAGCATGGCCGCCGGATTCTTAGTGCCAAGAATCTTAGTTAGCTTCAACCATTTCATCTCAACCCGCCATTCTGATACAATGATACCTCATTTGAATGTGCGGAGTCCTAGAGTGATATGCCGAGTTTTTCGCCAAGAAAACTGCACTTTGACTGTCACACCATAGTTCACCTATGGGTTGCTTCCTGCCCAACTGTTTCATAAGCTCCAAGATCCACAACATGTCTTTCGTCACTTCTGTAAGTGCCATAATCTGACTCTGTGGTTGACTGCACTACAACATTTTGTAACTGCGAAGCCCAACTAATAGTTGTTCCTCCAACTGTAAATACATACCCTGTAGTACTTCTGCAACCATCAGGATCGCCCAAAAAATCCGCATCCACATAACCATGTATATGCAAAGAATCTCACCCAAAACAAAGATAGTGATCTGAAGTACCTGGTAGATATCTAAGAATCCACCTTACTGCATCCCAATGTTGTTTACCTGGATTCTTCGTGTAACAGCTGACAACTCCAACAGCTTATGCGATGTCTGGTCTTGTAGACACCATCGCATACTTCGAACTCCCAACGGCTGAGGCATAAGGAATAGCAGTCATTTCCTCCATCTCCGCCTATGTTTTAGGGCACAAGTCCATTGATAACTTGAAGTGAGCAACCAAGGAACAAGTGACTGGCCCCGCACCATCCATGTTGAATCTCTTCAACACCTTCTTCATATAGTCCGCTTGTGATAACCAAAGCTTCTTGCTACTCCTGTCTCTACTAATCTTCATGCCGAGGATTTGCTTTGCTTCACCCAAGTCCTTCATTGAAAATTCTGAAGCTAGCGCCTTTTTCACTTCCTTGATCTTCTCCATACATGAACCTGCTAACAGCATATCGTCCACATACAATGCCAAGGTAACTATATCATTATCCTCATATCTACGAACATACACACAATGATCCGTTTCGCACCTATCGAAACCTTTTCCTCTCATGAAGCAATCAAACTTCAAGTACCATTGCTGCGGTGCGTGTTTGAGCCCATAAAGACTCTTCTTCAATCGACACACCATGTCTTCCTTTCCTTTAGCTTCAAAACCTGTGGGTTGTCTCATGTACAGCTCTTCTTTGACATCACCATGGAGAAATGCTGTCTTCACATCCAACTGCTCTAAGTGCAAGTCTTCAACTGCCACAATACTGAGCAGAACCCTAATCGAAGCCATCTTCACAACCAGTGTAAATATCTCAGTATAATCAACACCTTCTTTTTGAGAGAATCCTTTCACAACAAGTCTTGCCTTGTACCTCTTACTTCCATCTGCCTCATCCTTGACTCTGAAAACCCATTTATTCATAAGAGCGCGCTTTCCTGTAGGTAACTTGGTCAACTCCCAAGTTGCGTTCCGTTCTAAGGAGCTTATCTCGTCCATCATGGCTAACTCCTACTGAATTTGAGCCTCATCCCTCAAAGCCTCCTCATGAGTCTCTGGCTCCCCTAAATCCATGTACAGAACATGCTCGTGAACAACACTAGCTGATGGATCAAATATCTTGGTTGGCCTCCTCCCTCGTGTCAGTCTCCTCAATGTGGGCATAGGTTCACCAACCGGTTCAGGTTCCCCTCACTGTTCTGGCTATACCTGTTCATCTTGGATAACCTGCTCATTCCCAATGGGCTCATCATGAGCCTCCTGTGCTGCATGTGGTACCTGTACCTGCTGCTGTATTGTAGGGCCCCTACCACTAGGGCTACCTTCAGAATCTGAATCTGAATCTGAGTCTGAGTCTGAACCCCAATCTGATTCTGAATTGGTTGTACTGTCTTGACCTGTGTGTCTGTCCTTATATAGAACCTCTTCATTGAATACTACATTCCTGCTGCGATGACTTTGCTATCCACAAAATTTCAAAGTCTGTAACTGTTGCCGCTAAATCTGGTGTGGGGACAAAGAGATAGTATTTGTGGATTCTTAGGAAAACTGAATAGTAAACCTGTATACCTGTTCCGTCGGGGTATGATCGTTGCTCCCGCCGTGAACCTACAAAAAGTGCGAGACACCGGGGTTGTTCCCGGCGACGCACCCTCCGACGCTCAAGTCAGTAATCTAGGAAGACTATGAAAGAGCGCAAAAACTGGAGAGAGATTGATTACCTCTTAATGGAGATGGATTGGGGGTATTTATAGGCGTCTTAGGGAACAGATTAGGAATGTGATCCCCGTGATCTGATAAGGAATATTCTCCTTGTAAACAGATTAGGAATGTAACTCCTAATCCCCAGTGAAAGGATAGATATGAATCAGGGCCGTTGATTAATATTAATCAGAAACCCTAATTCTATCCTGCTGGACCGGGTTTGTTGCGGGTTGAAACCCGCACCCAGTTGAGTTGGGTCCGTTTGCGGGTTAACGGGTTTTCGAGGAGGAGAACCAGTAGCCGCTTCTGACCCATTGGTAGGAGAAATTACCATTTTTACCCCTGGGCTTCAAGATTCGTGCCTGATTTGGACGGTCCCGATTAAACCCCATTTTTAGCGATATCACGAGCCCCCCACTCCCGAAGGCTGAGCCTGATCAGCCTTTGAGGAGTAGTTTTACTGTTCTAATGGCTAGAGGAGTTGTATCGGGGCTCAAATGGGAGGCTTTGAATCTCGAAGGAGGTGGTTTGGCAATTTTTCAAGTGGATTGAACTCGGAGTCGCTCTAGAGCCTCTTGTTGGAATATCCTTTTGACTTAAGAAAGCGTCGATTCGACGTCCTGGGGTTTTGGAAGATTATTCTTGGGCAACAATTGCTTGTTTGGGAGTGAGAAGGTACTCCCCAACTTTATAATTGCTTTCCAAGAGTTCTTCTTTATCTCTTCGAATTTTTTAATTGTTTTTTGGTGCAATGGCTTGGCCGTTATCCTTCGTTGAGGGGCACTTACATTTGTATCACACTTTCGACCTCCTCTAGAGTTCGCTGACTAAGGGGCCGAGGTCCGTATGCGGTTCGGCACATTTTTCCGAAGAGGAGAGCGAGTTCGGCGTAGTCGTGAGTGCTGGGAGGGAGTCCGGCATGGCGCGAGGTCCAATCTTTCCCCGTAACGAGGTCGGTGCCAAGAACGCTCGGCAGTAGGTGCCGAACTCGAATTTTTCCCCCGTAACGAGGTCGGTGCCAAGAACACTCGGCAGCGGGTGCCAAACTCGAATTTTTCCCCCATAACGAGGTCGGTGTCAAGAACGCTCGGCAGTAGGTGCCAAACTCGAATTTTTCCCCCATAACGAGGTCGGTGTCAAGAACGCTCGGCAGTGGGTGCCGAGCTCGAATTTTTCCCCATAACGAGGTCGGTGTCAAGAACGCTCGGCAGTGGGTGCCGAACTCGAATTTTTCCCCATAACGAGGTCGGTGTCAAGAACGCTCGGCAGTGGGTGCCGAACTCGAATTTTTTCCCATAACGAGGTAGGTGTCAAGAACGCTCGGCAGTGGGTGCCGAACTCGAATTTTTCCCCATAACGAGGTCGGTGTCAAGAACGCTCGGCAGCTTATGCCAAACTCGAATTTTCCCCATAACGAGGTCGGTGTCAAGAACGCTCGGCAGCTTGTGCCGAACTCTATTTTTTCCCCCGTAACGGGGTCGGTGTCAAGAACGCTCGGCAGCTGGTGCCGAACTCTATTTTTTTCCCCCGTAACGGGGTCGGTGTTAAGAATGTTCGGCAGATGGTGCCGAACTCCATTTTTCCCCCTTAACGGGGTCGGTGTCAAGAACGCTCGGCAGTGAGTGCCGAACTCGAATTTTTCCCCCATAACGGGGTCGGTGTCAAGAACGCTCGGCAGCTGGTGCTGAACTCCATTTTTTCCCCGTAACAGGGTCGGTGTCAAGAACGCTCGGAAGCTGGTGCCGAACTCCATTTTCCCCCCGTAACAGGGTCGGTGTTAAGAACGCTCGGCAGCTGGTGTCGAGGTCCATAACTTGTCGTTTTTCATCATGGGAGTTTGTATCTGCTGTGCGCCTCCTGAACTTCTGACAGCTTCTGACAGATGGGACGTTTATTAAGTGCGGTGACCTCTGGGCTTCCGTCGGATGGGATGCTCATTAAATGCAGCTCATGATTTGGCGTGGTAAATAATGCGACGATTGAGGTCGCTTTGTCGTTTTGTGTAGATGGGCCGGTCGTACAGGCCCATTAACCTCATTTGGCGTGCACCTCTCTATAAATCCTCACCCCCCTCTCTCATTTCTCATTTCTCTTCTCTTTTGCTCAGGCGATCTCTTGTGCTTAGGCAAATTCTTCCGGTGGTCGACGTTAATTTCCGGCGAAGTTTTCCGGCAGCTATCCTCTTTAAGGTAATTTATAAATTATGTATGTAGCTTCTGTCTCCGAAGAAATCTCTTGGTCCGAGCCCTCCCTTGAGGTCGTCGAGGATTCGACTCCGACTAAGGGCAAGAAGGTGTTCGGCAAGGATTCGATCGTTGAGGATCCGAAGAGGATGGGAGAGTTCGGACAACTGCCAGGGCCGCTAACCGGGCTCCATAGAGTTAGGCAGCTCCCGGAGGATCAAGCCGAGCGAATCGTCCATGGGAGGGGGAGGTCCTTCGAGGAGAATGCCGAGAGGGAGACGACGGAGGCGGAAGAGACGGCGTCGATCCTGCACGAGGAGGACTTGGCGGTGATCCGGGATTCCTTTCACATCCCGAAGGAGTACGAGCTCATGCTTCCGGGTCCCGGGGTTAGGGCCAATTCGCCGTTTCCAGTGACAATGTGTTGCTGGCCGGTCGATGCCTTCATCGCCGGGGCTCGGCTACCTCTCCACGTGTTCGTCGTTACCGTGGTGAGTTGGTTCGGGGTCAGCCCCATCCAGCTAATGCCGAACGCGTGGAGAGTGATAAATAGTTTCGTTCTCCACTGCCAAGCTGCAGGGATCGAGCCGCAGCTGAACGTGCTTCGGACGTTATACTGGCTCCACCAAGGGAATAAGTCGGAATACCAGTATTACTTGACTCAGAGGCATGGTGGCAGGATCGTCATATGCCCCGAATCCATTAAGCACTGGCGAGAGAAGTTTTTGGTTGTGCGGAGTCGGGAGGCATGGCCGATCCCCTCCAACTGGGTAGAAGGGGTGCCGAAGAGGGCGAGGGCGCTTCCAAAGCTCAACGTAGAAGAAGAAGAGGCGGTCCGGACTCTCCTAGATCGGCCAAAGTATGATTGGAGGGAGCTCACGGAGGACATCCTCTTCAAGGGAGGGCTCTGCCGCATAGATCCCAGTACGCGGCTCTCGTTATGTTTTTTGCTTTCCGTACTCTTTGCCTTGTTATTTGCGGTGTGCTAATCAATTTTTACTTTGGATGCAGAAACCATGGACTACGACGCTGTGCTGGCGCTCAGGGCCGGACTCGCGAGCAAGGCCCCCAAGAAGCGCAAGAGGGTCGCGACCAAGCTGCCGCCGACCTCGAAGACTCCGAGGATCGTAGCCTCGGTCGAGGAGGTGGAGGCCCTCGAGAGCCCCGTCGATGCCATGGCAGGGACTTCGGCTCCGGCCGCTAGTGGCAAGTTCCCCATCGCCGCCTCCCTTGGCATGACGACGCCGCCTCTGACGGTGGCAGCTGAGGAGCTCCTGACGGAGGAGCACAAGAAAATCCACATCCCGGACTGGTAAGTCCGGAAACATGACGGGTTCCTCGGCAACTCGCTGGCGAGCACGCAAGCCGTCAAGCATCTCGCCACTCCGAAGGACCGAGCCGCCATGGAGGCCGGGCGAGAGGGCGACGACGTGATCGAGATTGCTCGTTCGGCAGTGTCGGTAAGCCTTGAGCTTCTTTCATTCATTGTACTCCTTTAGCCAATTTTTTTTTTAACTCTTTTGGTTCTTCTTTGCTACAGATCATCGTCCACTTCGGTCACCTCACCGAGAGGTTGACAGCTCTGGAGAAAGAGCTAAAGCAAGAGTCCGACCAAGCTCGGAACGAGAAAGCTCGGCTGTCGAACGAGCTCGACAAGCTTCACGTCAAGCACGAGGGCAGGTCGGCGAGGATCCAGCACCTCGAGGCTGAGGTGACGAGGTTGGAGGGCGAGCTCCTTCGCCAGAGAGAGGGGTCGGCCAAGCAGTTGGCCGAAGCCGAGGGAGCCAAGGTGGCGGCCGTGAAGGCGGCGGAGGACGCGACCCTGGAGAAGGCGCAAGGGTTCCTCGCCCAGAACATGGCGAAGGCTTTCGCCGCTGCCGTTGACCGGGTGTCGAAGGAGTTCCCCGAGGTGGACGTCTCGGGGTGGAGGCTATTCCCCGGCCACGTCGAGGGTTTCGACCCTGAGTCCGAGGGGGAGGAAGAGGAAGGGGATGACGAAGCTGATGCCGGCGGGACCGGGGTCACTGATGAGGTCCCCAGTACCGTGGTCACTCCGCTAGAGGTGGCGTCCCCTTCGGAGAAGTCGACCCCCACCCGAACTCGTCGCCCGGGAAAAGAGGTTGCGCCTTGACTCCGCTCCTCATTTTCTGGTTTTGTTTTTTGTTCTTTTTTCTTTTCTTTTCAATCATTGTAACGCCTAATAGCGGACTGGCCACCACTGCTTTTTTGAAATGAATGAAAAGAAAATTTTTTGAAGAGTTGGTGTTCGGATCTTCGCCTTTCGCCCCCCTTTCGTCAAATATATTTTTCTTTGAAAATTTCTCAAGTGTCATGCTCCGGCAGTGTTTGAACTTTTGCTGATTACTTCGATCTTTTTTCAGCTCATGGTGGTTGCCCAAGATGTCAAGCCTACCCATTTGGATGAGGAAGCTCGAGCCGAGGCTGGCTTAGGGGCGATGAGGTTGTATCTGGCGAGATGCCGAGAGCGGCTCTACGAAGTCGAGCTTGGATTGCGCCGAGCCGAAAGCGAGCGAAACCATCTCCAGCTCGTCCTCGGCCGGCGAGATATCGAGATTCGTCGTTTGGAAAGCAGAATCGCCGAAATGAGTCCCACAGGAGAAGGTGAACATTCTCCAACTGCTTTCAGTAATGAGCTTCGGATTCAATGCATCCGTCATAACCTGTCCAAAATAACAACGGAAAGAGACGACCTGCTTTCCGAGATCCGGCATCTGCAGTCCGTAGAGACGAAGCTTCGGGCGGAAGGCGAGGGGCTAACGGCAGAAGTGGCCAAGTTGACGACCGAACGGGTCCAATTGACAGCCGAGGTCGAAGCGCTGAAGAGAGCGACGGTGGATAAAAGTATCGAAGTCACTCATCTTCGGTGCCTCATAGCCAGTCGATTAGGCGTGCAGGACTCCGCGATACCCCCTCGTTTCGAAGTTAATGTCAAAGACGACTCGTTGAGTGATCGGATCTCGGAGTTGGAGGCGGAAGTGGCCCGTCTCAAGCCGCATTCGGGACCAATCAATGTCCGAAGCACCTCGTGTACTCGCGCGGAGAGTGATCGGGGCATTACCTTCTACGAAATGGCAACTCGTCAGCGCATTGGCCATCTTAGTCCGGGGGACACGCAAAGCTCGGTAGCAATTTCGTCGAGCGGAGCATCCGTCGGAGCAGCTACTAGAAGCGGCGCCGAGGATACGTCTCAATTTGCTGGCTTGGGGTCGCGCTCGGGAGACAAGCGTCGCCACTCTCGAGTGTCTTTGAAGCGGAATGCCCTGGCTCCAAGAAAGCGCTGAAGACGTCGCCTCCGAGAGCTTTTGTATATATATATTTTTTTTGCCAAGTGTAATAAGTCGGTATTGTAACTTTCTCTTTTGTGTTTGTCTTTGTACCGCATCCTATCCATCAATAAAATGTTGTTGCCAAACTTGTGCGTTCTTTATTTTTGTAACTGTTGTTTGTTGCGCCGAGGTTTCTAAGTCGGCCACTTGCTTGTTTGTCGATCAGTGAGGTGAGAGTTCGGCGAGAGGTGTCAAGCTTCGCTTCTGATGCCCAGTCATGCAGTCTTGCGAGGTGAGGAAACGCGTCCAAGCACAAGTGTTAGACCTCGGATCGTTGCCAGAGTGGTTCGGCAGTTATGGGAGCAATCCCAAATGGCAAACTACTTCTAGCTCGCTTAGGAGCGAACTTGCGAAGTAGAATCGAGCCAAGTGTTGGACTTCGAACCATCGTTAGATTAGTTCAATGGCTGTGGGAGCAATTCCGAATGGCGAACTACTTCTAGCTCGCTTAGGAGCGAACTTGCGAAGTAGAATCGAGCCAAGTGTTGGACTCCGAACCATCGTTAGATTAGTTCAACGGTTGTGGGAGCAATTCCGAATGGCGAACTACTTCTAGCTCGCTTAGGAGCGAACTTGCGAAGTAGAATCGAGCCAAGTGTTGGACTTCGAACCATCGTTAGATTAGTTCAACGGCTGTGGGAGCAATTCCGAATGGCGAACTACTTCTAGCTCGCTTAGGAGCGAACTTGCAAAGTAGAATCGAGCCAAGTGTTGGACTCCGAACCATCGTTAGATTAGTTCAACGGCTGTGGGAGCAATTCTGAATGGCGAACTACTTCTAGCTCGCTTAGGAGTGATCTTGCGAAGTAGAATCGAGCCAAGTGTTGGACTCCGAACCATCGTTAGATTAGTTCAACGGCTGTGGGAGCAATTCCGAATGGCGAACTACTTCTAGCTCGCTTAGGAGCGAAATTGCGAAGTAGAATCGAGCCAAGTGTTGGACTCCGAACCATCGTTAGATTATTTCAACGGTTGTGGGAGCAATTCCGAATGGCGAACTACTTCTAGCTCGCTTAGGAGCGAACTTGCAAAGTAGAATCGAGCCAAGTGTTGGACTCCGAACCATCGTTAGATTAGTTCAACGGCTATGGGAGCAATTCCGAATGGCGAACTACTTCTAGCTCGCTTAGGAGCGAACTTGCGAAGTAGAATCGAGCCAAGTGTTGGACTCCGAACCATCGTTAGATTAGTTCAACGGCTGTGGGAGCAATTCCGAATGGCTAACTACTTCTAGCTCGCTTAGGAGCGAACTTGCGAAGTAGAATCGAGCAAAGTGTTGGACTCCGAACCATCGTTAGATTAGTTCAACGGCTGTGGGAGCAATTCCGAATGGTGAACTACTTTTAGCTCGCTTAGGAGCGATCTTGCGAAGTAGAATCGAGCCAAGTGTTGGACTCCGAACCATTGTTAGATTGAAGGGTTAAAAACAGAGAGATGTATACAGTAGCAAAAATATGAAAAGACTTTATTCATTAATAACCAATGATCGGCTGCTTCTAAAGTTGCTAGCCGTTATTACAAGAAAAAAATGAAAGAAAATCACTACAAGTAACAGGAAAGGAACGGTTCGTCATCTCGAATTACTTAGAGAGGCGTTGTGGTACTCTCTTGGTATTTTAAGAGATGGTCGGCATTCCAAGTCCTGGGAATCTCCCTGCCTTCGAGATCTTCTAGTCTATATGTGCCGGGGCAGATTACTTTAGAGATCTTGTAGGGTCCCTCCCAATTCGGGGCCAATTTGTTTTTCTGACCTGGAAACGAGATGGCCAAATTTCGGAGGACCAGGTCCTCTTCTTTGAGGTCCGTTGGGCGGACTCTTTTGTTGTATGCTAGCTCGATCCTTCTTCGGTAGCTTTGTTGACGTATGGCAGCTCTTTCTCGGATCTCGTCTATCAGGTCTAGGCTTGCTCTGAGCTCTCTAGCGTTCTGCTCTTCATCATATGCTATCAGACGGGGAGAGGGTATTCCGACTTCCAGGGGGATGATGGCCTCAGACCCATAGGTGAGATTGAATGGGCTCTCTCCTGTTGGGGTCCGCTTTGTGGTGCGGTAATTCCATAGCACGTTGGGCAGCTGGTCGACCCACAAGCCTTTGGAACACTTGTCTAACCTCTTCTTAATGCCGGAGAGAATCTGTCGGTTGGCATTTTCGGCCTGGCCATTTGACTGAGGATGAGAAACGGAGGAGAACCGGTGTTGTATGGCGAGGTCTTCACATAAAGCTCGGAAGGCAGCCCCAGTGAACTGCGTTCCGTTATCTGTAATTAGGACCTGGGAACGCCAAATCGGCAGATCACACTTTTCCAGAAGAATTAAACGACCTTATGTTCGGTGATCGTGGCCAGGGGCTCGGCCTCTATCCATTTCGAGAAGTAGTCGACTGCCACGACTAGGAACTTAAGCTGTCCGAGGGCTGGCAGAAACGGCCCTAGTAAATCCATCCCCCACATTGCGAAGGGGATCGGACTTGATAGGGAAGTGAGTGGTGCTTGTGGAAGGCGTCGGATGTCGGAGTACTTTTGACAGGAGCTGCATTGCCGAACGTGTCATTCAGCATCCCGTAGGAGAGTGGGCCAGAAATACCCGTAGTTCAACACTTGGCGCGCTAGGGCCCTGGACCCTGAATGGGCCCCGCCGATGCCCTTATGAAGTTCTTGCAGGGCGTAGTCGGCTTGCCCGGGGGAGAGGCACCTCAGGTAAGGCCGACCGTCCACCTGGGTGAAGGAGCATTTATATAAGATGCCTCCGATTAATGTATAACGCTCGGCTCGGGTTCTAACTCTTCGTGCTTCCTTGGGGTCCTCGGGGAGGAGTCCGTCCCTTAAAAATTCGATGAGGGGTCTCATCCAGTTGTCTTCGAGGATGACAGGCAATGTCTCTATAGAGTCGGGAGTTTCGTCCTCTATGCTCGGCTTCAGAAGGACTTCTATCAGTACGGTCTGCTCGAGACCTTGAAGGGAAGAGGAGGCCAATTTGGATAGGGCGTCGGTCTAAGCATTTTCTTTTCGGGGGATTCTTTGGATGAGGGCCTCTTCAAACAGTGCCATGAGGCTCTTGACTTTGGCTAAGTACTTAACCACCTGTCATCACGTGCCTCATATTCGCCGAGGACCTGATTGACGACCAGCTGGGAGTCGCTAAAGACTCGGAGGCGTTGCACCCCTGCATTTCGGGCCATCCCAAGGCCGGCTATAAGTGCCTCGTATTCAGCTTCGTTGTTCGAGGCTTTGAAGTTTATTCGGAGGGAGTATTGAAGGATGAAGTCATCTGGGCCTGTCAGAATGACCCCGGCCCCGCTTCCTTCATTGCAAGAGGATCCGTTAACATAGACTGACCAGACGGGTGGTCCCTTCACTGTTTGGCTGGATTCGGGGATAGTACTCTCAACTATGAATTCGGCCAGTGCCTGAGCCTTGATCGCGGTCCGAGGTTGATAAGTTATATCATGTTGGCTCAGCTCGATTAACCACTTCATAAGGCGACCCGAAGTCTCGGGCTTGTGAATAACCTGCTTCAGCGGCTGGTCGGTAAGAACAACCACCGAATGGGACTGAAAGTACAGGCAAAGCTTCCTCGCGGCCATCACTAGGGCATAGGCCATTTTCTCTATCTTCGGATATCGGAGCTCGGCATCCCGGAGTACCTTGCTCACATAGTAGATGGGCTTCTGAGCCCTGTCTTCTTCTCTGACTAAAACTGCACTAAGGGTCTGCTCGGAGGCTGCCAGGTAGAGGTAGAGTGGTTCGCCAGGTATTGGTTTGCTGAGAAGAGGTGGATTGATGAGGTAAGCCTTGAGCTGGTCGAAGGACTCCTGTTGCTGCTGTCCCCACTCAAATCCTTTAGCCCCCCTGAGGGCTTTGAAGAATAGGAGGCATTTTTCCCCGGACTTCGACAGAAAGCGCCCTATGGCGGCTAGGCGACCCATCAACCTTTGGACTTCTTTTACACATCTGGGTGGGGCCATGTCTAATATGGCCTTGATCTTCTCAGGGTTTGCTTCAATTCCTCGTTGGCTGACCATGAAGCCGAGGAACTTTTCCGACGAGACACCGAACGCACACTTGTTCGGATTGAGTCTCATATTGTGCCTTCTCAAAACATCGAAAGCTTCCTGGAGGTCGATCACATGATCGATACCTTGGATGCTTTTTACAAGCATGTCGTCAACATACACTTCCATATTGCGGCCGATCTGAGCCTGAAAAACCTTGTTGACGAGGCGTTGGTATGTAGCACCTGCGTTCTTCAGACCGAACGGCATGACTCTATAGCAATAGAGGCCTTGGTCGGTCACAAACGAGGTCTTCGGGATATCCGGAGGGAACATCCGGATCTGATTGTAACCTGAGAAGGCGTCCATGAAGCTGAGGAGCTCATGTCCCAAGGTTGCATCAATCAGAGTGCCAATACTCGGAAGAGAGAAGGGGTCCTTGGGGCAAGCCTTGTTGAGGTCGGTGAAATCAATACAAATCCTCCAGGTCCCATTGGACTTCTTCACCATTACTACGTTCGACAACCACTCAGGATAGTTCACCTCCTGTATGAACCGGGCCTTCAAGAGCTTGTCCACCTCCTCTTTAATAGTGAGCTGACGCTCAGGGGCGAACTTGCGCCTCTTCTGCTGAACCGGTTTGGACCCCGGATCAACGCTTAGGCGGTGGACTAAGAGTTCTTCGGAGATACCGGGCATATCTGCAGCTGACCATACAAAGAGGTCTTGGTTCCTTCGGATGCATTGTACAATATCTGAGTATAGGGCGGACGGGAGGGTCTTGCTAACAAAGAACTTGCGGGTCGGCTCCTGCTCAGAGAAGAGCACTTCCTCCAATTCGTCCACCGGCTCGGACGTTGGTCGAGCAACATCTTGGGGGATTTCCAGAGTTTCTAAGGAGAGGACGGGTCCGAGGGTAGAGGTCATGTAGCACTTGCGGGCCTGCTCCTGATTGCCCTTTACTTCCCCTACTCCGGCCCGAGTGGGGAACTTCATTTTGAGATGGTAGGCAGAAGGGACGGCCTCGAGGGCGGCTAGGCCAAGCCGGCCCAGAATGACATTGTAGGCTGCTGGGACGTCTACGACCATGAAGTCCATCGACTCCGTTCGGGTAGTAGGAGTTTTACCAGCGGTTACATCGAGGGTAATCACCCCTTCAATAGTCACTGGCACTCCCGTGAACCCATGGAGCATGTAGCCGGCGGGCTTGAGTCTATCTCGGGAGAGCTTTAGGCCTTTAAAAGCGGCGAGGAAGAGGATGTTTACGGAGCTGCCGTTATCTACTAGGATCCTCTCGACTTTGAAATTCGCCATATGGAGACTGATGACGAGTGCGTCGCAATGTGGGGTGCGAACTCCTTCAAGATCTTCGTCGGAGAATGTGACAGGCACTCCGAGGCCTTTGGGAGGAGGGGTGGTCTGGACCGAATTGACTTCTCTTAAAAATGCCTTCCAAGAGGAGTTTGAGGAGCCCCCCATTGGGCCCCCATGAATGAGTTGGAGGACTCGCTCTTCCTCAAAGTCAGGCGTCTCTTCTCGTTCCGGACGCTTGTTAGCCCCCCGAGGCAGGGGAGGAAGTTCGGCTCGGTCCTTTCTTACGAACCTGTTCAGCTGCCCTCTCTGGATAAGGGCTTCTATCTCGTTTTTCAAGGCGCGACAATCGTTGGTGTCATGCCCGTGGTCCCGGTGATAACGGCACCATTTCTCTTTATCCCTTCTCTTGGCGGGGGTATTCATCCTCGGAGCAGGAGGTATGATCCCTTCCTTTTCGACTTCCATCAGAATGGTTGAGACGTTAGTGGTAAGGGGAGTGAACTTCTCAAATCTAGGGGGAGGTCGGCGCTGGCCGGCATTATCCTTCTGGAGCTTCTTGGTTCCTTCCTCTTCTGTTCCCTTTCTTTTAAACCCGGAGGAAGACCCCTCCCAGTTGGGTCGGTGTTCGGCCTCTTCGGCCCTAATAAACTTTTCACTGCGAAGGAGGAGGTCAGAGAAGTTCTGCGGAGGCTTCTTGGCGAGGGAGGAGCGGAGGTTGGAATTGAGGACATTAGATTGAAATTCTGCCGCAGCGACCGACTGGTCGAGGGATGCTATGGACCTGGCTTCAGCTGTGAACCTCTTCACATAATCTCTCAACTTCTCACCCTTCTTCTGATGGAGGTGCAATAGCGAGACGCTGGTTTTCTCAGCTCTATGGCTCCGACGACAGTAGCTTCTGGATCTGCCAGGACTTGGTTCATGCCTGGAGTTGTTGGGAAGAGGGGATGGGGACCGTCGTCGAGGACTTCGCTCTGGAGGTGGAGAGGGGGATCGTCGGCGAGGACTTCAGACTGGAGGAGGAGAAGGGACCTTCGGCTCATTAGGGTTCCGACGGAGATTGAGAGCCTGCAGGACGGTCGCTTGGAACTGCTGGAACTCGGCACGGGTGATGGGTGCCTCATTGTTCCTAGGCTGTTGCCGACCCGCGGGGGAGTATGGTCTTCTTCTGTGATGCTCGGGTGACTCTCTCCGTCCCCTCCTGGCAGGGGACCTTTTGTGTTCTCGGTGGCGAGGAGACCGCTCATCCGGATGGTGTTGGCGGGAGGTTCCCTCTCGGGCCCGCTTTTCATCCAGGTGACGGCGTAGATCATCATCTTTCTGGCGATTGAGGACGGTGTTGTGCTGACCGGAGGCTCGGGGATGATGGGAGGCCATAGAGTCCGAAGAGGCATTGTGGATGGAGACGTGGTCCTGGTGAAGAGGCTGTTTCTGAGGGTTAGGACCCTTCGGAGGCGGCTGATTAGGAGGAAGGTCCTGTTGGAGCGGGTCTTCCGCTGGAGGGGGAAGTTGCCCCTGTTGTGAGCGGGATTAGGGGGGACTTCTTGCTGCTAATCGGGGTTGGGTCCTAGGTTGGACCCTCTAGATCTGATTTTCCTAGGAGGCATGGCTGGAGAAGATCTGTTCACCGGGAAGAGAAGAGGTTTCTATTCGTTAGTTTCCCACAGACGGCGCCAATCTGTTGCAGCTAAATCTGGTGTGGGGGAAAACAGATAGTATTTGTGGATTCTTAGGAAAACAGAATAGTAAACCTGTATACCTGTTCTGTCGGGGTATGATCGTTGCACCCGCCGTGAACCTGCAAAAAGTGCGAGACATCGGGGTTGTTCCCGGCGACGCACCCTCCGACGCTCAAGTCAGTAATCTAGGAAGACTATGAAAGAGCACAAAAACTGGAGAGAGATTGATTACCTCTTAATGGACATGGATGGGGGGTATTTATAGGCATCTTAGGGAACAGATTAGGAATGTGATCTCCGTGATCTGATAAGGAATATTCTCCTTGTAACAGATTAGGAATGTAACTCCTAATCCCCGGTGAAAGGATAGATATGAATCAGGGCCGTTGATTAATATTAATCAGAAACCCTAATTCTATCCTGCTGGACCGGGTTTGTTGCGGGTTGAAACCCGCACCCAGTTGAGTTGGGTCCGTTTGCAGGTTAACGGGTTTTCGAGGAGGAGAACCAGTAGCCGCTTCAGACCCATTGGTAGGAGAAATTACCATTTTTACCCCTGGGCTTCAAGATTCGTGCCTGATTTGGACGGTCCCGATTAAACCCCATTTTTAGCCATATCAGTAACCATACTTATCGCCACCGTAGCCAATGAAGACACACCTCCTGGACTTAGAGTCCAACTTCTTTCTTTCTTCCCTGTCAATTAGTGCATATGCCATACAACCATAAACTTTCAAATGCGAATAATTAACAGTTTTACCTGACCATAGTTCTTCTGGAATGGCCCCATCAAGACCACTAGACGGGAAACGATTAATCAAGTCCACTACCGTATCAACTGTAGCGGCCCAAAGATGGACCGGAAATCCCGCATGAAGTCTCATGCATCTCGCCCTTTCGAGTATCATGCGGTTCATCCTTTCTGCTACTCCATTCTCCTGTGGAGTCTTAGGAACTGTCTTGATCCCTCTGATACCTTCCTTTGCCAGATAATTAGAAAACACTTTGCTTGTGTACTCACCTCCGTTGTCTGACTTTATTGCTTTCACTTTGCAACCCGTCTCATTCTCAACCCTGGCCTTCCAAGCTCTGAATGCCTCAAATACTTCTGATTTCTCTTGAATTGCATAAACTCAAACCTTTATTGTAGCATCATCGATGAATGTGACGAAGTATCTATTACCACCATAAGAGAATTCCTGAGCTGGACCCACACATCTGTATGTACGAACTCTAGCTTCGCAAGCTTCTTCTCATGCCCACCCAACTGAAAACAAACTGTCTTCTGTTTGTCCATCACACAATTTTCATAAAAATCCATCTCAACCTTCTTCAGCCCCGGCAAAAGATCCCTAGAACAAAGCTGCTTGACACCCTTTTCACCAAGGTACCCCAACCTGACATGCCATAGAATTGAAGAGGAACTATCTACTGATGTTGTAGCAATGATATCACCTGAATCACCTCCCCTGAGTAAGTACAACGTGTCACCATATTTTTCTTTTGCCACCAACCTGGCACCTGGAGTCACCTTCCATTCTCCATGCCCAAAAGTTGTTGTAAACCATTCTTTGTCTAGTTTGCTAGTTGAGATCAAGTTTTTCTTCAAGCTCGGAATATGTCTTGTATCATACATGACCAATTGCCCACCATTGCGAGCTTTCACTCTCACAGTGCCTTACCCACAACTGGACATATCTGCCCATTACCAACTGAAACTGCACCAAAATTACCTATCCTGTAATCCCCAAAAGCATCCCTCATGGGGGTACAATGATAAGAAGCACTTGACTCTATACACCAATCATCTTGTAAAATATTAAATCCAGCAGATAAATACAATTGATCTAGACGGGGTTCAATACTTACCACATTGGCTACCTGTGATCCTGCTTGTGCTTTCTTATACTCTTCACATTGGTCTCTCCTATGTCCTGGCTTCTTATAGTACCAACACTCACCTTTGCGATGTCCGGTTCTTGACATGGACCTGTGATTCCTACTCTACGATCTCCCTCTATTGTTACTTCAACCACGGTTATCAACTGACAGCACGGTATTGCTAGGATATGACACTGAAGTCTCTCCATGTCTTTTCCTCCTTGCATCCTCATTCATAATGTTGCTTATAACATCCTTTAGGGTTGTCATATCAGTCATGGTGCTAGTAATAGTCTGTTCTACTGTGCCATAACTGTCAGGGAGACTGGATAGCAACAACAACGATTGTGCCCTCTCCTCAAACTTTAAACCCGACGATTCCATTTGATTGTAAACCATACAGTAATTGTTGATGTGCTCAGCAATCGAACCCCTTTCTGACAACTTCAAGTTAACTAACTTCTTTAGGTGTAAGATCTGATTCGCTGCATTCGGCTTCTCAAACTTGTCTATCAATATCTCTATTGCCTCCTTTGGGGTTCTTACCTTCTCAATATGAAATAGCGTCTTCCTGCTCAGCAATAACTAAATCTGCCCAAGCACTTTCTGATATAATTTATTCCAGGCTACCAACACAATCGGATCGACCTCCGCCCCTTCTGGCTTCACACCAAACAACGGATCATCTAGACCCTTCTGTCGGAGATATGCAATCATTTTGATCTTCCACATTGTGAAATCCATTCCATCGAACTCCTTAACTCTACTCTTATCCCCCATATCAATCAATACTATCAACCTGTAGCTCTGATACCACTTTGTTGAATTCTAACTACGGAATAAACTCAATAATGACGACGAGATGCAAGAACTATAGAATCAAAACAAGAGAAGAAAGAACAACCAAAAGCAACACACAAGAACAAACAAGATTTTTATCGAGGTTCACCCAAACGATGGCTACTTTCCCGTGCAGAGGCAGTCCTGCGATTTCCACTAGAAATATGAAGATTATGGTTACAAATCTCTCAAGAACACACCACCAAGGTGTAGGGTTTCTCTCTATCTCCCTCTCTTTTAATGACGGCTGGTAGACCTCTATTTTCTTTTCACTTAACTATAAAATCGTACACAATACAATATATATAGGATTCCACAACTTGCCACCTCAGCCGCTCATCAATCAGTGTCGGGATGTCGGTCGACTGGTCTTCCCCTTCAACTGCATGAGTTCCAACAGAGAGCAGGTCGGTCGACTGTGCGGTCGACCAGTCACTCCTTCAAGATACAGGTTGAATCAGAGAGCGGGACGGTCGACTACGCGGTTGACCGGTTGTCTTGCCTGTTGCGGTCGGGGGGTGCGGTCGACCGCAACTCTGCTGTAGCCTCCAACTACTCTTGACCTCTTGCTCCCACTTCGACTCCTTCTCGCCTATCTTCTTCAACCTCATTATCGTGTATTGGATCCACAAACCCCAATAGTGTCGTGAATGATACGGGGCTTTGTTACCTAGGTTACTCTCTAAACCCAAGCTGATAGGAGGCTCTTATTCATAATAATTACTTAATTATATAGTATTATAAATTATTTATATCTATATCTTATACTAATAGGATAGAGAGTCTATCCCTTCTTTATTTTTCTATTTTGAAATAGAGAAAAGAGAGGAAAATTATGGATTCCTATTTAACTAACACGTGCACTATGCCCGATTTTATGAAAAAACCAAAACATGTACTTATGTGAGGATGATAATGTACATTTCATTAATTACGGTATGAATGATATTCATAAGTTTATTCCAATTTTCTCATATCTTTTAGAGTTCTATATAATTTTATATGTTCCTCAAAACTATTTTAGGCTGCGCAATTTAATTGCACATGGTAACACTAGTTACACATTAACAATCAAAATGAAACCACAATTCCTCCGCCAAACTCTGTGCAACCTCCACTTGTCAATATTGACCTAAATCACATAGTAGTGTTTGGTTTCACCATAGGTAAACTTGGATAATTATGATAGTACGGGCGTGCACGTGAATTTTTTCTTGACTCTTAGTTTGGTGTGCAAAAAACGTGCTTACAAATACTAATAAGTTTAAATTGAGATGTTCAGATTTTCAGGAGTAAATAAAATCAATAAGAGATTCAAAAGGAATTCAGGAATAGGCAAAGATGGAAAGCAATAAAGAAGGATTGCAAAATCAAGCAAAAAAAGAAGTTATTCAAAAAGATCACATGTTGATTAGTGCCCAAGAAAGCTAGCAAGATCAGTTTTGATATTCCATATATGTGAGATTTTATATGTATTTGATTGATTATAGATTGATTAGTATATCGTAAGAATATAAAGTGGTTTCGTCAAGAACAGCACAATTGCGGTAGACCGTAGTTTAGTATCGATCGACCGCACTACAGTCGACCGCACGTTATAGTCAATATAATGAAGCAGTCGACCATTCATCTTTTGACTTTTCGTTTAAAAGATGAACGGTCGACTGTCCCTTAATTGCGTTCGACCGTACCTCGTGCTGTTCATTTTTTTGGAATGTATCGTCTCTATTTTTTATAGATACACTTCCTAATCTATATATTTGGACGAACTCACTGTGTATTCTTCACCTATTGCACTGTGAAAAATTTTCTGAACTAATCAATTCATCAATCCGAGTGTGTGTGATACTTATTTGTTTTCTTCAGTCAGGATCATTAAAGACCATGATTTTTTCTTTTCTTCCACTTCGGTGAGATTAACAGGGCTTGTATTAGAAGTCATGTGGGTATAATAGGTCTCTCGGCCTGAATCTGAGAATTACTGTATAAGGGTTTGAGTATAGTGGAATGCTTGTGGTGGAGAATTTCTACAAGTAGGTGGTGTGGACGTAGACCTGGGAGACGAACCACGTTATATTGCTACGTCACTTATGCTTGCTGTGTTTGCTTTCTCTATCTTTTCTTTTCAATTTGCAACTTAACTTTTAATTTTTTTAAATTCTGCACAATCACCCTATTCACCCCCCAGGGTAATTTACAGTGGTATCAGAGCGAGGTGCTTACTAAGAGCTTAATTGCTTAAGAAAAAGGTCCAATGGCCGAAATCCCTCCCAAAAATTTGTACTCATCAGAGCCATTCATCTTAAATATGACAAGTCTAACACGCTCACCATATTTTGATGGAAAATGCTTTGATGTTTGGAAAGTTCGTATGTCTCATTTCTTACAGATGCTTGGAGAAGAAGTATGGAATATGTGCATAAACAAAATAGATATTCCGGTCAGCGATGGAAATACAGCATTCTCAAAACAAAGCTAGCACTAAAAACAGCAAACTTCAAAGCTATGACGGCGTTTTATGCAGGATTGAACAATAAAGAATTAATGTGATGCGGGCAAAATTGTAAGACAACATACGAGATTTAGAACAACATGCTGAAACGGCACGAGGGAACTGCATCTGAGGTAAAAGCTAAAGTAAATTTATGTTTTTATAAGTTTGATATTTTTCGTATGTTGCCAGGAGAGAACGTGGATCAAATGCTTGCCCGCTTTGATATTATTGCACATGAGCTTGAGAGCTTAGGTAAGAGGTTGGATGATGACCGAAAGGTCGGAAAACTCATAAGATGTCTCACACCAGAATGGGATGTAAAAGCTGTTGCAATGAGGGAGACCCTTGAGAAAAATGGATTCGATTACTATACCTTCCAAGGAAAACTGAAGACTTACGAAATGGAGATGACCGAAACCAAAAATACAGGCAGAACATCGGGATTGAACCAAAAATCGAAGAGAGGACCATTGCCTTGAAAGCAGAAAAGTGTCGATCTTCAAAAGCAAAGTCAGATCGTGAGGAGTAAGACAATGACATCAACTTGCTGACTAAGCAATTTCGTAAGTATCTTAAACATAAAAAAATATGCCAGGTATTAAGGAAAAAGAGAAAAGGATAAAGACGACATATGCTACAAATGCAAGAAGCCTGGATATATTCAGGCAAATTGTCCCGTCTCACAGGATAGGAATAGGGACTACTACCACTCCAATTCGGGATTGAAAAAGAAGGCACTGAAGGCAACATGGCTAGACAAAAATTCAAGTGAGGATGAGCAAGATCACAACAATGTTGGCTTCATGGCTCTTGGAAATTGTGAGGTGCAGTCACCATCTCAAGAAGAGGTAATCGAAGAACCTACTTACGATGATTTAGTAGACATGTGTAATGGATCAAAAGATTATGCTAAGAAATTGAGTCGTGAAGTAAGAAAATATAAACAAATCTCAAATGAACCTCATGACTCTTTGTAACGCCCCGAACTTCCTATATGGAGAATTCGAGACAAGAGCCAGGACCTTTACATTCAATTAGCCACAATACACAGAAAAAACAGGAAAATTTAAAACTTTTTACTCAACATAATATATTACAAGCCAAGTGTTACCATTGTTTTCATAAATTACATTAGAGTGTACATGATAGAAACAAATGAAAATTGGACCACACTACTCATATGCACATGGTTTTAGTCCGAGTTGTTAATTTAAAATGATGATAACAATAATAACAACAAATAACCACAAATAACTACAACTAACTATTAAATATTCAATCTTTATGTGGTGGTTTTGAGTTCTACCATTCAAACTCTTCATGTAAGCTTTTTGATCCACACTACTCATATGCTCATCAAATACGATATACACCGGCGTTTTATAACGAATGCCTCCCTAGGATAACATACGTCGGCATTTTTTTATATAAATGCCGATGAATGTAAGGCCTAAAATATCACTGTAACATACGGCGGCATTTTTTGGAAAATGCCGGTGTTGGTATATCCTACACCAACGCTTTCGATTAAAACGCTGGTGTAGACGTTGGACATAAATTTACCCCATCGATCCCCAATTCTTTTTTCCCCAGTTTTTTCCCTCTCTCTCTCCCGCGCTCTCCCGCCTCTGCTTGGCCGTCATCACTATGCTCACTGTCATCGTCCCTGTCGTCTGTCATCGTCCCCGCACTCGTCCTTGTCATTGTGCCCTCCATCGCCGTCGTTGTGCCCTCCTCAAACGCACGGTAACCCCTCAATCTTCTAGGGTTTGGTTAGATTTTTACTGGGTTCAGAAAAAGAGAAAGAAGGAGTCCACCTGGCTGAGGTCAGCTACGTCTGGTGCACCACTGTGGTGGTGTCGACCTGGTTTAGGTTGCTTTTTATAAGGGGCAACCTTAAATTTACTCTTTTTGGGGAAAATTCATTTGGGAGATGGATGCCCTAATTGGAATTGTGATGTTTTGATGAGTGCATGAAGTTTTGAAGGCTGATATGATCTTCTTCAGCTTATTGGATCATGACCTTTGTTGTATTTCTTCAATTCATGAATTCTGTCGAATCTTTTGAGTGTTGTTTGTTTTTGTAGAAGTTTATAATTAAGCATAAATGGGGATTGTTTGGTTTTTAATAAGTAAGCTATAGATGGAGATCCTTTAACTGAATTCATCAATTTGATGCTATAACTGGGGAATAGCTTTCTTTCTTTTGTGGTGGTGGTTATAACTGGGGAATAGTATGTTTGATGGATTTGAAACTATATATATTCTTTAATTTACTGTGATCCAATTTGTTGTGCTTTATTGTGCTTTGTTGTGCTTCTATGATCCTATTTGTGTGGAATTGTTGTGCTTCTATGATGAAGGAACACCCTATGTCTGGAGACCTACAGTGAACATGGAAATCGAGGTGTTGGTTGTCACAAGTTTGGTTAAGTTTGTTTTGTCCTGGTTGAATAGATTGAAATAGGCTATGAATCAAAATTTGATGTTAACAAAGTACATTCAAAACTGTTTGGGTTTTCATATTATAGGAAAGAGACGGAACATACTTGACAAGTGCAAATGATGCATATAGGCAAGGAGTTTGTATTTTTTTTGCACTCTCCATGGTATACTTATAGCATCCTTCAAGCTACTAAGACAATAATTTTTTCCCTTAGGAAAAGATTGTATGGTGAGTAAGACACAAAATTGATCTTTACATTATTTCCCTTAGGAGTTTCCGTATGTGGTTCATTATGGTTTACATTATTTCCGTATGTAGTTATCAAAAAACATTGATTCACAATGTGAGAAAGGTCAATTGCTTTGTAGGATTGCAAGTAACTTATTCGGTGGGAAAAGGGACCTTACCCATGAGCTACTCTCTTTCTCATGAGTTACGTTTCTCATATTTAACAAATAGAGAGAAATAGATGGTGAACATGAGCTACTCTCTTTCTCATGAGTTACGTTTCTATCTTAAACTTTTGGGCATACTCAATGTATGTTATTGGATTGTTTTACTAGATTGTATGATTTTCCTCATCTAATAAACCAGCTTCATCTTTCTTGTAGTGAAGGCAAACTACTTCAGGTTATTGGTTTTTGTATGTTACTTGATTGTATGATTTGAAACTCATGCTTCAGGTTAGTGCAGCTTCACGAGTTGCTTCTTTGTCTGAATTTGGAGATGAGATGGATCATGTATCTGAAGTTGCACACTCTGATTTTTTGAGGAGTGACTAGTGATGGAAACTTTTTTTATCTAAACTTTATATACAATTATATCATGATGTCTAGATGAGTATCAATTTCTAAGATAATGTTCATGCATGCTTGTTGCTTGGGTTTGAAAATGAGATTGTTCTTTCTCATTGGTTTTAAGTGATGATGAGATGGATTATGTAACTGAAGTTGCATACTAAGATTTACAGAGGAGTGACTAGTGATGAAATAATCATGTTTGAACTTATGTTGTGGTTTCAATTGATAGTTATCTCATGAGTATTATAAAAGTATAAGTTTTATTTCAGTTAGTATCTGTGGTTTTGCTTCATTCATATTTTAGTGCTGAAATTTTTATTCCCTTTTGTCGAGTCTTGAGAGAAAGGTAACTCGGCCTGGGTTATGGGGTCGGGGTGAATAAGGAAAAGTGGGCCAGAGTTGATGATGATGATTATGTTGATATGTGGTTGTTTATTTAGGGTAGGATATAGTGTGGATATAAATTGATATATATGTTTTCCTTTTTGGCTTGGGATGTGGGTATGTTTTGGGTTTGCATGTGCAGGTTGAGGCCATTTGAAGTGGAGTAGGAGGAGGGTTCTGATTATGAATGGTTTAATAAATGTTAGTATTTGGAGTTGAATTGAGATTGGTAGAATACGTCAATTGTGTGAATTTCATATTTTTGCAATCGTTAGTTTCAGATTTTAATATTTTCAGATTTGTATATATTTCATATTCTGAGAGTTTATATTTTCAGATTTAAAAAGTTTATATTTCAGATTTGAGAGTTTATGTTTTAGATTTAAATAGCTTGTGTTTCAGATTTTTGAGATTTTATATTTTCAAATTTGAGAAGTTTATATTTCAGATTTTGAGGGTTTGTGTTTCATACTTTAGTGCTGAAGGCCCTTCATTCATTATGGGTTTTTTTTTATAATTATTTTTTAAAAATATATATATATCTACCCTGGCGTTCTTACAAGCGCCGGGGTAGCTTTTTTAAAACGTCGAGATAAGCCTACACCGGCATTTTTTAAAATGCCGGTATAGGTGGTGGCCGAAAATGGGACCCCAAACGAGAGCACCCCTTCGCTGGCGTTTTTCAACCACCGGTATAGATTTACCCTTTACCGGCGTTTGTAAAAAATGCCAGTGAATGTCCCGAAGATACAGCGACACACGATTCAGCGACACTTGCACCAGCATTTTATGAAATGCCGGTGGTATCTACGGTGGCGTTTAAAAATGCCGGTGAATGCGGAAAAAAATGCCGGTAAAGACGATTAGTGTTGAGGGGCCCCTTGGGATATTTGTTGGTCGGCCAAATATGGGTGAGGTGGAGGGTCATTCTAGAAGAACTACACCTATTAATCCTCATTTGTATTTTCATCAATTGTAAACTCTATGTTTATCCCTCTAAATAAATCCTAGCCACTCATCTTTGATCAATCATGACAAAAAATAAAGATATTTTTGTCCAAAACACATACTACATGATTTGTACAAATGTACAAAATCGATACAATACGTATACGTATATATATATATATATATATATATATATATATATATATATATATATATATACACACCGATAATTTTGTTCGTCAAACCGATAATTTTGTTCGTCAAACCGAACAATCCGTACGAAAATAATATTATTCCGAGAATAAAATAAATAATAACTAAAATAAATTTTATTATCAGCTCGGAATATTTCAGTACCAAATTGTTATAATATATAGACTGGAATATATACAGATAATGATTATTAATTAAATTAATTAATATCCACCAAAAATATTTCAGTTCTGAAAAAATAAAAAATAAAAAAAATAAAATAATGTTATTAATATCTGCTCGGGATATTGCAATACTCCTTCCTTAGAATAGTTATGTTCTCAGAACTAGACAAAAAAAAAAGGGGGCAACACTTAAAATAACTCAGGAAAAGAAAGCTTCATTCGGCTTTTCGGCTCCCAAGTGGCTTCCTCCAAAGAACCTTGACCATCAGAATAGTCTTGTTCCTGAGCACTTTATCTTGACGACCAATAATTCTGACTGGTCGTTCCTTGTATGTAAGATCCACTCGTAGGTCTTCAGGAACGTCTGGCAATTGAGGACTTGGATCCGGTACATACTTCCTCAGCATCGAAACATGAAATACATTGTGTACTTGGGACAATTCGGCTGGCAGCTGTAGTCGGTATGCCAACCTTCCAATTCTCTTCAAAATCTGGTACGGTCCAATATATCTTAGTGCTAACTTGCCACCCTTTCCGAACCTGATCACTCCCTTAGTAAGTGAAACTTTCAGAAATACCGAATCACCTTCTTCGAATTCCAAATCTCGTCAGTGGTTGTCGGCGTATCTCTTCTACCTGCTTTGTGCTACTTGCATCCTTTTTCTGATTAGCTCGATCTTCTCGGATGTTTGTTGTACTATTTTAGGCCCAAACATCTACCTTTCTCCTACTTCGAACCAACACACGAGCGTCCTACACTTCTTTCCATACATTGCTTCATATGGAGCCATCTTAATACTTGCATGATAGCTGTTATTATATGCAAACTCTACCAATGTTAAGTGTTGTTCCCAGCTCCCTCTGAAGTCCATTATACATGCCCTCAGCATATCCTCGAGAATTCTGCTAACTCTCTCTGTCTGCCCATCAGTCTGTGAGTGAAAAGCTGTGCTGAACTCTGATCTCGTTCCTAATGCTTCTTGCAGGCTCTGCTAAAATCAAGATGTAAACCTTGCATCTCGATCAGAAACGATCGACACTGGCACCCCATGCAGCTTTACAATGCCCTCGATGTAGACCTCTGCTAACTTCTCTATCGACCAAGTCATCTTCACTGGAAGAAAATGTGCAGACTTTGTCAAACGGTCCACTATAACCCAAATTGAGTCATTCCCTTTTGAACTTCTGGGTAGTCCTGTGATGAAATCCAAACTGATATTCTCCCATTTCCACTCTGAAATGGGCAAAGGTTGCAATAGACCTCCCGGTTTCTGGTTTTCTGCCTTAACTTTCTGACATGTAAGGCATCTGGCCATAAATCCTGTCACATCCCGCTTCATTCCAGTCCACCAGAAATGCTGCTTTACGTCTTTATACATTGTTGTGCTTCGTGGGTGAACTGTGAGTAAGGTGGTGTGTGCTTCCTTCATGATATCTTCCCTCAATTCATCAACTTTAGGCACACACAATCTGTTTCCAAACCAAAGCGGACTTGCTTGGCAGCTAACTCAGTCCTGAGAATTTTCCTTCACTGACTTACCGCTTTAGTGCTTTAGTCTCTGCATCTCCTATCTGAGCCTTCTTGACTCGGTCATTCAGACTCGGTTGTAACTCTAGACGTGCCAAAACTGTGCTCAAATCTTGAACAATCACTTCAATACTGGCTTGTCTGATCTCGTCATCTAGCTCCCTTCTTGCTGCAATGAGTGTGGCTATACTCCTCTTTCTGTTGAGCGCATCCACCACGACATTGGCTTTTCCTGGATGATATAAGATTTCCGGTCTGATGTCTTCCAAAACCTCTAACCATCGCCTCTGTCTGAGATTCAAATCTTTTTACTGGTAGATATATTTTAGACTTTTATTGTCGGTAAACATCTCTACCTTGGTCCCATAGACATAGTGTCGCCACAACTTCAGAGCAAAAATTATTGCGGCCAATTCCAAGTCATGCATCGGGTAATTCTTCTCATGCAGTCGAAGTTGCCTCGATCCGCATGCTATGATCTTCCCTTGTTGCATCAGAACACATTCGAATCCCAAAAACTAAGTGTCACTGTAGATCACGTACCCCTTATCTGGTTGAGGCAGAACCAAAATCAGTGCAGAAATCAATTTGCTCTTCAGCTTTTGAAAGCTCCCTTCACATTTCTCAGTCCAATCAAAGCAATTGTTCTTCTTGGTCAGTGCTATAAGTGGTACAACAATTCTGGCATAGTTCTGGATGAACTTCATGTAGTAGCCCGTCATGCCTAAGAAGCTCCTGACCTCCTTCACAGTTCTCGGCTGAGGCTAGCATTGGTATAAGTACCCAAAACCCGGATCCGACCCGGACCTGACCCAGACCCGGCATGGGACCAGAACCGACCCAGCCTATCCGGGTCCGGGTTTGGGTCCTAAAATGAAACCCATTGTACTTTCGGGTTACACTCCCACTCCTACCCTTTCAGGTAGGAATATTTTAATAGGACCCAGACCCGAAACCGGAACTGGTCCTCACGGGTCTGGGTCCGATTCCGGGTAGTGAAGGACTCGACCCAACCCAACCCGATACCAATGCTAGCTGAGGCCAACTCTTTACTGCCTCGATCTTCTGTGGGTCTGTAGCCACTCCCTCCTTAGAAAAGACATGGCCTAAGAATGCCACTTTTGATTTCCAAAATTCATACTTTGACAATTTGGCATAAAGCTGATGCACCCGCAGTTTGCTCAGTACTGCAGTCAGGTGCTCAGCATGCTCATCTTCTATTTTTTAATATACCAAGATGTCGTCTATGAAGACAACCACAAAAGAATTGATGAATGGCCACAAGATACGGTTCATCATTTCCATAAAGATCGTTGGAGCATTGGTCACCCGGAATGGCATCACCAACAACTCGTAATGACCGTGTCGGGTTCGGAATGTTGTCTTGGGTATATCTTCTTCCTTGACCCGAACTTGATGATAACCTGAATGCAGATCAATCTTTAAGAACACAGCCGCCCCCTGGAACTGATCAAACAATTCATCGATCCTGGGAATTGGGTACTGGTTTTGAACAGTAACTTTGTTCAACTCCCGAAAATCAATGCACATCCTCACGTTCCATCCTTCTTCTTCACAAGTAGTACGGGTGCTCCCCAGGGCGAAGCGCTTAGCCTGATGAATCCCTTCTATAGCAGTTCTTCAATTTTCTCCTTAACTTCTTTCTACTCCACTGCTACCATCTGATATGGTGTCTTTGACACTGGTGCGCTGCCTGGCTGGATGGTAATGTTGAACTCAACATCCCTGTGTGGTGGGAGCCCAAGTAATTCTTCCAAAAATACACGAGAAAATTTACGTACAATTGGTATCTCTTTGACTTCACCTGGCACACGTACTCCAGTTGTAGCCGCAAGAATTTCTTCACTCTGCTTCTTCCCTTGAAACACAAGTTCTGGTCTTCCGGATGATCTAATGGCTACCCTCTTGTCCCTACAATCGATGCTAGCCTTATGCCTTGACATCCAATCCATTCCAATAATCACGTCCGTCCCTACAAAGCCCAGCTCTAGCAAATCTATGCTCAAGGTCTCTCCGTCAATCTAGAGTTTACATCCCATATAGCACAAATTTGTGGAGAGAGTTGCTCTAGATGGGGTAGCAACCAACAAAACCAAATCCGGAGTTTCCTCCTGGGTGCATTTCAACTTCATTGAAAACACTTTAGACACAAAAGAATGTGGTGAACCACAATTAAATAAAACACTTGCCTGGATCCCATTTATATTAATCCATCCTGTTACAAAAGTGTTTACATCATTTTTTGTCTTATGCCAAAATATTCAAAACACTATAGTAAACATAGATATAATTTTTCTTCACCTACTGGTGATGACTCCCTCGTCTTCATCGGCATCCTCCTCCGTAAGCGTGAATAATCGCCTTTGGTGGGCATTCCCCTTCCCTTTGATATTCATCTTCGGAGCCGGCCTACTGTTGCCCCTCTGAAGCTGGGGACAGTGTCACGCCCCACTTCCCAAAATACGGGAATATGAGTACGTAATGAAGGCCCAACGAATGATTATACATCATCCATAAGCTGTAACAGATTAACTCAACAATATACAAGAGAATACAACCACGCAAGAGAAATTCAACCACATAAACAATGAATAAAATTCAAAATAATCATGAAATTAATTCACCAAATAATAATCCAACATCTTGGATAAAACAAACTTCGGGTCATAAAATCCCAGAATACGAAGTATGATAAAAGCAATACAATAAGCAAATAACAAGAGATAGTTATAGCAGTCTAGTAGTCCAGCTCCGATCTTCAGAGAGTTTGCTCACCATGTCCTTCTGGTATTGCTCCTTCGGTATCTGTAAATTCTCGATCTAAAAAGAGTGAAAAGAGTGTCCTTAGACCAAGTCGTGGACAGCAAGTAGAGAAAAATAGAGGATAAAGGAAGCATGAATATCAAAGAGAAGGGACATGATCAAAGTCAAAAAAATAAAGCAAAGCCAAGCAATAATATCAAAGGTATACAATTAATCACACATGTAATAAGTGATGTCAAGTCAAGTTCATGACAGGATCAAGCATGCAGGTTATTAATCATTTTATTAGCCTATCTAGTGCACGTACTACTGCATCTCATTCCACAGGTTCGGCGCAAATACACAGTGAATGTTTTAGACTGATGGTGTATTCACAGATCGTGTACTCGGCATCGATAACGATAATTTTATAATTAATAATTAACAATCAATAATTTGCAATCAATACTTCTCATTCCAATCAATATTTTTTCTCCTTCTATGATAATACAATATAACGATAAGGCCTTACCGAGTACAGTTTCCAATCGTTTACGACCAAGTCTACCCATAATACCCTGGCTTTTTAATAGTTTATATTCATCCTATGTGAAGATACAAGAGGGTGTCAATGTAGTAAGATACTAAGTGTGACTAATTCAACTCGTTACAGACAAATCATGAAGCAAATACATTAAATTAGCACAATCACATAATCAGGACAGCATGACGTGGCTGTACTAAAACATGAATTACTGTTACTACAAAATAGCAAATCTGGATCTGTCAGAAATTATAGAAAGTAGACTCTCTACCGATTCGAGCAAATATATATATGACATATGAAAACTACAGAAACTAGGGTGAAACTCTTACTCTTTTCAGATTTTATGTTCAGGCAGCATGTTGTAAATTTTGTTCACCTATTTGTTTCAGGTCAGAAAAATCATTAAATAAATCTATAAATTTGTAGGTTCATTCCTACACATTTCTAGTTTCAGCTAGATTTATTTCATATTTTTATTTTACTATTAACATGGTCAAATAAATTATAGAACAACAAGATACGCATGAATTTGTGAATCTGAAAATTATAACACATCTGTACTAAAATGATGATATCTAACAGATTACACATCGGAATTCAAATCCACAAAAAGGGTAGTAAACTAGAAATCTGAGGCTAAATTTCATGTTCAGAAAGTTATTTCAAAATATGACAGCAACATGGTCGAAAATCTGATTAAAAAAGAAACAACTAGCAGTCCAAAATTTATTTTGACATGAATAGGAAACAATTAAATTATCTATATAATAAATTACAAAGAAAGCTATCAAGTGGCTCTCATTCAATCTCCCATAAAACCAATGGCCTAGATTGATTCTCCCAAAACATATTTTCCCGCCCAAAATTTCAAACCCCATAATTAAATTTTTTCCCCCCAAAACTAAAAAACTCATTACTTTATTACTATCTCTCTTCTCTCCTCTCTTCACTTTTTCATATTTTTCTCTTTCTCTCTCTCCCATTCTTTCTTTATTTACTTAAAAATTTAGATTTTAAGATTTTAGGTTTGTAAAATTTTCAGAATTTTTATGTTTTTTTTATTGCACATGTTATATTGAAAATAGCAAATATCTCTTCAACAGTTAAATTTCATCATTTTCCATCCTTAAAGTTCTAATAAGTTGGATTTTCAACATATACTAATAGAAATATGGACTTTTATTTACAACTAATTATTGTCATACTATTTAAACTTGAACTATATAATTGTTGTTTTACTGTTTACAGGGCTTTTCATGTGTTGTATCGTTTCGAAAACGTGCCGTAGGCATGTGCCCACGGGCAAATCTAGTACAACCATATATTTCATGCAAATTAATAATCAAGTGTTCTTAGGTGTTTAACATGCATAATTTTAGTTCTAAGATGCAATTTCACAGGCATGGTAATCAATTCAACAACTTACATTCAATCTAACATGTCTAATTCATCAAACAAGTCTACAATATGGATCTAGTTATTTTTCATGTAATGTGCATATGCATGAAACAATAGGGACTAGGTTTTGATCAAAGAGAGCGGCACGATGTTAAGAATATCTCGGGTTAGCTCGTGTAAAACCTCAATAGACTTAATGGAATTTCAAATAACAGCATGATAAGAAAAAGGACGGGATCTACTTGTAGAGATCAAAAAAATCGTGAACAAAATAAAATACTAGTTCAAGAAGAGACTTGCATGTTAGACGGTTAATTCGAATAACTAGAATAACGGGATAAGAATCCCCGGCAACGATCCAAAATACGGACGAGTCACGCACAAAACACCAAATAGCGACTCAAGATCCAACAGCACACAACCCCACAGCAGATCCCAAGGCAAACAAGATCAAACAGCAAATCAGCAAAACCACACGAGCAGACCACAGTGGATCCAACAGCGGATCCACTCCACACAGGATCCACCCGAACAGCAAAAAGCAGTTTGGATCGCCTAAGCCCAAAACAGCAAACACCACCAGCAACCAATCCCTCTACGTCTTCTTCCTCACTTCGACAGAGAGAGAGAGAGAGAGATAGAGAGAGCACGAGAGAGAGGATGGTGATCACGGCGGTTGGGGGCGACGGTAGCGGTGACCACGGCAAAGGCGGCGACCACGGTGCTGTGGATGGGAAGCGACGCAACGACCATGCTTCGACTCTCGACGGCGAACTCTGTTTCTCGACGAAACAGAGGAGGCGATGAAAACGGGGGTTCGGGGCTTGGACGACGATAACGACAATGTGAGGGATCTTCGGTGGTTGCGGGGGTTCACGGAGAGGCAAAGATGATGGCAATGAGGACAGCGGCAATGGATTCTACGGTGAGGAATGGGTTGAAGACGACGACGGGAATGAGAGGCGATGGGGATGGGCTCTGGCAACGGTGAGTTCGATGGATGGCAATGGCTACGAGGATGAGGAGGGGGTGAGGAGACGAAGCTTGGGCGGATGGGTTGAAGGAACGGAGGGGGAGAGAGAGCAGGACAAGGATGGATGAACAGTGGCGGGGAAAAGGGTAGCACAGTAACGGGGTTAATGACTCCTGAGGGTTAGGGGCTAGGGTTAGGGATCTATTAGGGTTTTAATTAAAAGATTAGTATTTATAATGGGAAAAGTAGGATATAGGGTTATGGGTAATTGGGTATTAGACCGAATAAATAAAATGAGTAGGATATAAATATAGTGGATCAATATAAACCCAAACACAAAAGAATAGGATATCTGATAAAATATGGTTCATAACAAAAATACAATTTGTATCACATTACATAAATTATTTGAAACAATTAAAAACACAATTATTAAATAAGAATTGATTCGTTTTAATAATTAATAATAATAATAAATAATCATAATAACAATAAGAATAGAAATACTATCAATAATAATAGTGGAAATAACAATAGTAAAAATAATAATAATAATAACAATAGTACTAACAATAAATAATACTAAAAACAACAATAGGAATTATGAAAGCAATATCATTATAACAAAATAGGAATTTGTTAAAATAGTCGAAACAGTAACAATATCTTTGAGGGTTAAAATATGAATAGTTGATCAAGTAGAAATGGAAACAAAATTTATTTGAAATAATTATAACTATTGTTTAGAAAATGCTTAACATAAAATTCAAAACGAATTTAACAAATAACGAAGTTATAAATATCGAAATACAGAAAAATACTCATGAAAATATGTATTTGCAGAAATTGGGGTTATAGACAGTGTGGTCAAACATGACCAATCTTCCCGCAATTGTAACATGTACGGGTATCACTCTGAGAGTTCCTCTTCGGGCACTGGCTCTTGAAATGTCCTTGCTCGCCACATAGGAAACAACTCCCTAGCTTAGCACCTCCGGTTCTGCCAACAATTTTCTGGAATTTCTGATTCCGACCCTGGTTCCTAAATCCCAATGCTGGTGCAGGCCTCTTTCCCTTATTCCATCCTCCAATGTTCACTTGCAGTTCTGGTTCTCGGTTCATATCTAACTCCTTCATTGCTGCACGGCGGACCAACTTCTCAAACCTCCAGATGCAAAAGGGTACCATCTTGGTTCTAAGTATGGGCCTGAGTCCCTGCTCGAACCTCTTGGTCTTCTTGACCTCGTCTTGTACCATCTCTGGAGTATACCGGGAAAGCTGAGTGAACTTGTTTTCGTACTCACGAACCGTCTGGCTTCCCTGTTTCAGGTTGAAGAACTCTGTGGCCTTTTCTTCTTGCACATCCAAAGGAAAATAGTGCTTCCTGAACTCCCTCTAGAAGTCTTCCTAGGCAATTGGTCCTTTGCTCATGTCTTTCTTCACTGACTGACACCAGACCCCGGCATCCTTCGCTAGTAGAATACTAGCCAACCTAACCTTGCTATCATCCGGTGTCAGCATTACCTCAAACACTGTCTCTACCTAACGAATCTAGACGTCAGCTACTGTCAGGTCTGCCTGGCCCTAAAAAACAAGCGACCTCATCGTACAGAAAGATTCGACCATCTTGACAGGGTCGACAGCTGCAACTCTCCGGTTACCTGCGGGTGCTCCCTGTTGCTGCACATTGTTTCGGCTTGCCTATGCTAGGTCTCCGAATGTCTGATACATATGAGCGAACTCTGCCCCTATATGAAGACCTGTACCATTTCCTCCACCACCCTCGCCCTCATTCGGGTCAATTCTACCGCTCCTGGTTCTATGAGACATCTGGTAGAAAATAATGGAATAAACATGGGCATCATATTGTGATATTGCAAAGATAACATTCATCCAATCTCATAATGTGCATGTGATTTGTAGAAAACGCAAGGCTATGCTTCATTTCATTAGAACCCCTTATCTTACAATTTTCCTTACATTGTATATGACATAGATATAAATAACAAAATGACAAAACAACAAAATGACTGCTCGGCACCTAGCCACCTAATCGCTACCGCTGGTGTCCTCTGCATTGCTCCCCGCAGCAGGTGGTGAACCTAAAAGTGCCTACAGCTGGGTGATCTGTGCCTGAAGTTCAGGGCACTTGTGCTCCACACGCGTAAACTGTACTCGGTGTGTGTGCTTCATGATCACTATCCTACGGTCGGCCCTTGCCTTGGCCCTCCTCAACTCTGCCACTTCCCTCTCAGTATTGAGGATCACATACTCACAGGAATCCATCCTGTTCTCGAAGCATGCACGACACCATCCCCATGTCCCGAGATCGCGAAACACATGCTCAAAGGCCTGCTCCACAGCAGTCGGCTGGGGCGGTGGCGGGGGTGGAGGTAGAGGAATCTAGCCATCTGCAGGGGTACCCCCTGCTGCGGCACCATTGGCAAACTCAGCTCCTACTGGTGACTCGTCACCATCAAGGATGGGCTCCAGATCTGAGTTCACCTCGACCACTATCCCATTTGCCCACCCATTCCCATGGGGAATCGCTCCGTCGGCCATCCTGCAAGGAGTAAACACGGAAGTTAGCCCCGGCATAGAAATATCATAAAATATAAGTTGAAAGGAATAACAATATGAATTATAATCATCTACAAAAAGCTAAAAATCTAATCCCTACAAGGCATCCAAGTCTATTACATTCAATTAGCCACAATACACAGGAAAATAGGAAAATTTAAAACTTTTTACTCAACATAATATATTACAAGCCGAGTGTTACCATTGTTTCAATAAATTACATCAGACTATACATGAAAGAAACAAATGAACATTGAACTCTTTACTTGGAAGCTATGCCTTGCCTAGAGTTCTCCTGGTTTCGTGATCCTGCATCCACAACCTAATTGAGTGGGTACGTCAGTATATATACTGACGCTTAAGAGCTGATGACTAGCAGCGAATCTCAACTTTAAACAAACATAATTTCAGCATGGTAAAATGTGTAGGTGTAGTTTAAGTGTTCGTGGGTGTTATAACTTAGAATCTTAATGCAATGTCAACTAAGGATAGGATGCACTTATTCTAATGCAAGCGAGAATCTGGAACCGTATGCATCCCATAACTACACACGTCCATATCACGTTGTTCTCCATATTTAAGGATTTGAACCCGCATTATGAATTCTACTTTTGTACATAACATATTCCTGACAAATACAACGTGACTAAGGAGGTTGCAGATGTGGTCGAGTCCCACCAATGCAGTATTCTCATGGTGTCTATGTTTACCACTACTACCCGGCATACCGGACCTCACTCAAAAGCCAGACGAACGCTGGGTATCCGCAGCACAGGATAGCACGAAGCCTACCCTGTGGCACCCATAACTCATAGAACAGTAGTCTATGGCCCATTCATTTTCCCGACTTAGAATGTGACGGAATTCCGAGGTCCATCCCCTAGTTCCGACAGGAGAACCTCCCATTCTTATCATGGTATTTCAGGAATTAACAGAATGAGATATGCAGCCCGTGATCCCAACTCGTGAGAAGGCATCGTACGTATCCCTTTGAAGGAAAGGTACAACACAATAACACCATCTAGTGTCGGCCTATAGGACGAGTTAGATCATAAGGTATCACCCCTAATGCCAACTCTTCCCTTTAGGCAAAAATGGTTAAGTAATAATCGTTACAAGTTACTACCCTAATGATGTAACTAATCCTAATCAATCTTACGGGGTTTTCAACCTATACTTTCTTAAGATTGTCATGGTCCAACTCATGGCCTATCGATCCAAGACACCGGTGACGAGATCTCCCTCGCTCATCACTACCCCTAACTCGGATCTCGTTAATATTCTCGGCCCGCGATCAACCCACACCGGTTAAGATCCGCCGGCGCACGAGGTGTGATTTATCGATAATTTCCAAGGTGGTATGATATGAATCTTGATGGCCGATGACCCATAGGGTAACTATAATACCCTAGACGAGCTTCTATCAAGCTAACAACAACAGTGACTTTACCAACCATTATTACCCATAATCGAGTGCATGATTTTGCCACTAACATTTCACGGCATAACCCGCTTATACGAACTAGTATCTCGTGTTAAGCTTACTAACACCTTATTATCATCAATATATTGAAGATGAATGACATTTACATGATATGGTCCAATTTTAACTAGAATGACATACAAACTAGAATTCATGGGTTTTTTCTCAAATTTAAACTAGAACAACATGCAACTAGTTCATGGGTTTTTTCTCAAATTTAAACTTAGAACAACATGCAACTAGAATCATGGGTTCTTTCTCAAATTTAACTAAAACAACATGCAAACTAGAATTCATGGGTTCTTTCTCAAATTTGAACTAGAACAACATGGAAACTAGAATCACGGGTTCTTTATAAAATTTGAACTAGAACAACATGGAAACTAGAATCATGGGTTCTTTATAAAATTTGAACTAGAACATCATGGAAACTAGAATCATGGGTTCTTTATAAAAATTTTACTAGAACAGTATACAACATATAATTCATGGGTTATTTCTTAATCTTTAACTAGAACAATATGCAATGTCAATTTCATGGGTTCTTTCTAAAATTTCAACTAGAACACATACAACTAAATTTCATGGGTTCTTAATTAAAGTTTAACTAGGTTCTTAATTAAAGTTTAACTAGAACAACACACAACATGAAATTCATGGGTTTAATCTTTAACTAGAACAACATGTAACTTGGGTTTCTTACTAATTTTAACTAGAACACATACAACTAAATTTCATGGGTTCTTAATTAAAATTTAACTAGAATAACATGCAACTATAAAATTTATGGGTTTAATCTTTAACTAAAACAACAAGTAACATTTGTTTCTTATTAATTTTAACTAGAACACATACAACTAAATTTCATTGGTTCTTAATTAAAATTTAACTAGAATAACATGCAACTATAAAATTCATGGGTTTAATCTTTAACTAAAACAACATGTAACATGGGTTTCTTATTAATTTTAACTAGAACACATACAACTAAATTTCATTGTTTCTTAATTAAAATTTAACTAGAATAACATGCAACTATAAAATTCATGGGTTCTTCTATAATTTAACTAGAATAATCATGGAAGTCTTCTAGCAACCTAGAAGTAAGTAGAGCATGCTACTACAAACTTGATCTTTCATGAACTAGAATTACCCAAATTTGATTCTTCACAAGCATGAAAGTAAACCTATAACAACTACTAAAGACTTTATCTTTTATGAACTAGAAATTCTACATATTACAAAAGAATACTCTTTTAGGAATTAGAAGTTCTAAATATTACAAAAACTACTCTTTTATAGATTACAAGTTTCTACATATTACATAAGCTACTCTTTTATGAATTACAAGTTCCTACATATTATAAAAACTCTTTTTTTATGAATTACAAGTCCTACATACAACAAAAGTCTTCTTTTCATAAATTACAAGTCCTATATACCACAAAAGTCTACTTTTATGAATTACAAGTCCTACATACAACAAAAAGTCTACTTCTCCAAAAACTAGAAGTTACACATACAACTAGAACTACTCTTTTAGTGTTCTAATTAATTTTTTCACTTTAATCATGTATGTAGATATTCTTAATTCTTCTATTCTTACATGCACATGGATTTAGTCCAAGTTGTTATATTTACAATAATGATACCCACAATAACAACAATAATAACAATTAACCACAACAAGCTATTAAAGATTCAATCTTTATGTTGTTTTGTTTGAGTTCGAACATTCAATTCCTTCATGTGATCATTTTTTATCCCCAATATTCATATGCACATGGTTTTAGTCCGAGTTGTTAATTTAAAATGATGATAACAATAATAACAACAAATAACCACAAATAACTACAACTAACCATTAAAGATTCATTCTTTATGTGGTGGTTTTGAGTTCTACCATTCAAACTCTTCATGTAAGCTTTTTGATCCACACTACTCATATGCTCATGAAATTAGTCCAAGTTCTTTGAACAACATACAACAATAAGAAGAAAAACAAATAATCAGAACAAACAAAAGAGTAGAGAAACCCCCACCTTGATTACTAGGTAGGAAGAACTAGACTTGCCTCCTTCTCCATCCTCCTAGCTCCTATTGATTCTACAAATGAGAACTCTCAAGTTAGTAATTTTCTCTCTTTCTTTTGCTCTTCAATTTCTTTGTCTTGACAAATGAGGCAAGGGGTGGGGGGAGGAGGGGAAGGGGGGTATTTATAGGAGGAAATGAGGGGGTGAACTAGGGTTTGGCACTCAAAACCCTTGGGATATTTGTTGGCCAACCAAATATGGGTGAGGTGTAGGGGTGAGGTGGAGGGTTATTCTAGAAGAACTACACCTATTAATCGTCATTTGTAGTTCCATCAATTATAAACTCTATGTTTATCCCTCCAAATAAATCCTAGCCACTCATCTTTGATCAATCATGACAAAAATAAAGATATTTGTGTCCAAAACACATACTACATGATTTATACAAATGTACGAAATCGATACAATACGTATACGTATATATATATATATATATATATATATATATATATATATATATATGTCGATAATTTTTGTTCGTCAAACCGAACAATCCATACGAAAATAATTTAATTCCAAGAATAAAAAAAATAATAACTAAAATAAATTTTATTATCGGCTCGGAATATTTCAGTACCAAATTGATATAATATATAAACTGGTATATATACAGGTAATAATTATTAATTAAATTAAGTAATATCCACAAAAAATATTTCAATTCTAAACAAAAAAATTAATAAAATAATATTATTAATATCTGCTCCGGATATTACACTCTTGCTTTGCCAAAAATCAAAAACTGAAAAATGAAAATTCTTTGATCATGAAAAAATTTGAGTCATTTAGAAAAGATCATGATGCATTGCTAGAGAAAAATGAACATTTAAAACAAAAAATTCAAAAATCCTTAGCAACACATAATGAAAACTTAAGAGAAACTCATGAGAAATTTGATTATATTGCTAAACTCACTGACGATTTAAAGGAAAGCAAAAGAAAATTTGATGAGGTAGTGGAAGGTTGTAATGAAGCTCTTGAACAAAATAGAATACTTGATGCTACAGTAGACACTCTTCGTTGGAACACAAAAGATGATGAGATGATTAAGAAAAGACTTTGTAAAAGAGTAATTGAGCTCGAAAAAATTGTTAAAAAATATGAAGGGCCCAGTTACCTTATTACAAAAAATTTAAGATCTTATCATGATAATCGAGGGCTTGGTTACGAAGAGCCAATACACCATCAAAAATCTAAATCATCATGTCATACACACATGCATAGTCACTAACATAATCACAAATCAACTCAAAACTATGCAAGTGTACATGACCCAAGGCATAATCATATCATATGTCACTACTGTTGTAGACTATGACATATTTCTTATAATTGCTCATTAAAAAGGAATACTAATTTTATTTGGAAAAGAAAGAAGGTAAATGCAGGTCCAAAATAAAATTGGGCACCCAAAATTATACCTATTAATCTTGATGTAGGTACCTTAGCTAGAGCTGGTATCGGGTCCTCCACTACCCGGACCCGGACTCGGTACCTCACGGGTCCGGACCCGAACCCGAACTTGTAAGAAACGGGTCCGGGTCTGGGTCCAGATCCTAGTTAAAAAAATTACTCGTCGGGTTCGGTAGTAGAGAATAAATATTTGCACTTGAGAATTTTTGCACCCTATACCCTACGATTCTAACAATTTTTGCACTTAAGTATATGAATTAATATTATATTTACACATCTATCTTCAACAATTACTTTTATATGTATATTCCTATAACCCTATTATTTAAATTTTATATATTTGGGGGTATTTTTTAACGGGTCTGCGACAGGGTCCGGGTCGGTTCCGGACTCGGACCCAGACCCGAAAGTGCATTGGGTCTTATTTTAGGACCCGGACCCGGACCCATATAGTTTGGATCAGTTTCGGTCCAATTCTGGCTCCGGGTCGGGTCCAGGTCAGGTCTAGGTATCAGGTAAATGTGACAGTGCTAACCTCAGCGTATCAAGTCTAAAGATCGGTGGTACCTTGATAGTGGATGCTCAAACCATATGACAGGTGACAATTGAGACTTTACATCACTATCAACGGAAAGAGGGAAGGATATCATCTTTGGAGATAATAGCACTGGTCAAACCATTAGTAAAGGTAAAATAAACTTTGGTTCTTTATGCTCCATTAAGGATGTTATATTGGTAAGCGGTTTGAAACACAATTTACTTAGCATCAACTAATTATGTGACAAAGGTTATACTGTTACTTTTGATAAAAATGCATGCACTGTGCTAGATAGCAATAAATCTTGTTTACTTCTCGCTAACAGATGTAACAATGTATACGTTATAAACTCTAATGAATTAGCACAGAAGAATAAGAGGTCCTTTGTTGCTAGAAATGAGGATGGTTGGTTATGGCAACGCCGACTTCGAAACACAGCCATGGATAATCTTAACAAACTTGTAACCAAGGAGCTTGTGAGGGGGATCCCTAAAATCAAATTTGAGAAAGATAAACCTTGTGAGTCATGCCAGTTCGTTAAGCAAACTAAAAGTTTTCACAAGCCGAAGAAAATGGTATCAACTTCTAGACCCCTTGAACTCTTGCACATGGATCTATTTGGACCATCACGAACACGTAGTAATGGAGGTACACGATATGCTTTTGTAATTGTTGATTATTATAGTAGATTTACTTGGGTTGTCTTCTTGTCACAAAACGATGACACATTTTATGCTTTTCAAAAAATTGTCCTAGAGTGGAAAATGAGAAAAGCCTCACCATTGTTACTATTCGTAGTAATCATGGTGGAGAATTTCAAAACGAACTCTTCACATCATTTTGTGACAAAAAGGGAATAAAACATGAGTTCATTTGTCCTCGTACTCCCCAATAAAATGGGGTTGTTGACAGGAAAAATCGATCTCTTCAAGAAATGGCATGAACCATGCTTAGTGAAAAGATTTACCTAAGTCATTTTGAGCAGAGGCTGTCAATACAGCATGTTATACAATTAACCAGGTAATCATTAGGCAATATCTAGAGAAAACACCTTTGAACTATATTATGGAAAAATTCCTAACTTAAGTTACTTTCGCGACTTTGGTGTAAAGTGTTTATTTTAAATACTCTTGATAACTTGAAAAATTTTGATCGTAAAAGTGATGAAGGCGTATTCTTAGGATATTCCTTAAGTAGCAAGGCATATCGTGTATTTAATAAAAGAAGATGCACCATTCAAGAATCCATTGATGTTATATTTGATGAAACTAATCCCTGCACCAAAGAAATATTGCATGTTGTTGATGATGATGAGACAGGTGTTCGAGTTGAAAAGAAACAGGTACACATTGACCAAGAACCAAATGTGGACTCTCAAAATCATAAGCCTCCTTTAGATGAAGATGCATCCAAATCCCAAATAAAAGAGATGCTTATCCAACTAATTGATGCCATGGAAGATGATCGTATACAACATCAACCTTCTATCAACGAAAGGCACCCCGCATGGAAAATCATGTCTAGCCATTCACCAAGTCTTATACGAAGCGATATGTCGAAAGGGGTAACTACTCAAACACAATCTCAAAATTTCATGTGTTTTTCCAATTTCGTCTCTATACTTAAACCTAAGAATGTTAAGGAGGCCTTGCAAGTAATGACTAGATCATGGCAATGCAAGAAGAACTTAATCAATTCGAAAGGAATCAAGTATGGAGACTTGTTCCTAAACCTCACAATAGGACCATACTTGGAACTAAGTGGGTGTTTAGGAACAAGTTAGATGAATCGGACACTATCACTAGAAATAAGGCTCGTCTTGTTGCACAAGAATATAATCAACAAGAATGTGTTGATTTTGATGAAACTTTTGCTCATGTTGCACGGCTTGAAGCCATTCGTATTTTGCTTGTTTTTGCTTCTTATATGGACTTTACTCTCTTTCAATGGACATAAAAAGTGCTTTCTTAAATAGTTTTATTTCGGGAGAAGTTTATGTTGCACAACCACCAAGATTCACTGATCCCACATACCCAAACCATGTATTCCGTCTTGATAAAGCTTTGTATGGTTTGAAGCAAGCCCCCCCGTGCTTGGTATGAACGACTAAGTTCGTTCTTAATTTACATAGGCTTCTCTAAAGGAATAGTAGACACTACACTATTTATAAAACATGTTTCTAAATATATTCTAATTGTTCAAATTTATGTTGATAATATTATATTTGGTTCTACTAATGAAAATCTTTGCAAGGAATTCTCTATGCAAATGCATGATGAGTTCGTAATGAGTATGATGGGTGAACTAAATTATTTTCTTGAGATTCAAATACAACAAAGAAATGATGACATCTTTATAAATCAATCCAAATATGCAAAGGAACTAGTCAAAAAGTTTGGTCTTGAGAATGCAAATGTTTACAAAACACCTATGGCAACTACCACTAAGCTTTCCAATGTTAATATTTCTACCTATCATGGTATGATTAGTAGTTTACTTTACATTACTACATCTCGTCCAGATATTATGTTTAGTGTTTGTTTATGTGCACATTTTCAATCGTGTCCCAAAGACTCGTATTTGGTTGTTGTTAAGCGTATCATTCGATATCTTAAAGGCACACTAAATACTGGACTTTGGTACCCGAAAAATAGAAACTTTTCACTTGTAGGGTACTCTGATGCAGACTATGCCGGAGCTTAACAGACAGAAAAAGTACTAGCGGCACATGTCACTTCTTGGACAATTTCCTTGTCTCATGGGCATCCAAGAAGCAGAACTCTGTAACTCTCTTTACCGCCGAAGCTGAATATATTGCCGCAGGATCCTGCTGTGCGCAGGTATTGTGGATGAAAAATACTTTAGAGGACTGTAAGATATTTTTTGATCACATTCCGATTAAATGCGATAATACTAGTACTATTCATATGACTAAAAATTCTGATCAACATAGTCGCACAAAACATATACATATTCGGTATCACTTTATTAAAGATCATTTTCAAAAGGGATATATTATTCTTGACTATGTTTCCACTAATTCTCAACTTACTGATATCTTTACTAAGCCTTAAGATGAAAAACGATTTCATTTTTTAAAGGGAGAATCGAACGTTATTGATATTTCTGCTTAAAATTGTTTTTTTTTTTTGGTCGACTGGACGGTCGACTGTTCGCCTGTGAAGGTGTATAATCGACTGGGTGGTCAACTGGTTTGCTCTCGGGTTTTTCATCTGCTATCTAACATTGGGTTTCAGTATTTGCGGTCGACCGGTTCTTTCCCTAGTTGTTCATTTTTTATTTTTGTTGTAAGAAAAATCTATTTACAATCTTCTATGATATCGGTTTCTTGAAATTCACTCTTCTTCTTCTTTTGTTCAATGTCACCCATCTGTATTGAAAAAATCTCAAATCTATAATACCATGAAGAGCTCTCACTGTATATTAAAGAGTCTCGCGATCAACAGTATCATGTAAGTTGATTTTCCTTATGTTATACACTTATGCTATTCTTTCACCCCCTCTTGGTGTGTTCCAAAAAGGGGAGAATCTTTTTATGAATGTTTTAAACTGAAAGTTACTCAAAATAAATAAAATAATGAACATCTCTCTTGAATGTTTTAGTCTACATCTTCCCTCTTCATATATACCATATATTTCAGGAAGTATTGAATTGAGGGGGAGTATTTATTTGTTTTTTTTATCTCTCATAAATGTTCCTTATCTATGAAAATCTGTGTTATAGGAAGTATTGAATTAAGGGAGAGTATTTATATGCATTATTCTTAATTTTCAACATTCAAAGGTATGTTTTGTTCACACCAAGAGGGGGAGATTGTTGAATCTTAGTTTGGTGTGCACAAAATGTGCTTACAAATACTAATAAGTTTAAATTGAGATATTCATATTTTCAGGAGTAAATAAAATCAATAAGAGATTCAAAAGAGATTCAAGAATAAGCAAAGAAGGAAAGCAATAAAGAAGGATTGCAAAATCAAGCAAAAGAAGAAGTTATTCAAAAATAGCACATGTTGATTAGTGCCCAAGAAAGCTAGCAAGATCAGTTTTGTTATTCCATATATGTGAGATTTTATATGTATTTGATTGATTATTGATTGATTAGGATATGGTAAGAATATAAGGTGGTTTCGTCAAGAACAACACGATTGCGGTCGACCGTACTTTAGTGTCGGTCGACCGCACCACAGTCGACCGCACGTTACAGTTAATATAATGAAGCAGTCGACCATTCGTCTTTCGACTTTTCGTTTAAAATATGAACGGTCAACTGTCACTTAATTGCGGTCGACCATACCTCACGCTGTTCATTTTTTTTTGGAATGTATCGTTTCTATTTTTGATAGATACACTTCCTAATCTATATATTTGGACGAACCCACTTTGTATTCTTCACCTATTGCTCTGAGAAAAATCTTTTGAACTAACCAATTCAACAATCAATCTGAGTGTGTGTGATACTTATTTGTTTCCTTCAGTTAGGATCGTTAAGGATGCGTTTGGATCGGGTTTTAAAAACAACTTTTCAGTTTTTAAAATCAAAACATATGGTAATTTTGTTTGGATACAAATTTTTTGAAAACTCATTTTAAATTTTCACACTCAAAACCTATGTTTAAAATGAGTTTTTTGAAAACAGAAAAAACCTATTTCCTGAGAAGTTTTTTCATTTCCCAACCAACATACTGTATTTGTATTTGTATATGTATATGTATATATGCATACATTATGTACGTATACAGTTTGTATGTATATAGTATGTATACAGTATATATGTATATGTATGTATATATAATAGTATGTATATATTATTATTATTATTATTATTATTATTATTATTATTATTATTATTATTATTATTATTATTATCTCTAATATTATAATGGGAGAAGACCTTAGTGTCATTTGTCAATCTATCAACGAGTGCAATGCACGTACATAACTATTATTATTATTATTATTATTATACATACTATTATTATTATTATACATACTATTATTATAATATATTATTATTTCATATATACTATTTTATATATATACCATTATTATAATATATTATTATTATTATTATATATTACTATTATATATTATTATATATATTATTATATAATATATTATTATTATTATAAATTGTTATATATATAATTATAATATATTATATTTACATATATATTATTATTATTATTATATATTATTATATATATGTATATTATTATATATGTTTATTATAATAAATTATTTTATATTATTGTATATCAATATGTATGTATCAATATGTATATATATATGTATACAGCATGTATGTATCAGAGTGTATATACATACAAGCCAACCCATACGTACATTATATATAATAGTATACAATATATAGTATTTATGTACTAGATTTGCCCGTGGGTACGTGCCTACAGCACGTCTTTGGAACGATACAGCATATGAAAAGCCTTGTAAACAGTAAAACAACAAATATGTAGCTCAAGTTTGAATAGTATGACAATAATTAGTTGTAAATAAAAGTCCATGTTTCCATTAGTATATGTTGAAAAATAATTATGAATGAGGGTATAAAATCCAACTTCTTAGAACTTTGAGGGTGGAAAATGATGAAATTTAATTATTGAAGAGATATTTGATATTTTCAATGTAACATGAACAATAAAAAAAAACATAAAAAATCTGAAAAATTTACAAACCTGAAATGTGAAAATCTAAATTCTGAGTAAATAGAGAGAAAATGAGAGAGAGATAGAGATAGAGATAGAGATAGAGAGAGAGAAATAAATAAATAAATGAGTTTTTTTTTTTTTTTTGGGGGGGGGGGAGGGGGGGAATGTGTTTTGTGATGTTAGATTTGGACCTTTGATTTAGAGGGTATTGAAGGAGAGCCACTTGATAGCCTTCTTTGTGTTTTATTATATAGATATACATATGTACATAAATACGGATTATATATATACATACATACTGTATACAGTTTAACAAATGCCTTTTATACTTAAATTTTGAAAAAAAAACTATTTTATGAAAAAACTTTTCCAAAAAATACTTTGTTTTCGAAAATTAAAAAAAAACAATTTAATAAAAAAATTTCGAAAACTATATTTAAAATGAATTTTCAAAACAACGAACCAAACACAGTCTAAAGATCTTGAGTTTTTCTTTTCTTCCACTTCGGTGAGATTGACGGGGCTTTTGTTAGAAGTCCTGTGGGTGTAATAGGTCTCTCGGCCTGAATTAGAGAATCGCTGTACAAGGGTTTGAGTATAGTGGAACGCTTGTGGCAGAGAATTGCTACAAGTAGGTGGTATGGACGTAGACCTAGAGATCGAACCACGTTATATCGCTGCGTCACTTGTTCTTGCTGTGTTTGCTTTCTCTATCTCTTCTCTTTTAATTTGCAACTTAATTTTTTATTTTTTTTAATTCCGCACAATCACCCTATTCACCTCCCTAGGGTGATTTGCAATTTTTTGTTAGTGGATAATGCAGCAGACCATTAGTATTGCTCTACACAATTAGATCTATCAAATTTATTAATTTTTTGGTTAAATCAGTGAATAAAAATAAATGCAACATTTTAGAGTTCAGGAATTTCCTATGAAGTTAACCTGTATGAACATTGTCCTAAAAAATATTGATGTGCTGTAAAACTTCTAATCAAGCCATATTTCTCTTACAAATAGGAGTCAGAGGTGGAAGAAATGCACAATCACATTCTTAACTTTTGTGTGTAAAACAAAGCAAGAGATGAAAAGGCAAAAAAAGAGAATTTCTGTTGTTACCACTACAAAACACTACGGTACTGTTCTTTTTTTGCCTCTTATAAGAGGTAAGAGATTTACAGTAAGAGTCTTTTGTAAGAGCCTCTTTTTGAGGTGTTCTTTTTATATAAAAATAATCTCTTATAAGAACCTCTTATAAGAGATTTCTGTTCTTTTTTCACCTCTTACAAGAGCCTATATTACCTTAAAGTCTATATTACCCCAAAGTATAAAAATAGTGAGATGAAAGACAAGAAAAGATAAGTTCAAATTACTAATATATAAACTAGTTTAATGGAAAGTTAAATTCACAAATCAGTGTAAATCATCAATTAAAATTCCGGGCTACTATAGACTTTTAATTAGTATGAAAATTAGTATGTATAAATATAAATAATTTTTTTCAAAGAAGTTGGATTAAAAAAAAAATTAAGGTCAATGGGCTAATATAAATTCTCCCATAGCTGTAATAAAAAAAATAAAAAAAACTTGGTCGGTTGTAGGATTTGAACATGGTGGCATCATAACAGGACAAATCAACTAGCCACAACTCAAGTAATGTACTTACTGGACGTAAATATATATCTCTACTATTTTAATGGGAGGGTTGGGGTTTGTAACAAACTGTAATATCCCGGATGGATATTAACTCATAGAAATTACTATTTTATTATTATTTTATTATTATTTTATTTTAATTCCAAAATCAGATTATTTTGGTGATTTTTCGCCGGGTTGCCCACAAACAGTGCCTACGCGCATCTATCGGTCAGTGCGCATCCGAAGCGCATCAAATTGATAGCGCGACTCTCCGAAGTAATAATAAAATTTATTTTACTATTATTTTCTAAATTAAACTATTTTTAGAAATTTTATGAGGATTTTATAAGAAAATTTTTGTATACATATACATGTACACATACATAAAAATTGTATGGTACTTAGTACATCATACTAGTATGTAATATGTACTTTAGGACAATATACTTATTCTTGTCATGGCTACTTAATTAGAAGGTTAGGGTTGATTAGGAGGGTTAAAAGAAGGATTGTATGCATGAGTAGAACTAATACCCTTCTAGAAATCTTATCCTTCCACCTCACCACCCTACACCATGCCCCTCCCCCCCTAGAAGCATGGCTGGCCACCCTTCTTTGGGGTTATTTTGTGCCAATGGGTGCACTTACCACCTTCTAGCCTCTTCTATAAATAGCCCCTCATTCACCTCCTTCTCTCATTTTAGAAAACAAAAGAAAGAAAGAAAGAAAGAAAGGAAAAGAAAGAGAGAACAAAAAAAAAAGTAACTTGAGAGTTTTGTTTTGTAGGTTATTAGAAGACTTCTAAAAGAAAGCTAGGGGAAGGAGAAGGATAAGCAAGCTAGTCCTTCCAAAAAGAGAACTAGGTGGGGGTTTCTTCACACTCTTTGATTCTTTCTTTGTTTGTTGGTTGTTTGTTTGTTGTTTTGTTGTTTGACTTCTCCTTCTTACCTTCTTGTTTTGTTTTGTTTTTGGGTTTGTTGTATGTGGTGATAAATAAAAGTAAATAAGTAGTAGTAGAACCTACTAAAGCACATAAAGATTACATCTTTGTCATTGTAGTTGTTGTTTGTATGTTATTGGACCAAAAGATTCACATATTGCATAATGTTGGACATACAACCATTATTGGTTGTAGGACTTAATACACACATAGCATATGAACATTCTTTTACAACTATTGTGGGTTGTAGGACTTGATTAAACATTGGACTAATAATAAAAGCATATGTTCTAATAAAAAGATCTTTTCTTTTTTTACCACTAGTTGTAGAATAAAAAGATCTTCTCTTTTTATTTTGATCACTAGTTGTAGCTAATTAAAAAGATCTTCTCTTTTTATTTTGATCACTAGTTGTAGCCAATTAACAAGATCTTCTCTTTTATTTAATCACTAATTGTAGCTATTAAAAAGATCTTTTCTTTTTATTTTGATCACTAGTTGTAGCTATAAAAAAAAGAGATCTTTTCTTTTTGTAAAGTAAAATAAAATAAAAAAAAATGATTTTTTCTTTATCACTAGTAATAACAAGATTAGTAAGCAACTGAGTAGTAGTATGCTAAAATATAAAGTAGTAGTATGTAATTAAATGAGGTAGTAGTAGCATGTTGATTAAATATAGTAATAGATAGTGTATGTTGTGATTGTGATGAGAATGAAGTAGTAGTAGTAGTAGAAAGTTGGGTGTTATGTTATTGACCAAAATAAAGTAGTAAGTAATGGTAGATAGTTGTATGTTGTGCTTTTGATTAAAATGGAGTAGAAATAGTAGTAGATGATTGTAGATGTTTATTTTGTGTTCATAAAGATCTTTTTGTAGTAATTTAGTTATAGATGTTATGCTAAATTTTAGTTGATACTTATAGTAGTAGTAGTAGATATACATGTTCTAATTAAGTTATAGTAGTAGTAGATATGTATGCTTCTATTAAAATAGCAATAGTAGATGTATGTTTCCATGAAAGTAGTAATAGTAGATGTATTAGATCACACTTAGGGATGATATTCATGCTACTAATGTTGTAGGATCACTTCTAAAAATGATTAGAAGCCATATTCATGCTACTAATGTTGTAGGATCATCCCTAAAAATATTTGGAAGCCATATCCATGCTACTAATATTGTAGGATCACTTCTAAAAATGTTTAGAAGCCATGTTTCATGCTTAGTTAGTTGTAGGATTACCTCTAAAAATATCCTACCATGTTTCCATGCTTAGATAGTTGTAGGATATCTTCTAGAAATATTTCTTCATGTTTTATGTTTAGATAATTGTAGGATGCTTTCTAAAGAAGTTCTATCATGCTTTATGTTTAGAATGTTGTAGGATTGTTTATAAAAATATCCCTATCATGTTTTAGACTTAACATGTTGTAGGATGTGTTCTAAAAATATCCTATCATGCTTTTAGACTTAAAATGTTGTAGGATGTTTTCTAAAGAAGTTCTATCATGCTTATGCTTAGAAAATTGTAGGATTATTTCTAAAACATATCCCATCATGCTTTATGTTTAACAATGTTGTAGGATTTCTTCCCAAAATATCCTACCATGTTTCATGCTTAGTTAGTTGTAGGATAAATTCTAAAATTCCTACCATGCTTAGATTTTCTATTTTATGCTTAGAATGTTGTAGGAATCAATCTAAGAGTTTCCTACCATGCTTAGATTATTCTATTTATACTTAGAATGTTGTAGGAATCAATCTAAGAGTTTCCTACCATGCTTGGATTAATGACATTAGGCTTAGGATGTTGTAGGATCCATAATAAAATTACTTACCATGCTAGTTTAATTGTAGGTAAGTGATACACCATGCTAGTCTAATTGTAGGTATGTGATATACCATGTTAGTTTAATTGTAGATATGTCATGCTAGTTTAACTACAAGCAAGTCGTATGCCATGCTAACCTAATTGTAAGTAAGTTGCATGTCATGCGAGCTTAGATTGTGAGTAGGTCGTATACCATGCTAGGTTACATAAATACTCATGTTTAAATGGTACCCATGCTAGATAAGTGGTTGTTCATGCTATGTTAGTAAATGATCATGATTCATGCTAAGTAAGTAGGTATCATGCTAATTCTTGATCATGTTAAGTTAATGACATCCATACTATGATATTCATGCTTAGAGTAAAGACACTACCCATGGTTAGTTGTAGCGATTTTATGTTGTGCTCTATACCATGCTAAAACTCAAATACTTGCTTAGAACGTTGTAGGAGTAATGTTAGAATATCTACTATGCCTTGGAATGTTGCTTGTTTATACTAGTTGGGTTGTGGTGATTGGTTATGATAAGTAGTAGGCTTCATGCTCAATTTGTAACCTACACTTGACTATAGTGGACTTCATGTCTAGGTCGTAAGTGATTTTCATGCTTGAGCTCGATGTAAGCATAAGCATGAATCACATTCATACATAGGAATATCATGGTGGTTGTGTTATATGATTAAATTGTCATAGGAAGATGCTTGTAATTGTATGCCATACTTAAGGCGCTATAGGTTGAAGTAATAAGGATTGGGAAGACCACTAGGGATAGTTAGTCCGATAAAGGCCGTTCTGTCGCCTTCGGTTCTTTCCTAGTACAATACCGATCATAGACTACTAGTAGATTCTTTTTTTGCTTCTAATTCTAGAAGATTAAGTTTGTTAGTAAGCACGTTTGGTTGCTTTTAAGATTGATTACCTGTATGGTTGTTTGCACATGGTTGTGCTCGTACGTGGCTCGACTGGCCCGTACGTAGCCGTGGGTCTCATATGTAGCTTAGTTGGCTCGTATGTAGGTTGTTGTCTCGTACGCGGCCCGACCGGCCCGTGCGTAGCTGTTGGTCTCATACGCGGCTTAGTTGGCTGGTATGTACGTGGTCACCTCCTACGAGACCCGCCTGGCTCGTAGGTAGTTATTGTTTCATACGTAGCTTATTGGCTCGTATGTGGTTGTTACTCGTGTATAGCTTGTTAGCTAGTACACAGTTCGTTGTGCTCGTCTAGGGTGATGTTACCACCCTAAGGGCTATCGACCATCAAGACATATGTTTTCTCACCCTAAGGAACTGTGGAGGAGTCGCTCCTTGTGTACCGTCGAATCTTAACCAGTGTAGGTTGATCGAGGACCGGAGTATGGACAAAATCCAAGTCTAGGGTAGCGGCATGCGTGTATATTCGCACAGCCAAAGTCTTGGATCGATGAGCCATGAACCAGATCCTGAGGGATTCTGGTAAGTCTAGGTTGAGCAGCCTAGTAGAGTTGTCTTGCGAAGCCTAAATTAAAGGCCTAGCAGGTTGTGTTTATAATATTGTCACCCCTAGGATTGTTCGACTCAGGGACATCATTAGGATAGTGACTTACAAGGATCAGTTTATTTAAACACTTTTGTCGGGAGAGAGGAGTCAGTGGTAGGGGGCCCCTTACACTAACTCGTCCCTTGAGGCAGATCATAGGTGGTGTACTGGGTTGTACCTTCCCGTCAAAGGGATACGTGCGGTGCCGTCTCACAAGTTGAGGACACGGGTTGCGTATCTCGCGCTGTTAATTCCTGAGGTACCGTGGCTGGGGGTGCCGCAGGATGCATTGTGCAGTCCTGTGCTTGCTAAACCCCAGAGGGTGCCACAGGGTAGGCTTCGTGCTACCCTGCGCTTGCGAAACCCTATAGTTTGATTTTGTTGTGACGCCCGATACATTGGGTTCGTCTATTTTGAGAGAGGTCCGGTTGGCCGGGTCACAGTGGCGAACATAGACACCACTGGCGAAATGCAACAGTGGCACATGACCACATCTGCAACCTCATTAGCCACGTGTAGTTGTCAGGAACAGGTTGTGTACAATTAGAAGTTCATAACGCGGGTTCGAATCCCTATATATGGAGAAACGGCTTGAGATGGGGTCGCATGTAGTATGGGCTGCATGTTGCTTCGGAGACTTGCTGACATTAGAATAGGAAGCGTCCTAGTTCTATTTAAATATAGCATTAGAGTCTAGTCATAGCACTCACGTACACTTAAACTACACCATTGCTATATTTTGTATATTGTTTGGAAGATTCGCTGCTATATGATCAGCCTTTAAGCGTCAGTGAATACTGACATCTCCACTTCCATAGGTACTGGATTGCCGAAGTACAAAGGCGAAATTCAGGAGGACTCAAGGCAAGGAAAGCAAGGAGTCAGTGTTATGTTTAGTTCCGCTGCAGTATATGTATTGATTATGCATTAGTTGAGAAGTACTCTGATGTAAGATGTTGAAGGTTGTAATACTTAGAAATGTAAAGGTAATATTGTAACTCTATTGTAAGGTATTACAGTTGTACAATATTCAAACTTGTAACACTTTGTGTATTGAATAAAAAGTTTTAAATTCTCCTGTTTTTCTGTGTATTGTGACTAATTGAAGAAAAGATCTTGGCTCGTGTCACGGTTTCCCAGTGTTGGAAATCGGGGCGCTACACAAACCAACCCTAAGTTTGTAACTAAATAAACACGTATAATACACGTCCAAACTATATCCATATCCAATAAATATAAATGTGCACCGCACGTGTAGCTCAAATCAAAACATTCAAAAATAAACTTTTTTTTCTTATTCAATATATATTCATTTAATTTGATCACTTCACTTTTTTTAGACGTGCATCACACGTATATTATACTAGTGGTAAATAAATATTGTCTACTGCTAGCTATAATAGAAAGTGTGAAGCCAAGTAAGTAGCAGAATAAAATTAGTACATAAAAAGTAGTAATTATAATATATCTCGCAAAAATGTTAGCTAGTTTGAACATTGTGCTAGATAGCTCCAACTACAGTCACTTAAACAGAAGTATAATTCCTGTAGTTGACGAATCTTTGTATAGTAGAACAAAAGTAGTTACAGTGGAAGTAACCTCTCTGATCACAAATGTATGTTTGCTAGTATCTTTAAACTGATAGTTCGATAAACGGGACTTTGGGGTAATGTAGACTTTTTAAGTGATAGAAGTCTTATAAGAATTTGAAAGAGCCTACTAGAAGTCTTTTAGGCTTATAAGAGATTTTGGGGAAATTTTCTTATAAGAGGTAAAAAAGAACGCTAAAAAAACTATTGTAAGAGGTGGTCCACCTCTTACAAGAGGTAAATCGCTTATAAGAGGAGAAAAAGAACACTACCTACGTCTAGACGCTAGGATAGAGCATACTAGCATTCAAGAAATGGGATAGACCTGTTAATAAAAAAAGAAAAAGTTAACCTATCCCGACATTTTGGCCAAAAACGCCAGGACTTGTTATTTATTTTTTAAAAGAAAAATAACCTATTTTAGCGTCTTTTATCAAAAATGTCAGGATATGCTACCTTTAAAAAAATTATTAATCAAAAAAAATATTTTTAAAAAAAAATACTCTATCAGCAAAAGCGAGCTAATTGTTGGGATTGGGGCGTCAACAAACGTCCTCTGGTCACAGCGAAACTAATTAGAGCAATGAGGAAGTCGAAGAGACGAGGCGAATAAATTGAGCAAGCAAGTAGATCCACCAAACTAACACAAACACAACAACGATGACTTATCCTGGTTAGGTTTTGCTTAATCCGGGGGGAAATATAGGGAGATCTGATATTCAACTAGAAGAGATTACAAGAAATTACTGATTCACTTGACACATGAAATTAAACTCACCCACCAAGAACTATCTCTCTCTCGAGCCTCGCTTTGCAATGGAGAAAATAATCTATGAAGTACTACCTCTCATATTGGAGGAGTTTACAATATATATAGAAGAATAGAGAGAAAACCTAGGTCTAATCTTGATCCTCAGTCATCCGATAAAACCTGGAAAAGAAGTAACTGAGTAGGAGCTGCACGATCTAACTTGGAGTTGAAGATTGGGCTGAACCGACCTAACAAATCGAGGCAAAAAAATGAATCAGCGCCGCGGGTGGTCGACCGTCCAACAAGACCGGTCGACCGTACCACTCTCTGACTTCCCAGTACAACGAGCGGTCGGGGGGTGTGGTCGACAGTCACCATGACCGTTCGACCGCAACTAGCATGCACCTGCTGCTGCTGCTGTTCTCCTTTTACTCGCTTCGACGCTTCGACCTCTGTGCTTCATATTACCTTCTTTTAATCTGAACAACGAGTATACAAGACACAATCCTAACAAACTTTACCTTGGATTGCATACGAATGTATCACATGATGTGTTACTCATCTCCAAACTCTAACAAATTTCACTTGCAAAGAAAACTTAGAACAATAGCTTCTTCTTCTAATTGAAATGTTCTCTACACAATCTCACCGAATCCAGTGTCGCCCCTCAAAGGCACACCTCCGTAGATGTATTCACGAAGTTGCCAAACTCCGCACGAACTCCACCCACCCTAGGCTTTCTCCACCTCTCAACGATATTTGAATGTCATAGTCTCGTCTCGATGAATCTAGTTGCGGCAAACTAGCTAAGTTTACGGGAATAACGGAAAAAGGAGCAATACTTGCACAAGTATTTCGATTTTTCCAAAGCTTGTAGAGATTGTTTTGGCTTGGTCCAACCATTCTCATACCTCTAATCCCCTTATGATGATCCTGAAAAATAGACAGAACTCCACATCGAGCTGTGTACCTACAGTCCCGTGCATCAAGAGTTCCCAAGGAAATCAGATTCCATTTCAGCAGAAGAATATGCAAAATATCCCTTAAAGTGAACATATTTAGACCTGGCATCTTCAACTCAACTGTCCCCTCACCCACTACTTCACAAATCTCTCCAGTTTCCGTTGTCACACAACGTCCCGTAGTAGACTTATAAGTAGAAAACAACTCCCTCTTGGAGCAAATATGAGAAGAACTCCCTAAGTCAAGAAACCAACTAGAATCCACTTCTAAAGAATTTAAAATAAGAAGACACGAACCACCCGAATCAAAGGTACCAAAGGTACTGATTACATTAGTAGCTGAACTCCCGTTCTTGGCTCTCTCTTGATTCTGTAATTTCCAACTGTCTTTCTTTATATGCCCTAGCCTCTTGCTGTAACGCCCCGAATCCCAAATACACTGAATTCGAGATGTTCTACAGGATCTTTTCACTTTCTTTAGTACAATTTTACAGGGAAATTAAAACTTTTCATCATACATCAGAGTTTACATCATAATTACATCTTTCTTTTGCACAGCGGAAGTAAAATACAACAATTGAATACAAGTACAATAGCATGATATAATCTTTAAGCATCCATTCCTCTTTAATCTTTAACATGACATTTACCTGCATATAAGACTGTGGGTACGTCAGTTTATTCAACCGACGAACATTATACACGGCCATCCTCTCTATGCCGGAAATAGTATAACTTAACTTTTCATATTTAGCAAACACAAACTTGTCACATTCAAACTAAAGGGACTACCCTATAGATGTCATGTTGTGATTGTGTACTTAATCCTTAATGCATTTATTAATGTTACATGACACTAATGCGCACTTGTTTGGATTCTATGCATCCCATACTACATAGGTCCGAGGGCAAGCCCTTATTCGTTCTTCATCTTTATAGGGTTCGATCCCCCGTTATGATTTAATCTACTCCTGTAATTACGGTAAGTATCCTAGATGTTATCTGACCTACGAACTCATGTTTAGGCACTCTGGAGTAGTATCCTCACCCAGACGCATCATGGGAATTCCTGGGATACGCTCTCACCATAAACATGACACCACCCGTAGTCTTCAAACATCCCACGAGCGTCGCCACTGGGACGGTACTCTGGAACAGTATCCTCACCCAGACTCGTCATGGGAATTCCTGGGATACGCTCTCGCCGCTACCCATGGCCCTCATACTCAGTGTTTTTCTCTTACTTTCATCACATCTTCACTATGCACTAGTCCTTAGTTTTATTAAAAATCATGAACAAAATTAATCTCTAGAGTTAGCCTCTCCATCAACCGGACTTATTCATTCATTTCATCTTGACCAACCTTGGTCTAATTTCATTTTATTTCATTTCTCGATGCCGGGGAGACTTAGCTACTCTATTTCAAATTTCATTTCACAATCTTCAACTCATAAAATTTTCCATGTCGAGTCCTCAAACTCACATGTACATTCTCTTTCAATTCATGATTTATAACTTTGTTCACAAGTCCATCTTTGCACAAAAATTGCATATACTTATTAATTGTCACATCATGATAATTTCTCCTTACCAAATAATATACACACTTCACATATTGTACCACAAGTGAGGAAATAATTGCATCATGTCACAACCACATTTCTTTTTTTTGCCAAATCCCTACTTAAGGTTCCAATTCACTTATTCTTTCAAATTACAATTTCATAACAATAATCTATATAAACTCATATGTCAAACTATACATTTTAACTACAACCGTAGTTAAATTCATTCAAAAAAATCCCAAATCATTCTTATAAAATTCCTTACATTTTTCTGAGAATTACCATATTTTTTTAATAATTTTTGGACATCAAAAACTCCCAAAAAAATATTTTTTTCCATCTTGCCGTTAGCAAGAATCGAACCCAAGCACACCACCGACACAGCCTAGAGCACAGACCGCTAGGCCAATTGCCGACACAGTATAAAAGCAACTGAGAGCTATAAATACTCTCAGTTCGCTGATTACTAGTTTTGAAAGAATTAAACAAAAAAAAGTGTTGATCCAGGGATTCGAACCGTTCAAACCAGAGAAACCAACGCACACAGTGACCGCCTGAGCTACTGGCTCAGGTTGTTACAGTCCATATAAAAAATCTTTTTGAATCAATTAGCCACTGTTTATCAAAAATACTCGATGTTCAATTAAGCTTGGTTTCTCATTGCTTTTATAAAAATCACTGAAAATCTCCAGATTAATCCCCATTCATATAAAGTTCATACCAGTAAGAAAAGAATAATTTTTGTACTAATAAAATATATTTTTCACACACAAATCAATGGGTCATTTATTAAAACTACCATATGTTGCATTTTCGACATTGCCAAATAATTGATCTACTAATCTTTTTATTCAAAGATTTCCTTGTGACAATTTACTGTTATTTGACTCTTTATTCAACCAATATATATGTTTCTAATAGTCCATATTCATATCAACATAAAGGTCTATTCATCACAACTCAACTACTAACTTTATGAGTAGTACTTTCATTGATCAATCTATATCACAATGAAATATACTCACTTATCAATTGCATGAATCACATCTCAACCATACAAGAAATTCATTTTTTTTGTCCAAAATAAAGTGTACTCTTTCTTAATAAATTCCATGTTTCAACTTTACAATTAACAAGCGTTCTTATTCATGCATCATATCTCAATTCATACTAACAACATTCTTAAATAAGTTTAATCACCATCATAACTTCATACTAATAATCATGGGGCATTCTACACACAATTTAATTTTAATACTAGAGCCATACACACATTAATCACCACATTTCAAACAATTCATATACTAACTACTCAATTAAAGTGGGCTCTTATTAGTATTTTTCATGCATCTTTTGATAGTTGAAACTAGCACGGACCTATATTAGAAATATGAAATGTTTACCCACCTTGAATGGAGAGAACTAAACAAATTTAGCAACACAAGCCTTGCGAATGAAAGCACCACCTCCTAGCCAAAAGCGCGCACAAGCTCCAAGCCTCCAAGCACAAACCGAATGCTCCCCTTTGTGATAGCCGGCCACTCCAAGCAAGCAAAACCCACACAAACTCTCTATCTTTTATAACTCACACTATTACTACAATAAGACTATAGCTTGGAAATATAAAATAGCATATGAAAATAGCCATGAGAGGGGGGTATTTATACTAGAGAATAGGTGAAATGGAGGGCCAAGATTGAGTGGTTGGTTGTAGAATGAAGGGCCTAAATTAAAGTGGGAGTTATAAAAACTACCCACATCCCCAAAACTACCTCCATGAACACCATGATCAAAATCAAATCTCCCTCCAAAAAAAGAAGCAATCCGGCCTAGAAAGAGAGTGTGCATTGCATGTGTACGTGTAGTGCACGTGCATGCAACTAGGCCAAAAATTTGTACATTTTAATTTTGTATAAAAATAAATTAGTTAAAAAAAGTCTTCTACATGACAAGTTTAATTAAAAATAGATTTATTCATGGGCTTTATTCTTGGGCCAAAATGGTTTATTAAGAATAAATAAAATAAAATACATTTTTTGGGCTTTTTAAGAAAAGGCTTTTTCATTAAATTAAAATAAGGCTTTCTACTTGTTTAAAAAAAAGCTTTTGTACAAAATAATGTGAGAAAATATTTAAGTATTTATACCCATCATAATAAAATAATCCAAACAAAATATTGCACGTGCACTCTACGTGCGAAATAAATAATTTTTCATTACTTGAAAAATCAGGATATTACACTTGCAATATCAGCAACGGATCGAATCCTTTTGCAAAGCACTTTGTCTTCCCCCCGAAGGACCATTCACTGCTAGACAACTTGTAGGAATAGACGATACAGATTTATGGGTCTCCTTCCTAAGTTGATTTTCCTTCAATGATTTGATTACACCATCTACCAAAATACTCTCTGATATGGCTAAAAATGGGGTTAAATCGGAACCGTCCAGATTGGGCACGAATCTTGAAGCTCAGGGGTAAAACAGTAATTTCGCACATAGATGGGCCCGAAGCGGGCACTGCATCTCCCCTTCACAGATCCAATAACCCGCGAACGGATCCACTCCAACTGGATACGGGTCCCGACCCGAGACGAACCCAGATCAGCAGGTGGAAATCAGGGTCTCTGATTTGACTAAATCAACGGTCCTGATCCGCAGTTATCCTCTCACCGGGAATTAGGGATCAGTTTCCTAAAGTGATCATGAGGATTTTACTCCTAACAGAATTACAGGAAATTAGACCCCTAATCAAGTCCCCATGGCGACTATAAATACCTCCAACCTACCACTTTTACAAGGTAATGACTCTTCTGCCAACTTAAACTCTTTCTTAATCACCACTGGTTACTGACAAAAGCGTCGGAGGGTGCGTCGCCGGGATCAACCCCGGTGTATCGCACTTCCTTGCAGGTGAGCGGCGGGAGTCAGCAGCCCAATTCTGACGAACAGGCTTGGATCCGCTATTCAGGTTATTCCACGAACTCACAAATCTCATCTGTTTACCCCCACACCAGATTCAGCGATAACAGATTGGCGCCGTCTGTGGGAAACCATACGAATAGCATCCTCTCCTCTTCCCGTCGACTAGCTCTTCTCCAGCCATGCCTCCCAGAAAGGTCAGGTCTAGGGGGTCCAACCGTGGACCCAACCCCACCGATCAACAAGAGGAAGTCCCCGTGCATCCTGCTCCGCAGCCCGAACAACTTCCTCCCCCGGTCCAAGACCATTTCCAACAGGGCCAGCCCCCTCTTCTGAATCAACAACCCCCTAATGGTCCCACTAGTCAGAACCAGCGGAGGCAGAAGCAACCTCTCCACCCAGACCATGTCTCAGTACACAATGCCTCCTCGGATTCTATGGCCTCCCATAATCCCCGAGCTTCCAACCTCTGCAACACCGTACTAAATCGGCAGAAGGATGAGGACTTTCGCAACCGCCTAGATGAGAAGCGGGCCCGAGAGGGAGTCTCCCGCCAACATCAAGGTGAGCGATCTCCTCATCGCCGAGATGGCAGGAGGTCTCCGGACCGAAGAGGACGGGGGGAATCTCCCGAGCATCGTAGGAGGAGGCCACATTTCCCTGCTTCTCGACATTATCCGAGGAACGATGAGGCACCCATCACTCATGCCGAGTTCCAACAATTCCAGGCAACGGTGTTGCAGGCCCTCAACCTTCGTCCCAACAACAATAATGCCCAAAGGGTTCCAACACCCCCACGGGTCCTAACTCCTCGCCACCGATCCATAAGTCCTCCCCCGGCTCCTAGTCACCAGCGACACCATCATAGTCCTCGCCGATCCCAAGACTATCGATGCCATTGTCCCCGCTCCCTTTCCTATGAAGACGAGTCCATGGGATCGTTTGACTACCACCGGAGGGACGATTCCATCTACCGTCATCTCCACGAGATGGAAAGGCGCATCAGTCGAATGGACAAGGAGGAGGAGTCGAGAGGAAGGACCATCCGCCCCAGCAGACCCCCCTTCTCTCGGACCATAATGGAGGCTCCTATCCCGAGGGGCTTCAGGCCTCCGCAGTTTGAAACTTACTCGGGAGAGTCGGATCCCGTTGACCATGTCGAAAGCTTCAAGACCTTGATGCTAATCCACCAAGCTTCCGACGCCATGCTTTGCAAAACCTTCCCCGCCACTCTCAAGGGTTCGGCTCGAGAATGGTACTCCCGGCTCGCTCCCTCTTCCATCTTCTCTTTTGAGCAGTTCGAAATGCTCTTCATAACCCACTTTGTGAGCAGCAGACGAACGGAGTAGACCAGCCTCTCTCTACTCCACCTCCGACAGGAGAGGGGAGAAAAGTTGAGGGACTATGTGAGGAGATTTACTGCAGAGGTCAGGTCCATCGCCTCCCTCAACCAGTCGGTGGCGACCGTCGCGTTCCAATCCAACGTCCTCAACTCTAACCTTCGGTCGTCCCTCGCCGAAAAGCCCCCGCACAACTTTGCCAGTCTTCTCCTTAGATGTGCGAAATATATTCGGGCGGAGGAGGTCGAATGCCTCCTGGGTTTCGGAGGATCTGCTTCCGGGTCAAAGAGAAAGACAACAGAAGAGGAAGGGGCCAAGAAGCTACAGAAGGATAATAGCGGTCAGCGCCGTCCTCCTCCCAGGTTCGAGAAATTTACTCTCCTCACTACAAACGTCTCCACCATCCTGATGGAAGTCGAGAAGGAGGGAGTTATACCTCCCGCTCCGAGGATGAACACCCCGGCCAAGAAGAGGAACAAGGAGAAGTGGTGCCGTTACCACCGGGATCATGGCCACGACACCAACTACTGCCGGGTGCTGAAGAACGAAATAGGGGCCCTCATCCAGAGGGGGCAGTTGGCTAAGTTTGTAAGAACAAATAATCGGAAAGATCGCACCACTCCTCCGCCTCGGGGGGCTAACAAACGCTCCGAGCGACGCGATGAAACCCCCGAGTTCGAGAAAGAGCGTGTTCTGTACCTTATCCACGGAGGCCCCATGGGGGGCTCTTCCAACTCCTCTCGAAAGGCCTTCGTCCGAGAGGTCAATTCAGTTCACGGCACCCCTCCCCCCAAAGGCCTCGGCGTTCCAGTAACCTTCTCTGATGAAGACCTCGAGGGGGTCCGAACTCCCCACTGCGACGCACTTGTTATCAACCTCTGCATGGCGAACTTCAAAGTGCAGAGGATCCTGGTAGACAACGGGAGCTCCGTGAACATCCTCTTCCTCTTGGCCTTCCGAGGGCTGCAACTATCCCGGGATTGCCTCAAACCGGCCGGCTACACGCTCCACGGGTTCACGGGGGTACCAGTAACTGTCGAAGGGGTTATCACCCTAGACGTAACTGCTGGGAAGACCCCTACCACCCGGACAGAGCCGATGGACTTTATGGTCGTCGATGTCCCGGCTGCATACAATGTCATCTTGGGCTGACCTGGCCTAGCTACCCTGGAAGTCGTTCCTTCGGCGTACCACCTCAAGATGAAGTTCCCCACACGGGCGGGAGTGGGAGAAGTCAGGGGCAGCCAAGAGACGAATCAGAAGTGCTACATGACTTCCACTGGGGGTCCGGTGCTCTCCCTCGAGACTTTAGAGATCCCCGAGCCGAACGTCTGACCCACGTCCGAGCCGGCGGACGAATTGGAAGAAGTGCTCTTCTTAAACGAGGACCCGAGTCGAAAGTTCCTTATCAGCAAGTCCCTGCCGACTGCCCTATGTTCCGACTTGGTGCAGTGCATCCGGAAGAACCGCGACCTATTTGCTTGGTCCGCTGCAGATATGCTCGGGATTTCCGAGGAACTTCTAGTGCACCGCCTCAGCGTCGAACCGGGCTGCAGACCGGTTCAGCAGAAGAGGCGAAAATTCGCTCCCGAGCGACAACAAGCCATCAAGGAGGAGGTGGACAAGCTCCTAAAAGCTCGGTTCATACAGGAGGTGAACTACCCCGAGTGGCTCTCCAATGTCGTCATGGTTAAGAAGTCCAATGGTTCCTGGAGGATATGCATCGACTTCACAGACTTGAATAAGGCGTGTCCGAAGGACCCGTTCCCTCTCCCGAATATCGACACCCTCATCGATGCCACCTCGGGCCATGAGCTCCTCAGCTTCATGGACGCCTTCTCCGGCTACAACCAGATCCGAATGTTCCCCCCGGACATTCCGAAGACTTCCTTCATTACCGACCAAAGCCTCTACTGTTATAGAGTTATGCCGTTCGGATTGAAGAACGCTGGAGCCACCTACCAGCGCCTCGTCAATAAAGTCTTCCAAAGCCAGATAGGCCGTAACATGGAAGTATACATCGACGACATGCTGGTGAAGAGCATCCGAGGTACCGACCACGTCGTCGACCTATAGGAGGAATTCGGCGTACTGAGAAGGCACAACATGAGGCTTAACCCGAACAAGTGTACGTTGGGGGTCTCGTCAGGAAAATTCCTCGGCTTCATGGTCAGCCAGCGAGGGATCGAAGCAAATCCCGAAAAAATTAAGGCCATACTGAACATGGCCCCACCCCGGAACGTCAAGGAAGTGCAGAGGCTTACGGGTCGCCTTGCCGCTATTGGGCGATTCCTTTCGAAGTCTGGGGAAAAGTGTCTCCCCTTCTTCAAGGCTCTCAGGGGGGCCAAGGGTTTCGAATGGGGCGAACTGCAGCAGGAGTCGTTCAACCAACTGAAGGCCTACTTGGTCAACCCTCCCCTGCTCAGCAAACCCGTTCCAGGTGAAACCCTCTTCATCTACTTAGCTGCTTCCGAGCAGACCGTAAGTGCTGTTTTGGTAAGGGAAGAAGACCGGGTTCAGAGGCCCATCTACTATGTGTGCAAGGTGCTTCGAAACGCCGAGCTCCGCTACCCGAAGATAGAAAAGATGGCCTACACCCTGATTCGTCGCCTCCCCCAAGATAACCTCGCCTCCCTATCGAGTCCTATCCCCTTCGCAATGTAGGGGATGGATTTACTAGGGCCATTTCCTCCAGCTCCAGGCCAGTTCAAGTTCTTGGTCGTAGCCATCGACTACTTTTCGAAGTGGATTGAGGCCGAGCCCCTAGCTACTATCACCGAGAACAAGGTACTTCAATTCTTTTGGAAGAACGTCATCTGCCGATTCGGCGTCCCCGTGTCCTCGTAACAGACAACGGAACTCAGTTTACTGGGGCCGCGTTCCGAGCTCTATGTGAAGACCTTGCCATCCAACAGCGCTTCTCCTCCGTCTCCCACCGACAGTCGAATGGCTAGGCAGAGAACGCTAACCGGCAGATCCTCTCTGGTATCAAGAAGAGACTGGACAAGTGTTCTAAAGGCTTATGGGTCGACCAACTCCCCAACGTGCTGTGGAACTACCGCACCAACAAGCGGACCCCTATAGGAGAGTCCCCGTTCAACCTCACCTATGGGTCCGAGGCAGTGATACCTCTCGAAGTCGGAATACCTTCTCCTCGCCTTGCAGCCTACAACGAGGAACAGAATGCCAGAGACCTCTGGGCGAACTTGGACCTGGTGGACGAGCTGAGGGAAAGAGCATCAATACGCCAACAGAACTACCGGAGGAGGGTCGAGTTGGCGTACAACAAGAGAGTCCGACCCACCGATCTCAAGGAGGGGGACTTGGTCCTCAGAAAACTAGCCATCTCCTTCCCCAATCAGAAGAGCAAGTTAGCTCCGAATTGGGAAGGACCTTACAAAATTGCAAAAGTGGTTCGGCCCGGAGCTTATCGTCTAGAAGACCTTGAAGGCAGGGAGATTCCGAGGACCTGGAATGCCGACCACCTTTTAAAATACCAAGAAAGTGCCCCGACGCCTCTCTGAGTATCCTAGGGTGTCGAACCGTTCCTCTCCTCTAACTTGTAATTCCTCTCTTAAGTTGTTATATGTAAAAATGGCTCGCCGTCAGTTATCAATAAAGAATGCTTTTTCGTACATGTAAAATTGCTTGTATCTCTCCGTCTTTATTCTTTATTCAATCAATGGTTCGGAGTCCAATATCCGGCTCGACTCCACTTCGCAAGCTCGCTCTTAAGCGAGCTAGAAGTAGTTCGCCGCTCAGTATTGCTCCCACAACCGTTGAACAATCCTAACGATGGTTCCGGAGTCCAACACTTGGCTCGATTCTACTCCGTAAGCTTGCTTCTAAGCGGGCTAGGAGTGGGTCGCCATTCGGAATTGCTCCCACAACCGTTGAACTCTAACGATGGTTCCAGAGTCCAACACTTGGCTCGATTCTACTCCGCAAGCTCGCTTCTAAGCGGGCTAGGAGTGGGTCGCCATTCGGAATTGCTCCCACAACCGTTGAACTCTAACGATGGTTCCGGAGTCCAACACTTGGCTCGACTCTACTCCGCGAGCTCGCTTCTAAGCGGGCTAGGAGTGGGTCGCCATTCGGAATTGCTCCCACGACCGTTGAACTATAACGATGGTTCCGAAGTCCAACACTTGGTTCGATTCTACTCCGCAAGCTCGCTTCTAAGCGGGCTAGGAGTGGGTCGCCATTCGGAATTGCTCCAACGATCGTTGAACTCTAACGATGGTTCCGGAGTCCAACACTTGGCTCGATTCTACTCCGCAAGCTCGCTTCTAAGCGGGCTAGGAGTGGGTCGCCATTCAGAATTGCTCCCATAACCGTTGAACTCTAACGATGGTTCCGGAGTCCAACACTTGGCTCGATTCTACTCCGCAAGCTCGCTTCTAAGCGGGCTAGGAGTGGGTCGCCATTCGGAATTGCTCCCACAACCATTGAACTCTAACGATGGTTCCGGAGTCCAACACTTGGCTCGACTCTACTTTGCCGGTTCGCCCTTAGGCGAGCCAGAAGTAGGTCGCCGTTCGGAACTGCTCCCACAACCGTTGAACAAACCTACCGATGGTTCGGAGTCCAACACTCGGCTCGACTCTACTTTGCCGATTCTCCCTTAGGCGAACCAGAAGTAGGTCGCCGTTCAGAACTGCTCCCACAACCGTTGAACAAACCTACCGATGGTTCGGAGTCCAACACTCGGCTCGACTCTACTTCGCCGGTTCGCCCTTAGGCGAGCCAGAAGTAGGTCGCCGTTCGGAACTGCTCCCACAACCATTGAACAAACCTACCGATGGTTCGGAGTCCAACATTCGGCTCGACCCTACTTCGCAAGCTCACTCGTACGCGAGCTAGAAGTAGGTCGCCGTTCGGAACTGCTCCTACGACCGTCGAGCAACTCTAATGGTGGTTCGGAGTCCATCGTTCGGCCCAGCTGCGTTCACCCAAAACCCCGAGCCGAGCGAACGAGGAACCGACCCTCGTATATGGAGAAAAATTCTGCCGAGCCAATTTCGCCGTTGGATCATCTCAGAATGCGTGCTAGAACGTGATGAACGGATCTGATCGTGCCACGTGTCCACAAAATGACAAGATAGTGTTTTCTTGGAACTCGTGCCTCCCACCTCGTGATACGTACCACGATCATGATCGACCGTCTAGATGTTGCCACGTGGCCGGAATCTGATGTCCGAGCTCTCGCACCTCGGAAGCGCACAGTCACCTCGGAATACTCCGAGCGAAAAGCTAAAGTTCTGCGGCTAAAAACTACAAAAAAGAACTAAGGGTCCTTATGGTTCGGCATCAAGAATAAGGCGACCACGGCACGACTATGAACAAAGCAACTTTGATTTTATTAAGACACTTGGTAAATTTACATGGCAAACCATTACAATGGGAAAGCAACTAAATAAATAAAGTAAAAGGCTCGACACCATCCGTTCAATGCCTCCTCGGAACAGGGACGTTCCGATTCAGAGACAACCGCAGTTTCTGCCTTTTCACCCTCGAGCTTGTCTCTAGGCCGACGAACTGGGACGCCGCCTCGCCACTAACCCTAACGGTTGCTCCGACTGAAGCTCCGCTCGAGCTAATAGCTACTCCGCTTTGTGCGTCGGCCGCTGTCCGACCAATAACTTGACCTCGAGTCGCTAGCTCGTAGAAGGTGATCCCCCGTTCTCTCTCCTCGTGAGTGCAAGAAGTGCTACGGACATTAGCTCTCACAGGCTGAGGCTTCAGTCGAGCCACCTCCTCCTCGAGCTCGACGATCCTATCCTTCAGAGTGTCGTCCTTCACCATTATCTTGAACCGAGGGAGCTTTGCTGAACCGGGGCACTCAGCGCTGTCGGATATAATACGATGCAGGTTAGCCACCTCGATGCTCTTATCAACCGTGACCCTTTGCAACTGTTCGACCTTACTCTCGAGCTCATCTCGCTCGGCCACCACCGAAGCTAGCTCTGCCTCCTTCGCCGACAGTTCTTCCTCGACTAGCCGCAGATGATGCACCTCGGCCAGAAGCTCGATGTTCTTCTTCTCCACGTTGAACATCAACCTCCTGGTGAGCTCGATTTCACCAACGAGCCGAGCCTCGCGAGATTGCTTAAACAGCTCGGCGCGACGCCGAGCTACCGCGGTATTTGGGGCGAGTTCGAGGATCTAAAATACAAGAACACCGCAATTGGAAAACTACACACCGACCCAAACACTTGGACAAATTTGAAGTAAAATTTTCAAAGTAAAATTTTCATTCATAAAAAGAAGCGGTGGCCAGTCCGCAAAAAGGCATTACATTTTGGGAAAAAGAAAACGAAGACTACAACAAAAAGACGAGAAGATCAGGGGTCCACCTGCGTCGCCGGTTCGACCACAGGCGCCTCGCCAGATGGCCCCTCATTCCTCGCCTCGGCTTGGGGGTTCGTCACCAAAGGGTTGGCGACCACCTCCTCTTCGTCGTCGCCCTCCACCTCGTCGCCCTCGCCTCCCTCCTCCTCGCCGACAGATGCGGATCCGGGCCAAAGCCTGTAACCGACCCGCTCGAAGCCGGGGACACGGTCCTGAACATGGTCGAGCGCCCTCTGGTAGAACCTCTCCATGTTCGTGGCCATGTGCTTCTTCGCCTCGGCCTCGACCTCAGCCTTGATTTTCGTTGCCAAGGCCTCTTTCTCCGCCTTCACTTCAGCCAGAGCCTTCGCCGACGCCGCCAGATCCTCGGCAGCCTTGGCAGCTTTGGCAGACTCCTCAGCGAGCCGCCCCTTGAATCGCTCCAGGTCGGCCACAAGATCGGCAACCTGGACCTCCAAGCCCTCGGCTCGCCTCTGCTCTGCTTCGAGCTGCCGAACCGCTTTCACCTTTTCCGCCCTATCTTTATCACTGGCGGCCTTCAACTCTTTCTCCTGCTCCGCGAACGCTTCGAGGAGATGGTTGAAGTGACAAGTGGCCTGCCAAAACAAGACGACGGTGAGAACAGAATAAGAACCGAACAGCAGACTTAAAGAAATTCAAAGAAAAAAGTATGAGACTTACCGATACAAGCAACCGGGCGACCTCATAAGTGTCGTCGCCGACCGTCCCCGCCTGCAGCGCGGCTCGATCCTTCGGCGTCGCCAAATGTTTGACGGCCTGCATCGACATCTGCGAGTTGCCGAGGAACCCATCGTGATTCTTCACTCGCTAGTTCGGAACGAACAGCTGCTTGTGCTGCTCGGTCAGGATCACCTCGGCCTCAGCAGTCAACGGCGGAGCCTCAAGCGACAACGCCGCCGAGACGTCGAAGGCCCCACCGACCGGGGCAGAAGCAACGGGAGCCGAGGGCTCTTGGACAACGACCACCGTCGACGAGGGGACCTCAGTGACCGGGGGAGGCGGAGTGGTAGTCGAAGCAACTTTGAGCTGCCGACCTGACGAGGTGGCCGTGCTCGGCCTCTTCCTCTTCCTACCATCAGCCACCTTGCCCCGATCGATCATCATGGCATTGAAGTCCATCTTCGGCGCTTCTGTGCCAAACAACAAACAAACTGAGTCAGTAAGGCGAGCTAAAAACTTTTTTAAAAAAATATAAGCGAGATGTCAGGAGCGTACTCGGGTCGATTGGGCTAAGGCCTGACCCGAACAGCACCTCCTCGGTCATCTCCCTCCAACTCAACATCGGGAGGACTATGATCTTCCTCGCCATCTCCTCCTCGGCTGCAGTCAGTTCTGGGTCGGCTCTCGCAAACTTGGGCACCTCTGGCTTCCACTGGCTTGGAATTTGCAATATGGGTGCCCCCCTCAGTATGAAGAACTTTTCCTTCCAGCCTTTGATCAAGTTCGGGTTTTCTATGATCCGAACACCCTTCCTCGGTGCCAGGTAGTACCGATGCTTGGTCTTGTGCATCCAGTTTATCCGATACGTGCTTCGGAAGATCGTCAGATCCGGCTCGACTTCGGCGTTCACATGACACCATGTGTTCGGCATAAATTGGGTCGGCGCGAGGCAGTACCATCTGAGGACCTGGCGAATGAAGGGATGAAGCAGAAAATGCAGTACGGCGTTCAGAGAGTCGTAGTCGAACATGCACATATCCGACGACGACAACTTGGAGTTCGCCCGCATCCCCGCGCCGGGGAGAATTAGCTTGTACTCCGGAGGGATGGCGAACCCCTTTCTGATCCGAAGGAGGTCCCTCTCGGATAGCACCGATCCAATCTCATCCGCCTCGGTAGTCAGAACCGGGTTATTCTCCTCGTATACTTCCGACTGACCGATGACTACCTTCTTCAAGAGTTCCCCCTCGTACTGCCTGACCCCAGCGTGTCCGGACAGTACACAGGGGTACCGGCCCATCTCAGGGGCCCACTTCGAATTTTTCACAATCACCTCGACCACGGGAGATTTGGCCACTACCCTCCTCTTCTTCTTCTCCTTCCTCGCCTCGGCCCCAGATGGCTCGGCCACTTGCTTCCCCTTCCTTCGGATCTCCGCCTGTCTCCTCTCCTCGGCACCACTACCGCCCGAGGACGAGGCCTCACTCCCCGAGTTCACCCTTGACATCTCTATAAAAAAGCTAAGGCAAATAGACTGACCTTGAAGTGACATTCACGGTTGGAATAAGATCACCGGAAATTGCCTGGCCCACACGACAGCTAATGCAACCACCTTGGAGCAAAAATCGCCGCTAGCAGAGAGCGCAGAGAGTGAAAGTAAAAGTTTGGAGTAAAAAGGTGAAATGAACTTGGGGGTGGGGGAGTGAACTTATAACCCCAGTATGATAGTGGGCCTCCTTGGGAATCTAAAAAGCCCACTAAGAAGCCAAAGCGCCAAAGTGGAGCGTAAGGACGTTTCAGTTTCACAACAGAGAATCCTCAAATCACTAAGTCCACGACTCGGCCACCGGTGTGCCTTGCCGAGCTATCGAACAGCTGGGCTGAGCAACCGAGCTACTGAGTCTCTTCAAAACATCAAACTCCATACCTCGGCTAAATACACTGAGCCTCTGAATCGAGGGGACGAGCAACCGACCCTCGTATATGGAGAAAAATCCTTCCGAGGCTGAATCACCGTCGGATCCCTCCAAAATTCATGTCAAGACACGATGAACGGTTCAGATTGCGCCACGCTCACAAAACGACAAAATATCGTTTTCTCGTGATTTGAACCTAGTTCTCGTGATTCACGCAATGATGGACGTTCCAGATCTGATCACGTGCACCTTCCGAGTTGAGTGCCACCGGTTCGCCCAGCCGAGATACCAAACAGCCAGGCTAAGCAGCTGAGTTGTCGAGCCAGAGGATGACGACGCTTCAAGACCAAGGCTCTTCAAAAATGACTAACTCCATACCTCGGCTTAAGGCACCGAGCCTCCGAACCGAGGGGACGAGGAACCGACCCTCGTATATGGAGAAAAATCCTTCTGAGGCTGAATCACCGTCGGATCCCTCCAAAATTCGTGTCAAGACACGATGAACGGTTCAGATTGCGCCACGCTCACAAAACGACAAAATATCATTTTCTCGTGATCTGAACCTAGTTCTCGTGATTCACGCAATGATGGACGTTCCAGATCTGATCACGTTCACCTTCCGAGCTGAGTGCCACCAGTTTGCCCAGCCGTGCTACCAAACAGCCAGGCTACGCAACCGAGTTGCCGAGCCGGAGGACGACGACGCTTCAAGACCAAGGTTCTTCAAAAACGTCTAACTCCATACCTCGGCTTAAGACACCGAGCCTCCGAACCGAGGGGACGAGGAACCGACCCTCGTATATGGAGAAAAATTCTTCCGAGGCTGAATCACCATCGGATCCCTCCAAAATTCGTGTCAAGAGACGATGAACGGTTCAGATTGTGCCACGCTCACAAAACGAAAAAATATCATTTTCTCGTGATCTGCACCTAGTTCTCGTGATTCACGCAACGATGGACGTTCCAGATCTGACCACGTATATCGTCCGAGCTGCGCGTCACCGGTTCGCCTAACCCAGCTACCAAACAGCCTGGCTAAGCAGCCAAGCTGCCGAGCCGGAGGACGACGACGCTTCGAATCCAGGATACTTCAAAGCGGCCAACTCCATGCCTCGGCTATCGACATCGAGCTTCCGAGCCGAGGGGACGAGGAAACGACCCTCGTATATGGAGAAAAATCCTTCCGAGGACAAACCACCATCGGATCTCTCCAAAATTCGTGCCCAGACACGATAGACGGTTCAGATCACGCCACGCTCACAAAACGACAAAATAACGTTTTCTCGTGATCTGAACCCAGTCCTCGTGATCCACGCATTGATGGACGCTCCAGATCTGGCCACGTCTACCGCCCGAACTACCTGCCACCGGTCTGCCTAGCCGAGCTACCGAACAGCTTGGCTGAGCAGCCGAGCTGCTGAGCCGGAAGGGGGAAACCCTTCAAAATCAAGATGCGTCAAAACGTCTAACTCCATACCTCGGCCGACAGCACCGACCTACCAAGCCGAGGGGACGAGGAACCGACCCTCGTATATGGCAAAAAAAACCGCCGACCCATCTCAGCCGTTGGATCTTGTCAAAAAGCACGCTCGTCATGATGAATGGCTCAGATCTCGCCACGTTCACTAAACGACAAGATAGCATTTTTGGGGATACGCGCTGTGATGAACGCTCAGGATTACGACACATAGCTCGGCTGATTCCGAGCTGTGTGCCGACCTGCCGAGCCGAGGAGACGAGGAACCGACCCTCGTATATGGCGAAAAAATCCGCCGACCCATCTCAGCTGTTGGATCTTGTCAAAAAGCGTGCTCGTCATGATGAACGGCTCAGACCTTGCCACGTTCACTAAACGACAAGATAGCGTTTTTTGGGGATACGTGCTGTGATGAACGCTCAGGATTACGCCACGTAGCTCGGCTGATTCCGAGCCGTGTGCCGACCTGCCGAGCCGAGGAGACGAGGAACCGACCCTCGTATATGGCGAAAAAATCCGCCGACCCATCTCAGCCGTTGGATCTTGTCAAAAAGCGTGCTCGTCGCGATGAATGGCTCAGATCTTGCCACGTTCACTAAACGACAAGATAGCTTTTTTTGGGGATACGCGCTGTGATGGACGCTCAGGATCACGCCACGTAGCTCGACTGATTCCGAGCCGTGGGCCGATCTGCCGAGCCGAGGAGCCGAGGAGCCGACCCTCGTTAACAAAGAAACTATTTGCCGAGGAATAGGGATCGTCTGATCGCCCGGAAAATCGCGCTCGGAGCTGATCAAGGGTCCAGATTGCGCCACACCATAAATCAGTATCTAAAAATTAATTTTTATTTATTTAAATCATTTTATTTATTTAAAAATTGCAAAAAATTTACTAAAAATTCGGGAAAATTAACTAGAAATTCTAGAAAATAATTATAAATTCGGGGGAATATTTTTGAGCCCCTAAACGAACAATTATTGCCTAGAATGTATTGTTAAGGCCCCCGAACGATTGGTTAACACAACGCAAAATTAAATAAATAATCCGAGAAAAATAGATAAGAACCATCGGGTATTCAACAAGGCTTAAGAACAGCTTACAGCTTCAAAAATCACCTCACTACCCTCTTCGAGATTCAAAACCCTCCATTCGGACTCCGATACAACTCCACTGGCCACTGAAACAGTTAAACTACTCCTCAAAGGCTGATCACACTCAGTCTTTAGGAGTGGGGGGCTCGTGATATGGCTAAAAATGGGGTTAAATCGGAACCGTCCAGATTGGGCATGAATCTTGAAGCTCAGGGGTAAAACGGTAATTTCGCACATAGATGGGCCCGAAGCGGGCACTACATCTCCCCTTCACAGATCCAATAACCCGCAAACGGATCCACTCCAACTGGGTATGGGTCCCGACCCGAGATGAACCCAGATCAGCAGGAGGAAATCAGGGTCTCTGATTTGACTAAATCAACGGTCCTGATCCGCAGTTATCCTCTCACCGGGAATTAGGGATCAGTTTCCTAAACTGATCATGAGGATTTTACTCCTAACAAAATTACAGGAAATCAGACCCCTAATCAAGTCCCCATGGCGACTATAAATACCTCCAACCTACCACTGTTACAAGGTAATGACTCTTCTGCCAACTTAAACTCTTTCTTAATCACCACTGGTTACTGAAAAGAGAGTCAGAGGGTGCATCTCCGGGATCAACTCTGGTGTATCGCACTTCCTTGCAGGTGAGCGGCGGAAGTCAGCAGCCCAATTCTGACGAACAGGCTTGGATCCGCTATTCAGGTTATTCCACGAACTCACAAATCTCATCTGTTTACCCCCACACCAGATTCAGCAGTAACACTCTCCTTAGCAGATCTACCGTGTAGCATGGTCGTGATCAAAGGGTCGTACGAATCCGACAGTAAATATATCAGGTTGAAAGCTTTATCTTCCTCACATATATCTGCATTGATCGCCTTAAGTTCAGATAATACCTTATTGAACTCTGTAATGTGGTCTTAGAAATCGGTACCTTCCTTCATAGATAAACGGAATAACTTCCTCTTCCAATGCATCCGATCTAATAACGATGAACCGGAGTAGTCAGCTATGAGTTTTTCCCACAAACTCGTCGCGTCAGTTTCTTCAAGAAATCTGCACTTGACCTCGTCCGCCAAGGATAGTCAGATCAGACTTATGGCTTTTTGACGAATATCTTTCCAAACGTCATCCTTCATATCAGTTGGCTTTTTCTTCTTCTTTACTGCTGACTGCAACCGTTCTTGAACAAGAACATCATACATGTCAGTCTTCGAAAGATTGAAATTGATCTTACCATCAAACTGCTTGATCTTCAAAATATTGTCGCCTGTCACCTTAAACAAGAAACTCGACAAACTGAAGCTCTGATACCAGTTATTGGGATTGGGGCATCAACAAACGCCCTCTGGTCGCAGCGGAACTAGTTAGAGCAATGAGGAAGTCGAAGTAGGCGAGGCGAATAAATTGAGCAAGCAAGTAGATCCACCAAACTAACACAAACACAACAATGATGACTTATCCCCGTTAGCTTTTGCTTAATCCGGGGAAAAATATAGGGAGATCTGGTATTCAACTAGAAGAGATTACAAGGAGTTACTGATTCACTTGACACAAGGAATTAAACTCACCCACCAAGAACTATCTCTCTCTCGAGCCTCTCTTTGCAATGGAGAAAATAATCTATGAAGTACTACCTCTCATATTGGAAGAGTTTACAATATATATAGAAGAATATAGAGAAAACCTAGGTCTAATCATGATAATCAGTCGTCCGATAAAACTTGGAAAAAAAGTAATTGAGTAGGAGCCGCACAATCTAACTTGGAGTTGAAGATTGGGCTGAACCGACCTAACAAATCGAAGCCCAAACAACGAATCAGCACCGCGGGCGGTCGACCGTCCAATAAGACCGGTCGACCATACCACTCTCTGACTTCCCAGTACAACGAGCGGTCGGGGGTGCGGTCGGGGGTGCGGTCGACTATCACCATGACCAGTCGATTGCAACTAGCCTGCACCTGCTGCTGCTGCTGTTCTCCTTCTACTCGCTTCGACGCTTCGACCTTCGTGCTTCATATTACCTTCTTTTAACCTGAACAACGAGTATACAAGACACAATCCTAACACTAATATCCTGTACAAACTAAATCAAATTGAATCTGGAACACGCAAAATTTAAAACAAATTGCAGCAGAAGAACACACAGAATATGAAACTTAATTAAACTTCATAAGTAGCACACAAATACCACAATTACTAGACATTTTACATGATTACAAAAGAAATCTAAAAGAATCTTGACTGTATGGTTCATTCATTGACAAAACAGTTTCAACCACACTATTCAAATATGTATATATGAATAGAGGGATAGAAAGAAATCAAACCTCAAGTGCTTAACAGATATTACTACATTCTGCAGGAACTGAAATGATTGTGCAAGGATTGGTAACTATCAAAATCTCTGCAGCAAGAATTATACGTATATATAGATATTTTGTTGAAGGATTTGTTAGGATTGTGTCTTGTATACTCGTTGTTCAGATTAAAAGAAGGTAATATGAAGCACGAAGGTCGAAGCGTCGAAGCGAGTAGAAGGAGAACAGCAGCAGCAGCAGGTGCAAGATAGTTGCGGTCAACGGTCTGGGTGACAGTCGACCGCACCCCCCGACCGCACCCCCGACCGCTCATTGTACTGGGAAGTCAGAGAGTGGTACGGTCGACCGGTCTTGTTGGACGGTCGACCGCCCGCGGTGCTGATTCATTGTTTGGACTTAGATTTGTTAGGTCGGTTCAGCCCAATCTTTAACTCCAAGTTAGATCGTACGGTTGCTATTTAGTTACTTCTTTTCAGGTTTTATCGGACGACTAAGGATCAAGATTAGACCTAAGTTTCCTTTCTATTCTTCTATATATATTGTAAACTCCTCCAATATGAGAGAGAGTACTTCATAGATTTTTTTCTTCATTGCGAAGAGAGGCTCGAGAGAGAGATAGTGGGTGAGTTTAATTCCTTGTGTCAAGTGAATCAGTAACTCCTAGTAATCTCTTCTAGTTGAATATCAGATCTCCCTATATTTCCCCCGGATTAAGCAAAAGCTAACCGGGATAAGTCATCGTTGTTGTGTTTGTGCTAGTTTGGTGGATCTACTTGCTTGTTCAATTTATTCGCCTTGTCTACTTTGACTTCCTCATTGCTCTAATTAGTTCCGCTCCGACCAGAGGGCATTTATTGACACCCTAATCCCAACAACTGGTATCAGAGCTTCAGGTTGCCGAGTTCCTTGGTTAAGATGATAGGCCACAGTATTTTAAAGATCAAGCAGTTTGATGGTAAGATCAATTTCAATCTTTAGAAGACTGACATGTATGATGTTCTTGTTCAAGAAAGGTTACAGTCAGTAGTAAAGAAGAAGAAAAAGCCAACTTATATGAAGGATGACGTTTGGGAAGATATTCGTGAAAGAGCCATAGGTCTGATCCGACTATCCTTGGCGGATGCAGTCAAGTGTAGATTTCTTGAAGAAACTAACGTGACGAGTCTGTGGGAAAGACTCATAACTAACTACTCTGGTTCGTCATTTTTAGATCGGATGCATTGGAAGAGAAAGTTATTCCGTTTATCTATGAAGGAAGGTACCGATCTCCTAGATCATATTACAGAGTTCAATAAGGTATTATCTGAACTTAAGGCGATCAACGCAGATGTGTGTGAGAAAGATAAAGCATTCAACCTGATATATTCACTGCCTGATTCGTATGAGCCTTTGATCACAACCATGCTACATGGTAGATCTGCCAAGGAGAGTATTTCGGTAGATGGTGTAATCAAAGCATTGAATGGAAATCAACTTAGGAAGGAGATCCATAAATCTGCATCGTCTATTCCTACAAGTTGTCTAGCAGTGGATGGTCTTCCGGGGGAAAGACAAAGTGCTTTGCAAAAGGATTTGATCTGTTGCCGATATTGCAAGAGACCAGGGTATATCAAGAAAGACTATTGAAAATTGCAGAATCAGGATAGCTCAAAAAATGGGAATTCAGCCGCTAATATAGTTAGTGCCTTTGATTCAGGTGATTCGTGTTTTCTTGTTTCAAATTCTTTAGAAGTGGATTTTAGTTGCTTTCTTGACACAGGGAGTTCTTCTCATATTTGCTCCGAAAATGAGTTGTTTTCTACTTATAAGTCTACTACGTGGCATTGTGTGACAACGGGAACTGGAGAGATTTGTGAAGTAGTGGGTGAGGGAACAGTTGGGAACTCTTGATGCACGGGGCTGCAGGTACACAGCTTGAGGTGGAGTTCTGTCTGTCTTTCAGGGTCATCATAAGGTGATTAGAGGTATGAGAATGGTTGGGCCAAGCCAAAACATTCTCTACAAGTTTTGGGGAATTCGAAATACTTGCGCAAGTGTTGCTCCTTTTCCCGATATTCCCGCAAGCTCAGCTAGTTTGCCGCAACTAGATTCATCGAGACGAGACCACGACGTTCGAATATTGTCGAGAGGTGAAGAAAGCTTAAGGATAGGTGGAGTTCGTGTGGAGTTTGGCAACTTCGTGAGTACAGCTACGGAGGTGGGCCTTTGAAGGGCTGCACTGGATTAGGTGAAATTGGGTAGAGATCATTTCAACTAGAAGAAGAAGCTATTGTTCTAAGTTTTCTTTGAAAGTGGAATTTGTTAGAGTTTAAGGAGATGAGTAACACATCATGTGATAGCACTCGTATGCAATCCAATGTGAAGTTTATTAGGACTGTATCATGTATACTCGTTGTTTAGATTAAAAGAAGGTAATATGAAGTACGGAGGTCGAAGCGTCGAAGCGAGTAAAAGGAGAACAGAAGCAGCAGCAGGTGCAGGATAGTTGCGGTCGACCGGTCTGGGTGACAGTCGAACGCAGCCCCCGACCACACCCCCGACCGCTTGTTGTACTGGGAAGTCAGAGAGTGGTACGGTCGACCGGCCTTGGTGGATGGTCGACCGCCCGTGGCGCTGTGTTCAATTTTGGGCCTCGATTTGTTAGGTCGGTTAAGCCCAATCTTTAACTCCAAGTTAGATCGTACTGTTGCTATTCAGTTACTTCTTTTCAGGTTTTATCGGACGACTGAGGATCAAGATTAGACCTAAGTTTTCTCTCTATTCTTCTATATATATTGTAAACTCCTCCAATATGAGAGGGAGTACTTCATAGATTCTTTTCTTCATTGCGAAGAGAGACTCGAGAGAGAGATAGTTCTTGGTGGGTGAGTTTAATTCTTTGTATCAAGTGAATCAGTAACTCCTAGTAATCTCTTCTAGTTGAATATCAGATCTCCCTATATTTCCTCCGGATTAAGCAAAAGCTAACCGGGATAAGTCATCGTTGTTGTGTTTGTGTTAGTTTGGTGGATCTACTTGCTTGCTCAATTTATTCGCCTCGTCTACTTCGACTTCCTCATTGTTCTAATTAGTTCCGCTGCGACCAAAGGGCGTTTGTTGACGGCCCAATCCCAACAGGATTGAGAATTTGAGATATTATCTGTCCATAACTAAGCAAATCATCCATGCAGGGCGCCCATTGATATCGGAAGTGGCCACAGGTTGGGGTGATGGTTCTTCCTCTTCGAAGCTATGATTTGCTGGGTATATCCTGCATTTTACATCAGCATTAGCATTTTTATGTTATTCAGCAGGGAGTCAGATTTTATGGACTATGACCTTCACAGAACCTCAATAATTTGCTACTCGTATCAACTGATGAATCATCATTTGATAATATCAGTTATATATCAAACCTCTTTTAGTGTTAGAAGATGAACAATAGAGGAGATTGCCATAATTTAAATGACCATTTATTTTGTACTTTCAAATTCTCCTTTGGATGAGATAATGGTGTTATATATATCAGTATCATGACAATGTAGCCTTTTAGTCCCATCAATTATGGGGCGGCTATAGAGAACGTCTCCAGAAAAAGAAAGACAGGAAATTAACAGGCTGTTGACCTTAATTGAACTCTCAAAACTGGTGTATAATTTCTGCTCTAGGAAAAATGAACAGAGGTGGTACATGCAGGAGAACCTACCTTAAAATTCAAAAGGAATAAATTAGGAACATCACCAATAAAAAGACAGTAAAATGAAATAAAACAAAATAAAAGGATCAAAAGATTTTAAAAAAAATAACACGAACCAAAAGCTATCATTCATATATATTGCTATTACATTTTCAATTGGTGTGCCTTGACCTTCGTTCTCTGTACGTTCATATTATTATGGTATTTTATGGGCCAAAACCTCCACAGGTCAGCCAACTCAGCCATCAGCAACCGACACTAACAGAGTATTATTTTATAGTGCCATTTTCCCTTGTGGATCTTCACACAACCTGGAATAATTTTGTAGTCTTGTTGAAGGTGAATGGTTTCACACTTAAACATGAATTAGTTTCATGTTTTGCATCCCCATATTATCACCTTGCCTATATATATATATATATATATATATATATATATATATATATATATATATATATATATATATATATATATATATATATATATATATATTATACTCACTTGGTGGGACCATTATGGAAGATCCATTCCGTCCATTATATTTATTATGCTAATGAATGTATGTGTAGAAAAAATTAAGTGGTTTGGAGGTCATTCACTCATGCATCATGTGGTTGAAAAATGAACGATTTCAACAGTAATATAAATCGAACCACAAATTAGACCAACATGATGCATGAGTGAATGACCTCCAAACAACTTGATTTTTTCTATACTTTCATCTATTAGCATAATAAACATGATGGACGGAGTGGATCTTCCATAATGGCTCTACCAAGTATAATCACTTTGTATGAGGAAAATTTTCTCATACAAATATGAGGCTCACAATACTCATATATATTTATATATATATATATATATATATATATATATATATATATATATATATATATATATATATATATAAGGAAAATGACCAAATGACACTCAAAATTTATAATAATTTTCAAATAGCACCCAAAGTTTTTAAAATACCCAAATTGTACCCGAAGTTTAAGATATGGACGAAAAAACACATATCGTTAAGTTTTCCGTTAAGTTAATTAATATTTTCCAAATATACATCTTAACGGGTTTAAACCCGTTAAGTATGAAATGTCGAAATTGCCCTCACCTCTTAACGGGTTTAAAATTCAAACCCATCTCCACTGCCGACCGCCATCTCCACCGCCGACCACCATCTCTATCAACGACCACCACCATCTCAAACCACAATCACCACCATCTCCAACCAACCCATCTCCGTCAACCACCACCGACCACCACCGAAATCCATCACCATCACTTCTAAAACCCATCTCCACCAACCACCATCTCCACCACTTCTGAAACGCATCACCATCACCTTTATCTCGAAAAAATAAAAATAAAAATAAAAAAATTGGAAAAACTGGAAGAAAAAAATGAGCTGAAATGAGAAGAATAAGAGGATGGGGAATTTCTGTAATTTCGCATTATTTATGCTAAAAAATTAACAGAAGGGTTTTCTGTCCTATTTTAAAAACTTCTGGTGCTAATTAGATATTATAAAAACTTTGGGTGCTATTTGAAATGAAGGTAAACTTTGGATGCTATTTCGTCCTTCCCCCATATATATATATAAAATCAAGTCATTTGAAATTCACTTGTCCATGCATCACGTCATTATAAAAAATAACATTTTTTCAGTCATATAATTTATAACGCTTCATTGCATGGGCAAACAAAGAATGTTAACAACCAAGATAAACCAAGATGTTCTTTTACAAAGCTATAATCCCAGAATTCTTTTTTTGACATCTCATTTTGTATGAAAAAAAAATCTCACTCACTTCCCATATATATATATATATATATATATATATATATATATATATATATATATATATATATACACACACTAGGTATGCCCATGGGCACGTGCTTACGGCACGTATTCAGATCGATACAACATATGAAAAATCATGTAAACAGTAAGGGATGATTTATAGATGTTTATTTGCTAGTAGACGTTGATGTATTGATGTACTCTGAAGTAGGATTATGAAGTGACCTTGATGTTTATTGGTTTGTATATTGCAAGATTATTTGTCAGCAGCTCGGGATTCAAAAATAGTATTGCGAATCTACAACGGTAGTGAATCGGAAATTCCTTACTATGTGTGACCTGAGCATAAGAGATTTTTTTTTTTTTTGATTTGGAGTCTAACATAAGTAGCAATTTATTTTCTAACTGCATGAGTTAGTTCCCCCTTATTTATTTTTTATGTAGTTAACCATGTATGAATTTAAAAGAGAAAATTTGTTGTGATGTATACATAAAGTGAAATTGTAGCGAAGCAGATCAAGATACAATTTTACAGCTACAAAAACTAGAAATACAGGGATTAAGCATGGATTTATCCATAAAAGCACGATCAAGCGAGTCAATTAAAGAATTTGCAACGATCTTTCAAAGCAGTAAATGCCCAAATATTCAAAAAAAAACATAATCCGAAATTGCATAATAATAAAAAGTATTCTATTCAAAATTAACCACTAGTAGAAAACCTTGCAATAACAACGAATCATTTACGAGTACCAAAATTCTCTTGTTAGTACTACCATATACAACAGATTAATCACAACAAACCCATTCGTTGTGAATGTTTTTGACATCCGCAAGAGATTCTATTAATCTGTTGCAATTGCAACAATTGCAAGAGAACAATTGTAACATAATATATTCTGTTACTAAAATAGTTTTCTAAAATAAACACGTATTAGACACATAAAATTACTTTTCTAAAATAAAACCATTCTTCTCCTCCTTTAACCAACAACAGATAGATCGATCTCTCTCTCTCTCTCTCTCACAAAATGATATCGACTGAATCGTCCAAATCTCTCAATCCCTCCAAATCAAAATCCCTCAATACAAATCTCTCGTAATCCCTCCAACCCCAGATCTCCGAACCCCCAAAACTCGCAAAATCCCAAATCGAAGCTCGTAACTGTAACGCCCCGAATCCCAAATACCCTAAATTCGAGATGTTCTACAGGATCTTTTCACTTTCTTTAGTACAATTTTACAGGGAAATTAAAATTTTTCATCATACATCAGAGATTACATCAAAATTACACTTTTCTTTTGCACAGCGGAAGTAAAATTTACAACCATTGAATAAAAGTACAACAACATGATATAATCTTTAAGCATCCATTCTTCTTTAATCTTTAACAAGTCATTTACCTGCATATAAGACTGTGGGTACGTCAGTTTATTCAACCGACGAACATTATACACGGCCATCCTCTCTATGCCGAAAATAGTATAACTTAACTTTCCATATTTAACAAACACAAACTTGTCACAATTCAAACTAAAGGGACTACCCTATTGATGTCGTGTTGTGATTGTGCACTTAATCCTTAATGCATTTATTAATGTTACATGACACTAATGCGCACTTGTTCGGATTCTATGCATCCCATACTACATAGGTCCGAGGGCAAGCCCTTATTCGTTCTTCATCTTTCTAGGGTTCAATCCCCCGTTATGACTTAGTCTATTATTGTAATTACGGTAGTGCCTTAGATGTCCTATGATCTACGAGCCCATGTCCAGGCAGCCTGGAGGGGAATCCCACGCACTGACACGACGCATCGAGCAGGCAACCTATGGACAATTCAGCCTCCGCCATGGAACAATGGCACCACCCATAGCCACTCGAACATCCCACGAGCATCGCCACCGGAACGGTACTCGGGAGCAGTATCCACGCCATGTCACGACGCATCGTGAAGGACCTGTGAATACCCTCTCGCCGCAAATCCGTTGGCCCCCATACCCGTGTTTTTCTTCTACTTTCATCACATCTTCACTATGTACTAATCCTTAGTTTTATTAAAAATCATGAACAAAAATAATCTCTAGAGTTAGCCTCTCCATCAACTGGACTTATTTGTTTATTACAACTTGACCAACCTTGGTCTAATTTCATTTCAATTCATTTCATTTCTCAATGCCGGGGAGACTTAGCTACTCTATTTCAATTTTCATTTCACAATCTTCAACTTATAAAATTTCCATATCGAGTTCTCATACTCATATGTACATTATCTTTTCAATCCATGATTTCTCATTTTGTTCACAAGTCCATCATTGAGTTTGCATATACTCATCCATTATCACATCATAATAATTCTACATTACTAAACAATGTACACATTTCATTTTATTCCACAAAGATAATTGCATCATGTCACACAACTACATTTCTTTTTGCCAAATCAACTCTTAATGTGCCAATTTACTTATTCTTTCAAGTATAGTTTCATACCAATAATCCATTTAGAACCATATGTCTTTATATGCTTTTTGACTCCAAACCATAGTTAAATTTATTCAAATAATACCCAAATCATTCTTATAAAATTCCTTACATTTTTATGAGAATTACCATATTTTTTTCACATTTTTTGGACATCTACAACTCCCAAAAAAAATATTTTTTTTATAAATGCCGAAGGTAAGAATCGAACCCAGGCACAACGGAAACAGAGCCAAGAGCACCCGCCGTATGGCCGAACTGTGCTAGCGATATGAAGGGGCGAATTTAGTATATATGCTTTCGGGTCGAAAGTTATATATATATTCAAATGCACTAAAAAATGTTGTGAACACAGGGTTCGAACCGCTCAACCCAGAGAAGTCAGCCGCACTCAGTGACCGCCTGAGCTAGTAGCTCGGGTTGTCATAATACCCAATAAAACCCATATGTTTCATATTCGTACTGTTTAAAAGAACAACTCGATGTTCAAATTAACTAGGTTCATATTGCCTTTGTAAAAACTACTGAAAAATTTCAGATTAAATCCTCTTCATATGGTTTTCATAACAGCAAGTAAAAAATAATTTTTGCACCAAAAACATAGTTTTTTTTTTCCACACAAATTAATAAATTGTTCATTAAGACTACTATACTTTTTATTTTCGACATTGAATAATCAATTAGTCTTCTAATCCCTTTTTATTCACAATTTTTCTTATGATAATTCACTGTTATTAATTCTTATTTAACAACACATATATTTTGGATTTATCCATACTCATATCAACATAAAGGTTTATTTAGCACATGAATAGGTAAAACTCAAAACTACTAATTTTTGAGTGGTTCTTCTTTGATGATAACCAAGTAATTTCATTAGTTCATCTATGTCACAATGTATACTATCACTTATCAATTAGCATAATTACAACTCAATCATTCAAGAAAATCATTCTTTTCAAATTAAAGTGTACCCTTTTCTTAATCAATTTCATGTTTCAATATTACAATTAACAAGCAATTTTATTAGAAATTTTCATGCATCATACTAGCAATATTCTTAAGAGATTTAACCACCATCATTCATTCATGGAGAATTTCACACACAATTTAATTTAATGCTAGAATTACATACAAGTTAATCACATCATTTCAATCAATTCATACACTAACTTCTCAATTAAAGTGTGTTCTTATTAGTATTTTTTTTGCATGCATAGTTTTGACAATTAAACCTAGCATGGATTTCTACATTAGAAATATGAAAGGTTACCCACCTTGTATGGAGAGAAAACACAAAAAGCAACCAAGTCCTTGTAAATGAAAGCACCTCCTCCTAGACAAAGCGCGCACAAGCTCCACACCAAGCAAAACCGAATGCTTCTTCTCCTTCAATGATGCCGGCCTCTCCTTCTCCAAGCAATCCCACACAACTCTCTATTTTTTTTATAACTCACACTAATATTAAAATAGGACTATAGTTTGGAAATATGAAATTGCATATGGAAATAGCCATGAGAGGGGGGGTATTTATACTAAAAGATAAGTGAAATGGAGGGCTAAGATTGCTTAGGTGGTTGTAGAATGGAGGGCCTAGATCAAAGTAGGAGTTATGAAAACTACCCACATTCACAAAACTACCTCCATGATCACCATGACAAAAATCAAATCTCCCTCCAAAAAGAATGCATCCCGGCCTCATCAAGAGTGTGCATAGCACGTGTACGTGTAGTGTACGTGCATGCAACTAGGCCAAATTTGTACCTTTTAATTTTGTACAAAAATAAAATAATGATAATTTAGTCTTTTACATGACAAGTTTTAATTAAAAATAGATTTATTCATGGGCTTTGTTTTTGGGCCAAAATAGTTTATTAAAATAAATAAAATAAAAATACATTTGGGCTTTAAGAAAAAGGGCCTTTTTAATTAAATCAAAATAAGGCTTTAAAGAAAGGCTTTTTGTACAAAATAATTGGAGAACAAATATATATATATATTTATACACATCATAATAAAAATAATTCAACCCAAATATTGCACGTGCACACTACGTGCAAAATAAAATAATTTTCCATTAATTGAAAAATCAGGGTATTAAAGTAACAGTTGCCGCCACCGTCGTCGCCATCGATGTCGTCGTGCAGTCAATGTCGCTGTCGTCATCGCCGTCTTGAGCCCGATACCAACACCTCCTCGTCTCCTCTCCTCTCCCTTCTTTTTGATTCCCAAGCCATCGACCTCCATCTCCACCGTCCTCCATCGTGGTTCTTTCAAAGCTTCCGGCTCCTCAAACCCTCAATCTTTCCAATCGATCTTTCAGGTCTTATTAGTAATTTCCTCATCACCGAGTCATCGTCGTCAACTTCCAGCTCTTCAAACCCTCATGGCTTCCCCTCAAATCAATGGCCAGTTCATCGACACTGATCAGGTCTTACTCAATAATTTTAATGGGTTTATTTTTAAAAAAAAAAAATCATCACTAGTTCTAACTTTGTAGGAAACTTAGAAACCCATCTCAACAAATTAACAAAAAGGAAATAGAAGCAAAGAAAGTGAAATTAGCGCATAAATTATTTTATTACTAGTTGATTTGATTTCTTTGTGTAGGTTTTGGTGGAAGAGAGGGGGGGGGGGGGGGGGGGGGGGGTATTCTCACTCTCAATAGGCCCAAACAGTTGAATGCCCTCTCTTCTGAAATGGTATGCTTTATTTGTTTGTTTGTTTTTTGTTGCATTTATTAGTGAATTTGGGACGAGTTGGGGAATTCGGGTGAAGTGTTGGATTATGATGGTAGATCAAGGAAAACTTTGGATTGAGGCATCTAATGAGGATATGGTAGCTATTAATTTGATAGAGGAGATGACTCTTAATAGAGTTGAAGAGAGGAAAAAGGATTCTTGTGGTTGATGACAAGACAATAGGAACCGACCTAAAATTCAGGATTTTTTTTTTATAATTAGCTTAATTGTTTTGTGATAAAGGATTCAATTTTGTAACTATTGATTGAAAAAATGTAGTTCATAATTAGTATGTGGTGGTGGTTCAATTTTTTTGACGTCTCAATAAAGATTATGGGGATGTTTTGTATAGTTTAACAGGAGTATTATAATATTATGTTGATAGTTTAGGATTATTAAGGGCGACTACAGTTTCTTTCTTTTGGGTTGCAATTTGATGTAATCATGGGTCAGGGACAAACTAATTCTTTGAGCCAAATCTTCCTTGTAGCCTAGTTAATGCAGGTGTTGAAGTAGTTCTATAAGAAACTTTGTTGTTGTTGTTGTTTATTCTTTTCTTTCCCCCCAATAGTAGAACTTTAAACTCTAATGAGTTTATCAAGCAACTTGATTTGTGGCCAATGCCTATGTTAACTAAATTTAGCTAGATTTTTTAGCCTTAGAATTTGTAGTTCAGCTATAGGCCGGATTTTAGTAACATATACAGCATGTTTTATCTAATGTCAAAAGATGCACCATAACTTTTTGTTTGATTAATGACCCATATCTTCTTGCTATGATGATTTGACTTATCTTTTTGTGAGTGTTTGGGTCTTGTTTTCTATCTTTACTTGTAGTTAGATGATTTGTTAATTTCATTTTCTTTCTAAATTTGGTTCTTTCTATATGCACATACAGTATCTTATTTTGTACCAACATTTACCGTGATGCATTATACTGTATATGTGAAGTTGAGTGAAATATAGAGAGAAGTTGAGATGAAAGGGAATTTGGAGAGTTTGGAAAAGAAGAGAAATTTAGAGAGAGGGGGGGGGGGGGGGGGGGGGGGGGGGGGGGGGTAATAATATTGGCACACTGCTCTAATTATTTCATAACCCTGTAAATAGGCTTACTAGATAATATCAAATAAAATGCTAAAATATTCATGCAATCATGCCTGCAAGCCAAACTAAAATAACAACTAAATAAATCAAATAGAATCGAATAGGCTTTTCACACTAAAACTAAAGTAACTAAATTTTTGATAAATATATCATTAAATAACTAATAATATTCTAATATTTACTAGATTTTGACTAAATCTTTTAGAGGCTTCGTCCGGTTACATTCTCCAGCAAATATTTGTGTGAAGATTTGACTTATGCTAAATCCTAATGCCAAATCTAGTATTTAAGAATAATATGACGGTCACTGAATCAATTATAGTAGATAATACAAGATAATACAAGAAATATACTATTTGGTACTTTTTCTCCCATAAAATTACGCAATAATTGATTTTACATCTACTACTTCAGTAAATTCTATCACATTTTACATTAAAATAGATTTGACATCAACTGATACTATGTTATTGATACTTTCTGGTGTTTCCTTCAAATAGTTTTTTGTTCTATGGCTCTTCTTAGGTAACAACATGTATGTGATTTATTTTAGAACACTACAACAGATAGATGATTTGGGAACATTGTGGTATTAACAAATAAGGCTCACTGTCTATCTAGATTGGCCATTTCGGTTTTTGTCTGACATAGTTGGTAAGTAGCTAGTATGCATGAAGATTTCTGGAGATGCTTAAATTTTAAGTAGCTAGTATGCATGAAGATTTCTGGAGATGCTTAAATTTTTAAGGATACAGAAATCTTCCAGTAGAATTGTATGCTTTCTCTCCCCTTATCTTTTCCATGAAAGTTCTACTGATAGTTCCAATTTAATATTATCCATTCTCAGTATAAATTGAAATACTTGCCCATCTTTTGTTACATGTTTTTATCCCCTTTGCATATATTGGACTAAGATTTCGTTGCACTATAACATTATATTCTTGATTATGATTTTTGTCCATAGTAGTAGGCCACTAGCATATTTGTGTCAAATATACTGCTACAATGGCTTTGACATTGCAAATCACTTTAATGAATATGTGGGTTATGAATGTGACTATAGTCTACAGCTTGTATGTATTTTTTGATAGTTTATTAATCCTTTTTGTCAAATGCTTTGGTTCTTTATGTGCTAATTCTTGGTAAATCACATCTATTTTAGGTACCCAGATCAGGATGCACAATACCATTTCTTCAGAAATTGTTTGTTTTGTGCCTAATAAAAATTGTTTGTTACTGGGCAGTTGTTGCTTCTGGCACCTGTGTATGAAAAGAGGAAACCCCAAGTTCTGCTCCTTGATGCACCACGAGAAGATTTGCAAACAAAGATTGACAATATTGTGAAGCACCCTTCCAGATCAAGAGGAAACCCCAAGTTAGAAGTACTTTTGAAAACATTCGTTGTATTTTTTAGAGTTTGACAACTCATATTTCCTTCTACAATGTACTGCTGGTATTTTGGCACTTCGAAACAAATATATAATTTTGTAATGAGAATGTTCTCTACTCTATAATATTAATGCTTATTTTGGCGTTCTTAAGTTTACTATTATCTAAATATGTATTGTTTGTTCAAATTGCATATTTTTCATTATTATGTTTTCTTTATATAATTGTGCACATCAACAGGTGAAATAATTATATGTTCTTCATCGAAGAAATACATCATTTTTAAAATTTTGATTAAGCCATTCGAACGAAATCACCAATGAAAAAATGCGTCCAATTGCATTCGCGATGTAACAATTGCATTTGTGAGATAACAATTGCAATGGAATGATTACTTTGCAAACCTCTGTAGCAATAGTTCATCAGTAACGGGAAAAATCCCTTTTAAAACACACTTGCAATGGAAATATTTGTTGAAGATATTTTCATATAGATGGGGACTGTTGAATTCTAACTGTGGAATAAACTCAACACCGATAATGAGATGCAAGAACTACAGAATCAAAATAAGAGAAGAAAGAACAACCAAAAACAACACACAAGAACACACAAGATTTTTATCGAGGTTCACCCAAACAATGGCTACTTCCCCGCGCAGAGGCACTCCTGCGATTTCCACTAGAAATATGAAGATTAGGTTTTCAAATCTCTCAACAACTCACCACCAAAGTGTAAGGTTTCTCTATCTCCCTCTCGCTTAATGACGACTGGTAGATCTCTAATTTCTTTTCTCATAACCCTAAAATCGTAGACAATACAATATATATAGGATTCCACAACTTTCCATCTCAGCTGCTTATCAATCAGCGTCGGGACGGTCGACCGCAACATCATGTCGGTCGACCGGTCTTCCCCTTCAACTGCACGAGTTCCAATAGAGAGCAGGTCGGTCGACTGCATGGTCGACCGGTCATTTCTTCAAGATACAGAATTGAGTTAAAGAGTGGGACGGTCGACTGCTCGGTCGACCGGTCGTCTTGTCTGGGTGTGGTCGACCGCAACTCTGCTGTAGCCTCCAACTACTCTTGACCTCTTGCTCCCACTTCGACTCTCCTTCCCGCCTATCTTCTTCAACCCATTATCGTGTATTGGATCCACAAACCCCAACAATCTCCCACTTGGAGACATATAATGGAAGTCGCTAACCTATTCTTCATTCTTCCATTGGCCTGGTCTAGGCCTGTGCCTCTGCGAGTCTTCTCAACAATTAACCTGGAGACAATTCGATAGCAGTATTGCAAAACTGATGTTTTCTGCTATCCACCACCTTAGTGAGCATGTCTGCCGGATTCTTAGTGCCAAGAATTGTAGTTAGCTTCAACTATTTCTTCTCAACTGCCATTCTGATAAAATGATACCTCATTTTAATGTGCCGAGTCCTAGAGTGATATGCCGAGTTTTTCGCCAAGAAAACTGCACTTTGACTGTCACACCATAGTTCACTTATGGGTTGCTTCCTGTCCAACTGTTTCATAAGCTACGAAATCCACAACATGTCTTTCGTCGCTTCTGTAAGTGCCATATACTCTGACTCTGTGGTTGATGTGCTACAACCTTTTGTAACTGCGAAGCCCAACTAACAGTTGTTCCACCAACTGTAAATACATACCCTGTAGTACTTCTGCAACCATCACGATTGCCCAAAAAATCTGCATCCACATAACCATGTATATGCAAAGAATCTCCCCCAAAACAAAGAGAGTGATCTGAAGTACCTGCTAGAAATCTAAGAATCCACTTTACTGCATCCCAATACTGTTTACCTGGATTCTTCATGTAATGGCTGACAACTCTCACTGCTTGTGCGATGTCTAGTCTTGTAGACACCATCACATACATCAAACTCCCAACGGCTGAGCCATAAGGAATAGCAGTCATTTCCTCCATCTCTGTCTCTGTCTTAGGACACAAGTCCATTGATAACTTGAAGTAAGCAGCCAAGGGACAAGTGACTAACTTCGCACCATCCATATTGAATCACTTCAACACATTCTTTACATAGTCCGCTTGTGATAACCAAAGCTTCTTGCTACTTGTCTCTTCATGCCGAGGATTTGCTTTGCTTCACCCAAGTCCTTCATTAAAAACTTCGAAGCTAGCATCTTTTTCACTTTCTTAATCTTCTCCATACATGAACCTACTAACAGCATGACGTCCACATACAACGCCATGGTAACAATATCATTGTCCTCATATCTACGAACATACACACAATGATCTGTTTCGCACCTATCGAAACCTTTCCTTCTCATGAAGCAATCAAACTTCAAGTACCATTGTCGCGTGCTTGTTTGAGCTCATAAAGACTCTTCTTCAATTGACACACCATGTCTTCCCTTCCTATAGCTTCAAAACCTGTGGGTTGTCTTATGTACAACTCTTCTTCGACATCACCATAAAAAAATGTTGTCTTCACATCCAACTGCTCTAAGTGCAAGTCTTCAGCTGCCACAATACTGAGTAGAACCCTAATAGAAGCCATTTTCACAACTGGTGCAAAGATCTCACTATAATCAACACCTTCCCTTTGAGAGAATCCTTTTACAACAAGTCTTGCCTTGTACCTCTTACTGCCATCTGCCTCATCTTTGACTCTGAAAACCCATTTGTTCATAAGAGCGCGCTTCCCTGTGGGTAACTTGGTCAACTTCCAAGTTTGGTTCTATTTCAAGGAGCTCATCTCATCCTTTATGGCTAACTCCCACTGAATTTGAGCCTCAACCTTCAAAGCCTCCTCATGAGTTTCTGGCTCTCCTGAATCTGTGTACAGAACATGCTCGTGAACAACACTAGCTAATGGATCAAATAACCTGGTTGGCCTCCTCTCTCGTGCCGATCTCCTCAATGTGGGTACCAGTTCACCGACCGGTTCAGGTTCTCCAAACTGTTATGGCTGTACATGTTCGTCTTGGATAACCTGCTCATTCCCAATAGGCTCACCATGAGCCTCATGTGCTGCATGTGGTACATGTACCTGCTGCTGCACAGTAGGGCCCCCACCCCTAGAGCCGTCTTCAGAATCTGAATCTGAGTCTGAGTCTGAGTCTGAGTCTGAACCCCCAATCTGATTCTGAACTGGTTGTACTGTCTTGACCTGTGTGCCTGTCCTTGTACAGAACCTCTTCATTGAACACTACATTCCTGCTGCGAATGACTTTGTTATCCACAAAATTTCAAAGCCTGTAACCATACTCATCGCCACCACAGCCAATGAAGATACACCTTCTGGACTTAGAGTCAAACTTCTTTCTTTCTTCCCTGTCAATTAGTGCATATGCCATACAACCATTAACTTTCAAATGCGAATAATTAACAGTTTTACCTGACTACAGTTCTTCTGGAATGGCCCCATCAAGGGCACTAGACGGGCAACGGTTAATCAAGTACACTGCCGTATCAACTGTAGTGGCCCAAAGAGGGACCAGAAGACCCGCATGAAGTCTCATGCATATCGCCCTTTTGAGTATCGTGCGGTTCATTCTTTCTGCTACACCATTCTCCTGTGGAGTCTTAGGAACTGTCTTGATTTTTTTGATACCTTCCTTTGCCAGATAGTTAAAAAAATCTTTGATTGTGTACTCACCTCCGTTGTCTGACTTTATTGCTTTCACCTTGCAATCCGTCTCATTCTCAACCCTGGCCTTCCAAGCTTTGAATGCCTCAAAAACATCTCATTTCTTACGAATTGCATAAACCCAAACCTTTCTTCCAGCATCATTGATGAATGTGACGAAGTATCTCTTACCACCATAAGAGAATTCCTGAGCTGGACCCCACACATCTGTATATACCAACTCTAACTTCCCAAGCTTCTTCTCACGCCCACCCAACTGAAAGCTAATTGTCTTCTGTTTTTCCATCACACAATTCTCACAAAAGTCCATCTCAACCTTCTTCAACCTCGGCATAAGATTCCTAGAACAAAGCTGCTTGACACCCTTTTCACCAAGATATCCCAACCTAACATGGCATAAAATTGAAGATGAACTACCTACTGATGCTGTAGCAATGATATCACTTGAATCACCTCCCTTGAGTAAGTACAATGTGTCATCACGCTTTCCTTTTGCCACCAACCTGGCACCAGTAGTCACCTTCCATTCTCCATGCCCAAAAGTTGTTGTAAACCCTTTTTTGTCTAGTTTTCTAGTTGAGATCAAGTTTTTCTTCAACCTCAGAATATGTCTTGTATCATACAAGACCAATTACCCACCATTGCGAGCCTTCACGCTCACAGTGCCTCTACCCACAACTGGACATATCTGTCCATTACCAACTAAAACTACACCAAAATCACCTGTCCTGTAATCCTCAAAAACATCCCTCATAGGGGTACAATGATAAGAAGCACCTGAGTCTATACACCAATCATCTTGTAAAATATTAAATCCAGCAGATAAATACAATTCATCTAGACAAGGTTCAATACTTACCACATTGGCTACCTGTAACCCTGCTTGTGCTTTCTTATACTCCTCGCATTGGTCTCTCTTGTGTCCTAACTTCTTGCAGTACTAATACTCACCTTTGCGATGTCATGTTCTTGACTTGGACCTGTGATTCCTGCTCTGCGACCTCCCTCTGTTGTTACTTCTACCATAGTTATCAACTGACAGCGCGGTATTGCTAGGATATGACACTAAGCCTCTCCATGTCTTTTCCTCCTTGCATCCTTATTCATAATGCTGCTTATAACATCCTTTAGGATTGTCGTATCAGTCATGGTGCTAGTAATAGTCTGCCCTACTGTGCCGTAACTATCTGGAAGACTGGATAGCAACAACAATGATTGTGCCCTCTCCTCAAACTTTAAACCCGACGATTCTATTTGATTGTAAACCATATAGAAATTGTTGATGTGCTCAGCAACCGAACCCCTTTCTGACAACTTCAAGTTAACATCTTCTTTAGGTGTAAGATCTGATTCGCTACATTCGGCTTCTCAAACATGTCTGTCAATATCTCTATTGCCTCCTTTGCGGTTCTTGCTTTCTCAATATGAAATAGCGCCTTCTTGCTCAGCGACAACTAAATCTGCCAAAGCGCTTTCTGATCTAATCTATTCCAGGCCGCCAACGCAACCGGATCGACCTCCGTCCCTTCTGGCTTCACACCAAACAACGGATCATCTAGATCCTTCTGTCGGAGATACACAATCATTTGGATCTTTCACATTGTGAAATCTGTTCCATCGAACTCCTTGACTCTACTCTTGTCCTCCATCTCAATCAATACTACCAACCTGTAGCTCTGATACCACTTTGTTGAATTCTAACTGCGGAATAAACTCAACAACGACGACGAGATGCAAGAACTATAGAATCAAAATAAGAGAAAAAAGAATAACCAAAAGCAACACGAAGTTCACCCAAACAATAGCTACTTTCCCGCACAGAGGTACTCCTGCAATTTCCACTAGAAATATGAAGATTAGGTTTTCAAATCTCTCAAGAACTCACCACCAAGGTATAGGGTTTCTCTCTATCTCCCTCTCTCTTAATGACTGCTGGTAGATCTCTAATTTCTTTTCTCATAACCCTAAAATCATACACAATACAATATATATAGGATTCCACAACTTTCCATCTCAGCCGCTTATCAATCAGCATCGGGACGGTGGACCGCAACATCATGTCGGTCGACCGGTCTTCCCCTTCGACTGCACGAGTTCCAATAAAGAGCAGGTCGATCGACTACGCGGTTGACCGGTCATTCCTTCAAGAGACAGAATTGAGTCAGATAGCGGGACGGTCGACTGCGCTGTCGACCGGTCGTCTTGCCTGGTGCGGTCGGGGGTGCGGTCCACCGCAACTCTGCTGTAGCCTCCAACTACTCTTGACCTCTTGCTCCCACTTCGACTCTCCTTTCCGCCTATCTTCTTCAACCCATTATCATGTATTGGATCCACAAACCCCAACAGGGACAGCAAGAAACAACTTTCATTGCAGATATTCTATTGTAGCTAATATTCGCAAGGGATAATTAAAATTCCATTGCAAATTTGTGCATTAACCAGGAGAGATTTCATAACAGCACAACTACAAGGGAATGAGAAAAAATCTCTTACGAATGTGCATTAACTATGAAATTTCACTCTTTTACAAGAAAATTTTCTGTTGCAATTGTGGCATTTTCTACTGGTGAACTCAGTGAAGCATTCTAATATAAAACAATTACTCAGTGAAGTATAATACAATCAGATCAAATATGATAATTCAAAAGCAATTAAATGGAAGTGAATGTTATTGAGTTATGAAAGCATAATCCGAAAAAAAAAACATAATTAAAAATTTGGAATTTTAAAAAAAAAAAACATAATCCGAAATTGCATAACCAAAAAAAACATTAACTGTTTTTTTTTTTGACATACCTGGGTAAAAAAAAAGAGAAAAGAAAAAGAAAGAATTATGAAAAAGGAGAAAAGAGGGGGAAGAGAGAGAGAGAGTAATAAATGAAGGAGTTGTTCTATTTTGGGGGAAATTTTTTGAAATTTAGGGGGAAACATTTGGGAGGAAAAATGTTTTTGGGAAGCAAAAATCTAGACCGTTGATTTTCTTTCAAATGAATGAGAGCCACTTGATAGCTTTCTTTGTGTTTTATTATATATATAGATAGCTTTCTTTGTGTTTTATATATATACTAGATTTGCCCGTGGGCACGTGCCTACGGCACGTCTACGGAACGATACAACATATGAAAGTCTTGTAAACAGTAAAACAACAATTATATAGCTCAAGTTTGAATAGTATAACAATAATTAGTTATAAGGCTAAATATAAGAAAAGTACACAAAATTTTGTGCCAGTTTAAAAAAAGTACACTAAGGTTTTTTTGTTTAAAAAAAGGACACAATGTTTCAAAAAACTCCACTGGGTTAGTTAAGGTTAGGGTTAGGGTTGGGTTAGGGTAGGATTTAAAAAAACCACTTTCATCTTTCATTTGTGTTTAAAAAAATCACATTCATCTTTTGTTTATGTTTAAAAAAACGTCACTTAACTAATCAGATGTTTAAATAAACCCCCCAAACTAACCCTAATCCTAACTAACCCAGTGAAGTTTTCTGAAACTTTGTGTCCTTTTTTTAAACAAAAAAACCTTAGTTTACTTTTTTTAAACTGGCCCAAAACTTTGTGTATTTTTTTTTATATTTGGCCTTAGTTGTAAATAAAAGTCCATGTTTCATTAGGATATGTTGAAAAATAATTATAAATGGGGGTGTAAAATCCAACTTCTTAGAACTTTGAGTTTGGAAAATGATGAAATTTAACTGTTGATGAGGTATTTGCTATTTTCAATGTAACGTGACCAATAAAAAAATGCATAAAAAAACTGAAAATTTACAAACCTGAAATCTGAAAATATAAATTTCTGAGTAAATAGAGAGAGAAAGAGAGAGAGAGAAAAATAAATAAATAAATAAATAAATAAAGGGGTTGTATTGGGGAGATTTGAAATGAGTTTTGGAAAAACTTTTGAGCAGAAAAATATGTTTTGTGAGATTAGATCTGGATCATTGATTTCAACCCTACTGATCGAGCCACTTGAAAGCTTTCTTAGCTTTCTTTGTGTTTTATTATATATATATATATATATATATATATATATATATATATATATATATATATATATATAACCAAGACAACATTATATCTGGTGTATATCTCACCAAGACAACATTATATCCGGTACACCCTGGTCAAAACATGCAAATTGTTGATTCACTTTCATTTCACTAGATTTCTTAATCATATTCTACTCAGGGCCGACCCTGAGTTTACGGGGTTCTGAGGCGAACTCCCAAAATAGGGTCCCATACAAAATTTTATTTTTGAAAAAAAGTTATTAAAAAAAATTCTTTTTTGATTTTTTCTTTCTTCAATTCGTAATGATATGTATGAAGAAATAGATGGAGATTAAGGAAATTGAGAAAAAAAAAACTCCATACAAATCCAAGTCCAACTGAAATAAACAGGTCCAAGTACTAATTTTAAAAACAAAGCCCATAAAAGTAAATTTGAGAGCTCCCCAGAAAATATTACGCGCAAAATACATATGTAAATACAAGAGAAATTTTTTTGGAGGCCCCTAAAATTGTGAAAAATTCGGGGCCCGAGGCGGCCGCCTCCCCGGCATCCATTGTGAGGGGGGGGAGGGGGGGGGGGCATGATTCTACTAAGAGCATCTATAGTCGTCTCTATCTAGAATATGGGTATTTGGCATATAGCATTAATAGAAAATATAGAAATAAGTTGTAGTCGTCTAAACCCAAATTTTGGCTTTTAAACGATGGATGGAAGATCATTTCGTGCATGAGCAATTTTTTTTTCAAAAAATATCGGACGGGACCTGTCCGATAAAAAAATTTATGAGTGAAATGAGTGAATGGACCCATAAAGATGGACTATAGACCTAATGTATAGGATTTAAAAAAAATTGAGAAAGAAATGTTTGGGACGGGAGATGATCTCTCTATTTTGACTCTTTTTTTTTAAAACGATCGGATGGGATATGATATCCCGTCCGATCTATTTAATTAAAAAAAAAAATTGTTCGGTGGACGAGATATCATATTCCGAAATCCAAAATTTAGCTTTTGCCATTTCTTTTCTCAAATTTGGCAGTCGACTGTTCATCGCTCACCCAAAATATGGCAATATAGCCAACGACTCCAGCCCAATTCTGGCCAAAAGATCCATTTTTTGGATATATGCACAACGACTACAGATGCTCTAAGAGAACAAAATGATCCATCAATACGAAATTTCAGTGATGATGTCCATGCATTAGCTATTCTATTAGACAATTAGACCATACATTGCAATTCTATTTATTAACATATGGAGATAATAGCATTAGACCCTGGAGGCTTATAATGGTGTTAGACCTAAAACAACACATTAGGGGTATTGAATATTATGACATGAGGCCCCAAGTGTCACAATTATGTTATATAGGTCACCAACTAGCTTATATTATATGAATAATTTCAAATCAGTTTTAACATTGTTACTTCACTGGTCATCTTATCATCATGAAGTTTAATTTTTTGTTACAAAGTACACATCAATTCTTATCAACTATAGCTATAAAATTATTGAATTTTCCGATTTAATAAATTACACGTACAACAGCATTCTTCGTCGTGCTCAGTGTTAATTCATGGCACTCAAAATCATGTCTCATGGAAGAAGACTTATTGTTTTTGGGGTTGTAATTTTTGAGTTAAAGTCTCCGAATGTATGATTTGGAACATAAACCTGTTTAGCATCTACTAGATGTTACTAGGAATGCCATTTCAATGCTGTAAAGAAAATTAGAAAAATAACAACATAAATAAAGTCGTTTTTCCAACTAGTTGGGGTCCACTACATGAATTCTGGCTTTCCAAATGCCGCAAAGACAATATATATAGAATTAATAAGAGAGAATGACAAGATTCCACAATTTTAATGTTTTAGTATGTATTAAATTAATTTAACTATATAATCACACATCTTGAAACTCACACTACAAAATAAAGAGGAATACCTGGCGCAAATTTCCCGGCATTTGGGGCATTTCGCCGGGGGTTTCCCCGGCGTTTATTAACATGCACCGGGGATTTTACAAATCCCCGGCGTTGGAAACGCCGGCCAAATCCCCCCCCCCCCCCCCCCCAACCCGCACACTAAATGCCCCACTTCCCTCTCTCTTTTTCACTTCCCTCTCTCTTTTTCATTCGCCCTAATCCCTCGCGCCCTAATCTATCTCTCCAAAAACTAAGCTTGATTTCGTTCCTTTGCGATTTCGATTTCGATTTCTTCTCCGTTGGATTTCCAATCTCCAATCTGCAGTCTCGATTTCGATTTCGATTTCGTCTCCATTCTCCAGTCTCGATTTCGATTTCGTCTCCAATCTCGATTTCGCCCTAATCTACTAATCTCCAATCTCGATTTCGATTTCGTCTCCGTTGGATTTCGATTTCGTCTCCGGTTGATTTCTATTTCGATTTTGATTTCGTTCCTCTTCGATTTCGACCAAAACCCTGCCCCTTTCTCGTCTTCGTTGGATCTCGTCGCCGCCGTCAGAAATGAGGGATTGTGCGCAAGGGTTCCAAACTAGCTGCAAGATTGGGCAAGGTGGATTTGGGTCTGTTTACAAGGTGAATTTCTTACACTTAGTATGGTTCAAAATTTTGACAAGGTAGCTGAAACATTGTTTGAATAAGATGCGAATGAATGTTCATTGCTGTGGCCATAGCATTACTCAATATAAGGGTTATGATTCTTGTAGTGTAGACTTGTAATACTTCCTAATTAGAGCCTACATTAGTATTCTCACCTGCTAGAGGGTTCCATATTGTACATGAGTAAAAGTAAACATTATTATGTGCAAGCAAGTAAGAAATGATAGTATGTCATTCCAAATACAACTCTATTTGTAACTCTCTCATATAAGTGGTCAATACATAATTTTTGAAGGGAGGGGAAAAATTGTAATTAGTTGAACCAGTTACTTCTAGTAACTGGGCCTATCATGTTGTACATGCAAAGTAGCATGCTATCGTTTGTTTATGTAACTGCATAGTTTTCTACCTTTTCCATTGAGTTGACTTGTTGCTTACATTATCCCAACGTAAGTTGCAAATTGACAAATGATTTAGGAGACTTTGCAGTGCTTCTTTAAATATGCACATAACAGCACACGTTACAAACATTTCCATTTTGGAGCTACATTTTGTTTGTTTATTTGTTTGCATCAATGCTTTCAACCTACATTTCCTCTTTTTTTTGCATCAATGCTTATTGCAGCAATAAGCAATAAGCATTTGTTTATTTGTTTCTTCCACAGCAATAAACATTGTTTGAATAGATTGTTCATCATTCCATTTTGATGATATTGTGTATGTAATCATTTCATTTTGATGTTACCGTGTACATATATTGTGTATGTAATCATTGTATGTAATCATGCAAGTAACATCTGCCGGTTTTAGTTGGATGCAACTTCAATACTTCAATTTATTTTCCTATTTGCTCGATCTCCAACCATAACATCTATAAATATCTCAACTACTAAGATGGTGATTGGTGACATGGGGAAATATCTCTTTCTCTTCATATATCGATCAATGATTTTTAATTTTAATTTTTTTTATAAATTTTTTTGAACGAAATAATTTATGGTGTTTGTTTCAATGTTGTTGATAACCGCACACGTTGAGATCATATATAGGCTGATGAAAATGTGCCAAGCCAAACTATTGTTGATTCAATGATTGCTTAGTTGCAAGTTGTATTCTATTTGTATCTACTTTTCTTGCCATTTGGTTTCAGTTGAAAACTCTAGAACTCGTATCACATTACCTTCTTAATTTGACTGCGCGCAAGTTTTATTCATATATAGTTCAACGTCTCTTTTTCAACAAGACTTATATTAATTACATCAAGACAATGAATCATTCCAAGTCTATTTTTCGCAATTGCGCAACAGAACAAATTAAACTGCACCAACACTCAAGCACCGACACTCAGGTACATGAGATACTTGTCATGGATGCCTTCCCTTATGGAGTTGTAATCCAGAATACAGCTTTATCAAGCTAGAAAACTCGAAGAAGAAAATCAATCTCAGTATCAATAATTCATGCAAGTGAAACAAATAATGATGCCCTGTAGATGTTGAATTGAATATTATTAGAAAGACCCTTAGTTCATCATTTAATATTAACTGCATGTCTCTTTCTATTTAGTATCTAAACTGCATGTTAAATATTTTATTGCTAAACTGCATGTTGAAGATTAGCAGGTGTGAATTAGCAGGTGTGAATTATGCCGCGTCGGAATACGGCGCATAGAAGTAGGAGTGAGGAGCCTCTAAATGAGGAGGATACCCACTTAGAGGTGGGTGAGGGGAGCACCCAGCCACCCCCCCAAAAAAGGACCCGGGGAGCTGTTGGAATTAATTTTTGCAGTTTTCCGGGCCGGATTCCGGCAAGCTCCGGGCACCGGCGGCACCGAAAAGTAAGTGGATTGCGATTCTCTCGACGAGTACTATTCCGTAGTATACTCACTTGCCAAAAACAAATTCCGTATGAATGAGAAATGTTGATCCAAAGTTGGGTACTTGAAATGTACTAACTTGGCAACTTGTAGAAAATAGATAGTTCCATATCGGAAATTGGAAATGATTTTGTCTAGTATATATACTTGAAAACTGGACTAAAGGGCGTGGCCCGGGGGTTACCACTAACGTGTAATGGCTCACCAGTTATGAATCTGAAGAGTCCCCATTACTCTGCTGTTACAGAGTAATGGCTGCTGAACAGTCTCCAGTCCAACTCTTCTCTATAAATCCAGACATCAACTCCTATACAGATACAGAGATTTTTTGCATTTGGGTCTTCCTCTTCTTCTCCTCTGCGTCAGTTACTGTCACTGAGAGTACACCATAGACAGAAGTTCGTTGGCTCTGAAGCAAGAGTGCTGCATTCTTCAGAGAAGGTACAGTTGTATCCTGGGAAGCAATTCGCCGGTAACCGTCACACTACGGGGCGAATTCTGCTTTAAGGACAGAGATTCTAAAATCTCGACTCTGTACAAGTTCATTGCTTACTGTTTTTCTTCCTGTATTTGATTTCTTCACAACTTTGTTGGAATTTCTTATTATTTTATATTCAAGTTCTAACAATCTTAAAGCAGAATTTTTCCTCACAGATTCTAACAATTTTTGTGAAGTTTGTTTACAGGTTCTGTTCGGAAAAAATAAGAACTAACAATCTCTGTTTCAACCAATTTCAGAAGAGAAACAAATCAGATCATGGAGAACACACCCACTGAAGTTGCTACTGGGCTTCTCAGTACCCAGACACCGGTGACCCAAAATGTGACTGCATAATCGGTTGCGGCACATTCGGTCGTTCTACCCACGCACATAAGCGTGGGAGAAAAACCGGAGAAGTTCAATGGAACTGGGTTCAAAAAGTGGCAGGGGAAGATGCAGTTCTACCTGACCACATTGAAACTGGACAGATTCCTCAATGAATCTGCCCCGATGCTGGCGCCAATGGATGCACACTCCGTTGCTGCATTTGATGCGTGGACTCAGGGCGACTACCTTTGCAGGAACTACATCCTGAATGGCCTGGTAGACTCCTTGTACAACGTCTACTGTGTCTTCAAGACGTCCAAACTCCTGTGGGGGTCCCTGGAAAAGAAGTACAAAACAGAAGACGCCGGGTCCAAGAAATTTGTTGTCGGCAAATTTCTGGACTACAAGATGATTGACTCCAAAACTGTGGTGAGTCAAGTCCAAGAACTGCAGGTTATAATGCACGACATTGCTGCAGAGAATATGACGTTATGCGAACCATTCCAGGTTGCAGCGTTCATTGAAAAACTTCCACCTGGGTGGAAAGACTTCAAGAGCTACCTCAAACACAAACGAAAGGAGATGTCGCTTGAAGATCTAATTGTCAGGTTGCGGATCGAAGAAGAGAATCGCAAGGCTGACAGGTCCTATGGAAATCAGTCCATAGAAAAGGCTAATGTGGTGGAGCACGAACAGAAGGGCAAGAAGAGAAAGTTTCTGCCACAGGCCTCAAACAAAAAACCTCTTGCAAAGAGGTTTGCTGGAAAATGCCACAAGTGTGGTAAGCTGGGGCACAAAATTTCTGAGTGCCGCAGTAAGGACAGTAATCATTCAAAATCAGGACATGTAAAAGGAAATGAAAAATCCCATGTACACATAGCTGAGAACTTGTCCACTGGTCTCTCTGACCTGGAACTCTGTGCTGTTGTTTCAGAGGTCAATCTTGTAGGGAGCAATCCTCGTGAATGGTGGTACGATACTGGGGCCACCAAGCATATCTGCTCGGACAAGGAAATGTTCACTTCCTACCAGAAGTGCAACAAAGATGAACAACTGTTCATGAAAAACTCTTCCACCTCGAAAAATTGAAGGAACAGGAAAGATAGTGCTGAAAATGACTTCAGGCAAAGAGCTAACACTCACAAATGTGTTGCATGTCCTAGACATTAGAAAGAACTTGATATCAGGTTCTTTGCTAAGTAAGAATGGGTTTAAAGTTGTACTTGTTTCTGATAATTTTGTACTGTCCAAGAATGGGGTATATTTGGGTAAAGGATATGTAAAGGATGGAATGTTCAAGTTTAATGTAATGACAGTCATCCCTAAAACTATTGTTCCTGCTGTTCCCAAAGTTAATGAAATAACTCCTATTGCCTATTTTGTTGAGTCTTCCTCTGTTTGGCATGAAAGACTAGGCCATGTTAATGTAAATTCTACGGGTAGATTAGTTCACATGAATTTGCTACCAAAATTTAAGGTAGATAACTCGGAAAAATGTGAAGTTTGAACGGAGGCCAAACTCACTAAAACTCCATCGCGTTCTGTAGAAAGAAACACAGAAACTCTAGGTCTAATTCACACGGATCTGTGTGACTTAAAATATGTGCAGACCAGAGGAGGCAAAAAGTACTTTGTGACTTTCATAGACGATTGCACAAAATTCTATTATGTATATTTGTTACATAGCAAAAATGAGGCTTTAGATAAATTCAAAGAATATAAACTTGAGGTTGAGAATCAACTTGGCAAAACAATTAAAATCGTTAGAAGTGATAGAGGAGGAGAATATGATGCACCATTTAACATGTTCTGCTCGGAACATGGAATAGTTCATCAGACAACTGCTCCCTACTCACCCGAATCAAACGGTACTGCCGAGCGCAAAAACCGAACTCTAAAGGAGATGATGAATGCCTTGTTGTTGAATTCTGGCCTACCCCAAAACATGTGGGGGGAAGCGTTGCTGACTGCCAACTACATTCTCAATAAAATACCTCACAAGAAAACCGGCAAGACACCATATGAACTATGGAAAGGTAACTTACCTTCGTATAAATACCTCAAAGTGTGGGGGTGTCTAGCAAAAGTGGCAGTACCTAACCCGAAACAGGCCACCATCGGACCTAAGACGATTGATTGCATATTCATAGGCTATGCACACAACAGTAGTGCATATCGGTTCTTGGTATACAAATCGGATATACGGATATCCATGTAAATACAATAATGGAATCAAGAAATGCTTCATTCTTTGAACACGTGTTTCCGTGCAAGGACACTACGTACCCCAAACGTACACGTGATCAAGGGAATGCAAGCACTTCAGTTGATGAACCAGAACATGATACTGATGAGCCTAGACGAAGTAAACAGGCTAGAACATCAAAATCATTTGGTCCTGACTTTGTTACGGCCTTTCTATTAGAGAATGAGCCCAGAACGTTCAAGGAAGCCATGTCTATGCCTGATGCTCCTATGTGGAAGGAAGCAATCAAAAGTGAAATAGACTCCATTATGCAAAATCATACATGGGAGTTAGTCGATTTGCCTTCTGGATGTAAAGCTCTAGGATGCAAATGGATTTTCAAACAAAAATTGAAACCAGATGGTTCAATAGAGAAGCATAAGGCTAGACTTGTGGTACAAGGATTTAGGCAAAAAGAAGGCCTAGATTTCTTCGATACATATTTTCCAGTTACAAGAATAACATCCATAAGAATGTTGATAGCTATTGCAGCCCTACGTAACCTGAAAATACATCAAATGGATGTTAAAACTGCATTTTTAAATGGGAACTTAGAAGAAGAAATATACATGAAACAACCTGAGGGTTACGTAGTTCCTGGACAGGAAAATAAGGTGTGCAGGCTTGTAAAATCACTGTACGGCCTGAAACAAGCTCCAAAGCAGTGGCATGCAAAATTTGACAATGTTATGATGTCAAATGGTTTCAAAATAAATGAATGTGATAAATGTATCTACATAAAAGATACTCCAAACGGATACATTCTGGTCTGTCTATACGTAGACGACATGCTCATTATTGGAAGCAATAACGACATTATCAAACAAACTAAGAGCATGCTTAGTGGCAAGTTTGACATGAAAGACGTTGGAGTTGCAGATGTCATACTAGGAATCAAAGTTTCCAGGACAACTGAGGGGATTACTTTGTCTCAAGCTCATTATGCTGAGAAAGTACTTGAAAGATTCAAGAATTATTCCAATGGGACAGCAAAAAGTCCCGTCGATCTAAGTTTTCACCTGTTCAAAAATACAGGCGAAAGCATATCACAACTGGAATATGCACGTGTAATTGGTAGTCTGATGTACCTAACAAATTGTACAAGACCGGACCTAGCACATTCGGTAAACGTACTGAGCCGATACACGAGTAATCCAGGACGAAGTCACTGGAAAGGAATAACTAGAGTATTGAACTACTTGCGACATACTCAGAGTTATGCACTGCATTACACTAGATATCCAGCAGTACTGGAAGGCTACAGTGATGCCAACTGGATATCAGATTCTAAGAACTCAAAATCCACAAGTGGATATGTCTTTACACTTAGTGGTGCAGCTGTGTCATGGAAATCCTCTAAACAAACGCTATTGGCCGGATCCACCATGAAATCTGAGTTTATTGCTTTAGACAAAGTGGCAGAGGAAGCAGAATGGCTTCGAAACTTCTTAGAGGATATTCCAATGTGGGAAAAACCAATGCATGCCTTATGTGTACACTGTGACAGCCAATCGGCTATAGCACGGGCACTGAGTTGTATGTATAATGGTAAGTCTCGTCATATCAGAAGGCAACACAAAACCATTAGACAACTGCTCTCAAATGGAGTAATCTCTATAGAATATATAAAATCGGCCGACAACCTAGCGGATCCATTTACTAAAGGTCTGTCGCGAGAGCAGGTTGTGAGATCATCAAGAGGAATGGGTTTAAAGCCTATGACGAAAGAGGATACTTGATGGAAACCCTACCTAGAAATTGGAGATCCCAAGATCTAGGTTCAAAGGGACAACTAAATCTTGTTGAATCAACGAAAGCACTTAAAGATTAACATCTCATACCCATTCTTAAGATGATAAAACAAGTGCTACCTGCAAATAGTTAGGATAAGCTTGGCTTTTAATGATTCGCATAGCTTTGAAATAAAAGTGGAGTATAGCGGGATACTCTTTATGGACAATCACCTTGTGAGTGTGAAATGGGAACGTTTCTAGGAGAATGAAGAGAGGCTACATTCTCCAAGTTCACTCACGATTAACCAGGGATGTTCAAGGCCAAAATGAACACAACAAGAGAACTTAGTTCTGTGAGGAGATGAAACTGTGTGATAGTTATTGTCTAGGTTCACATGAACGTCCGGGTAGTTCAAGACATCATGATCACTACCTGGTCAAGTGAATCCGATAGCTAATTACTAAGAGTGGTTCAAAGTTAAAAAATTACAACCATTCCTGATGCAGTGATTTTCCGATTGTACTCTCAGAGTCTTTCTGTCATGTTTTTTGTTTTTCTGTCGTGTCTGGATTACATGGTCTGGTAATTTCCATTCATGTGGGGAATTGTTGGAATTAATATTTGCAATTTTCTGGGTCGGATTCCGGCAAGCTCCGGCCACTGGCGGCACCGGAAAGTGAGTGGATTGCGATCCTCTCGACGAGTACTATTCCGTAGTATACTCACTTGCCAAAAACAAATTCCGTATGAATGAGAAATGTTGATCTAAAGTTGGGTACTTGAAATGTACTAACTTGGCAACTTGTAGAAAGTAGATAGTCCCATATCGGAAATTGGAAATGATTTTGTCTAATATATATACTAGAAAACTGGACTAAAGGGCGTGGCCCGTGGGTTACCACTAACGTGTAGTGGAGAGATGACTTAGCCAAAATGACAAACACACGCGCGCGCGCGCGCGCGCCCGGCCCCGGCCTCGAGTTCGGTTCGGCTCGGCTTGGTCTGGTCTGGTCTGGCTTAAATTTTTATTTTATTTCTTTTTGCCCAGACAAACTCTTCCCCTACTGAACTGAAAAGGCTTTTCAGATTCAGTAACTGGTGCCCATTACTCTGTAACAGCAGAGTAATGGCTCACCAGTTATGAATCTGAAGAGTCCCCATTACTCTGCTATTACAGAGTAATGACTGCTGAACAGTCTCCAGTCCAACTCTTCTCTATAAATCCAGACATCAACTCCTATACAGATACAGAGATTTTTTGCATTTGGGTCTTCCTCTTCTTCTCCTCTGCGTCAGTCACTGTCACTGAGAGTACACCACAGACAGAAGTTCGTTGGCTCTGAAGCAAGAGTGCTGCATTCTTCAGAGAAGGTACAGTTGTATCCTAAAAAGCAATTCGCCGGTAACCGTCACACTACGGGGCGAATTCTGCTTTAAGGACAGAGATTCTAAAATCTCGACTCTGTACAAGTTCATTGCTTACTGTTTTTCTTCCTGTATTTGATTTCTTCAAAACTTTGTTGGAATTTCTTATTATTTTATATTCAAGTTCTAACAGGAGCAACCAAGTTAACTGATGTATGGAAGCTACTCGTGGGGCAAAAACTACTAGTGAAGATAAATGGGGATCATCAGCCCATAGGCAAAAATGCAGTGACCTTCGCTTCTTTCATTGGGTTGATCGCTCGAAATTCGGAGTATCTTCCACTATCGTACGATAGATGGACAAAGATCCCCATATCGACAAGGGCTAGAGCTGTGGAAGTTCTTAAGGTACCATTCATTTCTACATTATTTCTTATTTTCTTTTGGTTTCAACATATAAGTTACATCATCTTCATTTAGTAAACACCTTCAAGTTTTTTGCCTTGTGCTAAGTTTTGCATTCTTAAAATGTTCTTATCTGAGGAAGTGATTGATTTTTTTAAGGGTTATACAGATTCATATAGTTGTAAACATGCAAAGATACAGATTCTTTAGGTTCCTTACCACATCAGTGAGCTACAACGTCGTAGCTATATCAGCTGTTGACTTTACTGTTGTTCAGTCTTAGTTATCCATACTTAATTCGTTAATTGTTCAGTCTTAGATACAAGAACATGGATGAGTGATCTTGTTGCTTAAATTTTCATTTAGTTTCAGCTAATGTAAGTCAGTAGTTGTGGTGTAATTTTACTCAAGTACGACTCTTCATAATGTGTTCTCAAAGTGTTGTTTTGTATCATTGATTCATATAGTTATCTTGTGCCGTAAATTCTTAGATATATGATATTGATTCATGACTGTTGCAGCAAAAATTTGATTACCCGGCGGTTCTTGATGCCAATTGGGTAAATAAATCAATGTCCAAGAAATGGAGAGACTATAAGGTTGAGCTTAAGGCAGAATATTATGACGAGAACACAAGAGTAGTCCCGAGAGATGTTGTGCGTTCTGATTGGGAATTTCTATGTCATTTTTGGAGTACACCTGAAGAAAAGGTAATAAAAAAATTGTAGTATATGATGCAATATATTTTGATATGATATTGGGCTTATTAAATTATATTGTGATTGTAATAATTTTGTACTATGTGCAGAAGAGAGCTGAAAGAGGACGTGCAAGTAGGGATGCACAGGACGTGCTGCACACTGCAGGAGGTACAAGCTTTGCACGACGACGCGCAATAATGGTATATCTAAGTGTTTTGTTCTTCATTATAAACTCTTTAATGAAACTCTTTAATGGGATCTAATATCAGTTTATAATTCCCTATATATTCTAATATATGTACACTACAAGGAATTTGACATATAGTGACAGCAAAAATCCGTGGGTAAAAGGCGAAAAACCGTAGGTATAGCCCTTAAAACCTATACCAACGGACATATTTTTCCGTCGTTTTTAATTAGCTATACCCACGGCAAAATGCCGTCACTATAGCCTATAGCGACGGTTTTTTCACCCGTTGGACAAAACCTCGGTGTTATACCCACGGTTTCGTATCCGTTGGTATAGGTTTTAAAGACACATTTTGTTTTCCTATACCCACGGTTCAAACTCCATTGCTATAAATTTTAGTGATGGTTTTCGCATCCAATTATTTGAATATGTACTCATCGCTCTATACACAATTTTTTCTTATTAATTACGCTTATAATAATTTAATATTTCTTTTATAATATTAATCCAATTATAAACTAAATACACAATAAAATAGATAAATGTGTTTATGAAACAAAATTAAAAAAAATAAACTTCAATTATATTAAAAAATAATGAAGTATTACAAGCACAAATTACAAAATAGTTAATAACCCAATACACAATTGAATTCATGTGTGCAGACATGAGAATCAATACTTTAAACTACGATCAACATATTCAATGACATTATAAGATAACATTCAATTAACTCCTCACTTGAGATACGACACTAACAATTTTCTTATTTTACGGCAACCAGATCTTGATTGATCTTGATTCTCTTTGCAGTAATCTTCTTTTAGCATCCTGCAAATCTTCCTTACAACCTTCTTCACTTCATCGTTGGCAAACACAAACTCGGCTGCATTTTGAGCGAGTTCAATCATTTCTCGCTTGTTGAGAGCCCTTCACAAACAAAACAAAGCAAAAAGATCCAACTTTGGTCATCAACAAATAGTCAAAAAGAGAATAGTGTACTCTAGATCTGATTGATAGTTACCAGTCTACTAGTACGTAGTCAAAAAGAGAACAGTGTACTCTAGATCTGAATTGAAATTCTCCTCTATAGAAAAACTGAACCGAATTACAACTATCAGATTGATGTCAACACTAGAAATTACCTAATTGATGACGAACTTCTAGGCTTAGGCAATCAAGAAGCAACCCTTCAAATTTCCTGAAGACTAATAATAGTCTGTATGTAGAGACAGAAAAAAAACAGAAAATTTTAGATTAGCTTGAATCATGGAAACTTGAAAGTGAAACCAACAACACCACCAACAAAAATAAAGCCACTACATGCTTGTATGGTCAAAATATTATATGGACAAGGTTTTAGATCCAAGTAAAGAATGGAACATGAGAGTTGTTATGCACATGTTTTTCCTTATAATAGTAGCCATTGAAAACCTCAGTTATCCCTAAATGTGTATCATCAATTTTCAATGTTGCTTCCTGAAATTCTTGCCATTAAAAGCTCATTTATCCATTCATATGTGTAGCTAAGAGAGAAAATTCTCAGCCCTTTGTTTTTATACATATACAAAACAGAGATTGAATATTCATCAGGAAAATTATGGAGCTTGCAAACTAGAGCATTACCACAAGTATGATAGAAAAGCTGGGCAGCCTTCTTCTTGGTCATACCAATAGATAGCTGATCGAGTGACTCGGACTGTGGATTGCCAGGGGTATCAAATGTAACTTAAGATGGCTGCACAAGAGAGAGAGAGAGAGAGAGAGAAATGGTATTTAGTGTAAGGCTTTTGAGACAGGAAATATATGATATATATTTTAAGAAGTTATATAGTAATACAGATTATTTCACTTCGATAAGAATTTGAATGAAGTGTAAATTTCAACAAAACAGAGTTCTAAAAGTAAATGCTATGACACTAACCTGCAAATTGATTGAGTGATCTTGTCAATCGAGGGCTCCGCAACTACTGGAATTGGGGTCTGAGTTGGCATTGTTTCCTCTAACAGGTCTGCAGAATATAATTAGTTTAGCTTTTGGGAGCATAAGTATATCTTTTTTTTTTTAAAACTAACGATAGCCAAGTCCCGATTTATTTAGTCCTGCAGTGTGCTTAAAATTACCTGAATCATTGGTCAGCCTGTTTTGGGATATCCTTGGTATCTTTAAGCTTCTCACATCTTGCACCACAGGAAACTCCTCCTCTACAGTTTCAAGATTCCCTAGTTCACTTCTCGCAGAAGAGAACTGCACCAATTAACTATTGCAACCTAATATGGCAAAGTTCACAAAAATATAAAAGAAGTAGAGACCTAAACACAATGAATACAGACAATAACCTTCTCTTGCACTTGATCATTCATTGCTACTGAATATAAAGTATGAAACCTATAAAATTAGATTGTGTCACAAAGAAGGAAGAGCAATGAATAGAATAATTAAACCATACCTACAAAATAAGTTTGCTGTGGCTATGATCACTCATTGCTACTGCATATATATGTATAAATGAGGCTAGAAGGTCATGTTTCATAAGTTTGGCAGATAACACCAATCAATCAAAGATCAAAGTTCTTGGAACTAATACTTGACAACTAGTTACTTACACACATTAGCCTGAAGTACCAAAGGGGATAGACAATTTTTATATTGCAGATAATGCATGCTACACCATAAAGTGGAGTTTGGAGCTTGGCAAAACTCCGGTCCTTTACATGCACAATCCCATCACAAAGTGGACTTTAATAACTTTATTGTGGTGTGCATCCAATAAATCCATACACAAACCTTCCTACTAGAAAAACATCTTTCTTTTACTCTTTTGATTCTTCCGCACAAATTAAAAAGTAAAAATCAATAACAAAAATACTATCTTTTCACATGAATAACCACCTAATATATTATCCCCAACCTCTAACTCATCAAACAATCAAGATATTTATGGGTAACCATGCAATTACAATTGCGCAACGCATAGTTTGATGCATAAGTCAAATCTGCATGCAACTGCTGTGCTCCTTTATACATAACTCCCTAATCTCAGGAAAAAAAAGTCTCTTCTGATCTATTGCTTCTTTCCGGACAATTAGCAAATCAATATCAATTTCATGTTCTCTTTCTCGTTCATTAAAAAGAAAAAAACTCTTTTTAACTCTTCATAAATTTCTAATCTCCAACCGAAATCCCATAAAATTCAATCAGCTCAAGATCTAATACGATCGAATAATCGACTCATAATCCCCCATCCAATCAATTCCGCACATCAAACCACCAATTCCCACCACATAAAAATCAAATCTTTCACCCGAAAAAACAAAAGATCGGATCAAATAAAACTTTTTACCTTCTCTGGATCGCCTCCCTTATCGGGATGGTTCTTGATCGCCGCCTTCCTGAAACTGATAACTATTCAAATTAAGATAAATATAACGATAGTGACAAGACTTGGATGTTAATAATCAAATTTCTGTGAACTGTAGTACAAAAGATTGTTGATGTCTTAAAGCAACAAAATGATAACTGACCTAGTAGAAGGTGGTAATATTTCCTCCTGTTCATATGGTTGGAACGAATGTCCAGATCCTGAGCTCGGAATAGATCCAGAGCTCGCACCAGCTGTTCAGAAAGCCTCATTTATATCAGTATCACGGGAAGAGGGGGGCGACGGCAGCGGGAAGAGGCGACGGCAGCAGGGAAGGGGGGGCGACGGCAGCGGGAAGAGGAGGATTTAGAGATTGGGTTTGGGGAGTGAGGGATTTAGGAGTTTTAGAGAGATAAAATGAAATATTTTAGGGGAAGAGGGAGGGAAAATGAAATAAGAGAGAGGGAAAATGAAATATTTTGGGGGAAAATAAATTAGGACTATACCCACAGTGTTTTATCTCATTTGTAGGTATATGATACCTATACCCACAGTTTTAGAGATCGGTCACTATGGGTGTCCGTTGGTATATGGCAAATTTCTTGTAGTGGTAGGATGTGGAGCGAGGAGGTGCGGATCAGTATGGCGATTTAGATTTCTTCGACGCAACCCACATGAACTCACAAGGTGTATTTCCGTCCTCAAAGGCAGCGACGATATCGGTAATAAATTTTCTATCTTAAATTTGCTTATTTGATGTGTAATATGCATTAACAATGAATCACATATCACATGTTTTTTATGTGTAATTTTTTTTTTAACAGACAACTGCTCGAAATAGGTATGCCGAACTATCATCCGCTACCACCGCCGGCTTTCCCATAACACCGGTCGATATAGTGCAACTTCAACACCAGACGTTGGTTGAAAACATGGGTCCGGAGCGCCATGGCCGTGTGCGTGGGAAAGGGTTAGGACCAACACCCTCTCGAACTGATGCTTCTTCATCAACACAGCCGGATCCTAGAGATGAGAAGATAGCTAATCTAGAGACGCAAGTCGCAGAGCTTAAGGCAACAGTTGCACATATAGCACAGATAATGAGGGAAACAAATGTTCAAAACCCCTCTAACATACCGAGACAGGTTAGAAATTATATACAGTATTGTTCTTATCTAATTGTGTCTATCAATTGCTTATTCATTTTATTTGCATTAGCATTTTATACCAATCTGACTAATTGTGTGTACCAATCTGACTGAAAGCATCTTTCATACTTATTTCTTATACAGCAAGGTGATAGAGACCCGACATCATCCAGTCGTCTGAATGAAGAGGAAGCCGACGATTGTGATCCCGTCAACGGCATCCCTAGACGTACACTGTAGGCGGTATTTTCTCAACTATTAGGTATTACAACCTTAGTACTACGATAAGAATAAACCTTAGTACTACGATTAAGAGGGCCACCCTACATAACCGTAGGCCATTTTTAGTTGCCATTCAAGTAGGCCAATTTTTAGTTGCCCATGGCAAACCATCCTCCATAACTGTAGGCCATTTTTAGTTGCCATTGTATTTATGTTGGAGGAATGTATTTATAATAATATGAAATTCAAAAGTAAATATATATATAATGCTACGGTAGGATTGTTTGAAAATTCAAAAGTAAATCCCCGGCGTTTTCAAACACCGAGAATTTATAAACAAATGGCCGGCGTTTCATTTGCGCCGGGGAATCGAATAACTTTCCCCGGCAGCGGCAAGAACGGCGCTTGCAGTGGCGTTTTATGAAACGCCATTAATAAATCCCCGGCGCTTTTAAAACGCCGACCATTGTGATAATAAACGCCGGCGATTATGTTTCTATTTGTAGTATCATAGAGAGATGATTGGGTTTGTCAGATAGAAGTTTTATAACACTGATTAACAAAAAAACGCAAGGATCATGCCATTGAGTGTCCATATCACCTAAAAGATGCAAGTATGAGAGCATATTTTCCACATCTGTTTAGGGTACTCATAGTGCCACTTGCATTAATCAAACTTGAGAAGGATAGACTCCATAAACCATGTGTATTTACTCTCTCTCTCTCTCTCTCTCTCTCTCTCTCTCTCTCATGCTACAGACTACACTACGATACAATTATGTGACATCCATAATAGAGCTGCTAATGGGACCCCCCAAGAACAAAACACCAGGTCAAAAATAAAATATAAAAAAAAAAAGATTCATGATTCACAGACCAACATGCTCATAGAAGTATGAAAGAAATATTATACCCTACATCAAATATGTAGTTTTTCAGTCACCGAAATATAAGTTGATTAAGCAATTTCAGTGTCTCAAGTATTAATAGCGAGTGTCTACAATAGTAACTATATAACGAATGATAAGGTTATAATTTACGAACCAAGAACTTGCTTGGACGGTTTACTTACAGAGCAGAAAACCTAAGAATTTGTAGAGGGGAAAAGCTTAGGAGGCAGTATAGGAAGAGCACTCCTAAGCACAATCACATTGATTAGCCTGATTGAATGAATAATACATATACGCAATTTGCAATATATTGAAAGAAAACACCCATAGCATTAATGAAAATTATAAATTATAAATTTTTAGAAAACGGCGTTATGGAATATAGAAAGCAGATACAGATACGGAGATACATAATGGTCAGACGTAAAAGAAATATCCTGAAAGCGTTTTTTTTTTTCAAAAAATAAAAGAAAACATATCGTTTGAATAGATTAATAGTATTGTTCTAATATATATTTTTTGGTGTGGCTGGAGTCGAAAGACTCTATCCGTTTTCATCAAAAAAAAACTATAATAGTATTGTTACAGCCTTCATTGCACGCTGACATGAAAGATTCGGTGCAATCACGAGCAGCAACAGCAAATCCTTTCCCTTCCTCTAGAGATTTTGTTAATGCTGCCTTAAACTCGTCTAGAGTTTTGGATCGTAGATGCCCCAACAAGGACTGATAAGCAGGATTGACCAACTACCAAGCACAGAAGATGCAATCAGTGAGAAGAAAGGAGCGTAAGCACATAAATATGCTCACGTAATGGAAAAACCAAGCATCTAATAGAAGCTTAAATGAAATGTATTTCCATTATTTAATTCATCGAATTATTATGTGATCAAATTTGCTTGGCGAGAAAAAACCGGCCAACCGAAAGACAGCAACTAGATAATGCAACAAACATCCAGCTAGAGTACTTTGTTCAAGCAAACTAACAGGTAGTGAGGAAACAAAAAAACCAACAATCCAGACTGCAAACTTTTAGAGATTGGAAGCCAATACTAAATTCAAAGTTACAAGAATATAATTACAACCTACAATTAAACTAAAGTGCATTTCTATCTTGGATTGCCTTGGGAGATTACACAAATATAAATCTAATTCAACATCTAACTCAATCATAACTATAATCAGTTTCCCCATGTAAATGTAAAGGAATATTTTTGTCACTTTTTTAAATATGATGAAGAGAGGTCCATCACAAGCACATATAGAGAAAGCCTCCAAAATTTTATGCATTCAGTGTCAAGTCTTTATTACATGCCTACAGTGCCAACCCGGATAACTTATAAGTTTGAGAGCCCTACATGGAACTGCAGTACCTAAAGACATATTCAGAACAACTTAGCACACATATAGGTAAATCAAAGGGAACGGAAGGAATTTTCATATGTGATGGTTTATCTTGTACTTCTGTGTGAGCACGACCAAGCTATTTATCCCTACAAGTACTAACGCCTCCCTCTAATTAATTCATGGTTTCATGCAATCCTAATACCTTTGCCATTTCTGTAAAGACTCAAACTTAGCCTTCAACCTTCCATAATCAGCTTCCTTGCATTGAATGAAATCACAAAAAAAGAACTTTTCAAATATCTTGAATTTGTTATTTACGTTACAAGTAAAAAATTTTGTTGAAGAAAAGTCTTTTTGTGGGATGCAAATCTTCCATTTGGAGTAGTCATGCTAAACCAAGTGATTACAATCGAAATTCACCTCATACAGATACGAGGTTCCCTAGCTTTCATCTTAAAACTATGTAAATTCTTTCATTCCATAAACCCTAGAAATCAAAAGTAAGACAATTTGCAAGATCAATTACAAATATCACATCCATTTTAGTTCAAAACTTAAATTAATCAAATAAACAAAACAGGAAAAATAGTAGATAATCACAGAACGAAGTTAGGGTTAGGGTTTGGAAAAGAAAGACAGTAAATTGATGGACGAAACCCTAGATTAAAAACTCACCTAGGGTTATGGCTTGGGAACCGAGGAGGAAGGGACAGCGAGGAGCGGTTGGCGACGGGAATGGCTCGCCGGGGGGGGGGGGGGGGGGGGGGGGGGATGGGGGGTTTTGAGAAAGGGAAATCCGGCGTTTTGATATAAAACACTGGGATAGATGTAGCTATCCCAGCGTTTTTTGAGACAACACCGGGATAGATTATAACTATTCCGGGGCTTCCTTCAAAGGCCGGGATAGACCCATTCAAGTTTTGCAGAGGTCTATCCCGGCATTGCACGGAAATGCCGGGATAAACCATTTATTTTGTAGTGTACATACCTGAATGAGAGTTCATCTATGTTCACAAAGGATTGACGGCATGTATTCACTGGAAATATGCTCTGAAATCCGAACATCACCAAGAATGTGTTATGACATGTAGCAGATAACGAACAAACGCTTTTGTTCAGTAGCAGAAATATATAAGTTGCAACAAAAATAACAGAAAAGGATATATGCAGGTCTTAATTTGGACTGGGTAATTTAAGCAGATAGCAAAACTTGTCGACCCATTATCCCTGGAACCCACGACAAGGGTTGGGCATTTGTGCATGCATGCATGTGAGGCCCAAGCCGCAGAACTTTTAGAAGGCTATTTCAATAGAGGAGAAGCTTTGTCACAAAAGCTATGCACCATGTTCTCAGTTTCTCTCCTACTCTGGTGGGACTAAAGAATAAAATTCAGTTTTTTCTCCTAATCTAGTGGAAGAATTCAAAGAAGCCAAATTTCCTCCTTCGAATCAAATCTGATCTCTCTGAGGTTGTTTGGCAAGCCCTATACAACAGCAACAACTTGCAAGTGCAAAGCAATTGCACCTTATAACTGCAAAAGTCTCTTCTTTTCTTCCTCTACCCATCCTACACCACTGTTGGCTTTATGATGTGGATAGAAATATTGTATATATTTTGTTAACTTTTGTATATGTATTTAGAGTAGTCTAATATAATCTTCAGCTTTACGCATCTAGAAGTTTAGCATGTGAACGATGTTGATCCAAATATAATCAGATATATATACGTATCTAGGCACTCATAGTAGTCATTTAACAGGTTGAGCCTGGTGATAAACATCTTGGTAAACAAAATATACATCTAAGTTAAAATTTTGTATATGCAATGTTTCTAATATTAAGTAATTATGATGTCTGTTGCTTAGCATTATCAGCAACGATTGGCATAATAAGTACCTATGTATATGACTCTGGAGCATCGGTGTACGCGTCCAACGTGTTGAGCTTCAGGACCTTGGCTGATATTCCATGTTACTACTTTGTATACCTAACTATAGGCTTTGTGATAAGACTTGTAATACTATATATTTACATTCAAATTTTGTAAATCTATAGATTTTGGAATTTGTCACTATTAACTTTGAAGATCTGCTGATGTAAAACTAACCCTAAAACAAAGAATTTGCAAGATTCTTAATAGATTAATTTTACCAACACGTAGGTGCAGATCAAAGTTGAAAATTTTAAACAATTAATTGGTTGGATGGATTTTCAAGAACTGAATCACGTTAACAATCCCAATTAATAATTCACTCCACAATCAATAATTAAATCTCTAAGTGTTCTTAGCAAGTAACAGATTCAATATTCATTCGTACTCTAATTAAGCATGTGGAACACTCAATCTCAATTATTTTTGTGGACGACAGGCAAATCAGATAATATAATAGATAATAGAGCAGTAGAACACAAATATTCAAAAGTAGAAAGAGTATACCGAGGGTTCGAAGAACAATTGGGAGGACCAAAGAAGAAGCCACTGTTGAAGGGATGGGTCGCTGGATCTGGCAATGGTTGGAGTCGCTTCAGGCAGGACTGGCGGCGGCCAGGAGAGGGGCCGGGGGCAGCGCAAGGGGACGCGACTGCTTGGCATCGCTGAAGCCTCGCGACGTTCGGCGACGCGACTAGCGCTACTGGCTGTGGTTGCGTCGGGGTGCAAACGGTTAGGTGGGGTTGCGGAGTGAGGTCGACGGCAGGGAATAAGGCAGTTGCGGGTATTATAGAGGGTGCGAAGTGGGGGGCGGGCTAGGGCTACAGTCGGGTTGAGAGTAGGGGGACGATGATGGAGAAGATGAGTTCAGAAGGAGGGTTAGGGTTTTGAACTGGGGTAGATGACGACTGGTTGAAGTTGAAGAATTGGGGGATTTGGAAAATTAGGGTTAGGAATTTGTATTTGGGGAATTTTAAATTTGGGGTAAATTTTAGAGTTTATCACAAACCCTAAAATTGTATTTGGATTTATCACAAACCCTAATAATTTGGATCTCACTTGAATCACACAAAGTGAGAGTGGAAGAGCAAAAACTCAGCACAATTTTTTTTAATCAAGAATGACATATTTTCTCATTAATCTCAAGGACTATAAATAGGCTCAAAATACATCTTGATACAAATCTCAAAATATTCTCAAAATCTAAAAGATACAAAAAAGATTACATATGGCTATAATTGCCCGAAACAAATATGGTACTGAAATAAAATCCTAAACTAAATAAGCAGCTGTCCTAGACGATGCCTGTGCTGATAAAAATGTCTGAATCGTCTTGAACCGATGTCCTCATCATCTGCATTGTAAAAATATTTTTTTTCCCAACCTGCCCAGAGACGCAATGCTATTTTCTAGGGCTGTTTATACTTTGGTTAAAACCGATCACCGAACCGAACCGAACCGAAATTTACCAATTTGGTTCGGTTTTTCAGTTTTTCGGTTCGGTTTTGATCCAAACCGGAGTTTTTTAGATAGTTCGGATCGGTTTTTGGTTGGCTGCTAAATAAACCGAACCGAACAAAAAACCGAACCTTTTTTGGACCAAAATAAATTCTACCCCTAGGATCAAGGGTAAATGAGATCTAACAGCTAAATCTAAATGACTTCTCAACTTCTCTATTCTTTGACCCTAGATATAATTTGAGTGCTTGTGCGAGTGCAAAATGCACTCTTAATCTACATGTCTATTCAAGTATCAAGTATGTGTGCAGGATTGAGTTATCAAGTGCAAAATACTTGTGCAAGTGTTTATGCAAGTGCAGTGCCAGTTATACAGTTGTAACAGTTCCACTCCTCTACAATTGTGCAAGTGATTATGCAGCTATGCTTGAGTGCTTGTGCAAGTGCAAAATACAACAAGTATTATAAAAACGTGTAATTTTAAATTATAAATTGTAACCTTATATAATTGTATTCATTTGTAACTTGTAAATTCTAATGTATTGAATATTGAATAACAATTTTTTCATTCAAAATCACATGTAAAATTCAAAATTGAACAACTTCTAAAAAATTCGGTTAGTTCGGTTATTAACCGAACCGAACCGATAAAATTCGGTTCGGTTCAAACCGAATTTTATCAGTTTCGGTTCGGATTTCGGTTTCAAATATACCAAACCGAAAATTTCGATTCGGTTCGGTTATTTTCGATTCGGTTCGGTTTTGCACCGATGAACAGCCCTACTATTTTCTGTACAACCAACAGTCAACAAGACTAAAAAGATAGCTGTATATTTACATTCAAACTTTGTAAATCTATATGGATTTTGGAATTTCTAACTATTAACTGTGAAGATCAAATTGTCATAAAGTTTTCTGCCCATTCTGCCCAATCTGCCCAGAGATGGAACGCTACTCTGGTACTACCAGTAGGTCGACAAGACTACTTACGAGCGATAGACAAATTAAGATACTTTTATATGATGTTATTAGTTTTATATATCTAGATATTATCATGTTTAACATTGTTTATCCTTTGATAACAAATAGTTCCAACAATAAGTAATTATAGGATCCATTTTTCCTCAAAAACAACTGAGGCCATCACAATCCTCTTCTTGATCCATCAGATCCGGCTCTTCTCCCCCTTAATCCCCCCCACCCCCTTCATTAAAGTGGCTTGGATCTTCAGCGCCGTCATACCCTTTTAAGGAGTTCACGTTTCATCTTCCTGGTGGATTCCCTTTTTTTCACATCGGCATCCAGACGTGCGTCACCGCTGTCTGTGCCGGTAGCAGCCTTCCTGATCTCCCATCGCCTCCCCGTCTTTGTTCAGTGGATCCCCTTCACTCTCCGTTTTGTCCTATTCCGCCGCAGCTATCGCAGGGGCGCTGGTGGAGCATCGCTCGTCACCAGTCTTTGGTTTTTCGCTGGCACTCTTTTTTCCCGGTGGATCTCTCCCCCGGTCAGTAGTGGTATCAGTGCCTCTGGTGAGCAATCGGCGTGCCCTCCTTATCGCGGAGCTGCTGTCTCTTTGCTCCGGATTGCTAGCTGTTCAGTTCGAGGTGCAGATCCAGGTCCTTTCTTGTGGTCCCCTTCTATCTCTGTAAGTATTTTTTCAATTTAGTCTGGCAGTCCCTGTTGTGGTGGTAGTTGTAGCCTGCCGTGGTCTCTAGGTTTGTGTATCTCGGTTGTTCTCTGTTCTGTATTGATTGTGGGAGTTTCTTAGTTCCCTCTCCGGTGAGGGTGGTGCTGTTTTTTCTTCGAGGATCACCGAGGTTGGCCTCCGGCCTGTTCCGGTGGGTTGATCTCGTCGTTAGCCGTGACGGACTTTGGTCTCGACTGTCCTGCGAAATTACTGCCCTCGTCTTTGGGCCTGAGATTTCTTTTGTTTTCCTATGGAAGGGCCCAAGGCCCTCTCTTGGATAGAAGTGGTCAAAAAAAAAAGAAAAAATTCATCAATTACAATACTAACTTCAAAGGTGTCCCCCCGGCCCATTCTTCTTCTTTGAGGCATGCCTCATTGCCTAGTACAGGATCTTGCATCTCTGTCAGGCCCAGGCCCACCTTCCAGAAGGTGCCTGACTCTTCTTCTTCTTTGCATTTCTCCCGCCTTCCATCTCCTCCAATCCTCTCAACCTCCTTTGCCTTCCCTTCTAAGTCTTCCCGATCTCCTGTCGTCTGCTTTCGCTGCCTCAGTGCGGGCACGTTAAGCAACACTGTGTCTTCAAGATGAAGTGCCTCTTCTGTCTTAAGTCTGGCCATTCCAGACCCCGTTGCTTCGCTCTACAAAAATTAGCAGGGCTCACCCTTGGTGCGCCCATTCTAGAGCAGGTGCTGGCTACTCTTGACCTTCCCTCTCTTCAGAGGCAGTTGGCCGAGCAAGTTACTGCGAAAGCTAAAAAGCAAAAAACTGCTTCTAAATCACCACTTCTCCCCACCCCCCACCCCCCTTTGAGAGTCGCCTCACTGAGCCTCCTCACTCTCTTCCTCCAATCTCTTCCTCTCAGTTAGCCCCCAAGACTAAGCCGCAGGTCTCGCAAGTGTTCATCCTCCCCTGCAACCTGACCGATAGGTTAAAGCATTTCGACACTTACGCTGCGATTTCATTCTCAGGGGGTTCTATCCTCATCTTCACTTTAAACTCATTCCTCGGCAAAACTTGCAACGTGAAGGATTGGGAGTGGTTTCTCTTCTCTTGCACCAACGGGGACGTAGTCATTCGGTGTCCCTCTACCAAAATCTTGGAAGATCTCACCGGCAACTCCTCCCTTGCAGTAGGTTCGATCTCCCTTTCATTCCGTTAATGGGTTCATGTGCCCCCCCAGGCGCACCACTCTAGCACTTTCATTTCTAAAGTCACTCTTCTGGGGCTCCCTCCTTTTTGTGAATCGGTGCGTGAAGTTGGTGAAATGACCAAATGTATCGGGGAAGTCTTCAGCATTTCTTCGTCGAACAAGCTTGCCTCGGGATCCCTTCAGGTGAAGGGTCTTTTTCTCTGCTCTAAGCTTCAGGAGCGCATAGAGGCCTTTAACCTGACCGATGGCACCTCCTCGTTTCCTGTATCGGTGCAGTATCACGAGGTTGATGCTACTATCGGCGAAGGGTCGTGCCCCTCCTCTGAGGTGTCGACTATTGCTGCTAAACCAGCCCCGGTAACGCCACTTTTTCACCCAGGCACTTCGCTTGTCAAACCTCCCTGTCCTCGGTGAAGAGTAGCTATCGTGGGACAGATCGCAAAAAATACCCCGCCCCTGGCAAGAGTTTCGCTGCACCTCATGGTAACAAGATCTCTCCCTCCAAGGCCCCGAATCTCGTATGGATTAACCCTGACGCTCCCAACCTGCAAGCGGCTAAATCCGCTGCTTCACCTGTCGCCTCCGCTGCGCCCCTACCCCTCCCTTCTTTCGGCGCTGCCCCAGTAAAGCCCGAGTCAGGGGGGAAGACGCTTTTACAGCCGGTTTCTTCCAGCGTTCCAACTTCATCGCAGCTGGCTTCCGCTTTGTCTTGGACGTCTTGGGAGATTAACCCCCACTTCGCATCAGACTGGGACAAATTTCAAAAAGAGGCGCACTTCCCTCCAAGCCGTAGGCCGTCTTCGCCTCTTTCAGTATCCTGTAGCAAAGCTCTCGTGCAATCGAAAGGTGATAGTTGGACCGAAAAGGATGATCTGCTTGCTGAAGAAGAGGCGGATCTTCTTGCTGTTCAACCTTCGAACCAGGTTTTCCCTATCTTAGCTCTTTTCGTTCCTAAGCATGCTATTATTATCCTTTTTTATGCTCAGTCTATTATCTGTTTTGTCTCGCTTGATTCACTATCATTTTTTAGATGGGTTTCCATTACCTACTTTCTCTTCCCTACCTTCCCTTACTTGTCTCCCACTAAAGTGCTTAAGCACGGTGGAGACGTTCGGGGTAAATTAACTGGCCTCCAGTCGTTAGGGGCAGCAGGCAGAACGCCGGTGGACTTCAGGTCCAGATCCGTACCCTCCCTTCCCCTACCCTCTATTATAGATGTGGATCCCGCGCTAAAGAAGCGGTCTCCCATCGTCACTTGTAACAAATGTCTTATTAGGTCTAGCGTGCGTTTAATTGATAAAAAAATAGCGCAGGAGGTGACTGTGCCCTATCTTGCATCAGCCTCCCGATCCGTTACTGCTGTGTCCACAGTGGTGCCCTTATCTAATTCCTCTAATGAACCACTATCTCTCGGCTCTATTTTTCATTATCAGTTTGACCCTTTATCTGACCTACAATTGGCTGAGCAGGCGCGTCAATTAGGTTTTCAATCCTCCTCCAATGTCACATTGTTTTCAAGGTCTTTAAGGGAACTTGAACGTTCTAGAGTCTGGGAGCACAACCGCCCTCATGATTAGTATTTCTTGGAACATCCGTGGCCTCCATTGCCCCGTAAAACAAAGGGCGATCTATCATCTGATTTCCTCTTCTCATTGCGACCTTATCTCGATTCAAGAATCTAAAATCGACTCCCCCTCCCCGTCCATACTCCGTGCGCTTAGCGGGAACATTTGTATCAAATGGATCTCTCTTAACGCTATCGGGTCCATGGGAGGTATCCTTTGCGGTTTCAAGGAATCTGTATTCTCCCTGATCTCTGTTCGTAGGCTCAACTTCTTCCTCATCACCCAACTCCACTGGAATGCTATTAATCGACCTTTGATGGTGATCTCGGTATATGGTCCCTCTACTAGTGAGAGGCACAACCTATTTTGGGATGAATTCCGTTCCCTTATCACTTTCTCCAACGATTTATGTTTCTTTTGCGGGGACTTCAACGTCACTAGATTTGCGTCAGAAAGATCCTCTCCGTCTTCCTCTACGTTCCCTTCGTTCACCTTCAATGATTGCATACAAGATCTTCAGTTGACCGATCTACCGCTTAATGGTAGATCGTTCACTTGGTCCAACCTCCGTCAAGCCCCCTCCCTCGCTAAACTTGATCGTTTCCTTGTCTCTCACGTTTGGATTAACATGTTCCACAATTGTTTCACCAAGGCCTTACCTAACCCTTCCTCCGACCACATTCCTATTGCCCTTTATTCTGACTTCCCGTTCCCCCATCATCATAAATTTTGTTTTGAAAAATTCTGGCTTGAGGACCAAGTGTTTGTCAAAATGGTGGAAGAATGTCTCTCGCGTGTCTCAGGTTCCTCCGGCTTGGGCCGTATCCTGCTCAAGCTTCACGTCATCAAATTCGGTTGTAAAATCTGGCATGCCGAGAGACATCACAACACGGAGTTCCTTAAAACTATCTCCTTGCCTCCATTGAATCTATTGAAAAAATGGAGGAGGGGGGTCCTCTCTCGGAGTCTTACCAATCGGAAAGACGGTCCTGTAAGCGGGACTTCGCGGCCATCATCCACCAAGATCACATTAAATGGGCTCAACGAGCTAAATTTAAGTGGTTGAAGGAAGGTGATGGTAACACCGCTTTTTTCCATAATTTCGCCTCGCATAGGCAACGTATCAACCACATTTCTTCGATATCCGATAATGGAAGGGACCTTAGTTCCGACCAGGAGATCCATGATGTGTTCTTTCACTTTTATAAAAATCTGATCGGTTCGTATAAACAGCGTTCGATCGGTATAGACTGGAACCTCCTCTATAGGCCAGCAGCTCACGACCTCTCATCGCTGGAGGCACCTTTCTCCCTTGAGGAGATTAAAGGGGTGGTCCTTTCCTTAAAAAGCGACTCCTCCCCCGGTCCAGACGGATTCCCCGCCTTTTTTTTCCAAAAATTCTGGCCATGGCTTAAATACGATCTCCTACGATGCTTTGAAGAATTACACCAAGGTTCCTTCTCTTTCGATCGGATCAATTATGCCAACATCGTGCTTATTCCCAAACTGGTGGGAGCACACTCCGTGGCGCAATTTAGACCTATCAGCTTAATTAATACTACTTTCAAAATCATTATGAAAGTGCTGTCGGGCAGGCTTAGTGCCGTGATTTCCCCTCTTATTGACTGTGCTCAATCGAGCTTTATCAAAGACCGTTTCATTCTCGATAGTGTAGCGGCCGCTCAAGAAATCATCTCCCACTGCCACTCCACTAACTCGGAAGGTATCCTTCTGAAGTTAGATTTCCAAAAAGCTTACGACAACGTCAATTGGGATTTCCTGTTTGACATTCTCATTAATAGAGGCTTTGGACCAAAATGGTTGGCTTGGATTAAATCCAGCCTCTTTTCTGGGACTTCTTCTATCATAGTGAATGGTTCGGAAGGACGCAAATTCAAGGTTAAATGCGGCCTGTGTCAAGGAGACCCCCTATCTTCCCTTCTCTTCTGTCTTGTTGCTGACGTCTTCAACAAACTGCTTCGTAATGCTTGGGCGAACCAGGTCGTAGAAGGTCTCGGAGCCACTCACAACTTTCAAGGTGTCCTTCATCTGCACTACGCGGATGATACGATCATCTTTGCTAAGCCGAATCTCCAAACCCTTCGAAACCTTAAACTTCTCATTTGCTGTTTCGAATTGGCGTCAGGATTATCGATCAATTTTCAGAAATCCTCCGTTCTTTGGTTGGGAGGCGACTCGAATCATCAATTGGAGATTTCCAATTTTTTCAACTGTCCTATCACTACCTTCCCTATCACTTATTTAGGTATCCCTCTCAGATGGGGTAAACTCCATAAACCGGACTGGATGCCCATGGTGGACAAGGTTGCTGCCAGACTCAATTCCTGGGCTGGTAAGCTACTTTCCCGCGGTGGTAGACTGATCCTCCTTAATTCTGTTCTTTCCTCGATCCCAACTTACATGATGTCGTTCTATTACGTTCCATCTTGGGTTCTTAAACATATTGACCATATCAGAAGTAATTTCTTCTGGTCTAGGTCCTCCAGTTCTAAGCCAGGGTCTCACCTATGTAATTGGACTAAGGTTTGCTCTTCTAAGGAGGCAGGTGGCCTTGGGGTGATAAACCTCAGGCATCAGAATTTAGCCCTCCTAGGTAAATGGCTCTGGAGATTCTTTAAATTCGAGCATCTTCCATGGGCTCAAAGCATCAGAGATAGGTGTTTCCCCTCCTCCTCTATTGGGGACTTCTACTCTCAAGTGCACCGTAGTGCTTCCCATTCTGGAAAGGAGTTTGGAAAGCGGCTGCTGCATTCAGTGTGGGCATCCGCCATATTTGTCTAGACGGTTCCATGACCAAGTTCTGGACGGACATTTGGACCGGTAACATCAATCTAGCGTCCGCTTTCTCGGCTCTCTTCCGCCTTGTGTCCCACCGAGCCGCTTATGTAGCTGACTACTATACCATCGTTAACAATCAAAGACATTGGTATATTCCTTTCTTCGCGGAGATCCCGCCTAACCTCTCTGCGGACCTCAACGACCTTCTTGTCATTCTCAATCACCACGCTTGGGGTGATAAAGAAGACTGGGTCTGGAGGTGAAATTCGGCAGGGACCTTCACGGTCAAATCTTTCTACAATTTCCTTAACTTCCGGGGCATTTCTTCCCCATTTGCTAAACTAATTTGGCAGTCTTGTGCTCTGCTGAAGATTAAAATCAATAGATGGCTTGCCCTTAACAACCGGTTACTCACGGTGGAGAATCTAAACAAAAGGAATTTGGCTTGGGGACAATTGTGTCCACTATGCTTCACGAGTCAAGAAGACGCCAATCATCTTTTTGTCAATTGTGAATTTATCCGTCCGTTATGGAAAATAGCTACATTAGCTTGGGAGTTCCCGCACATTCCCGATCAGCTTCAGTCATGTTGGCTGTTAAAACCTACTAACTCCAAGTTTCGTAAGTCATGGTGTCTATCAGTTCATATTATCTTCTGGGTCTCGTGGTTGGAGAGGAACAAACGATTATTCCAACATAAATCTTCCAACATCTCCACCATTACTGAGGAATTTATCTATCTCTTTAATTTCTATGTCGCGGCCTTAAACCATATGGCTAGATTAGCCCTTCACTGCTACAGATTAACTGATGCTACTATTTGTTTGCGGAATCTTAATGCTTTATGACTATCCTGATTATCTATAGTTCTTACGATTTTTTGTGTTTTGTCACAGGTTAGAGGGTGGAGCTGTATGCTTCTTTTGTGCACTGTCAACCCCTTTTGCTTGTCTCTAGAGAGACCCTGGGCTTGATTCTGCTGGCTTTTTTGCACCCCTCCTCTAGCCTCTGAGCTGAGGTCGGGTTAGTTTAGGTGCATTTTCTCTCCTCATTATTACCCGGGTTGCTGGTCGCTTAAGGCAGGTTAAGGGTATCTCAGCTTCGTGCTTATTTATGTTCTTGAACTTTATTTGGGACTGGTTATTCCCTATTACCACCTCCTGCTCTCTATGTGTATCTGAATGTCAGTTCTAGTGGCATTTCTCTGTTTTGGGAGTAATAGTGTGTATGCTCTTACTTCATCTAATATTATTGTCATGTTGGTTTTATGATGTGTATCTGTGGCTCTCTTCACTGTTTTGGCTTCAGCATTTGTATGTTTATCTCGCGGCTCAGGCCTAGTGCTGGGTCCTGCTCTCTTGGAATTTCTATTTCTTCTCTTCAGGCCTCTTCCGATCGCTCGCTCCTCTGGTTTCTCCAGGGTCGCGCCAGAGTTTGTCAGCTTAGGGTGGTTGTGAGGATCCCTTCCGATCTCTTCTCTGGGCCTCGGCGGCTGGAAGGTGCAGTGCCTGGGCAGCTCATCTCTCGCTTTCTTGAAGAGGGTGGGAGTAGCAGCTTCGCCGGCCTTTGGTCTCGATGGCATCCCGGGTTATGGCTGTGAGGTGGCCAGGAGCCCTGATTATGTTGTTTGTTTGGTTGATATGGCATCCCTGACTATGTTGTTTGTTTGTTTTGTGGTCTGTGCTTTTAGTGATGTCGGAACCCATGGTGGATATGGCTCTGTGGTCACTACGTTTAATTTTGTGCTGGTTTTTACCTCTTGTAAAACCTTGTGTCTGTGGTACTTCGTTGATTTATTTAATATATTGGTAGGCTGGAGTCTTTTGACTCTATCCGATTCATCCAAAAAAAAAAAAACATTGTTTATCCAAATACACAAAACACAGTACTTTATATTTGAATCTGACTGCACACATAGTATTCATGTCGATCAATGTCAAAGGCTGAGGCCTTGACCTGAATTCTAAATTGACACTATTTAACTCTTACTATTGGAAATCAAATAAAAATTGTAAACCTCCTCAAAAAAATATGTATATTGTAAATTTGTAATATTCCATATGTAAATTTAAAGTGTATAGAATGATTATCATATAATTAACCACTTTTATGCAGGCTAGAGTTACTAAGTATGATTAAACAACAATTACATATCCCCAACAAAATAATATGAAAATATTCAATTGAGTGTAGAAAATGCAACTGTCATAAGCAAATTGACACCATCACTTATTGAGGGGGCTGCCAGTAAAGAGGAAGGTGGAGGCAGGGAGTAGAGACTAGAGACCGTTTAAAGGGATGGTCAAAAAGAGAATAAAGGAGAGGCCGAGAGGAGATGTTCTATGTGGCTATCCATGAAGTAGGTGGCTGTAGATGAAGTAGGAGAGGACTGAAGGAAAAAGGATGAAACTCAGGAATGGTGAGGATGGAGAATGACCCAAGAAAAGGAGAGGAAGAGGAGGCAATCCCATGGGGGAGGAGAAGAGAGCAGCTTGTGGTGGACAGACTGCACGAGGTTAGCACCAAGGAGGAAAGGAAGAAGCTGGGAAAAGCAGCTTCAATGCATATGTATGCAACTGCGCCAGTGCAGCCTAATAGTCCAATTTCAAGATCTTATTTCTACCAAATTATTCAAATAATGGAGAAATATCTTCAAAAGTTTTGACAAAGATAAAAACAGTACCAAAAGGCAAAAGTAAATATGCAAACAAGAAGCCATAAGAAAATGGAGCCATAACCATGCAATTAGAATAGGCGCTGACCTTGATATATATGTATATATCAGCCAGTTATAGTTCATGGTCTAACCTGAAACACAACATCATATATGATACAATATCCTTCTTCTCTTCCACCTCCTGTGAAGACTCAGAGCTGACATATGTTTGCTTTAGGGTAGTGTTGGATTTATGTCTTGCATACGATGTTGGATAAGAAGACGATAAGACGATGGAGAAATCGAAATGATTGGAGACGGAGTGGAGGCAAGAAGAAGTAGTCAGCCGCAGCAGCAGAGGGGGTCGGTCGACCGCAACATGGTGCGGTCGACCGATCCTGTACAGTGTCCTCCCGCAAGGAGAACAGTTGACCGTCTTGTTGGTACAGTCGACCGTTTGCAGCGCTGATGGGTTTCGGGCTTGAGTCTGGCTAATTCCTGAAAGTCCAACTTGTTCTTCAAGTTAGATCGTGTGCTCTTATCGTAGGATTATCTCTTATGTACTATCTCATGGCTATTGTAACAAGATATCAACTTAGGGTTTGTCTCTAGATCTATATAAACAATTGTAATGGCTCATAGATCCATATAATTCTATTAAGTGCCGAAAGAAGAAGAGAGTACTTCATCTAAGATGGTGAAAGAGTTTCTCCATTGTAAGCATCATCAAGTTCCAGTTAGGCTTGAGAGAGAGTCGTGGTGAGAATTGTAATATTCTTGTATCTTCTCTAGTTGAATAATATCTCAGTTCTTCCTCCCCCAGATTAAAGCAAAAGCCCCAACCGGGATAATTCTTGTGTGCTTTGTGTGATTGGTGTGATCTAGTTTTGCTTGGTGATTTGTGTTGATTGTAAGACTCAACAAGATCCTCAGAATTCCTAACAAGTGGTATCAGAGCAATCAGGTTCGTGAGTTTGTTCGAGTTCCTTGGAGGAGATGGCAGATCAAAAGACGAAGATCAAGCGGTTTGACAGTAAGATCAACTTCAATTTATGGAAGGTGGACATGTATGATGTTTTGGTTCAGAAGGACTTGTACCTTGCCCTAAAAGAGAAAAAGCCAACCGATATAAAGCAGGAGAAGTGGGATGAGATTTGTTTGAAGACCTTAAGTTTAATCCGGTTGCAATTGGCGGACGAAGTCAGGTGTAATATTCTTGAGGAGACAAGTGCGGCGAGTTTATAGGCGAGACTCAAATCTAACTACTCGGGATCATCGCTGCTAGATCGGATGTATTGGAAGAGGAAGCTGTTTAGGTTCTCAATGAAGGAAGGTACCCATCTTCAAGATCACATTGTTGAGTTCAATAAGGTAATATCTGAACTAAAAACGATTAATGCTAATGATCTTAGCGAAGAGGATAAAGCTTTCAACTTGATATATTCACTACCAACTTCTTATAATTACTTGATAACTACCATGCTACACGGGAAGTCATCCAAGGAGACACTTACAGTAGCCGGAGTGATTAAGGAATTGAAGGAAGATGAACTGAGAAAGAAGACTCATAAAGGAGAGTCTATTTCTACAGGGTGCTTTGCGGTGAATGGTGATACTTCAATTGGAAGGAATGCAACACACAAAGGTAAAATTTGTTGCCATTATTGTAGAGGAGTTGGGCATTACAACAGAGACTGTCGCAAGTGGTTGAGTCAGAAGGGTGCTACTAAAGAAGGTGAACAAGCTCATATAGTCAGCACAACTGATTCAGATAAACCTGTAGCCAGGTAAGAAGACCTATGTCTTCTTGTTTCAAGTTTTTCAGTTGTGGATTCAAGTTGCTATCTTGATTCGGGAAGTTCTTCTCATATTTGTTCCGAGAGGGAGATATTTTCTACTTACAAATTGTCAACAAGCCGTAGTGTGAGAACGAAGAGTGTTGAGATATGTGAAGTAGTGGGTGAGGGAATAGTTGAATTAAAGACGCCATATGGTAAAGGATTCACACTAGAAAAGGTCATGCATATTCCTTCGATACAGCAGAATCTGATATCCTTGGGGACTCTTGATGCTCGTGGCTATAGGTACACAGCTCGAGGTAGAGTTTTGACAGTTTGGGATATTCGTCATAAGGTATTAAAGAGTAAAAGTAAAATTAGGTAGGATCAGCACAACCTCTATCAGCTTTGTAAGAGCAGAGAAATTCGGTCAGGTGTATGGAAGCCCATTGTTCTTAAAGCATCATCTAGTAAGTCGTCACTAGAATTACCGGATCGAGACTGCAACGTTCGAATACCATTGGAAGGTGGAGAGAGCCATGATATAGGTGGAGTTCTTGTGGAGGTTGGCACCTCCATGATTACATCTACTAAGGGGAAAACAGGTGGAGGTTTGTTCAACTAGCAGAAAAAGGCATAGAAACGTGTTGTTTACAAAGCGGAGAAGAAAGATCTAGAAGAGTTTTAAATCACACAGATATGGATTCATGCATATCCAATCCAAGGTAGAGATTGTTGGGTTTATGTCTTGCATTCGATGTTGGATAAGAAGACGATAAGGTGATGGAGGGATCGAAATGATTGGAGATGGAGTGGAGGTAAGAAGAAGTAGTCAGCGGCAGCAGCAGAGGAGGTTGCGGTCGACGGCAACATGGTGCGGTCGATCGACCCCTGTACAGTGTCCTCTCGCAAGGAGGACAATCGACCGTCTTGTTAGTGCAATTGACCGTTTACGGCGTTGATGGGTTTCGAGCTTGAGTCTGGCTGATTCGTGAAAAGCCCAACTTGCTCTTCAAGTTAGATCATGTGGCTCTTATCGTAGGGTTATCTCTTATGTACTATCCAATGGCTATTGTAACAAGATATCAACTTAGGGTTTGTCTCTAGATCTATATAAACAATTGTAACGGCTCATAGAGCCATATGATTCTATTGAGTACCGAATGGAAGAAGATAGTACTTCATCTGAGAGGGTGAAAGAGTTTCTCCATTGTAAGCAGCATCAAGTTCCAGTTAGGCTTGAGAGAGAGTCGTGTTGAGAATTGTAATATTCTTGTATCTTCTGTAGTTGAATAATATCTCGGTTCTTCCTCTCCCAGATTAAGGCAAAAGCCCCGACCAGGACAATTCTTATGTGGTTTGTGTGATTGGTGCGATTTAGTTTTGCTTGGAGGTTTGTGTTGATTGTGTTAAAGACTCAACAAGATCCTCAAATTCCTAATAGGTAGCAGGTGGTAACCCAATCCTTCATAGTCATGCGTCACACTACACAATTAACGAGTGTGAGAGTTACTAACTAGAAATAAAGTAGTTGATAAATCAACAGAAATTTGATTTTGGATGACCAGAGAACCTGTGATTTGTTTGACCTCAAAACTTGCTATCATTGCAAGGTACAAACAGAGATAATCTTCGCAAAGATTATATCACGCACGTACTGATCGTTCGTCGGAAAACTGTTGGGGTTTGAGAATCTAATACACAATAATGGGTTGAAGAAGATAGACGAGAAGGAGAGTCGAAGTGGGAGCAAGCAGGTTAAGAGTAGTTTGAAAGCTACAGGCAGAGTTGCGGTCGACCACACCCCCCGACCACATCCCAGGAAACGTACGGTCGACCGTGCAATCGACCGTCTCACTCACTGCCTCAACCCTGTATATATGAAGAGGCTACCGGTCGATCGACCTACACTCTGTTGGACCCTGTACAGTCGATGGAGAGAACCGGTCGACCGACTTGGTGTTGCGATCGACCGTCCCCTAAGCTGTTTGATGAGCGGCTGAGATTGAAAGCTGAGAAAACCTATATATATATATATATATATATATATATATATATATATTGTATATTTGTATTGTTTACGATTTTAGGGTTAAGTGAAAAGAAAATAGAGATCTACCAGCCGTCATTGAGAGAAAGGGAGATAGAAAGAAACCCTACACCTTGGGGGTGAGATCTTGAGAGATTTGTAAACCTATTCTTCATATTTCTAGTAGAAATCGCAGGAGTGCCTCTGCGCGGGGAAATAGCCATTATTTTGGGTGCATCTCAAAAAAATCTTGTGTGTTCTTGTGTGTTGTTTTTTATTGTTCTTTGTTTTCTTGTTTTTGATTCTATTGTTCTTGCATCTCGTTGTCGTTGTTGAGTTATTCCGCAGTTAGAATTCAACAAAGTGGTATCAGAGCTACAAGTTGGTCAAGGAGTTCGATGGAACGGATTTCACAATATGGAATATCCAAATGATTGCGTATCTCCGACAGAAGGATCTAAATGATCCGTTGTTTGGTTTGAAGCCAGAAGGGGTGGAGGTCGATCCAGTTGCGTAGGCGGCTTGTAACACCCCAAAAAAAAAAAATTCTCCAAATTCAATTCTTTCAATTTCTATATCACTTTAAACATAAACTAAGAAAGTTATATTTAAGGGAAAATTTTGGCAGAGTCTCCCCTGTAAATTTTGCCCCGAAACACAGATAGCTTACGGAATTCTGCTCAAAATTCCGTAGCTCACAATACACACAATAATTTCATGGGCTCCCCAGGCCAAAATGAGCATATACACACAGGCAATATAATATAATGCTCTGGGGGCCAAACTCATAACGGATTATCAAATATCTAATAAAAACTAAAAATTCCTTTGAAAAATGAGGTAAAATTTTAGAAAAATCCTTGTAAAACCTACCACAGAGCCCGGTACTCCACAACGAGATGGGTACGGGTCACAAACATACCATACCACCTCACACTATACTCATCATCGTCATATACATACTTATACATCCATAATACAATGTAGATCATAAATTTTACTATTCACATAGCTAATTAGTACAAATTTTTAAAATAAAACTTTATCCTACCAATGCACGCCTCACCTCTGCACTGATGAGAACCTGCAACAGTAGGGGATCTAGGGTAGTCCTCAGACTCCCCTAACCCCCCAAATACTAAGGGGTCAGTCATTTCTGGTGTGAGTATAGTTATTAATCTAATAACAAATTAAAATGGTATAAAGAAAATAATTTAAACTTACAAATACCAAGTTAAGATAATGCAACCTGAATCCTGAACACAACAACATCATCAATACAACGATATATCAAATACTTTGCCCATCCTGCATTCAACTATTTAATTATCCATAACTTCCCACATTTCATAATATACTTCACCTCAACCTCATATATATATATATATATATATATATATATATATATATATATATATATATATATATATATATATATATATATATATATATTCTTATTTTATATCCGCATAGTACGAATACACATACAATCCATTACTTTTCAATTTAAATTCTCTAACCCAAATATTCTTTCTTCCACAAATATCGTCATAATAGCATTATATGAATATAACTACATGATGTTATTACATCTTTCTTTAATAACCATTTATATGGATATAAACTCATAACACAACATACTTTTTGCATTAACCATTTTCATAACCACTTTCATAGCACAAGTATTTATTTTATTGTATTAAATCATGTATCACATCAGAAACATATGCATTCATTCCCTTAATGCCATATTCATTCACGTCATTAACACATCACTAGTTAGAATGCTTATTCTCATTGCATCAAAAATATGTTTTATAGCTCATTCTCATCTCATTATATCACTTAGTTACTACTCAATCGAATTGAGAATTAAACTTACTTTCATTTCACTTGTATCTCAAGTTACCATTAATTTCACTTTCATTCTCATCAATTTATACTCCCTATCCCAAACATAGTTTGGGCAATCACATATCACACCCCAAAGTCGATAGCTTGGGTATTAATCACCACACCCCAAATACAGTCTAGGTAATATCACATCACATCTCAAGCCGATAGCTTGGTTATTAATTCACTTCATTTACTATTCATCTTCACTTTATTTAATTCTTCATTTCCATTAATCATTACCACTATCATGCCCACTCACCCTGCGAATTATGTCAAGGCAGGTAGTTCCCACCATTTCCACAGAAATAGCGGGCAGGTAGTTCCGTGACACAATTCCAAGGTGTAACAACTCATACCATACTGTATTTTACTTAAATAATCATTTACATAATATAATTACTTCATACTGTTCATAATAACATACGTTTATTTTACTTTTTCATTTTAAAATTAACCACATACTGCATTTCATCTACATCCACTTTCTTTCACATTCACAATTCACAATTCACTTTCCACTTTCTTTACCCTCACATTTTTATTAACCCTTAGTTATTTTATTAGTTTGTCGACCAGTGAGCCACAGTATCCCAACATACTGAAAGCCGACAGCCCAGTAAACACGCGGTCCGATGCTCTCCCAGAGTCTTACTCGTCCGAGGCTACGTCTTCCTCCTAGCCGAACTAGCGAGGGAACACAGCACTCCTAGTCCCACTAAAGTGCCTCCTCGCGACGTCTGTCATCGAGGGAAAAACCACAATCCCCTAGTCCCACTAGGGTACTTCCTCCCAGCCGAAGCCAGCGAGGTAAACACTCACCACTAGTCCCACTAGGGTGCTTCCTCGCGACATCTGTCATCGAGGGAAAAACCACAATTCCCTAGTCCCACTAGGGTACTTCCTCCCAGCCGAAGCCAGCGAGGTAAACACTCACCACTAGTCCCACTAGGGTGCTTCCTCGCGACAGCTGTCATCGAGGGAAAACCAGACCTCAAGCCGATAGCTTGGGCGATAAAAATCACTTACCCCAAACATAGTTTGGGTCTACTATTCCCAAGCCGGTCCTTGGGCGTTAGGAGGTCTAGCCCAAACCCCCAGGATTGTTGTAGGTACTGGTCAACAAAACCATTTGTTATCTCATTTTTTCATCTTATTAAATCAACACAAAGCATCACAGCTTTTAATTAAACAATTGCCACATTCTTAGCTTTAATCATGTGAATTAATAACACCTTTTATTAACACTTACCATCTTACCTTTTATATTGCATTTGATGCACATTTGATGTCCACGATATAATTATCATCTCAGTAGATCACATATATACATACACCAGGTCATTTAACATATAAACCATCACATCACCGTAATACACATTATGAATGCCCCATGTTATTTACCACTTTATTGAATCACATATAAACATACACCAAGGTACAATATTAATAAAAAAAAACTACATTAGGTTATCCCATATCGTAAAAGTATCAAAATAGATAATTCATCATATTGTAGTATCATACTATTGTCCATTAATTCACTTCGAACCTAATTAAAATGTAAGCATGTACCCAATTATTAATTTCATCAACCATTGCATCACACGTCATAATCATCTATATATATATCACAATTACACACCACACATGCGGGTTTCCCAGAAAAAGGGGTCAAAACCACTTATTTCATCTAATTAAATCTTATAATATCTAATTATAACATACTAGCTTATACACCATGCTCCATATAATTATAATTACCTATAAGGGCCTATATGCCCCAAAGCAGGCACAAATCATGCACTGGATAAAAATGTGCATAAACATTCTAATATAATTAGTTTTTATACTTCAACACATCACATTAACCCATACTATAGATTTTATATATTTAAAATAGTCACTTTCACCACATATCTCAAAAACCCATTTTGGATCCTTAAAATTCCGTATTTTCAATAAAAATCTACTTTTGGGCATAACTCCCACAAAACATATCAAAAGGCCACAAAATTCGGCCACAATATAAAATATTTATAACACAACATACTCACCTGACGGATCGAGTCAACGATGTCCCACGTCCGTCCTGTAGCCAGTCGAAGTTTGACTTTTTCCACCTAAATAGGAAATTATAGGATCGATTAGTTTAAAGCTCAAAACTCGACCTATGGATCTCCAAATTTGAATCCGTCTTCACCCACGCGTCACAAATGACATATGTAGGTGAGCTACATCGACCGATTTCAAATTCAAATCCCGATGCAAGAACTCACATATTGATCGGAGGCTTTCCAATAGGAAAATTTCCTATTTCCTAATTTCTTCAATCCCTTGGTCCTAATATCTCAAATTAGGGTTAACAACAATAATGGAACTCATCTATACCAATCCAACAAATCTTCATACCAATATCAATATTTAAATATAAAATATCCCAAAAATAATTTCCAGCACTCCAAATTTATAAAAATAAATATTTTCGGTATTTTACAAATTCGAGGTGTTACACGGCTTGGAATAGATTGGATCAGAAAGCACTTGGACAGATTCAGTTGTCGCTGAGCAGGAAGGCGCTATTTCACATTGAGAAGGCAAGGACCGCAAAGGAGGCAATGGAGATATTGACAGACATGTTTGAGAAGTCAAATACAGCGAGCTAGATCTTACACCTAAAGAAGTTGGTTAACTTAAAGTTGTCGGAAGGGGTTCGGTTGCTGAGCACATTAACAATTTCTGTATGGTTTATAATCAGATGGAATCATCGGGTTTAAAGTTTGAGGAGAGGGCATACTTGTTGTTGTTGCTATCCAGTCTTTCCGATAGTTATGGCACAGTAGAGGAGACTGTTATAAGCACCATGACTGATACGACAACTCTAAAGAATGTTATTAGCTACATTATGAATGAGGATGCAAGGAGAAAGAGACATGGAGAGACTACGATGTCATATCCTAGCAATGCCACGCTGTCAATTGATAACCGTGGTAGAAGTAACAATAGAGTAAGGTCGCAAAGCAGGAATCACAGGTCCAAGTCAAGAACCGAACATCGCAAAGGTGAGCGTTGGTACTGCAAGAAGCTAGGTCACAAGAGAGACCAATGCGAGAAGTATAAGAAATCACAAGCAGGGTCACAAGTAGCTAATGTGGTAAGTATTGAACCACATCTAGATGAATTTTATTTATCTGCTGGATTTAATATTTTGCAAGATGATTGGTGTATAGACTCAGGTGCTTCTTATCATTGTACCCCCTTGAGGAATATTTTTGGAGATTACAGGACAGGTGATTTTGGTGCAGTTTCAGTTGGAAATGGACATATATGTCCAGTTGTAGGTAGAGGCACTGTGAGAGTGAATGCTCGAAATGATGGGCAATTGGTCTTGAATGACACAAGACATATTCCGAGCTTGAAGAAAAACTTGATCTCAACTAGCAAACTAGACAAAGAAGGGTTCACAACAACTTTTGGGTATGGACAATGGAAGGTGACTACAGGTGTCAGGTTGGTGGCAAAAGAAAAGCGTGGTGACATGTTGTACTTACTTAGAGGAGGTGATTCTGGTGATATCATTGTTATAGCATCAGCAAGTAGTTCCTCATCGATTCTATGGTATGTCAGGTTGGGGCACCTTGGTGAAAGGAATGTGAAGCAGCTTTGTTCTAGGGATCTTTTGTCGGAGCTGAAAAAGGTTGAAATGGATTTTTGTGAAAATTGTGTGATGGGAAAACAGAAGACAATTAGCTTTCAATTGGGTGGGCGTGAGAAAAAGCTTGGGAAGCTAGAGTTGGTACATACAGATGTGTGGGGTCCAGCTCAGAAATTCTCTTATGGTGGTAAGAGATACTTTGTCACATTCATCGATGATGCTACAAGAAAGGTTTGGGTTTATGCAATTCACGAAAAATCAGAAGTATTTGAGGCATTCAGAGCTTGGAAGGCCAGGGTTGAGAATGAGACAGATTGCAAGGTGAAAGCAATAAAGTTAGACAACGGAAGTGAGTACACAAGCAAAGAGTTTGTTAACTATCTGACAAGGGAAGATATCAGAAGAATCAAGGCAGTTCCTAAGACTCCACAGGAGAATGGTGTAGCAGAAAGAATGAACCGCACGATACTCGAAAGGGTGAGATGCATAAGACTTCATGCGGGTCTTCCGGTCCATCTTTAGGCCGCTACAGTTGATACAGCAGTGTACTTGATTAACTATTGCTCGTCTAGTGCCCTTGATGGGGCCATTCCAGAAGAACTATGGTTAGAAAAAACTGTCAATTATTCGTATTTGAAAGTTTATGGTTGTATGGCATATGTACTAATTGACAGGAAAGAAAGAAAGAAGTTGGACTCTAAGTCTAGGTGGTGTATGTTCATTGGCTACAATGGCGATGAGTATGGCTACATGCTTTGGGAATTTGTGGATAACAAAGTCATTCGCAGTAGGAATGTAGTGTTCAATAAAGAGGTCCTATACAAGGACAGGTACACAGGTCAAGACAATACAACCAATTCAGAGTCAGATTGGGGTTCAGACTCAGTCTCAGATTCAGATTCTGATGACGGTCCTAGTGGTGGGGGTCCTACAGTGCAGCAGCAGGTACAGGTACCACATGTAGCATAGGAGGCTCATGGTGAGCCTATTGAGAATTAGCAGGTTATCCAAGATGAACAGGTACAGCCAGAACAGTTTTGAAACACTGAACCGGTCGGTGAACCAGTACCCACATTGAGAAGATCGACATGAGAGAGGAGGCCAATCAAGATATTTGATCCATCAGCTAGTGTTGTTCACGAGCATGTTCTGTACACGGATTCAGGAGAGCCAGAGACTCATGAGGAGGCTTTGAGGGATGAGGCTCGAATTCAGTGGGAGTTAGCCATGTAGGACGGGATGAACTCCTTGGAACAGAACCAAACTTAGGAGTTGACCAAGTTACCTGCAGAAAAATGTGCTCTTATGAACAAATGGGTTTTTAGAGTCAAAGATAAAACAGATGGCAGTAAGAGGTACAAGGCAAAACTTGTTGTGAAAAGATTCTCTCAAAGAGAAGGTGTTGATTACAGTGAGATCTTTGCACCGGTTGTGAAGATGGCTTCAATTAGGGTTCTGCTTAGTATTATGGCAGTTGAAGACTTACACTTAGAGCAGTTGATGTGAAGACAATATTTCTCCATGGTGATGTCGAAGAAGAACTGTACATGAAACAACCCACGGGTTTTGAAGCAAAAGGGAAAGAAGACATGGTGTGTCGACTGAAGAAGAGTTTTTATGGGTCCAAACAATCACTGCGGCAATGGTACTTGAAGTTTGAATGCTTTATGAGAGGAAGAGACAAGCACCGCAGCAATGGTACTTGAAGTTTGATTGCTTTATGAGAGGAAGAGGTTTCGATAGATGCGAAACAGATCATTGTGTGTATGTTCGTAGATATGAGGACAATGATATAGTTACCTTGGCATTGTATGTGGACGACATGTTGTTAGCAGGTTCATGTATGGAGAAGATCAAGGAAGTGACAAAGGCGCTAGCTTCGGAGTTTTCAATGAAGGACTTAGGTGAAGCAAAGCAAATCCTCAGCATGAAGATTAGTAGAGACAGAAGAAACGAGAAGCTTTGGTTATCTCAAGCGGACTACGTGAAGGTGTTGAAGAGATTCAACATGGATGGCGCGAGGCCAGTCACTTGTCCCTTGGCTGCTCACCTCAAGTTATCAATGAACTTGTGTCCTAAGACAAAGGCAGAGATGGAGGAAACGGCTGCTATTCCTTATGCCTCAGCCGTTAGGAGTTTGATGTATGCGATAGTGTCTACAAGACCAGACATCGCACAAGCAGTGGGAATTGTTAGCCGTTACATGAAGAATCCAAGTAAACAGCATTGAGGTGTAGTAAGGTGAATTCTTAGATATCTAGCAGGTACTTCAAATCACTCTCTTTGTTTTGGGGGAGATTCTTTGTATACAAAAGCATCCTGATCAGGGCCTTTTGGAAGGAACAGCTAATGGAAGAATTTCAAGGGTCCTGTAGAATATCATGTCAATGAATAATCTTAAATGAAAGGTGCATAGTAATATCATCATGTAATGCACAGGAAACTAAGAGAGGCTGTAGAGAGATGATTGTGCTTTGTTTATCTTTACGTAAAGTACATAATTATCGCATGTAGTTACTAATTTTAATTTATTTTGAATAGCCATGAGTTCTGTATCTTCGTTTTCTTCCTCCATGTTCTACACCACAATGACAATTGAAGATTCCATAAGTCTCCAAAGTCTCCGTAGGACCAACCAAAATTTAGAATAATTTTAAATCTTTTCAAATTTAGAGAATTTGGATAGATACTCAATTTCAGATTTACTGTTAGTATGTGGTCCTTTTTAGTTTATTTGTTTCTTATCTTCATTATTCCCTCTTGTTGCTAAAACAAATACGAAGGAAGATGTTTTGTTGGAAAATAATATCAAAGATCAATGACAGTTAGTGTGTAAATCCAGTATTTTAGTCCATACACCTCATCTCTCTGTCTCCGCTCCTCATTTATAGTTAGCTCAGTTATGTCAATGGTATAGATACAACTACAGTGACCACCTACCAATACCATCGACACAACTGTGAATATTAACCATATACCCATGCAAAGAAACTTGATGATTGCATATACATAACAATTCATTTATCTAGTGTCCATTCACCACCATAACACCCTTTCGCCTCAATAAAAACGGAAATTTTGCCGTACTGCCCCATTTTTCTAAAATATTTGACGCTATGCCCACTTCTGAAAACAATTAGTAATTTACCCCTGATTAGGACACGTCAGCATAAAACGTTATTGAAAATAACGGCATAGATTATTTATGTGCCGTTATTTTCAATAACAGCATCTATTTTACATTTGTTTCTCATGCCATTATTTAGAATAACGGCATCAGTATATTTCTCTTACAAGTGTGAATCTTCTAACTTTAAAAAATTCTGAGTGTGAAAAAAACTTATAAATAATGTCGTTAGCCTGAATAACGGCATTCGAATGACTGATGCCGTTATTGGAGATAACGGCATCAGTTATATATAAATGAACTCTTGCCGTTGTTTGGAAACAGAGAGATTGAATAATAAGTTTTCAAAAAAAAAAAAAAAAAAAAATTATAACGGATGTCATTATTTGAAATAACGGCATCCGTTATAAATTTTTTTTTTTTTAACTTATTCGTCAGAGAGGATGAATAATAAGTTACTTTTTTATTAAAACAATTTATAAATTTTTTTTTTTAACTTATTCGTCAGAGAGGATGAATGCCGTTATTTGAAATAACGGCATCTGTTATAAGGTTTTCACACTTACAATTTTTTCTCTAAATGGAGACTACAAGTTGTCGAAAAACAAAATAACCTATACCGTTACTCCAAATAACGGCATGACACTTTTTTTAAATATAGATGCCGTTATTGGAAATTTTCAATAACGGCACGTAAATAACCTATGCCGTTATTTTCAATAACAGATTATGCTGACGTGTCCTAAATAGGAGCAGATCGCTAATTGTTTTCGGAAGTTAATTGTTTTCGGAAGTGGGACAGAGCGCCAAATATTTTCAAAAAAGTGGGGCAGTAGGGCAAAATTTCAAATAAAAACTGCATGTCCAACATTCGACAAGAGTGAAACATACTGAACCTGCAAAAAGTAAAAACAACTACTCACTTCTAACTCCAAAATTACTGATGTACACTCCTTTTCGAGTGCTCTTAAACTCACTCTTGAACATACCATTTTGAAGTTTTTCCAGCACCAAGGGGTTTCCTTTTCAGCCTTTCCAGTTGAATATGTACAATACAAATGACAACGTAATGCATGAACTGGTGCCATAAGAGCATCCAGGGTCGTTAGGCATTTATGCATATTATGCATATTTTTGCTAAAATCGTGCTGCACTCATGTGGCATTAATGCATATTTTACCTTTTCTGCTACAGTATAATCGTATATTCGAGAATAAATATAGCAATATGCATAATATAAAAGACGAAACATCATGTTTCGTCCTTAATATTTTATAATATTTTTAAAGGAATCGGATGATATTGTGTATTTTAAAATAAAAATAAAAATCTCAGACGAAACATCATTGTTTCGACCGAGAAAAATCCCAAAAAAAAAAATTTAATCATAAAATTTAGTTAGTTAATTAGGTGATTAATTAGTTTGATTAGATATTTGGTTAAATAATTAAGTTAGTTTTAATTAATCAAATTAAACCCTTAATTAACTTAATCCACCACTAGGATGAAACATCCCACCGTGGCATTGGTGGGTCCTACAAAAAAATTATTATACAATTAAAAAAATATTTAAAAATTAATTTTTTAAAAAAAAATAACAGGAATTTAGACGGACGAATCCGTTCGTTTTTTGCTATATTTTACCATTTTCCCACTACAGCGAACAACGAATTGATATTTATGTTTATCCATATATGCATTTTTTAGTCATCACGATTGTGGATGCTCTAAGCCATAATTAACACTAATTTATAACAGGATAAACCGATGTACAATAAAGTCCATGGAATTCCGATCATATCTCAAATATCAATGATCAACGATTTCCAACCAAAAAAGTCAAGAATTCTGTAATTTCTTACTAATTGATAAGGTCCCAAACTGGGGACCAGTAACAGGTGGGCGGAGAGGCTCCCGCCCTGAGCGAGTATTCACCATGATAACTAAAAAGGAAGAAGAAAGGGAGAAGAGCAAAGAGAATCAATTCATTCATATCTTCCATTACAAAATATCCTCTGTATATAACGAGGGAGAGGGCGGTAGCCAGTGCTACAATTGATCCTCCAATCGTGCGAAGGCACGTGGCACGTGCGACGCGCGGATTATAGAAAAATAAAGGAAAAGAGAGAAACGGACTCAACCAAATTCACTGTGCGCTGGGACCCACTGAAATACAGCCTCTACTCATAGGTGGACGCGTGGCACGCGCTTCACCCGTGAGGCTGTATTCCAGGGGCTCTCTGTAAAAGTGTCTGCACTTATTCATAAAAACCCCCCAAAGATATATAATCTTTGGGGGACTGAAACACAAACTTTTGAGACTGAAACGTAAACGAATTCTTCATCTCCTTCCTTAGTTCGATAGAGACTGAGGCCCTGTATCATTCCTCCCCGACCAAAAAGGAGCTTCCATAGTGGCTCGAAACTGAGGGAAGCGACTGTTTATTTGCCAAAACTCTTCCAACGTCGCCTCCGCTGCTGTCTACCCCCTCCATTAGACCAATATTTCAGTGACCGCCACCCCTCGCTTGCCCACCATTCTGCTGTCGAGCATCTGGAGTGGCTGTAGTTCTTCCTCTTGAAAATAAGCAAAGCAGGGTGAGTAGGCGCTAGTTGGTCCTTATCCCCAATGTGTGGCTTCAACTGAGATACATGAAACACGTCGTGGATTTTAGCCCCTGGTGGAAGCTGTAACTTGTATGCGACCTTCCCAATAGCTGCAATTATCTGGTGCGACCCATAGTACAAGTGCGAGAGCTTGTGAATACGTTTGCCTCCCACAGAGATTTCTTTATACGGCTGTAACTTGAGATACACCTGGTCTCCTACTTGGAAGGTTCGATCGGTTCTCTTCTTATCCGCAGTCGACTTCATACGGAGCTGAGCTTTGTGCAGGTTATCCTTGAGCAATTGGAGAGTAGTGTCTCTGTCAATGAGGGCTTCTTCTACTTCAGGTGATTTTGCAGTCTTGGGAACATAAGAGAGAATGGTAGGAGGCAGCCGACCAAACACGACTTGGTAAGGAGACATCTTGGTGGCACTGTGAGTGGACGTATTGTACCAATACTCAGCACATGGTAGTAAATTAACCCAACTTGAGGGTTTGTAGGTGCAAAAACAGCGCAAGTAAGTTTCCAATGTCCTGTTGACAACTTCAGATTGACCGTCCGTTTGGGGATGGAACGACGTGCTCAGGCAAAGCTGCGTCCCCTGAAGCGCAAACAACTCTCTCGAAAAAGAGCTTGTAAAGACGGTGTCCGATCACTAACGATGGTGGAGGAAACCCCGTACAACTTGACAATGTTGTGCACAAAAAGTTCAGCTATCTGTTTAGCTGTATATGGGTGTGAGATGGGGATGAAGTGTGCATATTTGGACAACCGATCCACCACCACTAGAATGGTGGTTTTGACCTAGCTTTAGGGTAACCCTTCGATGAAATCCATGCTTAAATCCTGCCACACTTCGTCAGGTACCAGCAGCGTTGTAATAACCTAGAGGGAACTTGATTGCTGAATTTACACTTTTAGCAGACTTCACACCTTCGAATGTAAGCCTTAAGCATTGATTTCATTCCTGGCCAGTAGGCGACACGCTTCAGTCTCGGCCAAGTCTTCTCATACCCTGAGTGACCCCCTTGTACTGAATCATGATGGAGCTGTAGTAATTGAGTGGTTAGGAGTGAGGAGGGGTGACGACCACTCTTCCTTTGTAGTAATAGAGACCTTGTTGCAATCAATAGCTGGGAGCTTCACCCTTGTCCAACGTGTTTTGGATCTCTGCATAGAATGGGTCTTGTTGGACTTCTGATTTCAAAGAGATGAGCCAGGTTGGTTGGACAATTGAAATGGCATGGATCTGTGAGTCTTCAAACATCCTCGACAACCCATCTGCACCCTTGTTCTCCTTCCCCTTCTTGTACTCAACGGTGAATTGATAGCCATGTAGTTTCCAAAGCCAAGTGTGTTGAGCCTCGGTGTCTAACCTTTGCTCTAAGAGATGTTTCAAGGGCTTGTGGTCGGTGGTGATTAAGAACTCCCCATTTAGCAAGTAGTGGTGCCATTTTTTTACGGCGAGGAGGATCGCAAGCATCTCCTTCTCATAGGTTGATAGATGCCTATTCCTTCCCTTTAGTTCCTTGCTTAAGAAAGCAATAGGGTGCTGGTGTTGCGACAAAATGGCACCGATACCTGTTCCCAGAGCGTCACACTCCAATGTGAACCTCTCTTCAAAGTTTGGCAAGGCCATGACAAGGGGTGAAGTGATGGTCAGCTTAAGTTCTTCAAAGGCCTTTTGAGCATCAAGGGACCATCGGAACTCTCCCTTCTTGGTTAGAGATACCAAGGGGGATGTAATGGAGGCATATTTATTGATGAATTTCCGATAGTAACTTGCTAAGCCCAAGAATCCCCTCAGAGCTCGCAGGGTTTTGGGTTGCGGCCATTGGTTGATAGCGGAGAATTTACTTGGATCAACCGATACCCCCTTGTCTGAGATAATATGGCCCAAATATGAAACTTCACTGACCCCAAAGACACATTTGCTCTTCCTGTCACTAAGTGAATTTCTTTCCAGTAGCTGCAGGACCAGTTGGAGGTGTTGTGCATGTTCTTGGTGGGATTTGCTGTAGACGAGGATGTCGTCAAAGAAAGCTAGCACAAACTTGCGGAGATGTGGCTTGAACTCTTCATTCATGAGAGATTGGAACGTCGAGGGCGAATTAGTGAGGCCAAAGGGCATCACAACATACTCATAGTGACCCTCGTGCATCTTGAAGGTTGTTTTGTGAATATCTTCCGTCGTCATCCTAATCTGGTGGTATCCGCTGCGAAGATCAAGTTTACTAAAAATTTTAGACCATGCAATTCATCGAAGAGTTCATCTATGATGGGTATGGGAAACTTATCTTTAATGGTGGCCTTGTTTAGAGCCCGATAATCCACACAAAGATGCCAAGTCCCATCTGCCTTTTTAACCATCACTATTGGAGAAGCATAAGAGATATGGCTTGGTCGGATAACCCCCGATTGCAGCATCTCTTTGATTAGCTTCTCTATCTCATTCTTTTGATTCCATGGATGTTTATAGGGCCTTAGATTAACAGGTTGAGAATTTGGAATGAGATGGATGACATGATCTTGTGGCCTTGCAGGTGGGAGGGTGTGAAGGTCTTGGAAGACAAGGTCATAGCGCTCCAATATGCTTGAGATCTCATCAGTGTGGACATTTACTGTAGTATCCTACTCAAGTGCCACTACAGATATGTGAAGAAGAAGACCCCGTTTCAGATGCAGGAGAGTTTTTTACAATGCCTTGGACTCCACTACTTCCAATCCTTTGCGCTACATGCCTATTAGAGTCTTCATCTCACCCCCTTGTTCAAACACCACTGAATTGTGCTTGAAGCTCACCCATATGCCTTCTAATGTTTTCATCCACTGTGCCCCCAATATCAACTGACTAGTCCTCAAAGGAAGGATAAAGAATGCAGACTTGATGGTTACTCCTTGACAATTGAACACTAGTCCCTCACAAACTCCTTCACATTGAAGACTATCACCTTCTGCCACTATGACTGAGAATTTAACATTGCTATTGATGGGTATTTTAGCTCTCATCACCGCTTGAGAATCCACAAAGTTATGGGTGGATCCCATACCAACAAGTGCATACACTTCGTGACCTGTGATATGGTCCTTTAAGCGAAGAGTCTGGGGAGCCTCAACTCCAGTAATGGCCCCTAAGGAGATGGTTAGAGGTGAGGACTCGGGGAGCATTGCCCGCAAATAATTAAGGTTGATATCTGTTTCATTACGAAGCTCCACCACTTCATTTGACTCATCATCCATACTTACATTCTCTGCACCTAGTTCACCCTCAATCTACATAAGAGCTCTTCCCTTGCATCGATGGCCCTTGGTCCATTGTTCATCACACCTAAAACATAGATTTTGAGCCCACTTCTCAGCCAACATTCGATCGAACTGGGTCTGCTTAGGAACTTCGAGGGTGGTGTTAGGTGTAGTAGGAGTGAGAGGTGCTTCTTTAGGTGTAGGAGGGGCATAAAAGGATCCTGGTCGGGGATTTGTTCCCAAATACCTTGCAGCCTTCTTTTGGCACATGGAGATTGTTTCTCTTGTGATAGCCTCTCTATAGGCAGTCATGATTGATTGTGGGTGCCTCAACAAAACTTCTGGTTGAATCTCCTCCTTCAAGCCTGACACGAAGCAATCCACAAGCACTGTCATCTCCAAAGGTTTGCTTAAGTGATTGTATTTGAGGAACTCCTTTTGATATTATGTAACCTCTATTTCCCCAAAAATGTATTATTGTGTATTTTCTGGATTTAAAATTTTCGCAAATTATTTTTTTCAGTTTTCAAATTATTTTGTATTGTTGGATCTCCTATCAAAATCTATTTTCGATCAAAAATTATATAGTAACCATTTTCTATGATTTCATTTTTGTTATTATTACTACTATTACTGTAATTATTATTACTATTATTGTTATATTTTTATTATTATTATTGTTATTAGTATTATGGTTATTATTGATATTTTGACTGATTATTAAAAATCCATTTTTATTTACTAACTGTATTTGTAGTATTTTGAATAAATTCTATTTTTGTAACGCAAATTGCATTTTTATTATAAAAAATCTTTTATTGGTTATTTTATTTTACTATTGAGTTTTTAAAACCCTATTTCTATTTTTAAAACCCTAATGGATTTTTAACCCACTACCCACTTAAACTCATACCCAAACCCATTATTTATACAATACCCTATAACAACCTATACCCTATATCCACCCTAAACAGCCAACTACCCAAACCCGGTTGCTAAACCCAGACCCAATTATATACTAAACCTTAAACCTACCACCTATTTATACCCATGCCCCGTCTATTCATCTTCCATAAACAAAACTTCAGCCGCCTTCTTCTTCAACCTTGCCTCCCGATCCTCCTGCTCACCCTCACCCATTCACCCATCATCTTCATCCTCCCACTCATCTTTCTCCCTCGTCTTCCACCCCCTTAACCCCTCTCCGTCCATCCCCTGCTCTCTCCCAGCGTTGCAACTCCACAGCAACCCCCCTGTAGCGCCAACAACTCCTCCCGACGCAGCCACATAGCCAGTCCGACTCCACAAGAGACGCAACAGAAGCACCCGACGTTTCTCTATGCTCCCTGTCGCAGCTTCACTGTGACACAGCAACTGCTGTGGTAGCGCCAGTTAGCAGCACCAGTCCAGCAGACCCCCGGCCCGTCCTCCGCCACCTGCGGCTGCCGCCCAGTGTCCTTCGCCTTGCCGCCAACCGCCACCCACCGTCGGAGAAGCCTATGCAGCCCCATAGCTCATGGGTGTGCTGTTGATGTGGGTTTGATCATCTTGATTATGAGCCATCCGACTGATCTTGTTCATGATCTTGATTCTTGATCTCTTGATCTTGGCCGTCCGTTGGATCTTGATCATCATGCTTGATTGGATGTGGGCCATCGATCTCCTCTTGATCATCCGATTAGATCCTAGCCGTCCGATCTCTTGTCGATCGTCACGATCATGATGATCATCAACTTCCTTTGATTGTAGCCATTCGATCGATCGATCTTGATCTTCATCATCCAGGAAATCTGACCGTCCGATCTGATCCGATCATCTTGATCGTGATCTTTGATCTCAGACGTCCAATTTTGTGATCGTGTGTTCGTGATTGATTCGTGATCCGTTCGTTGTGTTCGTACCGGGATCCGTTCCCGTTATTCTTGTTCTTACTCTGTTCTTGTCGTCGTCTCTCAGGTAAGTAACTTATACTCCAATTTCTTTGTATGATATAAGTCAAAAATACCGCTTGTAGTGTAGTTGGATTCTAGAGAAAATTCGTGTGTGAAACCCCTTGTTGATATTGTCTCTATAGTGTTTTGACCATAGTTGCCTCACGACACATATGACATGAATTAACTTAGGTTTTCTCGTTCTTGATTTGATCATGTATGTGAGACTTCTTGTGGGAATTTGGGTATTTGTTGAGAACCATGTGATATACTTGTTATAGATATGTTAATTACCCTATTTCATGATGTTTGGACACTTGGTAGACTCGATTTCATGTTTGGTTGTGTTTGGATCAAGTTTTATTGAATCTATGTTGATTTTGGTTTTTGAGGAAATTCTGTGTTTTGCCAATATTCTGTCTTGATCAGTAATTTAGACCATATTAAGGTGAGAATCTTAATTTCAGTATAAAACATGAGTTTTAGAGGAATTTGTCTTCTTTCAAACCCCCTGACCTTGCTTGATTTCGTTTTCATATGTGTGAGATATGACTGTTTTACTACAGAGGTGTCGATCAATTCCAGAATTCGTTTCTTGATGATTTTGATGATTAAACTATTTTGATTCTTGTGCTACACATATTATTTTGATCTGAAACTTTGGTCAGTTTTTCTATATCTACTTAGGGATTACTCGGAATTTTGTTGGATTTTTATTCACGAGTTTATATGCCATTTCATGCTCGTTTATGAAAACTATACTTGTTGTATTTTGCTCGTTATTTTGTAAAGAATCGTATTTTCACTTTGATTCCTTTTACTGTATGGAAAATATTTGTGAAATATAAAAGTTAGCTTATTCTATCTATTTTCATCTCTTTTTGGCAGATTTGAATTTCGTTTTACTGGTTGCAAGATATTATAGTTTTCGTACAGCAGTGTTGGGAATTCCAAATTTGCCTAACTATCGTTTATTGATGTTTCCTGATTTTTGATGTCAGATCTAATTTTACTGGAAAATTCTAAAACTTTATATTCTGATACTAAACAGATAGGGGAATACCCCAGACGTTTCCTGGAATTAATTAAGATGTTTTCATGCTGTTTTTCTATACTTGAATATAATTTACTGATTTCTGGCTGAATGTATTTTCTGGTTTAGATTCAGTTTTGAGCTATGATTTTTGTGAAACACTATATTACTTATATATACTTGCTGGATTCGGCCCGAAGTTTACTTTCCAGATTTTGTGACGGATCCAGATTTGCATGTTTGAAGTAGTGGAAATCACTATTTTAGTACAACACTATCTTGCTGTCCAGAATTAGAAAGCGAGTGGTTTTAACCTGTTATGTATTATCTTGTGCCTGTACTTGTTTATCTTGAAACCTGAACCTGTTACATGACTATGCCATGTTATTCTTTCCTTGTTTGTGATACATACATGCTTGTTTGATTAATAGTAATAAATAATCAAGCCGAGATTTAAGGGAAAGATCTAATAGTGGATAATTCAGAAACATGTACTCAGAAGGGGGCCCGTGTTTCCTATTTTGATTCATGTTGGTTCATGTACCTGTTACCTATTGTTGCATGGACATGTTGGTTCATGTACCTGTTACCTATTGCTGTACGGACCTGTTGGTCGTGTACCTGTTGCTTCATAAACATATTGTTACATGAATCGGATGATTCATGTATCTGTTACTTCATGAACCTGTTTCTGTTTTTATCCCTGAGTACACTACCCTCTATGGTCCACTATGAAATTTAAAGCGAAACTGTTTGTTATAGCAACCATGTGTTATAATATGGGGCGTATGAAGTGCTACCTAGATAGTAATAACTACAAGACTTGATATATGACACCTGAACATGATACATACTTGCTTGATACTTGACCACATAATACATGAGACTTGAAACTTGACACTTGATACATAATTACATGATACTTGACACTTGATACAGGTTTACATGATACCTGTTTACTTGACATTTGATACATACCATTTGTACTTGTTCATCTTGCCATACTAGTTGTTATATTTTGATATCATGCTTATACCATGTTTTTAGTGAGTTTTTCCCCATGTACTTGTATCCTGCATTACAAGTAGCCCGTAACTTGCAATTGACTGGTACTTATTTTCTCTTTTCCTCTTTCCTGCAATTTATTGAATTGCAGATTTTGGAGATCAGCTGCCAGATGGAATAGGCGAGATGAGATATTAGTTGCTGGAGCTCTTGCTACATTTATTTATTTTCCTGTTTTGAAATATTGTATTCTTATACTGGATATTTATTTTGTATTTGGGCAATGTGATCCAGGATATTTGACTTGTTCAGATCTGAATTATTTGAGATTAATATATTTTGGTTTCAAGTATATTTGTTGGTATTTTGGTTCATATGTGCATGTTGGTTGATACTTTTGCGACTCTGATGATTTTTTCGTGAGATGTTGTAAAGATTCTTGAACAGCTTATGGATTATGAAAATCATTCGTTGGGCTTTTTTTGCGTATCCGTATTCCGTATTGTTTTTGGGAAGCGGGACGTGACATATTCGAACACCGACCCTGTTTGCCTTAACTTGAGAAGAGTGGCTGTGGGGTTGTGGAGTTCATTCCGCCCAAATTGGAGCAACATCTCTTGTTTCAGAAAACTCCAGGTAATCTCCCCCTCATGTTGCCTTTTAAGCCATCGCCACCACATCAAGGCATCGCCACGTAGGAAGTACACACTGAAATTAACCTGGTTCCTCTCTTCAATCCTCTGTGTGTCGAAGTGGTGTTCTAGGTGGAAGAACCAATTGCTAATTTCTCATGTACCATCAAACAGTGGGATCTCAAGTTTAGTATGCTTGGGAAAGATAGATTGATATCTATTGAATTCTTCTTCACTCCTTTTCCATCAGTGGTGGGGACCCTGCTCCGGTAGAGGTAATAGGAGAAGAGAACGGTCAGTGATGGGATTAGGGTTGTAGGCTCTATCTCCTACAGAATGATCTCCTCGATCCACAAGTTTGCACAACAAACTTCGGATCTCATCATTTTGCAACTGAAGCCCTGTCATCTGCAGTTGTAAGGTACCAAGGGACATCTCGATGCCCTTAACTCTCTGGTGTAGGCCCTTGGGCTTGATCTGTTGGCGGTGGAGGTTCAACACCCACAAGGGTGGATCCTCTAGCCAATATTCTTGGAGATCTGATTCCGGAGTCGCCCCCAGATTCGTGGACCGCTGAGCGATCTGTTGGGTGGGGGTTTCCAGGGTTTTCATGCTCTGATTCTGAGATAAGGCCCAAACTGGGGACCAATAACAGGTGGGCGGAGAGGCTCCTGCCCTGAGCGAGTATTCACCATGATAACTAAAAAGGAAGAAGAAAGGGAGAAGAGCAAAAGGGAATCAATTCATTCATTTCTTCCATTACAAAATATCCTCTGTATATAAAGAGGGAGAGGGCGGTAACCAGTGCTACAGTTGATCCTCCAATCGCGCGAAGGCACGTGGCACATGCGACACGCGAATTACAGAAAAAGAAAGGAAAAGAGAGAAACGGACTCAACCAAATTCAATGTGCACTGGGACCCACTGAAATACAGCCTCTACTCATAGGTGGATGCGTGGCACGCGCTTCACCCGTGAGGCTGTATTGCAGGGGCTCTCTGTAAAAGTGTCCGCACTTATTCATAAAAACCCCCCAAAGATATATAATCTTTGGGGGACTGAAACACAAACTTTTGGGACTGAAACGTAAAAGAATTCTTCATCTCCTTCCATAGTTCGATACAGGCTGAGGCCCTGTATCACCAATCAATCATTCTTTTGGAAGATAATCTTCCAGCTTGTTCGTCTTCCCTCTCCATCCAACCGAAATCTGTAATTAAAATTTTTTTAAAAACATTATACAAGAAAATTCAAGGTACTAAACTTACAGAAGAAAAAAAAAGGAGCTAGGGTTTCGAAAGAAGAACCTTACAATCGCTGGGTTTCAAATTGGATTATAAATTAGGGCTTTCGGAATTAGGGTTTCAAACTGGGGTAGAATTTGGGTTTCGAATCAGAGAAGACAAGGCGTGATTAAGAGACTAGGGTTAGGGTCTCGAGTTCGAATTAGGGTTTGAGAAGGGATTGGAAGAGAATTGGGGTTCGAATCAAGGGTTTCGGGATGCAATTTGATATGAGAGAAAGAGAGAGGGGGGGAGATGAGGAAATTATTCGAATTTATATTTTGACTTTTGAGTTTGTTAAATCTCGTATTTATAGAGGTGCGCGCTAATTCTAACGGTTTTACAATTAACGCTATAAACCCCATGAAAAGCACATGGGGCAGTCTGGTCCCACCAACCCCATATCGAATTTTTCCGTACTGACCCACTTTTTAAACATATTGACCAAACTGACCCACTTTTGAAAATATTAACTCAACTGATTCAGTTTTGGACATGTCAGCATAATATGTTCTTATAAAAAACAGCATAGATTAATTCAATGTCGTTATAAAAACGGCACTAGTTTAATTATTTTTTTTAGCATGCCGATGTTTGAAAAATGGCATCAGTACATTTCTTAAACAAGTGTGAATCTTCTGACTTGAAAAAAAATTCAAGTGCTGAAACAACTTATAAATAATGTGGTTATCCCTAAGAACGACATTCACCTTACTGATACTGTTGTTGGAGATAACGACATCAGTTATAATACTCATTGATATGGCTAAAAATGGGGTTTAATCGGAACCGTCCAAATTGGGCACGAATCTTGAAGCCCAGGGGTAAAACGGTAATTTCACATACCAATGGGTCTGAGATGGGTACTGGATCCCTTCGCCAAAGATCCAATAACCCACGAACGGATCCACCTCAATCGGGTGCGGGTCTTAACCAGCAGAAAGCCCGATCCAGAGGGATAGAATTAGGGTTTCTGACTAAATCCTAATCAACGGCCCTGATTCATGCCTATCCCTCCATTGGGAATTAGGGATTACATTCCTAATCTGTTTACAAGGAGTATATTCCTTATCAGATCACGGGGATTACATTCCTAATCTGATCCCTAAGACGCCTATAAATACCCCCCATCCATCTCCATTAAGAGGTAATCAATCTTTTGCCAATTTACGCTCTTTCATAATTTTCCTTGATTACTGACTTGAGCGTCGGAGGGTGCGTCACCGGGAATAACCCCGGTATCTCGCACTTTTTGTAGGAGTACGGCGGGAGCGACGATCAAACTCCGGCGGAACAGGTATACAGGTTTGCTATTCAGTTTTCCTAAGAATCCACAAATACTATCTGTTTGCCATCACACCAAATTTAGCGGCAACAGATTGGCACCGTCTGTGGGAAACTAACGAATAGCAACCTCCCCCCTTCCCGTTGGTCAGATCCTCTCCAGCCATGCCTCCTAGGAAAGTCAGATCCAGAGGGTCCAACCGAGGACCCAACCCCGATCAGCAGCAAGAAATTCCCATCCAACCCGCTCAACAGCAGGGGCAACTTCCCCCTCCAACGGAAGACCCACTCCAACAGGACCTTCGTCCTCCTCAGAACCAACAACCTCCTAAGGGTCCTAACCCTCAGAAACAGCCTCTCCATCCGGACCATGTCTCCATCCACAATGCCTCTTCGGATTCTATGGCTTCCCATAATTCCCGAGCTTCCGACTTCCAACAAAAAGTCCCCAATCGGCCGAAAGATGTGGATCTTCGCCACCATCTGGATGAAAAGCGGGCCCAAGAGGGAGCCTCCCGCCAACAACGCCCGGATGAGCGAAGTCCTCACCGCCGAGACTACAGAAGGTCCCCGATCCGAAGGGAGCGGAGAGAGTCCCCCGAACATCACAGAAGAAGACCACATTCTCCCGCCGGTCAGCAACACCCTAGGAACGATGAGGCACCCATCACCGTGCCGAGTTCCAGCAGTTCCAAGCAACCGTCCTACAAGCTCTCAACCTCCGTCCCAATAACACCAATGCTCCGAGGATTCCCTCTCCTCCTCCGGTCCGAAGTCCTCGCCGACGGTCCCCGTCTCCTCCTCCAGATCCCAGCAACTCCTGGCATGTGCAAAGTCCTCGCCGCTCCAAGAGCTACCGTCGTCGTAGCCCCCACTCTACCTCGTACGAAGACGAGTCTAGAGGCTCGCCTGATTATCGACGAAGGGATGACGCTATATACTGTCGTCTCCATGAGATGGAGAGGCGCTTGGGTCAGTTAGACCGAGAAGAAGAGCTTAGAGGAAGGACCCTTCGTCCTAGCAGACCTCCTTTTTCCTGAACCATAATGGATGCACCCGTACCAATCGGCTTCAAGCCTCCTCAATTTGAGACCTACTCCGGGGAGAATAACCCTGTCGATCACATCGAGAGCTTCAAGACCCTGATGCTCATCCATCAAGCCTCTGATGCTCTGCTCTGTAAAACCTTCCCCGCAACTCTCAAGGGTCCAGCTCGAGAATGGTACTCTCGCCTTGCCCCGTCCTCAATATTCTCTTTCGAGCAATTCGAAACCCTCTTTGTCACCCATTTTGTAAGTAGTCGTAGAACTGAGAAGACCAGCATCTCGCTACTGTACCTCCACCAGAAGAAGGGTGAGAAGTTGAGAGACTATGTGAAGAGGTTCACAGCTGAAGCCAGGTCCATAGCATCCCTCGACCAGTCGGTCGCTGCAGCAGCATTTCAATCCAATGTCCTCAACTCCAGCCTCCGCTCCTCCCTCGCTAAGAAGCCCCCACAGAACTTCTCTGAACTCCTCCTCCGAAGTGAAAAGTATATTCGGGCCGAAGAAGCCGAGCACCGTCCTAACTTGGAGGGGTCTTCCTCCGGGTTTAAGAGAAAGGGAACAGAAGAGGAAGGAGCCAAGAAGCTCCAGAAGGATAATGCCGGCCAGCGCCGACCTCCCCCCAGATTCGAGAAATTTACTCCTCTCACCACCAATGTCTCTACCATTTTGATGGAAGTTGAGAAGGAAGGGATTATACCCCCTGCTCCAAAAATGAACACCCCCGGCAAAAGAAGGGATAAAGAAAAGTGGTGCCGCTATCACCGGAACCACGGCCACGACACCAATGATTGTTGGGCCTTGAAGAATGAGATAGAAGCCCTCATCCAAAGGGAGCAGCTGACCAGATTCGTGAGAAAGGACCGAGCCGACCTACCTCCCCCACCTCGGGGGGCTAATAAGCGTCCAGAACGCGATGAAACGCCCGACTTCGAAGAGGAGCGTGTCCTACACCTCATTTATGGGGGCCCAATGGGGGACTCCTCAAACTCCTCCCGAAAGGCGTTCATTAGAGAAGTCAATTCGGTCCGCGCCACCCCTCCTCCCAAAGGCCTCGGAGTGCTCGTCATGTTCTCAGACGAAGATCTTGAAGGTGTCCACACCCCCTACTGTGACGCACTCATCATCAACCTCCACATGGTGAACTTCAAGGTGGAGAGGATCCTAGTGGACAATGGCAGATCCATTAACATCCTCTTCCTCACCACTTTTAAAGGCCTCAAACTCTCCCGAGATAGACTCAAGCCCGCCAGCTACACGCTCCATGTGTTCACGGGAGTGCTAGTGACTATCGAAGGAGTGATCACCCTCGACGTAACCACTGGCAAAACTCCTACTATCCGAACGGAGTCGATGGATTTTATGGTTGTGGATGTTCCAGCAGCTTACAATGTCATCCTAGGCCGACCCAGCCTAGCAGCTCTAGAAGCCGTTCCTTTGGCGTACCATCTCAAGATGAAGTTCCCACTCGGGCCGGAGTAGGGGAAGTAAGGGGCAATCAGGAAGCGGCCCGCAAGTGCTATATGACCTCTACCCTCGGTCCAGTCCTCTCCCTAGAAACTCTAGAAATCCCCCAAGACGCTACCCGGCCAACATCTGAGCCGGTGGATGAGTTGGAGGAAGTACTCTACTCTGAGCAGGATTCAAGCTGAAAGTTCTTTGTTAGCAAGACCCTCCCATCCGCCTTATGCTCAGACATAGTCCAGTGCATCCGAAGGAACCGAGACCTCTTTGCTTGATCAGTTGCGGACATGCCCAGAATTTTCGAAGAGCTCTTAGTCCACCACCTAAGTGTTGCCCCGGGGTCTAAACCGGTTCAGCAGAAGAGACGCAAGTTTGCCCCCGAGCGCTAGTTAGCTATAAAGGAGGAGGTGAACAAGCTCTTGAAGGCCCGGTTCATACAAGAGGTGAACTATCCCGAGTGGTTGTCGAATGTAGTAATGGTGAAGAAATCTAACGGGACTTGGAGGATTTGTATCGATTTTACCGACCTCAACAAGGCCTGCCCTAAGGATCCTTTCCCTCTTCCGAGTATTGACACTTTGATTGACGCCACCTCGGGACATGAACTCCTCAGCTTCATGGACGCCTTCTCAGGCTACAACCAGATCTAGATGTTCCCCCCGGATGTCCCGAAGACATCATTTGTGACCGATCAGGGCCTCTATTGCTACAGGGTTATGCCCTTCGGTCTGAAGAATGCAGGCGCAACATATCAACGCCTCGTCAACAAGGTTTTCCAAGCTCAAATCGGCCGTAATATGGAGGTATATGTTGACGACATGCTTGTAAAAAGCATCTGAGGTGCCGATCATGTGACCGACCTCCAGGAGGCGTTTGATGTTCTGAGAAGGCACAACATGAGACTCAATCCGAACAAGTGTGCGTTTGGTGTCACGTCAGGAAAGTTTATCGGCTTCATGGTCAGCCAACGAGGAATTGAAGCAAACCCTGAGAAAATCAAGGCCATATTAGACATGGCCCCTCCCAAGAATGTTAAGGAAGTTCAGAGGTTAACAGGCCGTCTAGCCGCCATAGGGCGCTTTCTCTCGAAGTCCGGGGAGAAATGCCTCCCCTTCTTCAAAGCCCTCAGGGGGGCTAAAGGTTTTGAATGGGGACAACAGCAACAGGAGTCCTTCGACCAGCTCAAGGCTTACCTCGTCAATCCTCCCCTCAAAACCAATCCCTGGCGAACCGCTCTACCTCTACCTGGCAGCCTCCGAGCAGACTCTTAGTGCCGTTTTAGTAAGAGAAGAAGACCAGACTCAAAAGCCCATCTACTACGAGAGCAAGGTACTTCGGGATGCCGAGCTTCGCTACCCGAAAATAGAAAAGATGGCTTATGCCCTGGTGATGGCCGCAAGAAAGCTCTGCCCGTATTTTTAGTCCCACTCGGTGGCCGTTCTTACCGACCAACCGCTGAAGCAGGTCCTCCACAAGCCAGAGACCTCAGGTCGCCTTATGAAGTGGTCCATCGAACTGAGCCAGCATGATATAACTTATCAGCCTCGGACCGCGATCAAGGCTCAGGCCCTAGCAGAATTCATAGTTGAAAGTACCATCCCCGAGTTTAGCCCAGCAATGAAGGGACCACCTGTCTGGTCAGTCTATGTGGACGGATCCTTCTATAACGAGGGAAGCGGAGCCGAGGTCATTCTGGTAGGCCCAGATGACTTCATCCTCCAATACTCCCTCTGTATCAACTTCAAGGCCTCGAACAACGAAGCAAAATACGAGGCACTCATAGCCGGCCTTGGAATGGCTCGAAATGCAGCGGCGCAACGGCTCCGGATCTTTAGCGACTCTCAGCTAGTCGTAAATCAGGTACTCGGCGAGTATGAAGCACGTGATGACAGGATGATCAAGTACTTAGCGAAGGTCAAGAGCCTCATGGCACTATTTGAAGAAGCCCTCATCCAACGAATACCCCGAGAAGAAAATGCTCAGGCCGACGCCCTCTCCAAACTAGCCTCTTCCTCCCTTCAAGGCCTCGAGCAGACCGTCTTGATAGAGGTTATTCTGAAACCAAGTATTGAGGATGAAAATTCCGACTCTTTAGAGTCGCTGCCTGTCCTGCTTGAGGATAACTGGATGAAACCCCTCGTCAAATTCTTAAGGGACGAACTCCTCCCCGAGGACCCCAAGGAAGCTCGAAGAGTGAGAACCCGAGCTGAGCGTTACACACTAATCGGAGGTATCCTATATAAACGCTCTTTCACACAGGTAGACGGCAGGCCGTACCTCAGATGCCTCTCCCCCGGGCAAGCCAACTACGCCCTACAAGAACTTCAAGAGGGCATCGGCGGGGCACATTTGGGATCCAGAGCTCTAGCCCGCAAAGTGTTGAACTACGGATATTTCTGGCCCACTCTCCTACGAGACGCCGAATGGCACGTTCGGCAATGCGGCTCCTGCCAGAAGTACTCCGACATCCGATGCCTCCCACAAGATCCGCTCACTTCCCTATCAAGTCCAATCTCCTTTGCAATGTGGGGAATGTATTTACTAGGGCCGTTCCCACCAGCTCCCGGCCAGTTCAAATTTCTAGTCGTGGCGATCGACTATTTTTCAAAATGGATAGAGGCCGAGCCCCTAGCCACGATCACCGAGAACAAGGTTGTTCAGTTCTTTTGGAAGAGCGTGATCTGCCGATTCGGCGTCCCTCGGATCCTGATAACAGACAACAGAACCCAGTTCACCGGGGCTGCCTTCAAAGCTCTATGCGAAGACCTTGCCATCCAACACCGGTTCTCCTCCGTCTCTCATCCCCAGTCGAATGGCCAAGCCGAAAATGCTAACCGTCAAATCCTCTCTGGCATTAAGAAGAGATTGGATAAATGTTCCAAAGGCTTATGGGTCGATCAGCTTCCCAACGTGCTGTGGAACTACCGCACCACAAAACGAACCCCCACAGGAGAGAGCCCATTTAATCTCACCTCTGGGTCCGAGGCCGTCATCCCCCTAGAAGTCGGAATACCCTCTCCTCGCCTAACAGTTTATGAAGAAGAGCAAAATGCCAGAGTGCTCCGAGCAGATCTAGACCTGATAGATGAGATCCGAGAAAGAGCCGCCATTCGTCAACAAAACTACCAAAGAAGGATCGAGTTGGCATACAACAAGAGAGTCCGCCCAACGGACCTCAAAGAAGGGGACCTAGTCCTCAGAAAGTTAGCCATCTCATTCCCAGGTCAGAAGAGCAAATTGGCCCCAAATTGGGAAAGACCTTACAAGATCGCCAAAGTAGTCCGCCCCGGGAAATATGGACTAGAAGACATCGAAGGCAGAGAGATTCCTAGGACCTGGAATGCCGATCATCTTCTAAAATACCAAGAAAGAACACCAACACCTCTCTAAGTATTTTCAAGATATCGAACCATTCCTCTCCTATTGCCTGTACTGTTTTTCTTCTATTTCTCTTCTGTAATAACGGCTTGCAACTTTAGAAGCAGCTGACTATTAGTCATCAATAAAGAAAGCTCTTTCATATTTTACTTACAAAAACTATTTACATCTCTCTACTTTTACTCTTCACCCTAACAATGGTTCGGAGTCCAACACTTGGCTCGGTTCTACTTCGCAAGTTCGCTCCTAAGCGAACTAGAGGAGTTCGCCATTCGGAATTACTCCCACAACCGTTGGACTAATCTAACGATGGTTCGGAGTCCAACACTTGGCTCGATTCCACTTCGCCAGTTCGCTCCTAAGCGAACTAGAGATAGTTCGCCATTCGGAATTGCTTCCACAACCGTTGAACTAATCTAACGATGGTTCGAAGTCCAACACTTGGCTCGATTCTACTTCGCAAGTTCTCTCCTATGCGAGCTAGAGGTAGTTCGCCATTCGAAATTGCTCCCACAACCGTTGAACTAATCTAACGATGGTTCGGAGTCCAACACTTGGCTCGATTCTACTTCGCCAGTTCGCTCCTAAGCGAACTAGAGGTAGTTTGCCATTCGGAATTGCTCCCACAACCGTGGAACTAATCTAACGATGGTTTGGAGTCCAACACTTGGCTCGATTCTACTTCGCAAGTTCGCTCCTAAGCAAACTAGAGATAGTTCACCATTCGGAATTGCTCCCACAACCGTTGAACTAATCTAACGATGGTTCGGAGTCCAACACTTGGCTCGATTCTACTTCGCAAGATCGCTCCTAAGCGAACTAGAGGTAGTCCGCCATTCGGAATTGCTCCTACAACCGTTGAACTACTCTAACGATGGTTCGGAGTCCAACACTTGGCTCAATTCTACTTCGCAAGATCACTCCTAAGCGAACTAGAGGTAGTTCGCCATTCGGAATTGCTCCCACAACCATTGAACTACTCTAACGATGGTTCGGAGTCCAACACTTGGCTCGATTCTACTTCGCAAGATCGCTCCTAAGCGAACTAGAGGTAGTCCGCCATTCGGAATTGCTCCTACAACCGTTGAACTACTCTAACGATGGTTCGGAGTCCAACACTTGGCTCAATTCTACTTCGCAAGATCACTCCTAAGCGAACTAGAGGTAGTTCGCCATTCGGAATTGCTCCCACAACCATTGAACTACTCTAACGATGGTTCGGAGTCCAACACTTGGCTCGATTCTACTTCGCAAGATCGCTCCTAAGCGAACTAGAGGTAGTTCGCCATTCGGAATTGCTCCCACAACCGTTGAACTACTCTAACGATGGTTCGGAGTCCAACACTTGGCTCGACTCTACTTCGCAAGTTCGCTCCTAAGTGAACTAGAGGTAGTTCGCCATTCGGAATTGCTCCCACAACCGTTGAACTAATCTAACGATGGTTCGGAGTCCAACACTTGGCTCGATTCTACTTTGCGAGTTCGCTTCTAAGCGAGCTAGAGGTAGTTCACCATTCGGAATTGCTCCCACAACCGTTGAACTAATCTAACGATGGTTCGGAGTCCAACACTTGCCTCGATTCTACTTTGCGAGTTCGCTTCTAAGCGAGCTAGAGGTAATTCGCCATTCGGAATTGCTCCTACAAACCGTCGAACTACTAACGATGGCCCGAAGTCCAATACTTGGCTCGATTCCACTTCGCCAGTTCGCGAGATTGAGTGACCGAAGCACAGTTCGGCACCACCGGCCGAATGCTCTTGTCACCGACCCCCACATGAGCAAAAGACTAGCTCAAGGACCTCGGCACGACGAATACAGTCACAAACGAAATAACCACACAAAGCTACGAAAAACACGCAAGTTTGAGAAAGAAATATTATTGAAAATTGGGACGCAGTACAAAGCAACTCTTCCATACAACAAGATTACAAGGCCTTAAAGAGCAAAAATTACAAGGCCGACTCACTACACTTAGACTAAACACAAGGGCTTCAAAAATGATCATCAATGCCTCCGTGGCGCAGAGATGCTCCTCTTCAAGGACACTCAAGGTCGGCGACGTTTGCTTCCGGAGCCCGACCCCAAACCAGCGAATTGGGACGTGTCCTCGGCGCTGCTCCTAGCAGCCGCACCGACGGATACCTCGCTCGACGAAATGGCCACTGAGCTCTGCGCATCCCCCGGGCTAGAATGGCCGATAGGCGGATGGGTCGCGAGCTCATAAAACGTGATGCCCCGATCACTCTCCGCGCGAGTACACGAAGTGCTCCTGACGTTGATCGGCCCTGAGCGTGGTTAGAGGTGAGCTACCTCCGCCTCTAGCTTCGAGATCCGCTCCCTCAGAGAATCATCTTTTACATCGACCTCGAAGCGAGGGGGTATTGCGGAGTCCGGCACGCCAGAGCGACTGGCTATAAGACGGCAAAGATGAGTGACTTCGATGCTCTTGTCTACCGTGGCTCTCTTCATTGCGTCGACCTCGACAGTCAACTCGTCCCGTTCGGTCGTCAGTTTGGCCACCTCGGCCGTCAGTCCCTCTCCCTCCGTCCGAAGCTCCGTCTCTACAGTTTGCAAGTGGCGGATCTCAGAAAGCAGATCGTCCCTTTCCGCTATTATTTTTGACAAATTGTGCCGAATGCACTGGATCCGAAGCCCGTTGCTAAAGGCGGTTGACGAACCTTCGTCCTCTCCTAAGGGGGTCATCTCGGCGATCCTGCTCTCCAGACGCCGGATCTCGATGTCCCGCTGACCTAGGATAAGTTGAAGATGGTTCCGCTCACTTTCAGCTCGGCGCAGTCCCAACTCGACTTCGTAGAGCCGCTCCCGGCACCGCGCCAAGCACAGCCTCGTCGCCCCTAAGCCAGCCTCGGCCCGAGCGTTGTCATCTGAGCGAGTGGGCTCGACGGCTCGAGTTACCACCGCAAGCTGAAAAGAAGTCGAGACAAACAACAAGTTTTTAAACGCATTGCCGAAGTCCTACACTTCAAAAATTTTCAAACAAACTTCCAAGAGTTGTTGAGAAAAGATAGACACAGAGTCGAACCCAAAAAGTTTTTCATTCATAACAAAAAAGCGGTGGCCAGTCCGCGATAAGGCTTTACAAAAACAAAAAAAGAAAGAAAAGAAGAACAGAAGTAATGGAGTCAAGGCGCGACCTCTTTCCCAGGGCGATGAGAGGGGGTCGGGGTCGACGTCTTCGAAGGGGGCACCACCGCCAGCGAGGTAATTACAGAGTTCGGGACCTCACCGGTGACTTCGACTTCAGTCTCGGCTTCGACCTCCCCTTCTTCTTCTTCCCCCTCTGATTCGGGGTCGAAGCCCTCAACGTGGCCCGGGAACAGTCTCCATCCCGAGCAGTCCACGTCTGGGTACGTCTTTGTCACCCAGGCGATGGCTTCGGCGTAAACTTTGGCCATGTTTTGGGCGAGGAAACCTTACGCCTTCGCCAGGGTCGCGTCCTCTGCCGCCTTCACCGCCGCCGCCTTGGCCTCTTCAGCTTCGGCCAATTGTTTGGCCGCCTCCTCCTTCTGGCGAAGAAGGTCGCCCTCCAGCTTCGCCACCTCGCCCTCGAGGTACTCGACCCTCGCCGTCTTCCCTTCGTGCTCGACCCAAAGCTTGTCGAGCTCGTTCCCCATCCGGGCCTTCTCCTTCCGAGCCTGGTCGGACTCCTGCTTCAGCTCCTTCTCCAGAGCCGCCAACCTCTCGGTGAGGTGCCCAAAATGGACAATGATCTGCAACAAGGAAAGAAGAACTAAAAGAGTTAGAAAAAATTATAGCCAAAGAAATTCAACAACGACAAAAATCTAATACTTACCAAGACGGCCAAACGAGCGATCTCGATGACGTCGTCACCTTATTGCCCGGCCTCCATGGCGGCGCGATCCTTCGGCATCACCAGATGCTTGACGGCCTGCATGCTCTCCAAGGAGTTGCCGAGGAACCCATCATGTTTTCGAACTTGCCAGTCCGGAATATGGATCCTCTTGTGCTCCTCGGTCAGGAGCTCCTCGGCCGCCACAGTCAGCAGCGGCGTCGTCATCCCGAGGGCCGCAGCAATGGGGAACTCACCGCCCGCATTTGATACCGAGGCACTCGCACCGGCAACGACCGGGCCACTGAGGGTCTCCGTCTCCTCGATCGTCTCCGTGACCCTCGGAGTCTTTGGGGTCGGCAACTTGGTGGCCACCCTCTTGTGCTTCTTCGGCGCCTTGCTGGCGAGGCCTGCTCTCAAAGCTAGCACCGCGTCGTAGTCCATCGCCTCTGCATTAAAGACAAAGTTCGTTAGCACAATACAACTCATGCAAAATAAAATATGAAAAACAAAGCATAAAAGAAGTCGCGTACTGGGATCTACGCGGCAGAGCCCTCCCTTGAACAAGATGTCCTCGGTCAGCTCCTTCCAATCGTACATCGGCCGATCGAGAAGTGTCCGGACTGCCACTTCTTCTTCAAGACAAAGCTTGGGCAGCGCCCTCGCCCTCTTCGGCACCCGTTCCACCCAACCGGAGGGGATCGGCCAGGCCTCCGGACTCCGCACTATCAAGAACTTTTCACGCCAGTGCTTGATGAAGTCGGAGCATATGACGAGCCTGCCGTCGTGCCTCGGAGCCAAATAGTATCGGTACTCCGACTTGTTCCCTTGGTGTAGCCGATAGATTGTCCGAAGCATGTTCAGCTCCGGCTCTATCCCCGCAGCTTGGCAGTGAAGTACGAAGCCGTTTATGACTCTCCATGCGTTCGGCATGAGTTGGATGGGACTGACCCCGAACCAACTCAGGACGAGGATAGCGAACGGATGGAGAGGTAGCCGAGCCCCGACAATAAAGGCGTCAACCGGCCAGCAACACATGGTCACTAGCAGCGGCGAGTTGGCCCTAACCCCGGGACCCGACAGCATAAGCTCGTACTCCTCCGGGATCTGGAAATAGTCCCGGATCACTCCCAAGTCCTCTTCGCGAAGGATCGACACCGTCTCGTCCGCCTCCGTCGTCTCCCTCGCCGCATTCTCCTCGAAGGACCTCCCCCTCCCATGAACTATGCGCTCGGCGTGCTCCTCCGGAAGCTCCCGAACCCTGTGGAGTCCCGTCAACTGCCCCGGCAATCTACCGAACTCCCCCATACGCTTCGGATCCTCCACGATCGAATCTTTGCCGAACACCTTCTTGCCCTTGTCTGGCCGACTCGAAGTGTGGGCTTCGACAACTTCAAGGGAAGGCTTGGACCAAGAGGTCGACTCGGAGACAGAAGCAAGAGACATAGTTTATGAAGTAAACTAAGTATAAGTTACCTTAAAAGATTAGCTGCCGGAAACTCCACCAGAAAATGAACGGCGACCACCGGAAACACTCGCTTAGCACAAAAGATCGCCTGAGAAAAAGAGAAGAGAAGTGAAAAATGAGAGAGGGGGTGGGTTTTATAGAGAGAGGCGCGCAAAACGAGGTTAATGGGCCTGTACTACCAGCCCATTCGCGCAAAACGACAAAAGTGACCTCAAACGTCGCCTAGTGCGCCATGCCAAGCTGTACATCGCATTAATTGATGTCCCGTCTGACAGAAGCTCAGAGGCCACTGCATTAAATGAACGTCTCATCTATCAAAGCTATCAGAAGTTCAGGAGCCATCACATTTAATGGCTGCCACGTCTGCCAGGAGCGCAGAAGCCACCAACTCCGTAGGGCATCCTCCGCCAAAAATGACAAAGTCTTGGACCTCGGCACCAGCTGTCGAGCGCTCTTGACACCGACCCTGTTATAGGGAAAAGTTGGGGTTCGGCACCAGCTGTCGAGCGCTCTTGACACCGACCCTGTTACAGGGAAAATTTATGGTTCGGCACCAGCTGCCGAGCGCTCTTGACACCGACCCTGTCACAGGGAAAATTTGGGGTTCGGCACCAGCTGCCGAACGCTCTTGACACCGACCCTGTTACAGGGAAAAGTTGTGGTTCGGCACCAGCTGCCGAGCGCTCTTGACACTGACTCTGTTACAGGGAAAAGTTGTGGTTCGGTACCAGCTGCCGAGCGCTCTTGACACCGACCCTGTTACAGGGAAAATTTAGGGTTCGGCACCAGCTGCCGAGCGCGCTTGACACCGATCCTGTTACAGGGAAAAGTTAGGGTTCGGCACCAGCTGCCGAGCGCTCTTGGCACTGACCCTGTTACAGGGAAAAGTTGGGGTTCGGTACCAGCTGCCGAGCGCTCTTGGCACCGACCCTGTTACAGGGAAAAATTGGGGTTCGGCACCAGCTGCCGAGCGCTCTTGACACCGACCACGTTACAAGGAAAATTTGGGGTTTGGCACCAGCTGCCGAGCGCTCTTGACACCGATCCCGTTACTGGAAAAATTTGGGGTTCGGCACCAGCTGCCGAGCGCTCTTGACACCGACCCTGTTACAGGGAAAATTTAGGGTTCGGCACCAGCTGCCGAGCGCTCTTAACACCGATCTTGTTATAGGGAAAAGTTGGGGTTCGGCACCAGCTGCCGAGCACTCTTGGCACCGACCCTGTTATAGGAAAAAGTTGGGGTTCGGCACCAGCTGCCGAGCGCTCTTGGCACCGACTCTATTACAGGGAAAAGTTAGGGGTCGTACCCAACTGCCGAGCGCTCTTGACACCGACCCTGTTACAGGAAAAAGTTAGGGTTCCGCACCAGCTGCCGAGCGCTCTTGGTACCGATCCTGTTACAGGGAAAAGTTGGGGTTCGGCACCAGCTGCCGAGCGCTCTTGGCACCGACCCTGTTACAGGGAAAATTTGGGGTTCGGCACCAGCTGCCGAGCGCTCTTGACACCGACCCCGTTACAGGGAAAATTTGGGATTCGGCACCAGCTGCCGAGCGCTCTTGACACCGACCCCGTTACAGGGAAAATTTGGGGTTCGGCACCAGCTGCCGAGCGCTCTTGACACCAACCCTTTTACAGAAAAAATTTGGGGTTCGGCACCAGCTGCCGAGCGCTCTTGACACCGACCCTGTTACAAGGAAAAGTTAGGGTTCGGCACCAGCTGCCGAGCGCTCTTGGCACCGACCCTGTTACAGGAAAAAGTTGGGGTTCGGCACCAGCTGCCGAGCGCTCTTGACACCGACCCCATTACAGGGAAAATTTGGGGTTCAACACCAGCTGCCGAGCGCTCTTGACACCGACCCCGTTACAGGGAAAATTTAAGGTTCGACACCAGCTGCCGAGCGCTCTTGACACCGACCCCGTTATAGGGGAAAAATTGGGGTTCGGCGCCCGCTGCCGAGCGCTCTTGGCACCGACCCAGTTACATGGAAAATGCTACCTCGGACCCCACCGAACTCTCTCTCCGCACTCACAGCCTAGCCGAGGTCCCTCTCTTCTTCGGAAGAATGTGCCGAACCACCTACGGACCTCGGCCTCCTGGGCGGCGAGCGCTGGAAGGGGTCGGAAGTGTGATACAAGCATATAGGCCACTCAACGAAGGAAAACGGCCGAGTCACCTGCCAAGAGATCGCGAAAAAAACAATTAAAAATTCGGGAAATAAGGAAGAACTCCTGGAAAGCAATTGTCAAGTTGGGGAAGCATTTTCTAGTCCCCAAACAAGCAATTATCGCCAAGAACAATCTTCTAAGACCCCCAAACGACGAATTGACACTTCGGAAAGTTAAAAGGATATTCCTGCAAAAACACCACATGACCGTAAGAGCTCAGGAGCGACTCAGAGTTCAATCCACTTGAAAAATCACTATACTACCTCCTTCAAGATTCAAAACCTTCCATTTGGACTCCGATACAACTCCGTTAGCCATTGAAACAGTGAAACTACTCCTCAAAGGCTGACCAAGCTCAGTTTTCGGGAGTGGGGGGCTCGTGATATGGCTAAAAATTGGGTTTAATCGGAACCGTCCAAATTGGGCACGAATCTTGAAGCCCAGGGGTAAAACGGTAATTTCACATACCAATGGGTCTGAGATGGGTACTGGATCCCTTCGCCAAAGATCCAATAACCCACGAACGGATCCACCTCAATCGGGTGCAGGTCTCAACCAGCAGAAAACCCGATCCAGAGGGATAGAATTAGGGTTTCTGACTAAATCCTAATCAACGGCCCTGATTCATGCCTATCCCTCCACTGGGAATTAGGGATTACATTCCTAATCTGTTTACAAGGAGTATATTCCTTATCAGATCACGGGGATTACATTCCTAATCTGATCCCTAAGATGCCTATAAATACCCCCCATCCATCTCCATTAAGAGGTAATCAACCTTTTGCCGATTTACGCTCTTTCATAATCTTCCTTGATTACTGACTTGAGCGTCAGAGGGTGCGTCGCCGGGAACAACCCCGGTGTCTCGCACTTTTTGCAGGAGTACGGTGGGAGCGACGATCAAACTCCGACGGAACAGGTATACAGGTTTGCTATTCAGTTTTCCTAAGAATCCACAAATACTATCTGTTTGTCCCCACACCAAATTTAGCGGCAACACTCATTGAACTCTCTTCCTCCGCAATCGTTATTCCAAACAACGACATGAGATAAATGTTGTTGTTCTTAGAAACAATGGTAACAATTCACATAAATAGATTAGCCAAGTATAAGTAATAAAATGAACTGTTGTCGATGTTTCAAACAACGGCATCAATTATAGAATTTTTTCACACTTGTATTTTTTTCCCAGTCATAGAGAGTACATGATTGGGAACAAGTTAACTGATGTCATTATTTCAAATAGCGGCATACAAAACTTTTTTTTAACATATGTCCCTATTGGAAACAATGACATAAAATAACCTATGCTGTTATTTTCAATAGCGGTTAATACATGTGTCCAAAATTAGGTCAGTTGGGTAAATATTCTTTAAAGTGGATAATATTGCTCAATATTTTCAAAAAGTGGGTCAGTACGGAAAAATATTCGCACATATCGGCCTAAAAAGAACTAGTTTAATTTCAAAATAAATTAGATATATTTGCATCGAGGGCACTTTAGTAGTGGAAAGGAGTAGGGATGGCAATCGGGTCGGGTCGGGTCGGGTCAACCAGCGACCCGACCGCGACCCGCTCGAATAACCCAACCCGCAAAACGGTAGTTCGGGTTCAGGTCGAACCCGTGAACAGTAACGGATCGACCCGGGTCACGAAAATATCGAACCGAACCTGGTGAACCCGGCCTGCAAACCCGCTAAAACTACCCCAACCCGCCTGCCAACCCGCGGGTCGACCCGCAGGTTGCGAACCGTTTGACCCGAACGGGCCAAACGTTCGACCCGCCCCAGGTCGACCTTTGACCCGCGGGTCCAATGGGTCGCAAGCGTGCCGTTGGGCATTGTACAACAGAGAGCGACAGCAGCAACAGCTCTTAAAGCCGTTTTGATGGATGTTTTGTTTTTTTTTGTTTTTTTTTTATTTTTACCCTATAAATACCCTCCAAAACCCCATCAAAAAATTCACACCTTACTCTCTTACTCTCTCTACTATTATTACTTATTTCTAAGTAATTTGTGAACAATTGAAGTATTGAACAAACAAGTCTTCAAGACATATACACGATCAAATTCTGATCGTATCGAAATCAAAATTCAACAATGTCTTCAACTCTTCCTCCAAGTGATCAAGTCTTCAACTCTCCTCCAAGCTCTCCTCAACTCTTCAATTCTGGATTTGAGGATTTCTACTTCTACTTCTATTCTTATTTTTACGGATTTTTTTATATACGCGTATCCACGATGAATGGTATCAAAATTTCATACCTCTCTTCTTCTTATTTTATTTTTTTTATAGTTATAATTTTTCGTATCTTAACAATTTGTTGGTTTTTTTATCTTCTCTCTCTCAACCCTCTTATTTTCTAGATTTTTTTTGTAACTCATCGCTCCTACATTTTGTAGTTCTTTTTACATACATTACTACATTATGTCTAGATCACGCGGTAGCGGTCGTAGCCAGAGTGGGCAAGATTCCACTGGCACTTTCCGTAGGCCACCAATTGTCCCACTTAGTGAGCCCGCCCAAGAGTACCATGATCCTCCTACGCAACAATAAGGTACACACGATGAGTTTGTAGGAGACATACAATTAGAAGAAGAAGAACAACAACAACCAACCGAAACAACACAACCCCCTAATGGTAGGCAGAGGGAAAAGTAGTGATTGGCATAAATTTTACGATTTTATCCCGGACGAAGAAACTCCGGGTATAGGTTTGAAAGTTTGTAAAACATATTCTAAGCAATACAAATTCAAGAGGGGTGATGGCACCGGTACAATTAAGCGACACATCCTAAATAACCATAAAGACCTTCTTGTTGACCTACCCGGCCAACAAAAAATCCACCCTAGGACCGGTCTAGTTGATAGCCACCATTATGATCCCGATCTTGTTCGTCGGGAAATGATCCGATTAGTAATAAAGGAAGAGTTATCATTTTCCTATCCCGAGAGTAGGGACTTGAAAAGTTTTAATCAAATGGCCTTAAACCCTCATTTTAGAAGAACCCAAGAAATACTTATAAATCAGATTGTTTTAAAGTGTACAATGAAATGAAGGACACTTTGATTGCAATTCTATGGAGTTTAACTTGTAGAGTTAGTTTAACTTCGGATTGTTGGACGGGTGCCAATAATATTCCAATGATGGGAATAACCTGTCATTGGATTCATCAAAAAAGATTCATATCACTTGTCACGTTGCCCTATCCCCATAGTGGCGTTGAAATACCAAACGGTATTTTAGAAATTTGTGATGTTTTTCATATTCGCAATAAAAGTATGTGTATTAGTTTTGACAATGCATCTAACAACAATGCATCAATTAGTACTTTAAAATCTGCATTAAACCCTCCATCTGACAATATTTTTTATGTTAGATGTGCATATCATATTTTAAATTTATGGGTTCAAGATGCATTCAAAATAGCCGATCTATATATACTTAAAATTAGAAATTGTGTACATTTTATTGCATCAAGTGGCATCGTATTTCAAGAATGGAAAAATTGGTGTAGGATTTCAAATGTACCTTTTAGAAAAGTTACAAAGGTGTTAAACACCGATGGGACTCTACTTTTGACTTACTACATGTTGTTACTGAATATAAAGCATGTATAAATAATTTTTGTATCACAAAAAATATGCCTAATTTTGAAATGACTCCCACCGATTGGTTTTATGCCGAATCATTGTTGAAATTTTTAGTACCTTTTAAAATCGCAACTTTAAAATTTTCAAAATCATATGAATCTACTTCTGGTAGTATTTTTATTTCAATAGTTGCTATGATGCAAACTTTTAACGAAATGTTAAATGATGCTTTTGTTGGTGATATTGTAAAACCTGCATACAAAATTTTTTTGAAGTATTTTAATCCTCCTTCTATGTTGTTTTGTGTTGCTACCGTTATGGATCCTCGTGTCAATTTAGAAGGTACAAGAATTTGATTGAAATATTTTTTGCATTACTTAGGGAGGATGTAGAAAAAGAAATTGATTGCGCTTCTTTTTTAGTTAAATTTAAATCTATATTAAATAACTTGTATAATTATTATGATAGATCTTTTGCTTCTAGTAGTACAACTTCTGTAGTTAGCTCTTCTTCTGCTACTTCCAAAGGTAAGGGTAAGAGTAAATTTGACGCACAAATTCAATCCAAAAAATCTAGGACTAATCAACCAAATGAATTAAATTGGTATAACCAATAAGATTCTGAGTCTTCTACTTCTCCACTAGATATTTTACAATGGTGGAAAGACCATGAACACACTTATAGTATTCTTAAATATATGGCTAAAGATCTACTAACTACTCCTGTCTCTACAGTTGCTTCTGAAAGTGCATTTTCTTCAAGTGGCAGGTTTCTAACTGATTACAGGAATCGCTTAAAGCCCGACTCGTTAGAGATGCTCGTTTGCACAGAAGACTGACTGAAGGCTGAAGATAGGACACAAGGGAAAGCATTATCTATGTCCACAAGTGGGAGCAACTCACTAGAAGAATAACAATAACAACATCAATAGCAACCAAAATGAAGAATTCAAGACCACCAACAACAAGTCAACAACAACAAATTGAAGGCCATCAACTTGAAGATAATTGTAAATAGATTTAAAAAATTGTATTAAATATTTGCTTGTTATTTCAAATTAGAAAAATTAAAGTACATTGAAATTGTATATAAGAAATATGTTAGTGTATAAAACAAATTTGCGAAATCTTTATTTCTTATTAGAAACTGTGAAACTTGTATAACTTGAAATCATATGAATAATATTTCAATATTTTTTGGCAATTTCACTCTTTCCATCTAATTATTATTATTATTACGATTTTTAATGTTTATTATTATTATTATTATTATTATTATTATTATTATTATTTTAAGTTTATAAAAAAAATTTTTAAAAAAAAACCTATCTAAACGGGCCAACCCGCGACCCGACCCGTACCGACCCGGATTGGACCAGAAAGAGTTTACGGGTTGGGCGGGTCGCCATTTGCCCTCTTCGACCCGGCCCGGTTAAGCCTCCAACCCGACCCGAACCTGCTCAAGTCAACCTCCAACCCAGGTGGGTCCGGCCCGACCCAGCCCGGTCGACCCGAATGCCATCCCTAAAAAGGAGTGAGGTGATATTAATCCTTGTGATATCCTTGGTTCGATTGATGAGATCAAAGTAACTTCTGTGAGGGATGCATTCTAGAAGATTAATTTCTGCACGCTGACCAATCAAGTAAGCAGGGAAAATTTGCTGATCGAACGTCATCTTTTTCAATAATCATGTTGTTTCAGCAGACCCTATTATTGATGCGAGACCCTATTATTGATGCGAGAGTTGTACAATAAGAGCCTTGCAGTGTTCTTCCCTTTTATTTTGATTAACAGGAAAAGAAGGAAAATAAATGTATCGCATAATATATATTTATAAAGCTCTTATTGCCGGTTTCAAGCGACAAATGAGCTTGCACTGTAACATAAGAAACATGTTTGCAAAGCTGCAGATAACAAACAACACCATGCCACACTTGCAATCATAACAACCTTCCAATGCCAAAATCATAACAGCCTTTCAATGCCAAAAAGATGATATAGACTCTGAGATCACTAGTTCCAAATCTTTGCACACTTAGAAAGCACTTTTGACACCAAGAAGCTGAAAAATCATAACAGCAATGTACTGAGACAATTTGACACCAATGCGGCCATTGTTTACATTTACAAAACTAAATAGGAATTTAAACAATTAACTTGGAACAATTGTATAACCAAAAAATTATGGTCGTAAATCAAAACAGTAGCTGCCCTTCGTGGTGATCACACGATACAGTATTCCGATTAGATGCTCCCTTAACTTAAGATACTAGAGCCAGGAGGAAAACATTCTGGAAGTCAACAAGCTGCACTAACCTCACAAAATAATGAACAACGCTTACATCTAGAATTTTTTTCCCAATCAAAGCATACATGTAGATGAGGAGAGAAAATTTGGCAAATGAACTTTGGTTTTAATCAATCTTGACAGATGAGTAGATGAGCCTCGTGAACCAAAAGCATGCATAGAACCCAATAGTCCCCGTGAGCACGAAGAACGCATAAGAAGCAATAAGCATGTAGCCAAAGTACAACATCCCTGATACTGGCTTTGTAATCTCCAGTTTTGTGAAGAAGTAAAATGTAGCATACAGGAAGAGATAGAGTGCAGAGGAACCTGATGTCAAATAAGATCTCCACCACCATAAGTAATCCTCGCTACAGAGCTGGAAGTAGCAGAGTACGATTGTGATCTCGGCACACGTGATGATGAGAATGATAAAGACCAAGAAGAGGAACCCAAAAATGTAGTAGAATTGCTGAAGCCAGATTGAAGTTAAAATGAAGAAGAGCTCAATGAATACTGCTCCAAAAGGTAAGATTCCTCCAATGAGTATCGAGAAAATAGGGTTCATATACCAGGCTTGTTCTGGAATTTGTCTGGGGATTTTGTTCGTTTTCACAGGGTCCTCAATGGCTGGCTTCTTGAAACCAATGTAACCTCCTACAAACACTAGAGGAACTGATATACCAAACCAAAGCAATACGAGGGCGAACATGGTACTGAAAGGAACGGCTCCGGAGGATTTCTCTCCCCAGATAAAGGCGTTCAATACGAAGAAGATGACAAACACGATACCAGGGAACGTGAAAGCAGTTTTCAAAGTGATTTTCTTCCATTCGGAGCCTTTAAACATCTTGTAAATCCGCGACGAGGAATACCCAGCGAAGATGCCCATGAAAACCCAGAGAAGAACCATGGCCGTCATGAGTCCTCCGCGGTTTGAAGGGGAGAGGAAACCAAAAACAGCAAATATCATGGTGACTAATAGCATACCGAAGAACTGAACTCCAGTACCAACGTAGACGCATAGAAGATCGGAGTTGACAGGGGGTCTGAACACGTCGCCATGCACTAGTTTCCAACCTGTCTCTTCCTGTGCTTCTTCTTGGGTTTCGAGTTGGTTGTATTTGGAGATATCTCTGTATAGCGTTCGAAGCATGATCATAGCGACCATGCCGGAGAGAAAGAGGACAATCATCAGAGAGTTGACAATGGAGAACCAGTGGATTTGATCGTCGTTCATTAGAAGATAAGTGTCCCACCTAGATGCCCACTTCACATCACTCTCCTGATAAATGAAACACAAGCAGATGACATATTAGTATCAAATCACACTAAATTCTGCAATACACTTTTCAGGTTCTGTATGTTAGTTTATTATGTTCTTTTTTATCAACTTATTCGAGTATTTACTGTTTCGATGTTAGTATATTCTGCTCTTGTTTTTAAAATTTGTTAGAATATTTACCCGTTTCAATGCTTAAAGATCAGTACCTTTTTTACCAATTTATCTAAAGCATAGAGTAATACATGCACGAATATGATCTATGTGGATGGTGAATTTAGACCATTAGATTTAAATCCAACTATAAATGGATAGATCATATAAGTAAACTAGGTTTGCCCGTTGACACGTGCCTACGGCACGTCTTCAGCACGGTGCATCTTGTTTGATCACATAAAATAGTTTTGGAAGTCTAGCAAATTAATTGAAGTAGCAAACATAAAGCAAAAAACATAATATATGGTTTTTTTGAATTATTTTTAAAGTTGTTAAATTTTTAAATTTTTTAGTTTTTTAATTTTTAATTTTAAAAAAATTTAAAAATTTTTTATTTTCGTAATTTTTTGAATAGAGGGAAGGAGAAAGAGAGAGAACAAAAAAATAATTAAATAAATATAGGAGTTGTTTTGGGTGGGGGATTTGAATTTGAGTTTTGGGGGAAAAATATGTTTTGTGAGGTTAGATCTAGGCCTTTGATTTTTGGGGAATTGAAGGAGAGCCACTTGATAGCTTTCTTTGTGTTTTATTATATAGATACTTACTAATCTAAAAGTCCAGAAAGCAAAATATATAACTCTATACAGTAACCATAAATCTTATTCTAAGTAATCCCTCCGTTCCCCAAATGCCTCTTACACCACTCTTTCATGCCTCATTCTCACATGAGTTTACCTCATATTGCCCACTCCAGATAATGATGCAAGGAAAACAAAGACAATCAAGACCTAGTGCAGAAATGAGCTAGACATACCACACCAACTCTTCAAGTTGGGTGCCGAATGTTGACACAAACAAATATCTGGCATGTCATATATGTATCTGGTTTTTGTGCCAAATGCATGTTTGGTAGAGAGGGGGAAAAAACCATTTTGAACCAGCAGTCCATTGTATGACATATACATACATGCCTATGGATGGAGGATTGTCTTCAAGCAAATTCTTCAGAGAATTTTTTTAAAAAAAGACGTGATCAAGAAATGCTAAATCCAATAACCTCGGCAAGGAAAGAGATATTACTGCACTTCAACTTAGGACTGTATTAAAATCTTGTATATATTTTTTAAAATAGCCAAGATTTTTAATATGTGTCGTGTGTTTATCCATATCTCCCTCCAAATATTGTAGTGTTATAAAACTGACCATTTATAGATTGCCATTGGATAATTCAAACATAACTGATCGGCCAAACATAATACTCCTGATGCTCTTTTATTTTCTTTCCTTCATCATTCTCCTCTTTTTATCTACCTTCTTTTCCCAGTGCCATTCTTCCCTTTCAAACAAACACCATTCTACTGTGAAACTCTTTATCTTCCTCCTAAAGAAAACCATCTCCAATTATATTTAGCTATAGGTAGCGAATACCAGAACTCTGCATCTCCCTCTCCAATTAACCTCCTTGCTGCACCCCTTCCCTCCATTATTATTTCTGGCTAGAAAATATCCATGACCCAATTTCTATGAAGATAAATACAAGAGGAAGCACCAACTTGACATTTAATTACCTAGCCACCGACATCAAACAAAAATGATTTTAAAAAAAATCTATACACATATTTCTGATCCCTATTATGCCAGATTTAACAAACAATAGGGAAATATCTTCAAAAGTTTTCACAAAGATGAATTCACAATAACAGTACTTAAAGCTACCGCAAATAAGCAAGAACAAGAAGCCATCATAAATTATGGAGAGATGCATGCAACTAGAATATAGGTGCTCAGCTTGGTTATATATGATATTATTAGCCACATATAGTTAGTTTACATACCTGAAACTCAACATCATATGTGAATATAATATCCTTCTTCTCTTCCACCTCCTGTGGAGAATCAGAACTGACAACTGTTCGCTTTGCATGAGGGTCACATGTGATAAGCCGAGTCTTATCCCCCTTCCACTCTCCTTCATACTGATGCTTAACACTACACAATTAATGTGTAAGAGTTATACACCAAAGACAATGTTGCTGATAAATCTATATAAATTCAATTTTGGAGGATCAAAAAGAGAACCTGAATGGTTTGACCTCAAACCCCACTATCCTTGCAAGGTCCAATTGTGCATCCTTGTGATATTTCACAAGAAAGGATAGATGATTGTTGATAAAGTACCTCTCGTCCTTGCTCTGCATAGCCGATGAAATTTTTAGTAAAGGCATTTATCAATATAAAGCATTTGCAACATAAGTTTCAATAACAATATAAGTGTCATTGTACTTACTCCAGAATATTGGCCTTTTACGCCAACGTGAAAGCCATTTTGGTACAACGTAGAAGCATCTTGATCAAGCCTTTTGAAAGGGACAACTAATGGTAGATTGTCAAGGATCCTGTACAATGTCAAGTCAACAAAAAATGTTAGATCAATGGTGCATAGTAATGTATCATGTAAAGCTTCCAGGGCACCGACCCAGGTTTGTTTAATCAGGTGTCTTACATATTAACCCGGTACTCATCGTCTATCTTTTCTTTAAGGTCCTTTGTGTCTTTTTCATTGAGAGTTATCTTGCAAATGATGTGGCACATCTGAGGTTCTCTCATCTCAAACTGGAAAAGAGAGGCAATTCGAAGATTAGAATAAAACGGCTAAAGATAATCAGCACAATAAAATGGAAAGCAAATATTAAATGGCATCTAACCACATAGGGAGAGTTTTCAATGCGATCACCACGAAGAACTTCACCAAGATTTTCTGCACTGTCAATTATAGTATCTGGCTTGCAGTAAGGTAGAGAATAATAGGAATACGGGAGCTGTGTCTTTGTAGAAGTCAGTTTGTTCACTTTCACCATTAGTGGATCTTTCTGCAAGCCAAAAACTTGCACAACTCAGTAGTAGAAAACTAGAATTATGAAAAAAGAACAAATTATAACTCATTAAGATTTAAGAGCATTGTCATTAGCACAACAAAAGCGATATTCATTGAAAAATTCTCTGTGTATTAAAAGACAGGAAAATACTTCGGGGCCAAGGATAAAAGGTCAATGCCGCTTAGCTAAATCAGTACCTCCTCGCTCTCTCGACAAACAGGAATAAAAACAAGACAACAACGGTCATCAAGTACTCCTACGATAGTCTTTACCAAATATACAAAGAACAAGAAAGAAAAACTTTAAATGAAACAAGAAGAACAAAATAAGGTTAGAAAATCAAGTATAATTCAGCTTTCAAGTACTATATTTGGTAACAACTTCTCCATAAAGAAAGTATGTTTTAATGCCTTGAGGATGCACAGACTAAGAGATGCTCTATAATTCCTCCTCCACCACAATAAGAAGGGAATAATTGGGGAGATATCCCCATTATTTAGGATTTGAATTTAAGATGACTCTCATTTGATTATCTTTAAATCAGGTATACAGTAATCTAGTTACCATTTTCATTTATCTTGATCAGGCAAGATGACACTAGCAAATTTATTTTCGTTATTTAAAGTCCAATGAAAGCTATGTGCTTTGGGCTATGTACTATATCTTCTTCTTCCTCCTTGTTTTACACCACAATGACATTAGAAGATTTCCATAAGTCTCCGAAGTCACCATAGGACCCACTAAAATTCAGAAATTTTTAAAACAATTTCAAATTTAGATACAGAGATAGATATTAATTTCACAATTGCTGGAAGTATATATACATTGTTACTTCACATCAAAACCATTAAATAATCAGACAGATAAATCAATAAGGAATCCCCTTTTACTCTTCTTCTCACTAGCAAACTCACTGGAAACATACTCCTCAATCCGAAATAACAAGATCTTTTTGTTTTGTTACTTTCCCATCAAAACCAAAAAAGAAATTGTGTAGACTAGTTGGTCCTTACTCCTAAATAGGTACTTCATAAAGGAGTGCCCCCTTTTTCTCTTCTTCCTATTATATTGGCATTGAAAGGAAGATGGATTAAACACCTTCATTACTTGGACACACTGTTTTCATTTTTCCTCATTTTCTTTGAACCATTTTATCTCTCATTGCCATCATTTTCCTCATAAAATCATGCAATACTAGTTTTGCTAGGAAGTTCTCCTTAAACTCCTATTCAAGGGTTACATTTAGATTTCAAAAGCATTGGGACAACAAAAGATTTAGAGGAAAGCTAATTGCAGTATTGTACTACACTTTGTGGATGATTGCTGCAGTACTAAGAGGCAAAACATGAAGCCCCCAAGAAATTAGAAGTGTAAGTTACATGCAAGGTTTTAAATCCCAGATCTCATACTCATCTTGGCAATGGGTTTCTTATCTCGAAAAGGAGGTGTCGGAGGAAATCTCGGGGAGATGGTATCATATCAAGCATTCATATCGGACACTCAATAAACATATTTAAATAACTATATACAAAAGATTAGATATTCTAGATGTCACCTATCGTATAAAATAATGTATAATGCAAGTAAAGACATGAATCAAGTAAAGACACTCAATAAACATATTTAAATAACTATATACAAAAGATTAGATATTCTAGATGTCACCTATCGTATAAGCAAGAATGCAATATAACTATACTTGAATTTTATGTTCATTGGAAAAGAAAAGGAAAATATACATTTTTGAAGTACGGGGATGGGTATCAGGTCCAAAAAACAGGTTTATTTCAAATTCTAGCCAAAGAATAAAACAAGCCAAAATAACAAAAATATGAGGTTGTATTATCGGGTGATATTTTCCTATCACCGCCGCCATCTTGGAAAAATTTTCATAAACAATATTTTTTTCGTCTAAAATATAGGTTCTCATCTCGGCAATCAAGGGACGAGATGAAGGACACAAGAAAAAAATGGTTACACGGATTCCACACTTTTATGTCCATGAAAATAAAGAATTTTTTGCAGTACTAGGCTACTTTTTGAAACTTTTTGCGATTTTAGGGCACATCCCAAACTATTAGCAATTTTGGCTAACAAGTGTCACGTCAGCAGCGGCCGCTATTGGGAATAGCGGCCTCTTCATAGCGACCACCACATTGGACTCCCACACTTGGCAGATTTGTATAATTGCAAACCACTTGGAGTAACTGAGGTCGCTATTGTCAATAGCGATCTTGTATAACTAAGGTCGCTATTCCCAATAGCGACCTCAGGTGAGCCTAAAAGCGATTAGGTCAACCTGTAGTCGTTATTGGGAATAGCGACCTTAGTTATACAAGGTCGCTATTGACAATAGCGACCTCAGTTACTCCAAGTAGTTTGCAATTATACAAATCTGCCAAGTGTGGAAATCCGATGTGTTGGTCGCCATTAAGAGGTCGCTACTGACAATAGCGACATCAGTTACTCCAAGTGGTTTGCAATTATACAAATCTGCCAAGTGTGGAAATCCGATGTATTGGTCGCTATGAAGAGGTCGCTATTCCCAATAGCGGCCGCTGCTGACGTGGCACTTGCTAGCCAAAAGTGCTAATAGTTTGTTAACGGGCCTAAAATCGCAAAAAGTTTCAAAAAGTAGACTAGTAATGTAAAAAATTCAAAAATAAAAGTAGTACATGGAAAATAGTACACTAATCATTTTCCACCGGATTATCTCCTCCCGAAGTCACATCACGTGAAGTGAGCAAGACTTTCCATCTACTCCGAGTCAGTGTTCTCTACAACAGATCCACACAGAAAGAATCATTCCCCACCACTCTTGTCAGTGTTTTCTAGGTAAATCAGCTAGCATTCACAAATCCATTACGCACATCTACACTACAACATTCCTAAACCATGTCACTTTATCTCCGATACAACCTACACAATCCGTACAGTACAAACACTCAACCACCAATTCCTCTCACAAATCATTCACAAATCTGATACGAGCCAAATCAGTAGCCATGGTAGAGATTGAAAATCATCAAGGAAGATTGCAGCTGTTGAAGGAAGAGTTGAGTATCTGATATGTCAGTTGAGAATGTAATAGAGAATAGTACTGGGTTTAAATGTTAAATGTAAGCTGAACCGGTATCAATAGATACTGATCGTTGGATGTAAAGAGGAGAAGTGTGGACTGTAGATCTCTGTGGGTCCCACTTTTGTAACCGCTGTAACCAACTGTCCAAGAGTGCGCATAGCGCATGGTTCTATAAATAGAAGGGTTGATCAGTTCAGCTGATCAACCAGAGTATTCATGACACTTCTTCTTCTTCAATCCTTCTCCAATTCTTGAATCTTTCTTTTCCTCAACCTCTCATTCTTCCCAATCTTGATCCTAAGTTCCTGTGAGTCTTGATAATGGCAAAGAACAAAACCAAAGGCGCATCAATGGTATCAGAGCCGGTTGATTCTGCAGCTGGTCTAGAAGAGGAGATTCCACAAGATCCTGTCGATGAAGGAATTCTGGGTTTCGCACCAGAATTAGAATGGCAGAGGAGCTATCAATTCTTGAGTGATAGAGTCGTTAATGTGGAACATCAGATGAAGGACGTGATCTCGCAAGTTTCTCAAATTCCCTTGATCCTAGCACAATTGCAGCTCTTGACTCAGAAAATGGGTGAAGGTCGATCTAATCAAGAAACCGCAGAGGTTCAGGCCTCATTAAAATTCAATGGTGAGCAGAATTCTAACCTTGAAACTGATAGGAGAGAGAACTTGATGCATTCTCCTAAAAATAGAGGATTTCTTGATGATAGAAGTGCATTTGGGGAAAAAAAATTTTCAAAACCTCCAAAATTAGATGTGCATTCTTTCTCTGGGAATGGGGATATCCTCAATTGGATCTTTCAGATCGAGCATTACTTTGAAATCTATAAGATTCCAGCAACTGAGAAAGTCAGAGTAGCATTTTTTTTTCTTAAAGAAGAGGCAATCCAGTGGTGTCGTTGGTTTCTTATCAACAACGATGGTATGGTAACTTGGAAAGAATTTAAAGAAGGCATTTGTAATAGATTTGCACAGGGTATCTACGAAGATGCAGCTAAAACCTTATGTAGGCTGGAACAAACTTCTACAGTTTTGGATTACCAGATCAAATTTGAGAAATTGCAATGTTTAGTAAAGGGGGTAAGTGAACCATATCTTGTACAACAATTTGTGAGTGGGCTTAAAGTGGAACTGCAACATGATGTGGTGATGGCAGAACCACAGTCCTTGGGAGAAGCCTTCAGAGTAGCATTGAGATTTGCAAAGAAACTCAATTCCCTCAAACAGTTTTATAAACCTTCCTATAGAACAAGTTACAAGAGTCCATCATCTGGTTTTCCTTCTTGGTCTCAGCAGTCGCAATCAGTTGCTCACACACAGCCTACTAATACCAATACCAATTTTGTTAGCCCTGACAAACCTATTTTGAAGAAGTTGTCTCCTAATGAGGTATAGGATAGAAGGAAGAGAGGGTTATGTTTTCATTGTGATGAGAAATACATACCAGGTCATTTGTGCAAAACAAAGTCATACATGTGTATAGAAGGAGAATGGGATTTGCTTAGTCTACAGGAAGATGAGGAATTAAATCAGTTGTTGTTAGAAGATGAGAATATCGACATTAAAACTACCACAGATCATCATCTCAATGCTGCATCGTTGAACTTTGGTGTCAATCCTGAATGCCTAATCCTTAAGGCACAGTTAAGAGGGGTGGATGTGCATGTGTTGGTTGACAGTGGAGCTACACATAACTACATTGACCCTTTCATTCTTCAAAGGGTTGGATTGTCACTCTCAGTTAAGCAAAGTTTCAATGTCAGAGTTGCTGGAGGAAAAGAAGTAGAAGGGAGCGGGTTGTGTTCTAATGTGCACTTGCATTGTCAGGGATATGAGTTTATAGATGATTTTTTAATATTTCCCATTGGTGGACATGATGTGGTTATTGGAGCAAAATGGATCAAGCAAGTATCTGAGGTTACTATCAACCTAATGCAAAAGCAATTGAAATTCAAACAGGAGGGCATTAGTTGGGTTTTGCAGGGTTTAAAACCAAGCCCAACCACATTGTTATCTGATAAAGAAGCAAATAAGATTGCAATGCAAACACACAGGGGTTTTTTACTATATTTGATATCTGATAATACAGATTCCCAGACTTCATTTGCTGCTCAAACTACATTTGAAGAAGCTTATCAAGCATCAGACCTTCATGAATTGTTAGAGTTTCAAGAGTTGTTTGATGAACCAAAGGAGCTGCCACCTGCGAGGTCCTGCGACCACCAAATACCTTTAGAAAGCAACTCCAGACCTGTTTGCATAAGGCCATACAGGTACTCATTTGAGCAGAAGAATGCAATTGAGGAAATTGTTGAGGATATGTTGAAACAAGGTATCATCAGACCAAGCAATAGCAACTACAGCTCACCAGTGGTTCTTGTTAAAAAGCATGATGGATCTTGGCGGTTTTGTGTGGATTATAGATCCTTAAACAAGCAAACAATCAAAGATAAGTATCCAATTCCCATTATTGATGACCTACTAGATGAACTACATGGATCTAGATTTTTTACCAAACTAGATCTTAGGTCTGGATACCATCAGATACGTATGAACAAGGATGATATCTCCAAAACTGCATTTAGGACTCATAGTGGGCATTATGAGTTCTTAGTCATGCCTTTTGGCTTAAGTAATGCTCCTTCTACATTCCAATCACTTATGAATAATATTTTCCGACAGCATTTGAGAAAATTTATTCTAGTTTTCTTCGATGACATTCTGATTTTTAGCAATTCCTGGCAGAATCATTTAGAGCATCTCAAGGAAGTTTTTTTGATACTCAAAAAGAATCAGCTATTTGTCAAGAGGTCCAAGTGTTCATTTGGTCGAAACGAAGTGGAGTATTTGGGTCATGTAGTATCTGATAAAGGGATTGCTGTTGATCCGAAGAAGGTAGCTGCGGTACAAGAGTGGCCAGTGCCACAAAGTGTTAAAGCATTGAAAGGATTCCTTGGCCTTACAGGTTATTACCGAAAATTTATCAAAGGATATGGTGCAATTGCAGCCCCTTTGACAGAATTAACTAAAAAGGAAGGCTTTAAGTGGAGTGAAGAAGCTACTGTGGCTTTTGAAGAACTTAAAAAAGCCCTGATCACAGCGCCAGTATTGCAACTTCCAGATTTTAGTGAAACATTCATTATTGAATGTGACGCTTGTAAAGTAGGAATTGGAGCTGTTCTCTTACAGAAGAACCATCCTATTGCGTATATTAGTCAAGGGATCAAGGGAAAATGCTTGCATTGGTCGGCATATGAGAAGGAGATGCTTGCTATATTGTTGGCAGTTAAAAAGTGGAAGCAATACCTCTTTGGGAGGAAGTTTATTATTCGTACAGATCATAAACCACTCAAGTATATGCTGGATCAGAGATTATCAACAGAGGCTCAACACTATTGGTTGGTTAAGCTCTATGGGTTTAATTTTGAGGTGGAGTACAAGAAAGGAAGTGATAATGTACCAGCTGACAGACTTTCTAGAAGAGATTTTGACTGCTACCTAGTGCAACTGTGATCTTTACACCCGGATTGGTGGAATGATATTTTGAAGATGAATGAATCTGATCCATATTTCACAAAACTTGCTAGTAAAGCTTTGGGAACTAACAATAGTAAGTTTTCTGCAGTGAGGGGAGTGTGGTATAAGGGTACCAAAGTAGTACTAAGTCCAACATCAAACCTTAGAAAACTGATGATTTTTGAACATCATGACACGCCTAAAGGAGGTCATTCGGGGTATGATAAAACTCTTCAGAGGCTTCGCAGGTCATTTTGGTGGGAAGGGATGAAAAGAGATGTTCAAAGATATGTGCAGGAATGTTCCATTTGTCAAACAAGCAAGTATGTTTGCCGATCACCTGCGGGATTATTGCAGCCACTTCCAATACCTGCTCAGATATGGGAACAAGCCAGTATGGATTTCATCGAAGGCCTTCCTCTCAGTAACAGATATGCAGTCATTTTGGTAGTTGTCGATAGATTGAGTAAGTATGCTCATTTTTTTCCCATCAAACACCCTTATTCAGCAACTTCAATCATACAAGTGCTCAATGAAGGCATTTTCAAATTATATGGGATGCCTATATCTATTGTCTGTGATAGAGGGGCTGTGTTTACAAGCCATCTTATGAAGGAGACACTTAAATTGCAAGGAACAAAGCTTCATTACTCCACTGCTTACCATCCGCAAACAGATGGTCAAACGGAGGTTGTGAACAGATGTCTGGAGACATATTTGAGATGTTTTTGTAGTCTCAAACCTGCGGATTGGAGTAGATGGTTACCATGGGCAGAGTATTGGTATAATACTTCCCACCACAGCTCAATTAAGTCCACTCCTTATCAGATTGTCTATGGTAGAAACCCTCCCACACTGTTGTCCTATATTCCTCATACTGCGAAAAACCCTCAGGTGGAAGAAGCATTACTGGCAAGAGATGTTACCTTACAATTGCTCAAGGATAATTTGAAAAGAGCACAAGATAGGATGAAGAAGCAAGCTGATACACACAGACTTGACAAAGAATTTCAAGTGGGGGATTTGGTGTACGTTAAGCTGCAGCAATATAGACAAATTTCGGTGGCAACAAGAGCTGTAAAGAAGTTATCTCCGCTGTACTATGGACCATATGCAATCAGTGAGCGGATTGGATCAGTAGCATATAAGCTGGATTTGCCCACAGAGTCAAAAATTCACCCTGTTTTTCACATTTCACAGCTAAAAAAGCACTTAGGTCCACAGGTGGAAGTACAAAGGAGTGTTCCAGTTCCTATTTCTCAGGCCTTGCTCGAACCAGAGGAAATATTGGATCGACGAGTTGTAGCAAAAGGAAGGAAATTGGTGTCGGAGGTGCTAATAAAATGGCGACATCAAGATGCTAATTGTGCAACTTGGGAACCCTATTGGGATCTAGTACGCAGATTTCCTCTCTTCGACCTTGAGGCAAGGTCTCAAATTAGGGGGGTGGAGTTGATACGAGCCAAATCAGTAGCCATGGTAGAGATTGAAAATCATCAAGGAAGATTGCAGCTGTTGGAGGAAGAGTTGAGTATCTGATATGTCAGTTGAGAATGTAATAGAGAATAGTACTGGGTTTAAATGTAAAATGTAAGCTGAACCGGTATCAATAGATACTGATCGTTGGATGTAAAGAGGAGAAGTGTGGACTGTAGATCTCTGTGGGTCCCACTTTTGTAACCGCTGTAACCAACTGTCCAAGAGTGCGCATAGCGCATGGTTCTATAAATAGAAGGGTTGATCAGTTCAGCTGATCAACCAGAGTATTCACGACACTTCTTCTTCTTCAATCCTTCTCCAATTCTTGAATCTTTCTTTTCCTCAACCTCTCATTCTTCCCAATCTTGATCCTAAGTTCCTGTGAGTCTTGATAATGGCAAAGAACAAAACCAAAGGCGCATCAAAATCTCGATCACCAATCCATCTAACAAATCAACAAACATATCCACAGCTATAAACACTACAAAATAAGAAACAACCAAACCGACACAAAAACGAAACCAGATCTGAAGATTCCAAAATTTCAGATCCAATATCCAAGCAACTCCTCTGACAACGACACAACAGTTGCCATTACCCTGCACGAATTTCAAATCGATCGCACAAAAAACTACTGGAACTAGATTGGAACGCATCAAAAGCTAAGGGTTTCGAAAACGCGACCTGTTGGAAGTCTGCGGGGGCGACGCCGGGGAGGTAGAAGGCGCAAGCTGGGGCGGCGGCCAGCACGATCGCCATGGCGGCGATCGGGATCCACAGAGATCGAGCGATCTCCATTTTCGAAGAGTTAGGGTTTCTCAGATCTGAAGCAAAATTCAGAAAGAAGAAAAAGAAGAACGAAGATAACGAGATCCGACTCTTCTTTACTCGTCGCTCACTTGTTAATTAAAATTAAATATATAAAATGAATATATAGAAGTTAGTTTGGGGTAGTATATAAATTGGGAGTTGTTGGTTTCTCTATACGGAAGTTTTTACGGAGCATTCTATGCGGTGGGACGGGATGGTGAATGTGGACGGTTGAGATTTGTTGGATGAAGGATTGGTTTGTTTAGAAGTAACTAGTATAATGTACGTGCGATGCATGCCCAAAAAAAGTATAATCATTAAATTAAATAAATTGCCCACAAAACAAAAAAAAAGATAATAAATTATTTAACAATTAAGCTATAATAGTCTAGTTATTTGCCGGCATGCGATGCACGCATCTAATAATCTCTAATCTTCTTTAATATAATAATGGAAGAGTTGGAGTTATCATTTGTAGACATTTAACCATCTAATCTCACTCATTCATTTTAAGTGGAGTTATATTAACCAATTATTTACTCAACTGTTGTTAGTTATCATAGTACCCTCAAAGTTCAAATTTATTTACGACATAATTATTTACAAAAGTGTCACATATAAAATAAAAGTTTGTATCACTATAGATAATTTGTCAAAAGTATGTAATAAGGAAAGGGAGGTCTCAGGTTCAATGCCAAATTACATTTTATTATTTACAATATATAAAAATAAAAAAATTAGAACGTGCATCGCATGTGCAGAATACTAGTCTTATAAATGAGAGAGTTGGGGTTGTTATTTGTATACATTCAAACATCTCATCTCACCCATTAATTTTTAAGTGGGAGTTGTATGAACCATTCATTTACTCAACTGTTGTTAGTTACCATAATACCCTCAAAATTCAAGTTTATTTATGACATAATTATTTACAAATGTGTCACTCATATAAAATAAAAGTTTGTACCAGTAGGGGTAATTTTTAAAGAGTATGTGATGAGTAATGGGAGGTCTCAGGTTCGAAGCCAGATTACATCATATTATTTACTATTTATATATATATAATCTGCACGTGCATCGAACGTGCAGATTACTAGTGAATATGAAAGGAGAGCAAAATGAGGAACTCATATTTCTTAGCATGTGCAGTACGCACATTTTCATAAAATTTTTAAAACAAAACAAAACAACAGCCCAAACCTATAAATCTTGTACTTAATTTCTAGAACTGTGCTTTGCTTATTAAGTGTTCGATGAAATGCCAATGTAGCATGCAAGATGTTTATGAAAAATGGTTTTGAGAAATTTTGTTTAACTAAATCAATTGTATATATATGTGTTGTATGTATTAATTTCTGAAACCCTAATATACTACCTCATTTTATATTCAATTTTTAATTTGTGTTTTTGATCCCAAAATTTGAATTTTGGGAAGAGTACGGGTTGAAGATAAGGATGATTGCGGTATCTAGTCCAATGATGAGATTTTGTAAGAAGGTAAGTGGTGGAGAGCAGGGTGGGGTGGACGGAGAGGTGGGGGAGGATGTTGGAGAAGGGGACGTCACTGCGGTGAAGGACAGCGAAGATGCGGGAGATGAGGGAGAAGACGTCTGATAGGGCGTGGATTTGGGAGGGGGAAGGGAGGGAGGAAATGATCGAGATGAGGTGGGTCAAGGCCTAGGTGTTGCCGGTCATGCTGTACACAAAGGCTAGACTATGAGCATATTTTTTAGGGTAAATTTCACTAAACTATACTTTTGGAAGATGTAATTTCTCTGAGCTCTCTCACATGTTTTTAAAGTTCCATATAATTCTACAAGTCCATTAAAAAAAAATAGACTATGCAATTTGTACATGGTAACACTAGTCTAATATTATAATGGGAGAGTTGGGGTTTGTCATTAGTAGACATTCAACCATCTAATCTTAACCATTCATTTTAAGTGGGAGTTATATTAACCATTCATTTTAAGTGGGAGTTATATTAACCATTCATTTACTCAACTGTTGTTAGTTACCATAATACCCTCAAAGTTCGAATTTATTTACAACATAATTATTTACAAAGTGTCACTCATATAACATAAAAGTTTGTGCCACTATGGGTAATTTGTAAAGAGTATGTGATAAGTAAAGGGAGATATCATGTTCAAGGCTAAATTATGTCTGATTATTTACTATATACAAAAAAATTAATTAGAACGTGCTTCGCACGTGAAGATTACTAGTAATATTATAATGGGAGAGTAGGGATTGTCATTTGTAGACAACCTGTAATTTGTAGACAACTAACCATCTAATCTCATCTCTAATCTCTAATCTCTAATATTATAATGGGAGAGTTGGGGTTGTCATTTGTAGACAACCAACCATCTAATCTCAACCATTTATTCTAAAGTGGGAGTTATATTAAGCATTCATTTACTCAGTTGTTGTTAGTTACCATAATACCCTCAAAGTTCAAATTTATTTACGACATAATTATTTACAAATGTGTCACTTATATAAAATAAAAATTGATGCCACTATGAGTAATTTGTAAATAGTATGTGATGAGTAAATGGAAGTCACAGATTCCAGGCCAGATTATGTCTTAATATTTGCTTTTTTAAAAAAATTAGGACATGCATCGCATGAGCAGATTACTAGTACTTTTTAAAAGCTCCATTGTCTATGAATTACCTTTAGTACACTCCACATTAATTGCCCAATCCTCGACAAAACAGATTTTGTAACCCAAGATGTGGACATAAGATAGACTTGAATAGATTGAAGCACACTCTTGCTTAAAGTCACATGCCCTACAGGGTTCAGAGAATTAAATTAAATTAGAAGTATAGTAATTAAAAGTAGTCATTAACTTAAATAAATTGCCCATAAGAAAAGATATAGTAAATTATTAAGAAAGATCAAATTTTGAACACAAATAAAATCTTCTATAAGCAAATCCACTTGCAACAAAGATAACAAAAAAAAAGATTGAAGCATATTTACGTTAATCCAATCCAACCACTAAAGTAGAAGCAACATCAACCAACCAATTGTAAAACTAATGTGATTTCTTGACTTTCTCCTTTACAAATAAGTTTTCCTGCACAAAATAATTATAAGCATAAGTATATATATCATATAAAATATAGTTAACAAAGAGATGTAGTATACAATGTATGTTGATAATCTATTTCTAGATTCTGGATACGATTTCGGTCAATGTAATAATTTCTTGTAGTATTCTTACTTTCCAAGTTGTAATTTAGTTAAATTACCTTTCAAAAAATATTAATTTCAGCTTCCATGGAAGAGCTTTTCAAGTTTAAATCTTTTCTAATTTAAAATTTTGATTACAATATAAGGTTGTATAAGGATATCTGCTTTGTTAGAAATCTGTGAGCTATTGTTTTCCTCAAGCGAGAAAAAGACACACAAAAAATACCACAAAATGAGCATTAGAAATCTATAACCTGAATTATGTATCTATGGAATTGACCGTACTATATTTGTATTCCAATTACAGCAATCTCAACATCATAAATTTGCACCCAAATGTAGGCTATACCTCATTAAATTAAATAATTGCCCATAAGAAAAGATATAGTATATTATTAAGAAAGATCAAATTTTGAGAACAAATAAAATCTTCTATAAGCAAATCCGTTTGCAACAAAGATAACAAAAAGATAAAAATAGAAGCATACATACGTTAATCCAATCCAACCACTAAAGTAGAAGCAACAGCAACCAACCAATTACTAAACCAATATGATTTCTTGACTTTCTCCTTTACTAATTATAAGCATCTATATAATAAAACACAAAGAAAACTATCAAATGGCTCTCCTTCAATTCCCCCAAAATCAAAGGTCCAGATCTAACCTCACAAAACACATTTCCCCCCCAAAGTTTTTCCCTAAAACTCAAATTCAAATCTCCAAAACAACTTCTTTATTTATTTAATTATATATATATATAATAAAACACAAAGAAAGCTATCAAGTGGCTCTTATTCAATAAGGTTGAAATCAATGGTCCAGATCTAACCTCTCAAAACATATTTTCCCGCCCAAAAGTTTCCTCCCAAAACTCAAATTCAAATCCCCAAAACAACTCATTTATTTATTTATTTCTCTCTCTCTCCCTCTCTCTCGTTCTCTCTCTATTTATTCAGAAATTTATATTTTCAGATTTCGGATTTGTAAATTTTCAGAATTTTTATGCATTTTTTTATTCCTCATGTTACATTGAAAATAGCAAATATTTCACCAACGGTTAAATTTCATCATTTTCCACACTCAAAGTTCTAAGAAGTTGGATTTTACACCCCCATTTATAATTATTTTTCAATATATACTAATGGAAACATGGACTTTTATTTATAACTAATTATTGTCTTACTATTCAAACTTAAGCTACATAATTGTTGTTTTACTATTTACAAGACTTTCATATGTTGTATCGTTCCGAAGACGTGCCGTAAACACGTGCCCACGGGCAAATCTAGTAAATATATATATCATATAAAATGTAGCTAATATATAATATAAAATGTATGTTGATAATCTAATTCATTTTTTCCTCACAGTTATGCACAACATTATGTATATATATCTTAAGGTGTAAACTGGAAAAATCACGCACATTTAAATATCAACTTACCCTTTAATTTGAACTTTCATGACATTTCACCAATACATCCTTGTAGACAACATTTTTTGTAGGTATGCCTTGCCGACTTGCTAGATGTCAATTCTTGATTAAGAGTTTTGTAGTAGATCTGAAAACTCCCATGGAAAGAGCGACATATAATTGTCCATGACTAAATACGTGATCTGAAAAATTCACACCAACATATGGAATGATTTGTCCATGCGACTTGTTGATTGTCAAGGCAAAACTAAGCCGTACTAGAAATTGCTTCCTTATGAGTGTAAAAGGCATCCTTACATTTTCTGAAGGCTGAAAAGGGATCCAATGAATAAATACTCTTGTACCATAGTAATGACCAGTCACTATTTCTGCATCGATTAAGTTTAGAGAGAAGTTCTAACAAATTATCTCGTCCCATTGTAAAGAACAATTCTTGAATCAATATTTCTTAAAAGCATGACCGGAGTACCTATTTTTAGTGTCAACTTGTGTGGTGGAAGTCTCTAATGAGCAATATAATTTATATTTTCTTGCTGATATAAATTTTGTCGATCATTCTCAACTTCGTCAAATGAAAAATATACTTGTTCATCTCCAGGAAATAAACGTATTATATAATTATTAATTTGGTCAACAGATTGATTAGTTATTGTAAGCAAAACTCTCTCAGTAATATATTTTTTATCATGTGCATTAGAGCCCAATGAAGGAAAAATCATGTCAATAAAATTGTTTAATGAGTTTTCACCTTTCCATGGAACAACCATGTCCTCTGACATTCTAATCATTTCACTTTCAATATATGGTTCATTTCCATTGCCAATGTGAAGGAGAAAGTTGGAATAATCAGAATCCTCCTTAGCTCGCATATTTTCCACCAGCCAAACAACAATTACATCATTCCAAATTGTAAAGTTGACTATACATGTGTCAATAGTCTGTGTTTTTGTACCTTACTACACAGCTGAAAGAATCTGTCGAAAATCTCCACCCAAAATCACAACTTTTCCTCCAAATGGCAATTCATTTCCAATGATATCTTTTATTGTCTTGTTTAAAGCCTCAGAAGCATGACGATGAGTCATTGTTGCTTCATCCCAAATGATAGCACTCGAGAGACGTAAAAGTTTGGCCTCATTAGATTGGATAGAGATCATACATGACGAAGTTGAACATAACTTTATAGGAATCTTGAATCTTGAGTGTGTTGTACAACCTCCAGACATCATTATAGAAGCTATTCTTGAGGATGTCGTCGCTAATACAATATGACCTCTATACCGCAAAAAAGATAAAATGCTGCGGTAAAGAAATATCTTTCTAGTACCTCCAAGACCATCAAAAAAAAAAACTTTACTCTCCCCAACGACGGCTTCTGTGATATGATTGAATGCATATTTCTGATTCACATTAAGTTTTTTAATTGAAGACAAATCTTCATCAGCAATGGGTATGACTTCTCATCTTCTATCAGTTGCGGGATATCGACATCTTCATTAACATAGATTGCAGGTAAGACATAGTCATCAATGCTCTTGTCTTACTGGTTTAAGAGACTGTTGAGCTCTTTTAGCAATTGAACTTCACATAATCCTCTTAGTTTTCTTGAAGATGAATAGTCCTTGGACATATATAATTTGAATTGGTCCCAGGGTTGCCTTACTCCAACTAGCTCGCAATATATCAATAGTGTCGTAAAAAGTCTTCTTAGAGCTGATGGCATATGAGTGCTTCTAGAAGACAACTGTTGATGCTATTATCGCTTTCCAACAAACCCAACACCTCTGCTACTTGCTTAAATGTTGAATATCTAATCTCATTTACAGTAAGTAAGTGGTCAAATGATAATGAACTTCTAACATGATTTAGCAACATCCTTAAATAGTAGCGATCACCTTCTCAAGGAGAAATGACATATATCCTACCGATTTGATGAATATATTAATTTGTCTCTTACTCCATTTCTGTTCAGTGCTCTTCCACCTATGAAGAAATGTTTTAAAAGCGTAAATGCTATCAATAATTAAAAGCTTATATAAATGTTATCATTTGTTCCTTTCATAATTAAAAGATATATATTCTAAAATATTCAATTGACCGATGTATTCTATGAAGATTAAAAGTTATCAATAAAGATATATTCGAAGAATATTAAGCGAAATGTACAAAATGTTTCGATAATTCATACATGTAATGCTCTGGAAACTCTCAGTACAAATATTGTCTTGCTTTAGGTTCTTCATTTTTTTTAAAGAACTTTGTCATCATCATTTTCTTTGCATTCGATCATTAACAAGTACATTCTCAATTGACTGATAAGCATAATATAAAACTTGTTTTCGATTCAGCAAGTGAATTTTCAATGGGAGAACTGACAAATACATTCGAGTCATAGGAAAATCGAATATTTTCCAGGCGGCTTCTTGGGGGCATATCCAACGGGGATGAACGTACTTTTATATTTCACCTATAGCATTACCTGGTTGGATCTGAAAAGATACACGATTAGTTCCTTTGTAAACATACTTATAGATACTTTTAACAGAAATTATACTTGAACAAATTTCAACATTAATATATCAATTATATTTTTTTCAACAGTCATGGATTGTAAGGAACCACTCATCTATTATCAATCAATTGGTTAGAGTTCTCCCTTAAAGCGATACATCAACCAATATCTTTTTGACAATACGGGATATGAGTCCTCTTCTTGCAAAGTTGTGGAAGCAAATTGTTTGGGATACTCTTTTTTGCATGTTTCATCTTTCATGCAAGTTGATTTAGTATTCAAATGCCCGCAAGGTCCATGAATCATATGTTTCAACATAGTCTCATATAGTTCAAGCTCCACGTCCCGACCTGGAATTTATGTTTTACTATCCCATCGTAATCATCTACAGAAATAATTTTATCTCTGTTATCAAGAATGATTAAAATGCAAGGATGAGGCAATCCAAGCTTCTGAAACCAACTTCACGTTGATGATCACGAACCTAATGCAACATCTGTGTGGCAATTTTAACATAGTTGTCTACTAAGTATTATTGTAGTGATCGCTCACCAAGAAGGAAAACAGATGAGTCTTCTTCACGAATCTAGAAACTCAATAAATGAGAGCATTAATAATAGATAGATTGATTAATGAGTAGGAACAAATATAAATACAAATAATCAATTATAGTCAATACCTAAAGTCGAAATGCATAATATTCTCTACATAATTCTTTACTTCTGTCATTATGAATGTGGATATCCTAACCATGACTTCCATAAGGTAATGAAAAAGGATATTGGAGAGGATCATAATACCGTGCAATATCTGGAATATTGTGAAGTTGGTTGCAATAAGTTTCTACAATAATTTCTCTTTCATGGCAATCATAAGGATTATCCCTGGGAACCCACACTGCAGCAACTTGTGAAGAAGTTGGCAAATGATATTGTCCTTCATGATTTGGTATTTCCTTAAGTATTAGCTTGCACTTGTTGAGATTATAGCATCTTGAAAGACACTGCAAATTATGGATATATGGATTATGTGCATGGAGAATTTGTTGAAGCTTTTCCACAACTGGCCTACTCACTAAATCAATTTCCATTAATCTATTATCGAGTTCATGCTTGGTATCATATATATATAGTTGCATATATCGAGGCCTGTAATTATTATGTAGAATCAGACTACCAATTTTATGGTATATGACAGCCTGAGCACGAGAAGTGTAAACACTCATTCTACAATTAGAAAATCTATCATCAGGATTCACCCCGATGGAAGTAAATGCAAATATATGATTGTAAGTACGTATATGTTGCCTAAAAGTTCGTCCTTCTTCTGACTGATCAATATAAAGTCTCATCAATTCAAGAGGAACTAATATTCTCGGCAATTGTACTTTACCTATTTGAAAACACAAATTATTTTATTCATGAAAAAATAGTTTTCCCCCACAATGTGGGCATCTTCTTGTAGGTGGTAGATGAAATCGTTGACAGTGAGATGTATCCACATAGTTTCTTGCATAATTATGGTCCCTTACAATAGTTTGAACTCGTCTTGCCACTTGATTATCTCTTATTGTGCCTATGTTAAATTTAAGAAAGATAACAGAATTAAGAAGAAGAAAAATCAATAGTAGCAAGGAATATGATTGAATTTACAAAAATCATACCTTCAATCATATTAGAGTATCAATTTCTTTAATACTGCCTATGTCTCTCTCTTTCCTCAGCTATTTGATCGTTAGACATCAACAATTGTCGATTTCTCGCATATTGATGTTGTCTCTGTCTAAGATCCACTAATTGCGATACAATCATTTTATCTATTCTATTTCTTTGATACTATCTAAGCCACTCTCTACATTCAACAAGTTGTTGAGCTTCTGATAGTTGAGGTATTTCATTTGGTGCTTTAATTTCTTGTTGATAGGGTAGTTCTCTTCCGTATATTATTTCTCTATCATTACCCTATTGATTATTTGCATTCATATTAAACCGTCAATTTCTTTGGTACTGCCTACGCCTCTCACTTTCTTCAGCTAGTTGATCTTCAAACATCAACGATCATCGATTTCTCGCATATTTGTGTTGTTTCTGTCTAAATTCTTCCAATTGCAACACAGTCATATTAGCTCTTTTATTTCTATGATACTGCCTAAGCCTCTCCCTACGTTCAGGAATTTCTTGTTGATACTGTAATTCCCTTCTATCTATTATTTCTACATCATTGCCCTGTTCGTTATTCGTTAGATATAATCTATCCATTTTCCTTGATGGAAACAACGTGAACTTAAAGGTTAGCTATAAAAATCATAGGCAAACATAAATTAACCATACGAGAAGCACTGTTTGCAAGTGTGCCCAGTAATCACCAATAAAAAGATTAATTAAAGGTTAGTCGTACTGGTTTGTTTGGTTACAAACCCCAACTGTCACATTAAAATAGTAGAGATTAAATATCTCCCAATATAATATTAGAGATTAAATATGCAGATCAGATGATCTTGAAAGCTCAACAGAACATACTCGATAGAGGAATCAAAGACAAAATCACATCTCACCTTCTAATTTAATATGCTAACACAAATAAGTAATTCATACTGAAAGTTTAGTAGTTTCATATGCTTCTTTTATTGCTAATTTGTATATAAAATTAAAGAATATGGTTGGCAATTTGTGTTATGGATTTGGTTATGTGCTGACATTGTTCTGCTCATGGCTTAGGAACCATCTTCTTATAATTTCAGCTCAATTGGGATGTTGGTTGAATAATATGAGACTGAGAAGGATCGAAGCTCTAAATGATGGCTATGGTCCTAGAATCTGGATACAGTTTGGATCGATGTAACGATTACTTGTAGTATTCTTACTTTCCAAATTGTAATTTAGTTAAATTACCTTTAAGAAAATATTAATTTAAGCTTCCATGGAAGAGCTTTTCAAGGTTAAGTCTTTTATAATTCAAAATTTTGATTATAGTATAAGGATGTCTACGGATATCTGCTATGTTTGAAATTTGTTACTATGTGAGCTATAGTTTCCAACAAGAGAAGAAAAAAAGAAAACACAAAAACCATCACAAAATGAGCATTAGAAATCCATAACATGAATTCTGTAACTATGGAACTGACTGTACTAGTTTTGTATTCCAATTACAGTAATCTCAACATCATAAATTTGCACTAAAATGTAGGCAACGTCTCATCAAATCAAACTGAATATGCCCTAAGATGAAATACACACCAATAAAATTAGAAGCATGATCATGAATACAGATTAAATACAGATGATGTTGCTATTTTTTGGGTGTGGGAGCAACAAATAGTGGATTCTTTTGATGAAAAGGAAACTTAGATCTTAGCCGTAGATCTGGCCCAGATGTGAGGCTAGAACATAGTGGGGAAGGATGTGAATCCAGTGGTGGTTGACTGCCATCGAACACCTGCAAAAAACCTGAAACACAGGAAGTATTCTAGCGACAGACCCTCCGACGATCAAGCCAGTAAATCGAGGTTAAAAGTAGGATTATGTGGTAAAATTGTGATTACCTGGAAACAGTGGAAGGGACCCTGTATTTATAGGACAGTAGGAATCTGTTAGGGAAAGATTCATGGCTACCTAATAAGATTCAGGTGATTAGGGATAGGATTGAGTTGTTAATTCCCTGATTCTTCGGGATTTGACTACTGGCCATGCATGGCTGATTAGCTTTCCCTTAGTGGGCTGAGTTGTAGTGACAGACATGAGGAAGGCCCATGAAGTTGTGATTCAGGCCCTGTAACATTGGGATCTGCGGTGGGATCGAACGGTAGGGATTAGCCATGATTTTTTTCCACATCACAAGCCCCCCACTCTTGGAGGCGAGCGCTCTTGATCGTCTTCGAGGAGTAGGTAACTCGTAGGGAAAGCTGGCGTAAGGACTGATCTGTTGCGATAAAGTTGGGATCCTTCCGAGCTACCAGGCCCGAGGCTCTGGCCCAAGTACGAGGCATCTGGTGCGAGACTCATAGAAGAAGTACTTTGCCGAGGGACTAGAATCGAAGCCTGAATCATGTTTGCGAAGAAATCTGAGACGGCCTCGGCATCGGAGCGCCATTTTGAGGCACAAAGACGAGGGCCATGTTAGCAGAGAAATCTGCGACCACCTTGGGGTCAGAGCACTGTGTCGAGGCATCAAGACGAGGGTCGTGTTAGCGAAGAAATCTACAACAGCCTCAGGGACAACGCGCCATTTTGATGCGCTAAGACGAGGGCCATGTTAGTGGAGAAATCCGCGACGGCCTCAGGGTCGCAGCGCCATTTTGAGGCGCTAAGATAAGGAAAATGTTGGTGGAGAGAATCTGTGATGGTCTCGGAGTCAGAGTGTCATTTCGAGGCAAGGAGACGAGACCCATGTTAAATGAGAAATCCACAATGTCCTTGTGGTCGGAGCGCCATTTTGAGGCGTGAAGATAAGGACCGTGTTAGCAGAGAAGTTTGTGATGGCCTCAGATTAGGAGCGTCATTTCGAGGCATGAAAATGAGGGCCATGTTATCGGAGAAATCTACAATGGCCTCGGGTCGGAGCGCCATTTCGAGGCACGAAGATGAGGGCTATGTTAGTGGATAAATCCGCGATGGCCTCGGTGTCAGAGCATCATTTCGAGGTGTGAAGATGATGGCCATGTTTGCAGAGAATTCTCCGATTGCATCGGGATTGGAGCATCATTTCGAGGCACGAAGATAAGGGCCATGTTAGTAGAGAAATCTGTGATGGCCTCGGGATCAGAGCACCATTTTGAGGCACGAAGACGAGGGCCATATTAGCGGAGAAATCCGCGATTACCTCGGGGTTGGAGCATCATTTCGAGGTGCGAAGATGAGGGTCATGTTTGTGGAGAATTCCGCGATGGCCTCAGAGTCGGAGCACCATTTCGAGGCACGAAGAAGAGGGCCATGTTAGCAGAGAAATCCGTAACGGCCTCGGGGTCAGAGTGCCATTTCGAGGTGTGAAAATGAGGGCCATGTTTGTGGAGAATCCCGCGATGGCCTCGGGGTCGGAGCACCATTTTGAGGAAGACGATGAAGGAAGACGATGGCCATGTTAGCAGAGAAATCCACGATGGCCTTGGGGTCGGAGCATTTTTTCGAGGTGCAGAGACGAGGGCCATGTTTGCATAGAATTCTGCGATGGCCATGGGGTCGGAGCACCATTTCGAGGCACGAAGATTAGGGCCATGTTAGCGGAGAAATCTGTGATGACCTCAGGGTCGGGAGCCATTTCGAGGTGCGAAGATGTGGGCCATGTTTGTAGAGAATTCTGGAATGGCCTCGGGGTCGAAGGACCATTTTGAGGAACGAAGATGAAGTTCATGTTAGCGTAGAAATCCGCAATAGCCTCGGGATCGGAGTGCCATTTCGAGGTGTGAAGATGAGGACCATGTTAGCGGAGAATTCTACGATGGCTTCGGGGTCCGAGCATCACTTCGAGGCGTGAAGAAGAGGGCCATGTTAGCGGAGAAATCCGCGATGGCCTTGGGGTCGGAGCACCATTTCTAGGCATGAAGATGAGGGCCATGTTAGTGGAGAAATCCATGATGGTCTCGGGGTCAGAGCGCCATTTCGAGGCACGGAGACAAGGGCCATGTTAGCAGAGAAATTTACGATGGCCTCGGGGTCGGATCGCCATTTTGAGGCGCTAAGACGAGGAGATACACTAGATTAGAATTTTGTGTAAATGGGTAGAGCTATGGTGATCCGGTGTGCGCGTGACTTTGTTTGACCTTTGAGTAGTTGTGTCATAATTTTGCAGTTATTGAGAAGGCTGCACGTAATCGGGGTTATTCGAGAAGTCGTGTTCCCTCCATAAGTTCAGTCCCCCCTCTCATTTTATAGGGTTGCTCTCTATCTCCACAACTAAAGTTTCTCTTTCTAGAACAATCTTTACTCCCAACATGTCTACTGGTCAGTCTCGAGGCTCAGCTTCATCCTATGGCGAAAGAGGAGGTCGGAGAAGAGGGGGTTCCTCATGATCGGGAAGTAAGGACCGCGTCGCTTGGCGACATTTTAACTGTCCCTCAGACAGTGACGAGGCATCTATTGCGGGCCTCGTGGTCGAATTACTTTGCTGAGGGACTAGGCCCGAAGCCTAAACCGTGTTCATAAAGAAATACTAGATGGCCTAGGGGTCGGAGCGCCGTGTAGAGGCACCAAGTCGAGGGCCATGTCAGCGGAAAAATTCGCGGCAGCAATGGGGTTGAAGCACCATTTTGAGGCGCTAAGACAATGACCATGTTAGCGGAGAATTCCACGATGACCTCGGAGTCAGAGCGCCATTTTGAGGCACAAAGACCAGGGCCATGTTAGCGAAGAAATTCGCCATGGCCTCCGGATCGGAATGCCATTTCGACGTGTGAAGACGAGGTCCATGTTTATGGAGAATGCCACGATGATCTCGGGGTCAGAGCACCATTTCAAGGCATGAAGACGAGGACCATGTTAGTGAAAAAATCATCGATGGCCTTGGGGTGGGAGAGCCATTTTGAGGTGCAAAGATGAGGGCCATGTTTGCAGAGAAATCTACGATAGCCTCAGGGTCAGAGCATCGTTTCGGGGCATGAAGACGAAGGCCATGTTAGTGGAGAAATCCACAATGGTTTCGATGTCAGAGCGGCATTTCGAGGCACGAAAACGAGGACCATGTTAGCGAAAAAATTCGCAATAGCTTCAGGGTAGGAGAGCCATTTCGAGGCATGAAGACCGGGGCCAAGTTAGCAGAGAAATTCGCATTGCCGTCGGGGTCAGAGCATTATTTCGAGGTGCGAAGATGAGGGCCATGTTTGCGGAGAATGCCGCGATGGTTTCATGGTCGGAGCACCATTTCGAGGCACGAAGACGAGGGCCATGTTAGCAGAGAAATCTGCGATGGTCTCGGGGTCAGAGCACCATTTTGAGGTGCGAAGACAAGGGCCATGTTTGCGGAGAAATCTGCGATGGTCTCAGAGTCGGAGCACCATTTCGAGACACGAGGATGAGGGCCATGTTAGCGGAGAAATTCGCGATGGCCTCGGGGTCGGAGCACCATTTTCTGGCACGAAGACCAGGGTCATGTTAGCAGAGAACTCCGCAATGGCCTCAGGGTCAGAGTGCCATTTTGAGATGTGAAGTTAAGGACCATGTTTGTAGAGAAATCGGCGATGACCTTACAGTCAGAGTACCATTTTGAGTCACGAAGACGGAGGCCACATTAGCGGAGAAATCTGCGATGGCCTCGGGGTCAGAGCTCCATTTTGAGGCACGGAGACTAGGGCCATGTTAGCAGAGAAATTCGTGATGGCTTCGGGGTCGGACCGCCATTTTAAGGTGAGAAGACAAGATCCATATTTGCGGAGAATTTTGCGATGGCCTCGAGATTGGAGCACTATTCTGGGGCACGAAGACGATGGCCATGTTTGCTGAGAAATCTGCAATGGCCTCATGGTCAGAGAGCCATTCCGAGGTGCGAAGACGAGGACCATGTTTGTGGAGAAATCTGCAATGGCCTCGGGGTCGGAGCACCATTTTGAGGCACGAAGATGAGGGTCATGTTAGTGGAGAAATCCGTGATGGATTCGGTGTCGGAGCGGCATTTCGAGGCGCGATGGCCAGGGCCATGTTAGCGGAGAAATCCGTGATGGCCTCGGGGTCGAAGTGCCGTTTTGAGGTGCGAAGGCGAGGGCCATATTTGTGGAGAATTTTGCGATGACCTCGAGATTGGAGCAGTATTCCGAGGCATGAAGATGAGGGCCATGTTAGCGGAGAAATCCGCGATGGTCTTGGGGTTAGAGAGCCATTTCGAGGTGCGAAGATGAAGGCCATGTTTGCAGAGAAATCTGTGATGGCCTCGAGGACGGAGCACCATTTTGGGGTTCGAAAACGAAAGCCATGTTAGTGGAAAGCGATGGATTCAGTGTCGAAGCGGCATTTTGATGTGCGAAGGCCAAGGCCATGTTAGCGGAGAAATTCGCAATGGCCTCAGGGTAGGAGCATCATTTCGAGGCATGAAAAGCAGGGCAATGTTAGCGGAGAAATTTGCATTGCCCTCGGGGTCGGAGTGCCATTTAGAGGTGCGATGACAAGGGCCATGTTTGCGGAGAATGCCGCAATGGTATTGGGGTCGGAGCACCATTTTGATGCACGAAGATGATGGCTATTAGCAGAGAAATCCATGATGGCCTTGGGGTCGGAGGGCCATTTCGATGTGTGAAGATAAGGACCATGTTTGCGGAGAAATTTGCGATGGCCTCAGGGTCGGAGCACCATTTTGAGGCACGAAGATGAGGACCATGTTATTGGAAAAATTTGTGATGGCCTCTGGGTCGGAGCACCATTTCGAGGTGCAAAGATGAGGATCATGTTTGTGGAGAATTCCGTGATGGCCTTGGGGTCGAAGCACCATTTTGAGGCACGAAGACGAAGGCCAAGTTAGTGGAGAAATCCACGATGGCCTCGGGGTCGGAGTGCTTTTTCGAGGTGCAGAGACGAGGGTCATGTTTCCGGAGAATTCAGCGATGGCCATGGGGTCGGAGCACCATTTTAAGGCACGAAGGTGAGGGCTATGTTAGCGGAGAAATCCACGTTGGCCTCAGGGTCGGAGTACCATTTCGAGGTTCGAAGATAGGGGCCATATTTGCAGAGATTTCCGCGATGGTCTCGAGATTGGAGCACCATTTTGAGGCACAAAGATGAGGGCCATGTTTGCAGAGAAATCCACAATGACCTCGGTGTTGGAGTGTCATTTCAAGGTGCGAAGACGAGGGCCATGTTTGTGGAGAAATCTGCGATGGCCTTGGAGTTGGAGCACCATTTCGAGGCACGAAGACGAGGGCCATGTTGGCAATGAAATCCGTGATGGCCTCAGGGTCAGAGTGCCATTTTGAGGCACGAAGACCAGGGCTATGTTAGTGGTGAAATCCACGATGGCCTCAGCGTCGAAGTACCGTTTCGAGGAGCTAAGATGATGACAATGTTAGCGAAGAAGTCTGTGATGGTCTCGGAGTTGGAGCGTCATTTTGAGGCACGAAGACGAGGACCATGTTAGCGAAGAAGTCTGCGATGGCCTCGGAGTCGGAGCACCATTTCGAGGCACGAAGACGAGGGTTATGTTAGCAGAGAAATCTGTGATGACCTCGGTGCGAAGCGCCATTTCGAGGCACGAACACGAGGAGATTCACTTGATTAGTATTTTGTGTAAATGGGTAGGGCTACAGTGAACTGATGCGCACGTGACTTCGTGTGAGCTTTGAGTAGTTGTTTCATAATTTTCCAGTTATCGAGAAGGTGACACGTGATCGGGGTCATTCGGAAGTCACATTTCCTCTACAATTTCACTTCTCCCTCTTATTTTATATAGTTGCTCTCTCTCTCTCTCCAGAACCAGAGTTTCTCTTTCTAGAACGATCTTTACTCCCAATATGTCAGCTAGTCAATCTCGTGGCTCTACTTCGTCCTCTAGCGAGGGCGATTCGTCTTTGGGCTTTTCCGGTCAGTCTACCTTGTGGGAGGACAGAGCCCTTCGGTGTTGCTTCTTCGGAAGAGGATGTTGAGATCGTGTTGAGTTTAGATTATGAGGGGGAATAGCTCAATCGCATTGAAACGATCATGGAGACCGGAGAAGCTAGGGGAATCCCAAGGTGGAGGAATGTGACTCCTCCAACGAGCCATAAGTCAAAAATGATCGGGAGTGTCACAGGCGGACGGTAGAGGATGACGATGATGTCAAGGAGGTGGAAGCAGATGGGAGTCGTCTGGAGGCGAGGGAGGAGGTCAAGAGAAAAGGGGGTTCCCCACGACCGGGAAGTAAGGGCCCCATCGCTTAGCGACATTTTAACTATCCCTCCCCTTCATGATATTTTAACGAGAAGAAGAAAAAGCATAATCTTTCCCCCGACAAGGAATATGTGCCAATGGCATACGAGCACGAAGAGAGCTTAGAACAGCCGTCTATGAGCACAAAACCCATCCGGATGTATCCGGATGATCTGCGGGGCAAGGTTCGCTTCAGGGTTCTGCCATCTTCGCCTAACAAGCCAAAGATCGATGCTGACGAGACGAAGAACATCATGGTTGGTGGCAACCTCAACCTCCTCCGGGCGGTATATCGGGTTCCTCGACAGTTCGAGCTATTTCTTCCGAACAACGGTGTTCGGCAAACAGATAATCTCCTTGAGTGGTTCTGTATGTTCAATCCTGATGCATTTATCAAGGAAGTTTTGAATTGGGCAGTGATGGCCCTTACGCAATACGAGCCGAACTTGTGGAAGCATCTGACTAGCTTCATCACGCACTGCACTTAGAAGAATGTTCCTTTGAAGCTTAAATACTTCCGTACGTGTCTGGGGTTGAGCGCCCTCTCCATGTACGAGCATCGGTAATATATCTCTCATCGCCACAGGTACCGGGTGGGGTATAATCATCCCGACTCTATGAAGGAGTAGAAGTCCAAATATTTTGTTGTCTATAGTTCCGAGCCTTGGGACATACCTACCAGATAGTCATACGGGCACCTGCCGAAGAAGAATCTGAAGCCTAAGGACTTGATTTCGGAGGAGTACATCGAGTTTTCGAGGCTGTTCGAAGGTGGCAACTGCATAGACTGGACAAGAGTAACAAAATTAATGTTGTCCAAGTGTGGGCTGAGCACCTTCATTCCTCGTAAGTCCTCCCTTCTTGCCTTCGCATATTTTTTCTTATTTGATGCTAACTCATTTGTTCACTTACAGCCATGGTTGACAATGTTGTTTGATGCTAACTCATTTGTTCACTTACAGCCATGGTTGACAATGTTGTTGGAGGACCTCAAAGGTAAAATGCTCGCCGAGGCATCTCTGGAAAGGCGACTGGCAGGGCAAAGAGATCAGATGACCTGACCATTCACACCCCTGAGGATTCTCTGAGGGCCCAACCGAGCGAAAGGTTGCTGAGGGCCACATCATTAACTGAGTCTCCCCTTCCACCGTTTCACCTGGTGCTGCAAGTTCTTATTCCTGGTTAGACTGAGGAGACTTTTAGGCCTGATTGATCCATCAAGGCGATAGATTCTCTGTTGGAGTCCTGAGTGGCTATCTGAGTATTGGAGAACATCCCCTCACTGAGGGACATGAGTGCTCTTAATCGAGAGACCACTGCTTTGAGCTACCTTAGGTTCGCCCAAGGTCCCGTCACGGTAGGTTTCTTGCATGGGTTTCGTATTTCTGCATTCAATATTTTCCTAAGTGTTTTGTCCTCCTGCAGGCCATACTTTATGGGGCAGAGATGAAGAGGCAGTATGAGAACCTACTAAAGTGTGCGAACCAAAGGGGAAAACGGCTCGATCGGAAATGGAAGGATGAGAAGAATTGTGTGGACGCGCACAAAAAGATAGTGAAGGAATTGGAGGTTGACGTCACGGTCGGGTCCATGGACCAGGAGGTTCTGACGGATGAGAAGGAGGCTTGCGAGGCTGATGGCAGAGCTCAAAGGTTCCGCAGACCAAATAATCGCCGGGGGGGGGGGATCAGGGTTATAAGCAGGCCCTCGAATATTAGTGGGAGGTATCCCGGCCTAGACCACAGTGGCCTATCCTTCCAGACAGAGCTTGGTAGCACTTCTTCAACCCCTGGGGAGCTACCTTCATATGATAGAGGTGAGAGGCCATCTTTAGGTACTGTTGGCACCCCCAACAAGGGTGAGGCCGTCAGGGATGAAAATCCACACTTGTCTTCCCGGGAGGTGTCTCTTTAACCTTAGAAAGTTTCTCTTTCCCTCATTTTTGTATTGATGTCGATCGCGGACTGGCCACCGCCCCTTGTAATTGCTTTTCTTAATGAGAACTCAGCTTATTTTTTGACAATCTTGTGTTTCGTATACCAACCCGGGTCTTAAGTCAATTATTTTGTTGATTCAAATCATAAGGTATGAGCCTCGGGAAAGCAGATATGAGAAAGAAATTTGAGCCCTCCGAGATAGGTTGCACGAGGTGGAGGACACTATCACCCCTCCTCAAAAAGAGGCATGCGATATGGAAGGGGCGTTCAGATACCATATCCGAAGATCATAGGAAAGTGGTGAAAGCTTCTGTCCCCGATGTCAACTTGATACTCGCTCAGGTCGAGTGGAATGTGCTCTCTGGCCCCAATGGAGGGCAGTCTTCGGACTTGATCTTCAAACGAATGCTTTTGGAGTAAGACTTGGAGATATATCGGTTGAGAGTTAAGCTTGGAGAGGTGAGTCCGACCTCTAGCTCTTTTCTCGAGATGGGACCCATACTCGGGGGCTCGCCCCCCAATGGGAGCGCCCAGGGATGTTCAAAGTGGGGTATTCGGGTCTTCCAGTTTCGCCAGCTTCCGAGGAGTCCTCGAATTTTCGGGGTTAGGAAACCGTCCCTTGGGGAGAGATAAGGTGGATCCTGGATCGGCGTCTACTTTAGGAGGCCCTGATAGTTAGGGCCTTGCACCTTGAGTTTCTGAAGGCTTATGTAACCCTGATAATGTACCCAATTTCCCAGCAATAAAGAATGTCTTGTTCATATATTGGCCCTCATTGGTGTGAGCTCATAACCAGAGTGTTAAGCACGAGTCATGTAGCAGAAAAATTCGGGTCCATGATTTCGAGGAGCCAAGACAAGAACCATGTCTGCGGAGAAATCCACAATGGACTCGGAGTTGGAGCACCATTTCGAGGTGCTAAGACGAGAGCCATGTTAGCGGAGAAATCCACGAAGGTCCCGGAGTCAGAAAGCCATTTTGAGGTGCTAAAACGAGGGCCATGTTAGCAGAAAATCCGCGATGGTCCCAGAATCAGAGTGCCATTTCGAGGCACTAAGATGAGGGCCATGTTTGCGGAGAAGTCCACGATGTCCTCGAAGTCGGAGTGCCATTTTGAGGCATCAAAACTAGAGAGGCTCGAGAAAATGTGCTGCGTGCTCCACATGCATGCTCATGTGACATAATGTGTCTGCACAATGTTTAACGTCCTTTTTCTGCTATATATAGTTTCCCTTGTCCTTCATTTCTCACTGACTTGATTCCCCATTGTTGTCCCCCATCGTTGTTTCTCTTTCCTCCTTTCCCTCCGATAAAAAACCATGGTTTTTGACGAGTACTTGAGGGCTAGTCATGTGGCTCTCAGGACCGAGGCAAAGGCTAGGGTAAGGGCAGAGGTGGAGACGAAGGTATTCGCGGAAACCAAAGTACCTAGGCAGAAACATTTTTTTTTCTAGGGTCGGAGGAACCTTCGAAGAAGTAGAGAGCCAAGGATGCCGACCACCCGAGGAACAAGGCATACGGGGATGTCAAGAAGGAGGCCCCGAAGCATAAGGCCGCGTCCTCAAAGAAGGCTATGGTGACCCTGAAAACTCCATTGTCCGCGAAGGTATGGGTGCCTTCATGGTCTATCATAAAGGCAGATTTGACAACTCTCCGCCCTAATGCTCTGTAGGTGGTTGACCACCTTGCCACTCCCCACGACAGGAAAGCTCTGGCAAATGATTCAGATGACAAGGTTTACGCTCACTGTGCTCAGGCTTCCATTTTGGTGGAGGACATGTTTGCCAGCATTTTGTCCCACGTCTTTTTACTTAGCTAAGTATTCTCATTTTCTTGTAGGCGGCCATCAGCTGGGGCGAGCTGAGGTGGAGACTGAATGTGTTTCTCAAGCGTGCTTAGGTGGTCGAAGCGGGCGAGAAGGAGTTGTTGGGTAGGACTGGGTACCTCTGGCAGATAATAAACGGGCTGAAGGAGGATCTGGCGAGTGAGAAGAAAGCTCGGGAGGAGCTGTCGGTGGAGAAGGAAAAGTTGGTCGAGGAAAGGTTGGCTTGGCAGGTGAGGAGAAAGAGATGTCAAAGGAGTATGATGACACTGTTATACAGGTGATCGGGGCCCCAAGACGATGGGTATGGCCGTGCCCTTCATCATGTCAAAACTAGTTATCTGGACCTCGACCACAGGGGATTATGTATCAATGTGAGGATCTGGGAGATCGCCTAAACTGTCAAGGAGAGGCTCTGGCTAACAACGAGCTGGTCGACCCTACTGCCGAGGTCGGAAAAAATCCTTCCGAACCTATCTTAGAAAAGGGGGTCTTCTTCTAAGTAGTGGGCTTAGATTGTTTCTGTTTTTTCTAGCAGACTGGCCACCACACTTGTGCCTTTAATTTTATCGATGAAATAAAATATGTTTGAACCCCTTAGTTTTCGTCTTCTGAGTTGGGATTGCACATCTTGCATGGGCATCCGAGCCGAGGGAAATGAAAACCTCGGACCCCCCTCCTGGAGATGTTGGTTCGGGATATTAGTCTTGCCCATGCTTTTGAGTGATCACATGAGTCATCACGTGGGCTTGCTTATGTCACCCTCATTGGGAATCGTCATGGCTGTAGACCTTGGAATTTGGAATGAACGTTGACCACAATAAGTGGGAAAGTTTGAAACGCTCGAGGAGCATGGATCTGGAATGCTTATAAAATTCCTCCATTCTCAAGTAATTGGCTCACAAATCCAATTGCTTAACCCTTTGATAGGTCACAGGAGGTACATTGTCGAGCACCCTGAATGGAAATCCGAGGGTCGGTGCCGATGGGGGCAGGTCATTCAAAGGATGGTCGGAGCGAGCTTTCCCTGCTGTCCGAGCGTTCGACCCAGAGAGGATCGACATCTGGTCGCACTGCTCCAAGCTACTTGTCTTGGGTTCCAAGATTTGAAGTTTCACCCCCTTGAGTCTCGGGAGACATGGTCTTACTTGATTGCGTCCCTTTAGGACTCGAGGGGCGTTCGGCCCGGCTGGTGCTTACCGTGCTGGCGGCGCAGATTTAGACGAACCCAGAGAGGATCGGGGTAACCCCTATTGGACACCATCAAGTATATCCCGGAATCTAATATCTGATCCACATCTTCGATTTCAAAGCCCGAGGTCGAACAGATTGTCCTTTTAGAGAATGTTGGTCTACTTAGGCGAGCCAATTATCCCTGCTGCCGATGCCCTCCTATGATTCCCTTTCTGCACTTCGGTGGTCCGGAAGGTTGAGGTCGGATGTTGATTCCCTACAGGGGTCTTTTCATCCTCTTCATACTTCACGTACACTGATGTGGTTTCCAGAGCATAAGGCCTGCCATTGGGGAAGAGATTCTCGAGAGAATACTTGGGCTTGGGTCCACTAACCTTCGCTTTCTGCTCGAAGTTTTCCTCTGAAGCCTTTTCTGCATGTGGATCGTTGGCTACAACTTGTGTTGAAATACGAGGAAACTATATGATTGTTTAGACGTAGCTATCTTTGTTTTGTGTTTGATTTGCTGACTGCGGACTGGCCACTACCCATCTTGTAATCATTCTCATTCAATAAAAAGTATATTTCCTTGTTAACTTGTTTACTGAATGAATTGACTTTCACGGGGTGAGTTGAATCGACCTTTAGCGAGTGGAGTGTCATTTTGAGCCACGTTAGAGGGAGGAACTCGCAATGGGCTCGGGGTCGGAGTGCGCTAGGATGAAGGCCATATTAGTGGAGAAAACCACGACGGCCTTGGGGTCGGAGTGCCATTTCGAGGTGCTAAGACGTGGGTCTGGTAAGCAGAGAGAATTCGCGACAGCCTTGGGGTCAAACAACCATTTCGAGGAGCTAAGACGAGGGCCATGTTAACAGAGAAATCCATGATGGCCTCGTGGTCAGTGCTCCATTTTGAGGCGCTAAGAGGAAGACCATGTTAGTGGAGAAATCCTCGGTGACCTCGTGGTTAGAGCACCATTTCGAGACGCTACAATGAAGGCCATGCTTAGTAGGAAAACCCGCGACGACCTTGTGATCGGAGCGTCATTTCGAGGCGCTAAGATGACCATGTTAGCAGAGAGAATCTAGGATGGTCTCGGGGTCGGAGCACCATTTTGAGGCGATAAGAAGATGGCTGTGTGAGTGGAGAAATCCGCGATGGCCTCGGGGAACACCATTTCGAGAGGAAATGTGCTAGGTGTAAGTAAGCCTTGCAAACTTTCTTTGATTTTTGAAAAGAAAATAAAATTTATAATTTTATTCGTTGGTTGCCGAAAGGTGAGCGCTTATTACATTATAACAAGTACGGGCCGCTAAGGCCTTCATGGAACTTCATCAAGTGCCCTTCATGGAACTTCATCAAGTGCTCCGCATTCCAAGTCCTCTTGACTATCCTGCCTCCCGGATCTTTAGGTTGGTAAGTATCAGAGCATACCATTTTGGAGACCCTATATGGGACTTTCCAATTGGGAGCCAGTTTCCCCTTTTTGGCTTGGAACCAATTGAACTTCGATCAGAAGGGAGTTCAACTGCATTGGGAGGGAGGATCAAGCCCCCCACTGTGGCTGAATAGCAGGTCTGTGCAACCTCTTGGTTACCCTTGACGACCCCAACCCCCGACTTGATGGGGAACTTCATCCTCATGGGGCAGGCCGAGGGAATCGCCTAAAGGGAAGCGAGACCAGGGTGATCGAGGATGGCATTGTAAGCAGCTTTGACATTGACCACTATAAAATCCATCTCCTCGGTTCAAGATGTCAGGGATTTCCCGGTAGTGACATCCAAGATGATGATCCCCTCGATCTGAATGGGGGCTCTCGAGAAGCCGTAGAGGGTGTAGCCTGCTTTAACCTCTCTCGAAAAAGTTTCAACCCCTCGAAGGTGGCAAGAAACATGATATTAACCGAGCTCCCGTTGTCCGTAAGAATATAGCGGATCTTGTGGTTTGCCAGGTCAAGGCTAATGACCAAGGCATCATAATAAGGAACCTGGACTCCTTCTAGGTCCTTGTCCGAGCACAATAAGGAACCCGGATGCCCTCTTGGCCCTCGTCCTCATCCGAAAGAGACAGACAATCTGTGACCTCGAAGAGGAGGGCAGTTATGGACCGAATAGACTTCCCTGATGAAAGCCTTGTGGGAGGAGTTTGAGTCTCCCTCCATCGGTCCACCATGGATGCAGTGGAGGATGGCCATCCTTTCGGACTCCTGAGGTTTGGACTCCACTTCTAAGCGTTTATTTGTGCCTCGAGAAGGAGGATAGGTTTGTGGGCCCTCCCGGGGTGAACTTAGACAAGTACCCTGTAACGCCCCGTCCCAATACTCAGACAATTTTTATTATTTTTAGAAGATAAATTAATACTTATAGTACAACTGCCCACCACATGCTGCCTTTCAAAAGGTGGTTAACCAATTATGTGACTCTTGATCATAAGCAATTATATTTATACTCAATTAATTATTATATACTCCTGATATGGGATTAATCACAAACTCCTCTCTCCTAAATCCCGTGTACCAAAGTAAAGCCTGTGGGCCCTTACTATGTACACATCAGCAATCCAAGATAACAGCCGTTGTCTTTTCTTCACAGCATCGAGCGGGCCCCCACTTTAAATGTTGACGTCACATGATGTCAGCTCCACTCATAGCACATATGCTATCGAAAGCTCTCTGTGGGCCCCCTTTATACACATATAATTACCAATATGCCATCAAGCTATTCTCTTATACATATATATTATATATTTATATGTTTAGAAATTACGAAGTATTACATACACCCCACCTTTAGAAATCAGCGTCCTCGCTAAGTATGGGGCATGCACATCTAGTGCAGGATCTGTCTTCCTAGCCGATGTGGCGTCGTCCTCGATCCCGGAGATCGGTGACTCTCAACACCGCAGATCATACCCGATCCCGGAGACCAGTGACTCTCAACACCGCGGATCATACTGAGGCCCTCTTCCACACCTGATGTCGAAAGTCGGCTCTGATACCATTTGTAACGCCCCACCCCAATACTCAGACAATTTTTATTATTTTTAGAAGACAAATTAATACTTATAGTATAATTTCTCACCACAGGCTGCCTCTCAAAAGGTGGTTAACCAATTAGGCGACTCTTAATCATAGGCAATTATATTTATACTCAATTAATTATTGTATACTCCCGATATGGGATTAATCACAAGCTCCTCTCTCCCAAATCCCGTGTACCATAGTAAAGCCCGTGGGCCCCTACTATGTACACGTTAGCAATCCAAGACAATAGTTGTTGTCTAATCTTCACAGCATCGGACGGGCCCCCACTTCAAATGCTGACGTCACGTGACATCAGCTCCACTTACAGCACATATGCTGTCGAAAGCTCTCTATGCCCCCCCCTCTTTATACACATATAATTACCAATGTGCCATCAAGCCATTCTCTTATACATATATATTATATATTTATATATTTAGAAATTACGGGGTATTACATACCCTCCCCGGATGAGGGCCTCGATTTCATCTTTAAGAGTCTGACAATTATCTTTCTTCGGTGGTATGCACATCTTTAAGAGTCGTTTCAAGCTTTCTTCGGTGGCTCAGAATTATTTATCTTCCTCTTCCCCTTAGTAGGGGACTCGTTCCGATCTCCTGAGTGCAGGGCCTCTTCAGCTTGGATATACTTCTCGTTCCAGAGAAGAAGGTCAGGAAAGTCGTTGGGCGGTTTCTTAGCCAAGGAGGCCTTTAACAAATCGTGTTGGACATTGCGTCAGAAGGAAGCGGTCGTGACCCTCGGCATCTAAGAAGGAGATTGATTGGGCCTCAGCTGTAAATCTCCGGATCAAGTCCCAGAGGGACTCCCCATCCTTCTGTTTGAGGTTCAGCAGGGAAGCGTTCGTCTTCTCATCCTTGCGGCTGGTCACGAAGTGAGCAAGGAAACTCTCTTTGAGTTGATCGAACAAGAAGATCGAGTTGGGGGCGAGATTGGAGTACCATTCTCGCGCAGGACCCCGTAGTGTGGCTGGGATGACATGACCGAGAAAGTGATCTGAGGCTCCGTGAATCATCATGAGGGTTTTGAACCCCCTCAATGTTTCCCAAGGATCTGACTCTCCATCGTATGTCTCAAATGCAGGTGCCTTGAAACTCCTTGGGACCAGGGACTCAAGAATGAAGGATGAGAAGGGTGGCCGGACCGGCCGATACCCTTGGTTAGACTGCCTTCCATCTTTGCCAATTCGGGCAAGTCAGTCTTCCATCTCCCGTAGGCATTTGAGGATGTTATCCTTTCGTCCCTCGGATCCGATTGACTCGTAGGACTCCTCGTCTTTGGTTCTCCTAGTGTGGGTGTTGTCGGTGTGATGGTCGTTCCGAGCCCTACCTCGGAGGGCTTGAAGGACCTCGTTCCGAAACTCCTGGAATTTGGCCCTCATCACATGGCCCCCTTCTCCACGGGCATTTAGGGGTCGGTGGTCCTTCGGGGAAAGACTGCGCTCCCTCTCCCGACCCTTGGAAGAGAGGCTCGAAGGGTGGTTCGAGGGTCCCTTATTCCTGAAATGGTCGAGCTGATGGCAAAGGTCCTCTTCGTTCTGGCAATTGCTGAGAACGTTTCGGAGGTCCGACACCGCGGGGCAGTCAGCCTGTCGTGCAACTGAGCGGAAGGCACTTGGAGTGGGCCTCGACTGACATTCATCTTGATGCTACCGTGACCCCACAGTGGTCGGTCAGCTGCGGGTCGGACGAGGAGGAGGTAATGGGGGGTCAGCTTGACGACCTGCGGTTGCAGTTTTCTTGGCCATGGGAGCCATGGAAGAAGACAGTGAAGACGAAAGATTCGGGTCGGAGGCTGGATCAGTACGGTTTCCCACAGGTGTTGCCAATCTGATGCTGCAGTTTTTCGGGTGTGGGAGTATGATTTCTTTTGATGGAGAGGAAACTCAGATCTCAGCCGTAGATCTGACCCAAAGGTGAGGCTAGAACGTAGTGGGGAATGTTATGAATCCGTTGGTGGTTGACTACAGTCGAATAACTGCAAAAAACTTGAAACACAGGAAGTATTCCCGGTGACAGGCCCTCCGACGATCAGGCTAGTAAACCAGAGTTAATCGTGGGATTAGGTGGTAAAATTGTGATTACCTGGTAACAGTGAAGATGACCGTGTATTTATAGGACAGTAGGAATCTGTTAGGGAAAGATTCATGGCTGCCTAATAAGATTCCGGTGATTAAGGATAGGATTGAGCTGTTAATTCCCTGATTCTTCGGGATTTGGCTACTAGCCATGTATGGCTAATTAACTTTCCTTAGTGGGCTGAGTTGAAGTGACGAGCCTGAGGAAGGCCCATGAAGTTGTGATTGTAACCTTGGAATCCGCACCGGGATCGAACGATGGGGATTAGCCACGATTTTTACCCACATCAATAGATATAAAGATATACTCAAAAGCAAACATGTAAAGCAAAGATGAGCGAGCTGTGAAATACAATGTTTTTCATGGTATGTAAAAGACAATTTATATACAATCAATGACAGACAATTTACATAAAATCACTTCTAAAATTGAATTTAAGCAATAGATGTTCATGCTCATCTTCTTGAGCAGCACTAACCAAAAACCTAAAGAGATAAAATGTCTAGGATATGCTACTCACAGTGTGAGGTCTTTTGGATCTCTCAAATCCTGCATACAAAAAAGCAATCTAAATCTAATATTTGTACTAATTTATCATCTGTTCATCTTATTTGGATCTCTCAAATCCTACATACAAAAAAGCAATCTAAATCTAATAATTGTACTAATCAATCATAAAATAAGATCAAAGAGAAAGAAAGCACTCAATTATTTTATTTAACCAAAGAGGGAAATAGGCATCCTATTTCAGGAAGGAATTGCATAAATACAAATACACATACAATAAGATCAAAGAGAATGAACACTGAAAACGGAAAACCTCAAAAGTATAGCCAAACATCGATATTGAGTTAGTTTAATGTTGAACCTGGTTGTTTTAGTGATATAGTAGGAGCTTTTCTTCAATTAAGTTGAAAGGTGGTTGACAGGAAAGCAAAAAAAAAAAGTGATTCTAATAAGAAACAAAAATTATTTCTTTTATATAAAAAATTAACATTGAAAATGATTTCAATAGAGAAAAGAGGAAGAAAAACCAGCTGAGTATAGATTCAACCAAAATATTCAAGCACAATGAGAGCAAAAAAACTTGGTTAGTATTCAACCTAAACCCATATTAAGTTTCTAGTTTTAATGCTGTCAGTAGTAGCAACGAATTCAAAAAAGAAAAATTAAAATGAAATTAACTAATTTTATAAATGAAAAAAATGAAAGGCAAAAACCTGGGTGCTTCTTCTTCCTGGACGTCACCTAATCCCCATTGCTAACGCCTTAACTTTCGAAACCCTAGTAAAAAACACCCATTAAATTGCGGACGCCTTAAATTTCGAAACCCTAGTCAAAAACTACTCATTTCTTTTGGTTGAACCTATACTCTACCGATGCCTTACCCTTTGCGGAGCGATGGGGTTTCGGCGGCTCGACGGTGTTGCGGTGGCGCGCAGGCATGCATTGGTGACGGGGATGCGAGAGAGAGTGGTGCAGGTAGAGAGATGGAGATGAATAGTGGGGAGGTAGATGGCTAGATGGGAGTTGAAGGGTTTTTGATTGTTAGGATTTGATGCATACATGCGGTGCACTTTTTTTGTTGTATTTAATAGTGACATGATTTGCACGAGTTTGTTTTGTTGCAAATGATGTTTTTTGTTACAAACTCTCCCATTAAAATATTAGAGGTTATACGGGTAGCTTGTTTGATGATTTTTGGTGTTAGTGTCGGTACTTATACAACACTTGCTCAACAGATTCAAAATTTCAAACTAAAATAGTTAATTGAAAAGTTCTATTTTCTGGTGTGGGAGTAATCAGATGATTAGTTCTTTTAAGGAAGACATGCACAAAGTCTGAACACCGGAGGTGGTCCCAGCGAAAGAACCTCCAACGCTCAAGTCAGTAACTCGGAAAGGAGATTAGAGTTTTAGTGGAAAATGTGATTACGTTTGACTTATTATGGGACAAAAGTAGTTATAGGCTATGAATTAGTTGCAAAAGATATATCTAAAAATATATCTTTTGAGATTCTTGTTGATAATCCTGTTTAGATAGGGGATTTGACTTACAGTCATAATTAGCTGGAAATCCCTCTTTCTTAAGCTGTAAGTAAGTCATAATTGTGAATTTGGTTGAGTTGATGGGTCTAGATACGTTCCATGTTCCTCTAGTGAGCATGTAGTTGTTGTGGAATTACTGTTCTTCCATTGAGAAGCTTTCAGATGCATGATCTAGTGGCTTTGTTTTCACCCCATATCATAAGCCCCCACACACATGAAGGTTGGGTGTCACAACATTCGAATAGTAGTTTGCTCTGTTTAGGAAAATCAAAAGAGTATAAAGGATCTTCAGGGATGCCTAGGTAGTGTTCTTTTTTTTCTCTTACAAGTGATTTACCTCTTGTAAGAGGTGGTCCACCTCTTACAAGAGTTTTTTTAGTGTTTTTTTTACCTCTTATAAGATATTTTTTCCAAAATCTCTTATAAGCCTAAAAGACTTCTAGTAGCCTCTTTCAAATTCTTCTAAGACTTCTATCACTTAAAAAGTCTATATTACCCCAAAGTCTATATTATAATTGTTACTAATTAAACTAGTTTATATATTAGTCTATAGTAGCACGGAATATGCTATCCTAGAAAATTTATAATTATATACGTAGTTAACTGTAATATGCTATCATAGAAAAAGTGTGGGGATTCATTCTTCACAATCTCGAACAATTATGTTAGGAATGCTGTCGAAACACTGATTTATTTAAAGATATATATATTTACGTCCAGTAATTACATTACTTGAGTTGTGGCTAGTTGATTTGTCCTGTTATGATGCCACCATGTTCAAATCCTGCAGCCGACCAGGTTTTTTTTAATATTTATTTATTACAGCTAAGGGAGAATTTATATTAGCCCATTGACCTTAAATTTTTTTTAATCCAACTTCTTTGAAACAAATTATTTATATTTATACATACTAATTTTCATACTAATTAAAAGTCTATAGTAGCCCGGAATTATAATTGATGATTCACACTGATTTGTGAATTTAACTTGCCATTAAACTAGTTTATATATTAGTAATTTAAACTTATCTTTTCTTGTCCTTCATCTCACTATTTTTATACTTTGGGGTAATATAGGCTCTTGTAAGAGGTGAAAAAAGAACAGAAATCTCTTATAAGAGGTTCATATAAGAGGTTATTTTTATATAAAAAGAACACCTCAAAAAGAGGCTCTTACAAGAGGCACTTACTGTAAACCTCTTATAAGAGGCAAAAAAAAGAACAGTACCCTAGAGTCTTGTTCGGTGTTTCTCCGAGTAGTAGCAATTTTGTAGAACTTCCAATAATTTTTTCTAGAACGAAAATTAATGCAGATAAGAAGGCTGAATTAGTAGGATGCGCTTTTTTAGGCAATCAAACGACGAACACTTGGCAAAAATGGGCTATAGGGGCTCAGGCATCGATATTAACTAAGAAGCTATCGTGGATGGTGATATGTTGCGTACGAACTTTGGCAGAGGTAGGCTCTGAGTGTAGTACCCATCGGTGTTGGCTGAAAAACCATCGGCGATGGCGATTGACTCTGACTGAATTTCTATGGCTGATTAGTCACTAGCAGCGATGGGCTTTAACTCTAAAGTTGGTATTGATAAGACACCGGCGTTGGTCGGGCCATTCAGACACAGTCGAAGTTGGCTGCCATGGAGATCAACAGTGATTGTTGAGAAGAAGATTAGACGGCGGCAGCGGATACAACGACAACGGTTGCATCCAACTCAGGTATTAAGATATTACTAAATTGATTTCGGCGATATGGCCGCTGGAGGGAGGTGATGATGATGGGTTCTTTGAAGAGCTCATGGCTAAGAGCGGTGAGCATGCAGAATGTAGTAGAGGTAAGGTCATTCCATGGTGGTTTGGATGTCGATGAGGTTGACGGTGATGCCAAGATGGAATTCGTAAGGTCACGACCGTCATGTTTGTGGGGCTCACCTTATTCAAGTAAAGGTGGTCGCATACTCATAGACGATGTTGTTGTGTCGGTTTAGATTTCTGTAAAGTAGGAGCCATGGGCTTTGGAGCTTGCGTTGGGGTGAGTAGAGAACATGGAGTCCGCTCCCTTGGCTCTAAGACGATTGCGTTGGTTGAAGAGAAGTCTTTCTGGCCTCTGCTCAGAAGAGAGGGGTAGATAAGTAAGTGAAAGCGAAAAAATTATATGCTTCCATTTGCATAGAATGTCTATGAGAATCTAGGGAGAACATTGGATGACTTCATGATTCGTGCTACTTTGTTTTAGTGCTTGGATACTTGGACATTCTATAAGTAGTTTTAACTTTTGAGATGGATCCATCTTTACCATTTTTTGTCTTCTTGTGTGCTGAGGAGATGGGCACGAAAATTGGAGTGAATAAAATGGCCCTGATTAGTTGGCGTGAATCACAAGGCAATCAGACAGTCCGAAATAGTCGAAAATGCTGAGCTCCACAGACTAAAACTTCTTTATCATTTTGCACTGAGGAATTAAGAAGAGGAGCATTCTTGTGAGTGTAGATCCGATGTAGTTTAGCTCTCAAACTTTGTACTAGAGTGTTGATGTAAAATAAAGATATTCCCTTATGTTTTTGTATTGACTATTGCTTTCTTGTTTCGCCATCTATTGAATTGAGCTAGTGAGTTGTGTTAGCAGCTTTAGGGAAGAGCTGGACTCTAAACTTGTTGTTTGAGAATTAATGAGTTATGGGAGTAGCTATAGAGAAGAGCTGGACTCTGAACTTACTGTTTGAGAGTTAGCTAGTTGTGGAAGAAGCTCTAGGGAAGAGTTGGACTCCAAATTTGCTGTTTAAGGGTTGATGAGTTGTTAGTGTAGCTCGGAAGAGGAGCTGAGCACTGAACTCATGGTCTTGAGTTGATGGGTTGTTGGTGTAGCTTGGAAGAAGAGCTGAGCACAAAACTCGTTGTAAGGAGTTAATGAGTTGTTTGAGAAGCTTGAGCGAAGAGCGGAGCACCGAACGCATTGTTGGAAGAGCTCGAGAGATGAGCAGAGCACAACACTCATTGTTGGAGGAGCTCGAGTGACGAGAGGAGCACCGACTCATTCTATGGAGTCAATGAGTTGTTGGAGGAGCTCAAGCTCCAAATACTTTATCGCCTATAGTCCCGAGCCCTGGGACATACCGACCTCATGGTCATATGGGCTTGCTCCGAAGAATCCCTTGAAGCTCGAAGAGCTCTCTAAAGAGGAGCGGGTGGAATTCGGCAGGCTGTTCGATGATAACTTGAGCATCAATTGGTCCAGGGTGACAGAGATGTCACTTGCAATTAGTGGGTTGAGCTCTTACGGTCCCTATGAGTTTCCTCCGTTTAATGGTTATTTTTCAGGGGGAATTTCAACTCTGTTCTGATGTGTTTCTTTTTCAACCTCAAAAAACAATTATGTCGACGTCCTCTTGGCTGCTCCGGCAGTGCAACAAGCTTCCAAGGATAAAGCGGAGAAGAGAGAGGTGACACCGAGTGCAGAAGCGTCCCCAAAGAAGCGATCGAAGAGGGCAAGGGGCGAGACCCTTAACAGTCCGGGATCCGGAGGATTCTTTCGGGACCGAGCCGAGCGAGAGATCAATCCAAGCCTAAGAACTGATGGAATCTCCTGTGCTGCTGATCCACCTGTTCCTGGAGCAGATCATTCCCAAGAGGAGACAAGAGACCTTCACATCTGACTGGCCAGTGTACGTTGTTGACTCCATCATGGAGTCCCGGATGGCCATTGATGTGGTGAATAATTTCGCACCTCCGAGGGACCGGAAAGCCCTTACTAAGGAGACGTTTAGCTCGACTTACTTTCGGTACGTACAACACTCGGTGGCGATACGTGTTCATTCCGAAGTGGTTGTATCCCTTTGTTAGTATTTTTCTCATTATTTTCCTTTTCGTTGTAGGTCATGCTCTACGGGGGTGAGCTTATGAGGCAATACGACTATGATTTGAGATCGGCCGAACGCAGGGCTCAGCGATTTGATACGAAGTGGTAGAAGAAGAATACTCGGGCCGATGGGCTAGAGAAGAAGGTGAAGGAGTAGGAGATTGAGGTCGATGATGTGGCGGACCAGCTCGTGCGGACCCAGGAGGAGGGCTACCAGCGGGCCCTTCAACATGTCCAGGAAAGGCATCCCGGCATCAACCTTGATGGCCTTTGCTTCAACCCAGAATCAGATTCTGACGATACTCCTCCGACCCCGAAGGAAATCTCTCTCGACGTTGGTGACACTATTGAGTGTACGAGGGTCGGGGCTGAACCGGGAGGTCCTCCCTTGACTTAGAGTTTTCTTTCTTTATTTTATATCTCCAATTTTGTAGACGCCGAGCTCGGATTGGCCACCATATACCTTGTACATTTTCATTTAATGAAACTTCACAACTTGCCATGACCATCCATTTCATGTTCGTTTGAGTTGAGATGCATTTTGCAAAATAGGTAGTAAGGTATGAACCTCAGGAGTAGGACCTCGAGAGCGAGGTTCGCACAGTTCGTAGCAAGCCATCTCAGGCCGAGGAGATGATTGCCACCTTCGTAAGGAGGCAACTGATTTGGAAGGGGCATTTGGTTTTCACATTAATCGGTCGCAAGAGGTGGCTCGGGAACTAGCTCACCGGAAGGTGTTGTTTCCTAATGCCGACATAGCTCTCGCTCAGGCTGGTGTTGGTAGGACTTTCCATCCCTTCAATGGTTAGTCCCAGGACTCTATCCTTAGACGAATTCTCATAGAAAAAGACTTCAAAATCTTCCGGTTGAGGACCATGCTGGGAGAGGCGAGCCAGGCGTCCACCTTTTATAGTCCCTTCTCAAGGCTGGAGCCTTACCCTAGGATCTGCTCAAGGGCGAGAGCTCCGGGGGATGCCTAGAGTAGGTTAGCAGGATCTACTAGTGTAGCCAGTGTGAGGGGTTTGGAGGTGCTCCGCCTGGGAGCCAATCCCTCGGCCACTAAAGCGGTGCTCCCAAGGTCAGGGCCAGACGAGGACCCCGGGGTCCGAAGCTCCGTGCCTTGAACTTGTGATTCAAAATGTGATTTGTGTGAATTTAATCATTTCATCTTCGTTCCATAATAAAGATGCTTTTTCGAACTTTGGTTTTTTAAGATAGCTTATTGATAGTTCTCCTTCTGGGAGTCATCCTCGGATACCGTGGCAAGAACAGATAGCGGCCATGTCTTGAGTTCTTCATTGTGAGGCTCAGCCTCGGAGACCACGCCGAGTGTGTAGGAGAAGGCGGTGCATTGAAAATCTCTCATTTTGAGGCCCGGCCTCGGAAACCACACTGAGGGTATGAAAAGGGGCAACCCTTACTAGCCTTCCTCATAAGGTCCAGCCTCGGAGACCACGCCAATGGTTGAGGAGAGGAAGGTGCTTTGAAATCCCTCCTCTTGAGGCTCGGCCTCGGGAACCACGCTGATGGTGAAGGAGAGGGCGATTGTAACCTATGTTTTCCCAAATACTTATTTTCTGTATTTAAAATTTTTGTAAAATTATTTTTTTTCCGCTTTCAAATTCTTTGTTAAAATGTATTGTTGGATCTTCTATTAAAATCTATTTTTGATCAATAATTTTATTTGTAACTATTTTCTATAATTTTTTTATACTGTAATACAAATCTTATTATTGTTATTATTATTATTAATTTTGACTGGTTATTAAAAATCCATTTCTATGTACTAATTGTATTTGTAGCTATTTCAAATAAATTCTATATTGTAATGCAAATTACATTTTATTATAAACAATATTTTTATTAGTTATTTTATTTTTCTATTGAATTTACAAACCCTATATGCTTTTGGAGCCTTTTTAACCCATGGACCCAAAAACTCAAACCCATTATTTTATTGTATTTTAAAACCCTATTATACACCCCAAACCCAACTCGTTAACTACACCCTAATACCCTGTTCACCATCGTAACCAATACCCATTATATCACCCTACCTTACTGTTTACCCTAGCCCAATACCTAGCCGCCTCTTCACCCTAAACCATACCTTCCTTCATCCCGTAAACCTAGCCTACACTTCCATACCCATTCCCCTTCCTGCACTGGCCTCCCGCTCATCTCTCTCTCCCTTCTCCTCCGCCCTGTCTCCCTCCTCCCAAGGTCGTCAACAACAGCCACAATGCCTGCAATCCCGAGCACAGCCTACCTGCACAGCTCAGCTCGAAGCCTACATGCCACGGCCATCCCCTTGTGTGCCCCTGCAGCGAAGCCTCGGCGACGCCCTGTCGCGACTCCTCCGACAGCCACCACCTGCCGTCTCGCGACCCCCAGTCGCCGCGACCCTGCCTCCTTCCTGTCGCGGCCTCACAACGACACCTGCAGTGATCCCCCGTGCACCCCTTGGTCCCCTCCTTTACCTCCTATCGCACAACTAGAGCAGCGACAGCCAGGGCGATGCAGCACCTCCCTGCCTCCCCGTGTCGTTCCCCGTGTGCCCGTTTCCCTGTCACAGCAGCAGCATCGACAGCATCGTCAGCCTGCCGTCTCCTGTGCCTCGACCGTTGTCCCTGCTGCTATCTGAGCCAAAGTCCATGGGTGTGCTGTTTGATCAAGGTTGTGATGGCTTTGAATGTGGGCCACCCGATCTCATATTGATCGCATCTTGATGATGGCTTTGAACCTTAACCGTCCGTTCGATCTCCTCTTGATCATCATGATCTCCATCAGCCTTGATCGGGTCATCCGATCTGATCCTATCATCTTGATCATGATCTTTGGATCTAGCCATTGGATCTCTTGATCTTCACCATCTAGATCCCGATCTTCAATCTCATCCATACCGATCCGCCCGATCGTTGTTTGATCATCTCGATCTTGATCGTCATCATGATCCGTTCGTTGGATTGTGTTCATGATCATCTCATTCATGATTCGTTTGTTGTGTTCGTGCCCAGAAATCCGTTCCCGTTATTCTTGCTTTTGTGTCGTTCCCGTCGTCGTCTTTAAGGCAAGTAACTTGTATTCTTTTCTTTGTGTAATATAAGTACTAAATACCGCATATAGTGTGGTTGCGTTCTAGAGACAATTCTTGTGCAAACCCCTGTGTATCTTGTTTCTATTGTATTGACCCACCTGTAGTTGTCTCATTACACACATGACATGAAATAACTTAGGGTTAACCACATCTTGTTGTATACATGCATGTTGTTCATATGATTTCGTGTGCTTGCTTGTGGTAGTCATAGTATAACTTGTTGTAGACGTGTTAAATACCCTATACCATGTTGCTTAGATATCTAGTATACCATATTTCACGTTTGTTATAATTTGGACGAGTTTCATATGAACTAGTTGATTATGTGCATGAAGGATATTTTCTGTTTTGTCGATTCCCCATTTTTTATCAGTATTTTCGACCCTATTAAGGTCAGTATATGAAAACTATTTGTGAATGAATTATAGAGAATTCTGTCTACTTTCCATTTTTTCTGATAGATCTCTGTTTCGATTTATGAGTTGCAAGTTATGACTATTTTACTACAGATGTGTTTGAAATTCCAGATCCAGTTTTATACGAATTCTGTATGGTAAATTATTTTTCTACTGATGCTAAAGATAATATTTTGATCCAATATTTTTCTGATTACAACTATATTTGATTGGGATTAACCCCTAATTTTTATGAATTTAATTGATAACTTTTATAAACCATTTTGTGCTTGCAAACAACTACTATACTTGCAGAATTTTCATGTTGTTCAGTAAGAAATATAATTTTGACCTGATTCTATTTACTGTATATAAAAACTTTGTGAATATGAATTATAGCCTACTGTATCTATTTTATCACCCTTTCGACGGATCTGGTTTTCAATTTATATTTTGTGAGATATTACTGTTTTAGTACTACCGTGTTTATGATTCCAGATTTACAAAACTACTGTATCTTGTTGCTTTCTGATTTTACTTAACTAATCTATCTATGTTGAAAAATTATGAAACTTTATTTTCTGTTACTAAACATACTAGGAAATTCCCCATATTTTTCTTGGATTTAATCAGTAAGTTTTGATGCCTTTTTTCGGTTTATGAATACAAACTTCTGATGTCTGGCTTAATACGTTTTCTGGATACAAATCTGTTTTGAGTCTTGTTTTTGGGAAATACCATATGACTTATATATATTTGCTGGATTCGGCTGGGATTCTATTTTCCAGATTTTCTGACGGATCCAGGTTTGCACGTTTGTAGCAACGAAAAATTCCAGATTTGGTGCAGTACTGTCTTGATGTCTTGAACTAGATTTTTTGTCGTCTTAGTCTATTTTAAGTCTTTCTTCACCCGTTCGTGTCCTTTGTTCAACTTGTACTTATCTCTTGTTTTTCATGACATGTTTTGTGCACGTCCATGCTTGCTTGAGTAATAATAATAAGAAACTAAGTCGGGGTTTAAAGGGAAAGATCTAATAGTGGAAAATACAAAAACGTGTACTCGGAAGAGGATTCATAGATTCTACTTGGTTATTTGGAGCTTGATATTTGGTTACTTGGAGCTTGATATTTGGTTATTTGGAGCTTGTCCCTGAGTACACTGCCCTCTATGATCCACTATGTAATCTAAAATGAAATTGTTTGAATGTAGCAACCATGTGGTAAAAGTTTGGGACGCATGAAGTGCTACCTAGATAGATATAATACAAGATTTGAAACAACATGATCCTTTGACACTTGTTACTTGCTACTTGTACATGATACTTGATACTCGACACTTGTTACTCGTTTACATGATACTTGTTTATTTGACACTTGTTACATGCCACTTGTACTTGTTCAACTTGCCATACGAGCTGTTCTGTTTTGTTCTGTCATATCTATTCCACACTATGTTTGTTTCTGCTATTATTTTATATTTGTTTACCTTTTTCCTGTACTTGTGCCTGCACTACAAGCGGTCCGCAACTTGCATTGACGAGCGTTTTATTTTCTTTTCCTCTTCCTGCAATTTGCTAAATTGCAGATTATGGCGATCAGCTACCCGATGGTGTAGGTGATATGAGATTCTAGATACTGGAGTTTTGCTATAATTATTTATTTCTTGTTGCTTATCTTGAATAATTGTACTTGGCTACTTGGATTATTTTGTATTGGGCAATGTGACCCAGAATTATTGACTTGTTCAAATTTGGTTTATTTGAGATTAATATATTTTGTTTCAAGTAAATCTTGTTGGTATTTTGATTCAGTTATGCATGCGTGGTTGACTTCTCTTGCTTCCCACTCTGATATTCCTGTGAAATGTTGTAAAGATCCTGACAGCTTATGGATGATGAAAATCATTCGCTAGGCTTAGTCACGTATCCATATTCCATATTTTCTTTTTGGGAAGAGGGGCGTGACAGCGATGCTTTGATATCTCTCCTCTTAAGGTTCAGCCACGAAAACCATACCGAGGGTGGAGGAGAGAGCAATTCTTATTAGCATTCCTCGTGAGTTCCGGCCTCGGAGACCACGCCAAGGGTGGAGGAGAGAGCGATGATTTGAAATCCCTCCTCTTGAGGCTCAGCCTCGGGAACCATGCTAAGGGTGGAGAGGGTGCACTTGGCGCGCACTCACATGTCCCCATGTGGAATCATGCACCTGACGCAGTTATCGATGTCTCACTCCCATATATACAACCTCAGTTTCTTGATTATGCTCAGTTGTTCTCCTTCCACCTCGGTTTACCTTCAATCTTGTGTCTTTCGTCCAAGATTATCAAAGATGGTAGCTCTTGAGCTCATTAAGGCAAAGTGTAAAGAGATAAGGCCGAGAAGAAGGCTAGGGAGGAGGCGGAGGCGAGGCCGATGTCAAGGCTCCTCAGGGGGAGACGTCACAAAAGCGGCCACCTTCGTAAGTGAAGGAACTCTCGAAGAAGAAAGCAAAAGGCGCTGAACCCCAAGGCCAAGGTGGTCAAATCGACCATCAAAAAGGAGGGTAAGAGGCCTCCTCCATCGCCCGCATCTGGTGCCACAACCCTGGCCGAAGGTGTGGGTGTTGGTGTATGCCCTAGAGGTCAGTTGTGTATTGACATTTCTAGTTTATATTGTATCATGACATTTATTTCATATATGAGGCATTTTATTTATTTTGTTGTTTATTGTGATTAAATGAACATATAAAGTCCTTAGAATAGTAGGTTCAATACCATGGGATATCAAGTGCATGACTTGATTGTGAGATCCTATTGGTTGTAATTAGAACACTATTCTTAAATATCCCTAGTTAAGCATTATTGTGAATTAGGACAACAATAATACATAGAGACTAACATGTGCATAGAATGATGACCATATCTCATGGGTCATGGATATGAGATATCAAGTCTTCACATAGGTACATATTAGAGTAATAATGTACTGGACTGACCCACCATGAGAACTCTGCATGGATCATTACGTGAGGGTCATAAGCGGTTCTCACAGTGACCATGGTGTATATAGTCCTTTGACTTCAAGTCATTACGGTTCCCTACATGAGAAGTTATATATTTTAATGTCGTCAAACGTTGCTTGTAATAAAGTTATTATAAAGTCAACTATTGGTTATACTGCAAATTATGCGGAAGAATGTATGTGACTTAGATAGGATTTGTCCCTCTTACATAATGGGAGCGATATCTACGGGCCCCTTGATTGAGTGAGACTGCAAGCCGTACTCAAATGAGTCAATATGAGATATTGAGCTCATTTGTTTTAGTAAGTCTACTTAGACATCAAGAAACCAAAGATTGAATTATACAAAGGTTACACACTCTATGTCTTGTGGTCAATTAAGATATCTGGACAAAGAGACTAGACTACTTGGTAACATTGGTCATGGATAGATTATGTCTAATCACTGACATTCCCGTTACTTGAGTAGCTGTGATGTATTGCTAGATACCACTCACTGTTTGTAATACTAGAATATGATTTTAGTATTACTGTCAACGTAACGAGAACCTACAGGGTCACACACTTAGAATGGATCAAAATTAGGATTTAAATTCATAAGATGCATTTAATTGGGAATCCAAGTAAGACTTGGACACCTGACTTGGACACCTGATATCGGTTGGACATTTAATTAAATTAAATGGGCTAACTAAATATCAGAGGCCCACACACGAATCTGACCCCGGGGTTATGTCTAATCACTGACGTTAGGGTTTCTTAATGCATGAATAGTTCATTCACTTGCGTCGTCTGCAGTGGCATTAGGGTTTCTTAAAACATGAAAAGTTCATGTTCTGGCGGTGATAAGGGATGATGAGGCTCCGAGGCGCTGCCCCGCGACCCCGCAAGGGGCGGCCTCCCCTTGACCCCCGCCCGCTAACCAGGCAGCGGGACCCCCGTGACAGCTCTACGTAGGGCAATAATGATTCCCCCAAACCCAATCCTTTTTAAATAAACTAAATAAAATCATAACAACATATTCTTTGATTATTATGTTTTGTGAAGCATGGTGCATGGTTGTGGCCTTAGTTCTGTGATGCTTGGTTCTGTTCTATGATGAATGGTTTATATTAAGTGATGTATTTTGGTATTTTGAATACGGCCTGCGTGTCATGCCTTTCTCTCTACATTCTCAATGTAATCATTTCTCTCTACACTCCAATTGTACATTCTTTCTTTATATGTAAATGTAATCTCACTGAGGAGGCAAAGAATTGACAACCATACACGGACAAGATTGGGAAGTTGCTTGGGAAAGACGGTATAATCTCTTTGTTCAATTTTTAATACTCTCATTGGCTTGAGAGAATCAGTGTGTTAGGACCACAACCATGTCACATAAATTTTATGCTTTTAATTTTGTATGAGATGCATTATTGTAATGGACGATGAATGGTGAGATCAATGAATAAAATAACAAAAAAAACCCTAAAGTAAATTTTAAGTTGTAATAAGATGCCTTCCAATGCATGACACTCGTCTAGGCTAGGATCGATTAAGTGTAGGTCTGCCAAAGCAGAGTGCTTTTATCTATCCTAGTGAGACGCGATGGGATAAAAGTAATATTCAATTGCCAACCATTGGGTCTGATTTAACTAAACTATTTCAATAGGATTGAAGGTTTAGAAGCATAGAGTTGGGCTTTAGTCAATAAGATAGATTAGAGTAAGTGTTATTCACCCAACTATCCAAGAGTTGCATATGATGTAATTGGGAAATGTTCCCTACCTAGATAACTGAATTTTGGGTGATCAGCCAAAGCTGACTCAAAACTAGGTGAAATATGGATCTTGGCCTACTAGAAAATCTTACGATGGGATTTTCCGAGTCAATGAGGAGGGTCGTTGATTTGAATAAAATAGTACGAGGTATATTTAATAAAAGACATTATTAAATATTTCAATGTCATGATACATACTCTGCATATTTCTGTTGATGGTTAAATATTTCTTACTTTGGATATTTCTGTGAAATAATATTTATTTTGCATATTTCTATTGATAGAAAACCATTGCATCCAACACATTAAATAACGTATCATTGTGATCCGTCCTTGAGAAGGACAAACTGTCTGGGACAAATTTCCTAGACTGGTACATGAACCTAAGGATAGTCCTTAGGCATGAGAAAAAGCTGTATGTTCTAAAGCAGCATGAACCTGAACCACCCACTACAAGTGCCCCTCGCACTGAAAAGGATGCTCATAAGAAACATCAAGATGACACCTTGGACATTGGATTTCTCATGCTAGCCACCATGAACTCTGAGCTTCAGAAGCAACATGAGAACATGGATGCCTACGATATGATCGTACACCTCAAGAGGCTCTACCAAGAGCAGGCTAGACATGAGAGGTTTGAAGTCTCAAAGGCTTTGTTTCAGTGCAAACTGGCAGAAGAAAGCCCTGTTGGAACACATGTGCTCAAGATGATTTGGTACATAGAGAACCTTGAAAGGCTTGCTTTCCCTTTGGGTAAAGAGTTGGCCACTAACTTGGTCCTACAATCGTTGCCATAAAGTTATAGTCAATTCTTCATGAACTGTACTATGAATGAGATTGAAAAAACTCTGCTAGAATTGCTAAGCATGTTGAGAATTGCTGAGCAAAACATTACTAAGAGAACGACCATTTCGATTGTTCAACATGCCAAAGGTAAGGGCAAGGGCAAAAAGCAGATTAAGAAACCCCAGGGCAAGGAAAAGGGCAAGGAAAAATTCCAAGCCCAGCACTTCTGCCTTGAAACCTAAGGGTGGGGTGGCCAAAGAGGGTACATGCTTCCACTGTGGTGAGACCGGACATTGGAAGAGGAACTGCCATAAGTACCTAGAAGAGCTTAAGAAGAAGAAAGGAAGTGAGACTTCCACTACAGGTGTTTTTGTTATAAAAGTCAATTTATCTACTTCTTCATCTTGGGTATTAGATACTGGATGTGGGTCTCACATTTGTGTAAATATGCAAAATCTCAAAAGGAGTAGACCATTGGCTAAGGGCGAAGTTAACCTACGAGTTGGAAATGGAGCAAAAGTTGCTGCTTTGGCTGTAGGAACTTGTAATTTATCATTACCCACTGGGCTTATTATTGAGTTAGAGAACTGTTATTTTGCGTCTGCTATTTGTAGGAATATTATTTCTATTTCTTGTTTGGACAAGAAGGGTTTTTCATTTATAATAAAGGACAAAAGTGGGGTTTTTCATTTATAATAAAGGACAAAAGTTGTTTTATTTATTTGAATGATATTTGTTATGGCAGTGCACAATTGAGTGATGGAATTTATAATCTTGACCTCGAAATGCCCGTGTATAATATAAATACTAAGAGGTTCAAGTCAAATGATACGAACCCAACTTATCTCTGCCATTGTCGTTTGGGCCACATAAATGAGAACTGCATATCCAAACTCCATAAATATGGATTCTTGGACTCATTTGATTTTGAATCATATGTGGTATGTGAACCTTGTTTGTTGGGCAAGATGACAAAAGCTCTATTTACTGGAAAAGCTGAAAGTGCTAGTGATCCTAGGTCTCATACATAATGATGTCTGTGGACCTTTCAACACATTGGCTAAAAAAGATTTTCAGTATTCATTACATCTACTGATGATTTCAGTAGATATGGGTTTGTGTATCTCATGAAACACAAATCAGAATCATTTGAAAAGTTCAAAGAATTCAAGAACGAGGTACAAAAGCAACTTGGTAAAAGTATTAAGTCCTTCGATCAGACCGAGGTGAGTACTTAAGCCAACATTTTGATGACCATCTAAAAGAGTGCAGGATAATATCTCAACTCACTCCTCCTGGAACACCGCAATGGAATGGTGTCTCTGAGAGGAGAAACCAGACCTTGTTAAACATGGTCTGTTGAGGCATGCAGATCTTCCTAGCTCCTTCTGGTGACATGCACTATTAACAGCTACTTTCACACTTAACCGTGTTCCATCTAAAATGGTTCAAGAGACATCATATGAGATATGGACTGGGAGGCGTCCTAGTGTGTCCTTCATGAAGATTTGGGGTTGTGAGACCTATGTAAGGCGCCAAGTCCCTGATAAACTTGGTCCCAAATCTGATAAGTGCTTCTTTGTAGGATATCCCAAGGAAATCAAGGGATACTATTTCTATAATCTGACCGAAGGCAAAGTGTTTTTCGCACGGACTGTTGTGTTCCTAGAGAGAGAATCTGTCTCCAAAAGAACCAGTGGGAGAACAATATAACTTGAAGAGATTCAAGCTTCGCAAAATAGTAGCGAACCAATGGTGGAAATGGAGCAGACTCCACAAATTGTTGTGGAACAATCACCTGCTCAAGTAGCACAAGGCCTACGTAAGTCTAGTAGGATACCTCATCAACCCAAGAGATATTGATTTCTCGTGACTCAACATGGTGATGTATTGCTCATAGATCAAGATGAGCCTAGGACTTATGAGGAAGCTGTAAAAGGCCCAGATTTTGAGAAATGGCTTGAGGCCATGAGATCTGAGATGGAATCCATATATACCAAGTATGGACCTTGGTAGACCCACCTGAAGGGGTAAAACCTATTGGGTGCAAATGGGTATTCAAGAAGAAAACTGACATCGATGGTAACGTGCATACCTTTAAGGGGTGGTTGGTAGCTAAAGGTTTCAAGCAAGTTCATGGTGTAGACTATGATGAGACTTTTTCCCCAGTTGTCATGCTTAAATCCATTCAGATATTGCTTGCTATTGCAGCATATTACGATTACAAAATCTAGCAGATGGATGTCAAAACTAATTTCCTAAATGAAAATTTTCTCGAGGATGTGTACATGACACAGTCTGAGGGTTCTGTCACTCCAAAGGATGCTGGGAAGGTGTGTAAACTGGAACGATCCATTTATGGATTAAAGTAAGCTTCTAGAAGCTGGAATCTTCGTTTCAATGATGCAATCAAAGAGTTTGTTTTCATTAAGAATGAAGATGAACCTTGTGTCTAAAAGAAGGTTAGTGGGAACACAGTTGTATTTCTGGTATTGGATGTAGATGACATACTACTCACTGGGAATGTCATCCCTACCTTACAGTCTGTAAAGACTTGGCTAGGAAAATGCTTTTCCATGAAGGTTTTGGGTGAAGCTACCTATGTATTAGGTATTAAGATCTAAAGAGAAAGATCAAGGAGACTGTTTGGCCTGAGTCAGAGTACATATATAGACAAAGTATTGAAACACTTCAATATTCAAGAGTCCAAGAAAGGATTTATCCCTATGTCACATGGTGTAAGCCTGTCTAAGGCTTAATGTCCTTCCACTCAAGATGAGAGAGACCGCATGACTCAAATTCCATATGCATCTGCAATTGGATCTATCATGTATGCCATGTTATGTACTCATTTCGATGTCTCATATGGAGCAGGTACCAGTCAGATCCCGGTGTGAGTCACTGGACTGCTGTTAAGAACATCCTTAAGTACTTAAGAAGGACTAAGAATTCGTTCTTAGTATATGGAGCCGAGAAAGAGCTTATTGTAAAGGGTTACACTGACACTAGCTTCCAATCCAATAAGGATGACTCCAAATCACAATCAGATTTGTATTTTGACTAAATAGTGGAGCTGTGAGCTGGAAAAGTTCGAAGCAAGAGACAGTAGTCGATTCCACCACAGAGGCTGAGTATATTGTTGCCTCCAATGCAGCAAAGGAAGCCGTTTGGATTACAAAGTTCATTACTGAACTTGGGGTGGTTCCTAGCATTGTGGACCCACTGGACCTCTATTGTGATAACAATTGGGACATTGCACAAGCTAAGGAGCCTAGATCTCACCAGTGATCCAAACATATACTTAGGCGCTTCCATCCCATTCGAGAGACCATCGATAGAGGAGAAGTGAAGATATGCAGAGTACTGACAAATGTTAACATCGTTGACCCACTGACAAAGCCTCTTGCACATCGAAAGCATGAGGGTCACTGTAACACCCCGAATTCCAAAACATACTGAATTCGAAGTTCCACAGGATCTTTACACTTTTCTTCATACAATTTTACAAGAAAATTTAAACTTTCATTACATCAGAGTTACAACTTGAATTACATTTAAACAGCAGAAGTCATTTACAATAATTACATGAATAAAAAGTACAACACTTGAAACATTCTTTAAGCATCTTGCATACTTAATCTTGTCAATCACTTTAACCTGCATAGAAACTGTGGGCTCGTCAGTTCATTCAACTGACGCAAGGATATAAAACATCAATTTTCTCCTACTTAGAAAGCACACACTTGTCACAAGCAAAACTACGGGGACTATCCTATAGATATCGTGTTGTGTTGTGCATTTAGTCCTTAATGCAGTTGTTATGTCATATGACACTAATGCGCACTTGTTCGGATTCTATGCATCCCATACTACATAGGTCCGAGGGCAAGCCCTTAATCGTACTTCATCTTATAGGGTTCAATCCCTCGCCATGACTTAAACTACTACGGTAACTATGGTAATTATCCTATGTGTTCTATGATCTACGAGCCCATGTCTAGGCAATCTGGAGGGGAATCCCACGCACTGACATGACGCATCAAGCAGGCAGACTATGGACAATTCGACATCCGCCATGGAACGATGACACAACCCGTAGTCACCAAACACGCCACAAGCATCGCCACAAAGACGATAATTCCAAACTAGTGCTCACACCATGTCATGACGCATCAAGCAGGCAGTCTGTGAATCAGTCTCACACCGCCAATCCGATGGCCCTCTAGTTTATTTGAATCATGAATAAAATCAACCCCTAGAGTTAGCTCTTTCCTCTTATACCGGGCTTAATCAACAACTTGACCATCTTGGTCTTTCATCTCAATAATTTTTCTCAATAATTATAACTCATTCAATTGTCGGTAATAGGACTTAGCTACCCTCTAGTTCAAAATCTCATATCATGTTCATAAATTGAGTATTCACACTCATCAATAATTTCATAAGTCATCATGATTATCTTCATTTCAATTCTTGTATTACTTTTCACAATAATGAGACAAGATAGTTTCATTTCACAATTTCTCAAATTACAAATTTAATCTCAACAATCTCTTGCATTCACAAGTCTAGAAATCTCATTTAGTTAACCTAAACAAGTTATTCACATTTGCATTAAGCAATGAATTCTCAAAATAATTTTTCATAATTTTCCCTAAAGAAGAGAAAGCATATTGTGTAAATTATCACATAACACACACTTATAATCCCTTTAATCTTGATCTATAATTTTATCAATCCATTTAATCTTGATCTATATTCATTTTCCCCAAAAATAAAAAAAAAAACGAAACCTTGGCCGAAGCCAGGTTTCGAACCCGCACCAACAGCAGCAGTATGCGCTACAGTAATGTTACTGTGGCGCAATAGCTGACCAAAGGGGACAGAGCGCCCACGCATCACAAAGGGGGTCATAATCCACTTATACTCAGTGTCTCAGTAATCCACTTATCGCCACAAAGACGATAATTCCAAACTAGTGCTCACACCATGTCATGACGCATCAAGCAGGCAGTCTGTGAATCAGTCTCACACCGCCAATCCGATGGCCCTCTAGTTTATTTGAATCATGAATAAAATCAACCCCTAGAGTTAGCTCTTTCCTCTTATACCGGGCTTAATCAACAACTTGACCATCTTGGTCTTTCATCTCAATAATTTTTCTCAATAATTATAACTCATTCAATTGTCGGTAATAGGACTTAGCTACCCTCTAGTTCAAAATCTCATATCATGTTCATAAATTGAGTATTCACACTCATCAATAATTTCATAAGTCATCATGATTATCTTCATTTCAATTCTTGTATTACTTTTCACAATAATGAGACAAGATAGTTTCATTTCACAATTTCTCAAATTACAAATTTAATCTCAACAATCTCTTGCATTCACAAGTCTAGAAATCTCATTTAGTTAACCTAAACAAGTTATTCACATTTGCATTAAGCAATGAATTCTCAAAATAATTTTTCATAATTTTCCCTAAAGAAGAGAAAGCATATTGTGTAAATTATCACATAACACACACTTATAATCCCTTTAATCTTGATCTATAATTTTATCAATCCATAGAAATTTTCTAGATAAGTCCAAATTAATCTGTGGATAATTAATATAATTTTTATAGATTAATTTCACAAAAGAACCATTTAAAAATATTCATTTTCCCCAAAAATAAAAAAAAAAACGAAACCTTGGCCGAAGCCAGGTTTCGAACCCGCACCAACAGCAGCAGTATGCGCTACAGTAATGTTACTGTGGCGCAATAGCTGACCAAAGGGGACAGAGCGCCCACGCATCACAAAGGGGGTCATAATCCACTTATACTCAGTGTCTCAGTATTGGGTTATTTTCAAAAACAAAAATAAAGAGTGTATGCCAAGATTTGAACCCATGACCTCCTACTACAGTGATGTTTTTAATTTGCACCCACTGACCAGAATGGACAGAATGACTCACTTGTAGAGAAATAATTCCAATTGGTTTTGTTCAAGACTGTAATTATTCTAGTATGTTAAAGAAACTCATTTCTTCAAAAAATGTGATTTGTTCTTCATTAAAACTAAATAATTTCCTGATTCAAAATAAACAGTAATTTGGGGGTTTTAAAACCATTAAATTCTCATTTCTCATATAGAGTACCCCTCTTTTTATTCCTACAATTGTACATGAAAAAAAAAATCACTTAATGTTCTATTAACAAATTTTTTTCAGGGGACATTTTTCTTGAGTTCATTCAATTATAAAGTAGTTCTTCTTTATTAGTCTGAGGAGTTTTTCTTCTTTCTTTTTGATTAACACACAAATTGACGACCTCTTGAATTTGGCCTAAATAATAAAATGTTCATTTCTCTCAACAATTAACATACAACATTAGGATTATTTAATAACAATCACACTAATCATGAATATGCATAATTTACTAATCAATCTTATTTTAATAATGGAGAGATTCTCACAATTAGCATTTTTCACATAAACACATTTATCAAAGTTGCACTTTTTCCATAAACACAAATATTTCGACATGGAAAAATATTTATTCTAATTTAGCATGCTAGATCAATATCTAAATATCACAACAACAAACATATCATTCAATCAATTTCACTTATTCATTTCATGCAATTTCACATATGTTCCATTTTCACGTTAATCATGGTATTATCAAAGAGCAATATTTGCACCTATTTATTCTAGCATGATTAGCACACAACCTAGTATGATACTACTTAGAAGTTAGAGAAAATTGCCCACTTTATTGGAGAGAAAACGAAATGAACTCCTAAAAACTCCTAGATTGATCAAAAGAGGCATTCTCCTCCTAGTTTGAGCCACCACAAGTAGTCTCCTCCTAGCCTTGAAGCAAACCCGAGCCTCCCTTGCTCCTTGAAGAAAAACTGGCCACCAATGGGAATGAAGAACACACAAACACAACTGATCGAAAGTGACCTGTCTCCCCACAGTTGTAACAAGTCACCACAGGATGTCTCACCCATGCATTCCTTGGTCTTCCTGCTACACTGACCGCGTTCGCCCCAGTCGTTTGAACCTTTGGGCCGGCAGCTGTCCCCTGACATTTTCAGCAACTGCGAGCCTCTTCCCCACGTTCCAGTTGTTCCTCCTATTCTGAACAGCGTGGAACTGCTCCATGTCCGCCTCCATCGCTGCAGTTCATTTGACCAACTTGTCAAATCTCCTGATACCGAGGGGTATCATCCTAGATCTCAGACTTGGCCTTAAACCATGCTCGAACTTTCGAGCCTTCTTTGCCTCGTCCATCACCAATTCGGGAGCATACCTCGAGAGCAGATTGAACCTCGTCTCATACTCTCTAACCGAAATGCCGCCCTGCTGCAGCGCCAAAAATTCCATGGCTTTCTTCTCGTAGACGTCTGATGGAAAATAATGACTGCGGAATTCCTTCAAAAATTCCTCCCAGCAAAGGAAAATATCTCCCATCGTTCCCTTCATCGACTGCCACCAAACCACCGCATCCTTCTCGAACTACAGCACCGCCAACTTTACCTTACTGCCTTCCGAAGTCTCCAGGACTTTGAAGATAGTCTCGATCTGTCGGATCCAATTATTAGCCGCATCAGGGTCTGACTTCCCCCTCAAATACCGGTGGTTTCATCCGTTTGAATGATTCCACGAGTTTGATTGCTTCGGATACTAGATTCACAGGCACCCTCCCTTGGTTCTGATTCAGGGCAACGGCATTGAGTGTTTGATAAACCCTCGCTAAATCCATTTCCAAGTCCGGACCTTCACCATTTCAAGCTCCTCTTCTAGCCATATTCTGATGCAAAAGATCCATTAAATTCGAAGTAGAAAATATGAATTTAAATCAACTTTTCATTTCATTGAATTTCAAACTTTATACATTCGAATTTAAAATATTTCTGACATCAAATGAAAGCAATAAGAAGATACAACAATCTAGTTCCTATGGTTCCTCTTGGCTTCACGAAGTTCTTCCCGTAGTTCCTCCACTTCCTCCTTCAGCACATCGTACATATTTTTCCTCTTCTTGAGTTCCCAAATATGATGACTGAGCGTGGTAATGCTCTCCTTGCACTTTGCACACTGCGCCTGCAACAGCTCTGCTCTCTCGCTCTGAATCTCAACTTGCCTCTGAAGAGACACAATGAGACTACTCGGAACTGGTTCTTCCTCGTCAGAGGAATCATCAGATGAATCCGGAGGTAGAGTGATCTCCCTGGACTCAGGCCATTCCTCTTCAAATTCTTCGGGATCTTCTTCGTCTGAATCAGCTTGCCCAGGGTAGTAATCCTCCTCAACTACGTGCCAATCGTCACCTCCAACTGGGTCGAAGTGGTCCGCCATCTTAGAAAAAGGAGAATAAGAAGCATAAATCATAGAGCAACACAGATGTAAGTGACTTACGGTTAAATCTCTAGACTTAACACATGCTCAAATGTCCACTTCTAGGGTGTCATTCCTTATAAATTTGTACTACTTGGAAGAGTGGCTCTGATACCACTCTGTAACACCCCGAATTCCAAAACATACTGAATTCAAAGTTCCACAGGATCTTTACACTTCTCTTCGTACAATTTTATAAGAAAATTTAAACTTTTATTACATCATAGTTACAACTTGAATTACATTTAAAAAGCGGAAGTCATTTACAATAATTATATGAATAAAAAGTACAACACTTGAAACATTCTTTAAGCAGCATGCATACTTAATCTTGTCAATCTCTTTATCCTGCACAGAAACCGTGGGCTCGTCAGTTCATTCAACAGACGCAAGGATATAAAACATCAATTTTTTCCTACTTAGAAAGCACACACTTGTCACAAGCAAAACTACGGGGACTATCCTATAGATGTCGTGTTGTGTTGTGCACTTTGTCCTTAATGCAGTTGTTATGTTATATGACACTAATGCACACTTGTTTGGATTCTATACATCCCACACTATGCAGGTCCGAGGGTAAGCCCTTAATCGTACTTCATCTTATAGGGTTCAATTCCTCGCCATGACTTAAACTACAACGGTAACTACAGTAAGTATCCTAGATATTCTATGATCTATGAGCCCATGTCCAGGCAGTCTGGAGGGGAATCCTACGCAATGACATGACGCATCAAGCAGGCAGACTATGGACAATTCGACCTCTGCCATGGAACGATGGCACCACCCGTAGTCACCAAATACTCCACAAGCGTCGTCACTGGGACGATAATTGCGGAGTAGTGCTCACGCCATGTCATGACGCATCAAGCAGGCAGTCTGTGAATCACTCTCACACCGCCAATCCGATGGCCCTCATACTCGTGTTTTTCTCTCACTTTCGTCACATCACCACTATGTATCTAGTCCGTAGTTTATTTGAATCATGAATAAAATCAACCCCTAGAGTTAGCTCTTTCCTCTTATACCGGGCTTAATCCACAACTTGACCATCTTGGTCTTTCATCTTAATAATTTATCTCAATAATTATAACTCATTCAATTGCCGGTAATAGGACTTAGCTACCCTCTAGTTCAAAATCTCATACCATGTTCATAAATTGAGTATTCACACTCATCAATAATTTCATAAGTCATCATGATTTTCTTCATTTCAATTCTTGTATTACTTTTCACAATAATGAGACAAGATAGTTTCATTTCCAATTTCTCAAATTACAAATTTAATCTCAACAATCTCTTGCATTCACAAGTCTAGAAATCTCATTTAGTTAACCTAAACAAGTTATTCACATTTGCATTAAGCAAAGAATTTTCAAAATAATTTTTCATAATTTTCCCTAAAGAAGAGAATGCATATTGTTTAAATTATCACATAAAACAGACTTATAATCCTTTTAATCTTGATCTATAATTTTATCAATCCATAGAAATTATCTAGATAAGTCCAAATTAATCTGTGGATAATTAATATAATTTTTATAGATTAATTTCACAAAAGAACCATTTAAAAATATTCATTTTACCCAAAAATTAAAAAACAAAAAACAAAACCTTGGCCGAAGTCAGGTTTCGAACCCGCACAAACAGCAGAAGCATGCGCTACAGTAACATTACTGTGGTGCAGCAGCTGACCAAAGGGGACAGAGCGCCTACGCATCACAAAGAGGGTATTAATCCACTTATACTCAGTGTCTCGGTATTGGGTTATTTTCAAAAACAAAAATAAAGAGTGTATGCCAAGATTTGAACCCATGTCCTTCTACTACAGTGACGTTTTTAATTTGCACCCACTGACCAGAATGGACAGAGTGACTCACCCGTAGAGAAATAATTCCAATTGGTTTTGTTCAAGACTGTAACTATTCTAGGTTTTTTAAAAAAACTCATTTATTCAAAAAATATAATTTGTTTTTCATTAAAACTAAATAATTTCATGATTCAAAATAAACAGTAATTTGGGGGTTTTTAAAGCCATTAAATTCTCATTTCTCATATAGAGTACCCATTTTTTTATTCCTACAATTGTACAAGAAAAAAATCACTTAATGTTCTATTAACAAATTTCTTTTTCAAGGGACATTTTTCTTGAGTTCCTACAATTATAAAGTAGTTCTTCTTTATTAGTCTAAGGAGTTTTTCTTCTTTCTTTTGATTAACACACAAATTGATGACCTCTTGAATTTGGCCTAAATATTAAATGTTCATTTCTCTCAACAATTAACATACAACTTTAGGATTATTTAATAACAATCACACTAATCATGAATATGTATAATTTACTAATCAATCTTATTTTAATAATGGAGAGATTCTCACAATTAGCATTTTCCACATAAACACATTTCTCAAAGTTGCACTTTTTCCATAAACACAAATATTTCGACATGGAAAAAAATTATTATAATTTAGCATGCTAGATCAATATCCAAATATCACAACAACAAACATATCATTCAATCAATTTCACTTATTCATTTCATGCAATTTCACATATGTTCCATTTTCACCTTAATCATGGTATTATCACAGAGCAATATTTTCACCTATTTATTCTAGCATGATTAGCACACAACCTAGCATGATACTACTTAGAAGTTAGAGAAAATTGTCCACCTTACTGGAGAGAAAACGAAATGAACTTCTAAGAACTCCTAGATTGATCAAAAGAGGCATTCTCCTCCTAGTTTGAGCCACCACAAGTCGTCTCCTCCTAGCCTTGAAGCAAACCCGAGCCTCTCTTGCTCCTTGAAAAAAAAACCGGCCACCAATGGGAATGAAGAACACACAACCACAATTCTCAAACTTTTGAACTCACTAAACTCTCAATCTTTTACTCTCTAATTGTATTTCTTTATGTTTCTCTTTTGATGTAGATTAGGTGTGAGTATACTAATGTAGGGGGGGTATTTATAAAAATCTTTGATTGGATTGAATGACTAGGATTAGATCAAATAGTTAGGGATTAAGGGCTAAGATGAGTTTGGGAGTTGCCATAACCACCCACGAATGAGATAACCACCTCACCACTACTCTCATTCTCCCTCTCCACTCATGCACAATCTGGCCTCCCTCAAGGGTGTGCTTTGCACACTCTAATGCATGCACATGCTACCCTAATATCCCCCACTTACAAGTTGTATATGTTAGTTTAATTAATTATCTATTATTTGAGTCTACACTACAAGTTAGGCTAAAATAAAGAAGAATTAAATTATATGGGCTCACTAATAGACCAAGAGACTATGAGCTCTACTAATTTAGTTAATTAATTAACTAATGTGGGCTACAAGAAGACAAATTAGGCTTAGGATTAAATTAGGCTTTCTAAAAAGAAAATAAATGGGGATTACTAGTTTATGAAATATTTTTAGGGAAATGCATGCATAAATTTGCACGTGCACATCACGTAAAATCAAACAACTCCAAATATAAATAAGATTTGAAAATCCAGGGTGTTACAGTCACAGTAGGTCTATAAGCATTAGATTTATGTCTGATTGGCTCTAGTGCAAGTGGGAGATTGTTGGTGTATGCCTTAGAGGCCAGTTTTGTATTGACATTACTAATTTACATTGCATTATGACATTTATTTCATATATGAGGCATTTCATATATTCGGTATTATTGTGATTAAATGAGCATAATAAAGTCCTTAGAATAGTAGGTTCAATATCATGGGATATCAAGTGCATGACTTGACTGTGAGATCCTATTGGTTGTAATCAGAACACTATTCTTAAATGTTCCTATTCAAGTATTATTGTGAATTAGGACAACAATAATACATAGAGACTAGTATGTGCGTGGACTGATGACCATATCTCATGGGGCATGAATATGAGATATCAAGTCTTCTCATGGATACATATTAGAGTAATAATGTACTGGACTGATCCCCCATGAAAATTCTGAATGGATCGTTACGCGAGTATCATAAGCGGTTCTCACAGTGCCCATGGTGTATGTAGTCCTTTGACTTGAAGTCACTATAGTTCCTACATGAGAAGTTATATATTTTAATGTCGTCAAACGTTGCCTGTAATAAAGTGATTATAAAGTCGACTATTGGATATACTACAAATCATGCAGAGGGATGTGAGTGACATAGATAGGATTTGTCCCTCTTATATAATAGGAGCGATATCTACGGGCCCCTTAATTGAGTGAGACTGCAAAATGCATGGTCGTGCTCAAATGAGTCAATATGAGATATTGAGCTTATTTGTTTTAGTAAGTTTACTCGGACATCAAGAAACGAAAGATTGAACTAAACAAGGGTTACAAACTCTATGCCTTGTGGTCAATTAAGATATCTGAACAAAGGGACTAGACTACATGGTAACAATGGTCACGGATAGGTTATGTCTAATCACTGACATTCTCGTTACTTGAGTAGCAGTAATGTATTGCTAGATACCTTTCACTGTTTGTAATACTAGAATATGATTTTAATATTACTGTCAACGTAACGAGAACCTACAGGGTCACACACTTAGAATGGATCCAAATTGGGATTTAAATTCATAAGATGAATTTAATTAGGAATCCAAGTAAGCCTTAGACACCTGACATTAGTTGGACATTTAATTAGATTAAATGGGCTAACTAAAGTTCAGAGGCCCACACACGAATCTGACCCAGGTTGGATTGTGAACCCAACAACCTCATTACTCTCTTAGGGGTAATTTTCTGCAGCTATATATATGATACATATCTGTGAAAAAGAGTTACACGAAAAAACCCTAGCCGTCACAGAAATTGTGACAGTGATCGTAGGGCCGGCCCAAGGCCCAAGCCACCAAAGCAAGGGCTTTAGGCCTCCAATTTTTTTTAATATTATAATTTGTGAAAAGGCCTCTGTCTGTCTTTTTAATTTTCAAAATGTATTGTCTTTTTTGTATCCCAAAAGGCCTACTCTGCAACTCGTCCTCTTTGAGAAATCAGAAAAGGCTTAGAGCCTTTTGGTTTCCCAAGAATCCCAACTGATTACTCTTTCATTTCCAATTCCAATAAATATTCCCTCTGACTCTCTCTCCCGACTTCTAACTTCCAAGTTTCTGCGACTCACTCTCCCATCTCGCCCTCGCTCTTCTCTCTCAGTCTCTCTTGACCCTTCTAATCCGCAGCCTGCTTGATTGGTAAGTTTAACCATCATCTCATTCTTTTGCATGATTTCGCAAATACCTCCTCAAATTTATTAATTTCTTCTGTTTTATGCAACAGGGAATGCTCCCCTCACTGCAATTCAACTGCTTTGGGTGAACATGATAATATTGATGGATACTCTGGGGGCACTTGCATTGGCCACTGAACCGCCTCAGGATGACTTGATGAGAAGAACACCTGTTGGGAGGAAGGGGAATTTTATCAGCAAAGTAATGTGGAGAAATATCATAGGACAATCATTCTATCAGTTTCTAGTTATATGGTATATCCAGTCACAAGGGAAAAGTTCATTTGGGCTCAAGGACTCCAATGCTGATCTTACTCTAAATACACTCATATTCAATTCATTTGTCTTCTGTGAGGTAAATTTTTAGTCCTTATAAATCTTATTGTTTCTGTTATCTGTAACAAGGAGAATGACATTGTTGTTTAGTTTATATAATAATTAATAAACAAGCACAAGCAACATTCACTAGTTCTAATAATCTAAATTTTACTTAAATGCATGCATATCAAACAAACATTTAATCAATCATAATGTGATGCCTCATTTTCGTGAGATAATATTGCTTACACATCTGACATAAGGAGGTCAAACATCAATATGGACACTCAAATTATGATTCAAATGAACACGAACTTCAACCAACAAATTCTATACTATCATGGAGAAATACTAGGTGCCATTCAGACATGTTTGTCCGGCCTATCTGCAACACATAAAAAGCCCTGCACAGATTTTAAACAGTAGTGTCCATGGTTCATAGCCGTAACTGTTGCTTCGGCGGAAAGAGGTTTTTTAAAACTAAAATTAATAAAATCTTATCTAAGATCAACAATGTCTCAACAAATATTAAATGGATTGACTTTATTATCAATTGAAAAAGAAATGTTGAATGAAATTGATTACAATAGTATAATAAATGATTTTGCATCTCAAAAGCCCGAAAGATAACATTTAAATAAAAATATATTAATTTTATCAAAATATTATTATAAGCTTTTAAAAGGCCTCATTTCGGAGTTCGCTTTAGGCCTCAGTAAGTGTTGGGTTGGCCCTGAGTGATCGTGAGGAACAGTCCCATCCCGCAGCTAGCCCCACGATGTGAGGAAAGCTTGGTTTTGATCCGTTCGTGTGGATACCTTAGAGGCACCGCAACATTGCAGTGCTTTAATCGACATATCTTGGAGACAGCAGATCCATCCATAAGGTATAATTCCTAAACACGATTTATGGTTTACGTACGGATCCGTGGCTATGTTTCAATAATTTTTTTGTAATTTTTCCGCATTGTATTCAATCTGTGTTTGCCATTGAAACCTAACAGTGGGTCCCCTCATGGTCAGTTACCGAGGCGGATGCATCGATTAGCCGACCTACTACGTTGGAAATGGTTTTCCATATTTCCACTCCTTGCAACCTTGCCGACCTCGAGAGCAAAAACGAGGAGGAGATTTACTGCGGTTGGGTGCAAGCATTGGTTCTGGTGAGTTACTCCCCAGGTCTATCTTGCATAATCATTTTCCTCGCACTTTGCTAAGCGTACCCCGATGATCTTATGTAGACAAGCCGAAGCAGAGGCATGATCAGTTTCGACAGGCACAACGCACGGAAGCAACCAAAGCAGAACTCCTTTTGCGGGTCGGGAGCCTCGATGGGCGCATAGGCCAGTTGAAGGTGGACTTGGTCAAGGAGAGGGAGGCTCGAGTGGAGATTTCAAAGGAGAAGGATTAGTTAATCTCCGAGAAACTGGCATGGCGGGCCGAGGAGGAGAAGTTGAAGAGGGAATACCAGGGGGCCCCAGCCAAAATATCAATGCCGAGGACAAGGGATACAGGCGTGCCCTCAAAGATGTCAAGGCGAAGAAATTGGGGATCGACCTTGGCAGCCTTCCCCCTGAAGAATCGGATTATAAAGCCACCGCCCCAAAAGTTAGGGAGGATTTGGCAAATCACGAGCCGACCGTCCCAACCCCCTAACCGAGGAGGAGATCCCCGTCCTTGACATAGAAATTAGGTTGCTTGTATTTTTGCTTTTTTGCGGACTGGCCACCGCATTTGTATTTACCCTTCGTTTAATAAGTAAAATGTGTTGCCTCCTGATATTGAGTTTGGTAGTCTTTAGACTCCTGGGTTGCTGCCTCAGGAGCAGGGTCTGACCCCTGATTTCGCTCATGATTCTTAAAGATATGCGTGGGGTGCCACATGGTCCCTCTTGCGTCATGTTTTCTGACGACTACGATAACTGTTGATCTCGGGAATTAAGCGTTGACCACAATAAGTGCTCAGACTTTTGGGGAAAACTTCAAGTGCTTATAAATCCCATTCTCCCTGAAGAATTTATTAGGTTCGAAGGCAATCACAAATCAAATACACAGCCGAAAAATTACAAAAATATCGAAACCTTGCTATGGATTCATGCAAAAACCATAAATCGTGTTTAGGAGTTATACCTTAAAGATAGATCTGCTGTCTCCACAGTATGTCAATCACAACATTGCAATATTGCGGTGCCTCTATGGCATCCATACGAACGAATCAAAAAATGGCTCTCCCTCAGACCGCGGTGTTAGCTGTGGGAAAGGGATGTTCCTCAGAGATCTCTCTCTCTCTCTCTCTCTCTCTTTCTCTCACTTTCTATGATGGCTAGGGTTTTTCACACGTTTCTTTTCCGCTTAAATATATCATATATATATGTACAGAAAATCAACCCTAAGAGAATAATTAGGTTGTTCGGCTCAAAATCCGACCTGGGTCAGATTTGTGTGTGGGCCTCTGATCTTTAGTCAGCCCATTTAATCTAATTAAATGTCCAACTGATGTCATTTGTCTAAGGCTTACTTGGATTCCCAATTAAATTTTAAATTTAAATCCCAATTTCGATCCATTCTACGTGTGTGACCTTGTAGGTTCTCGTTACGTTGACAGTAATACTAAAATCATATTCTTGTATTACAAACAGTAAGCTGTATCTAGCAATACATCACTGCTACTCAAGTAACAGGAATGTCAGTGATTTTGACATAACAAATCCGTGGCCAATGTTACCATGTAATCTAGTCCCTTTGTCCAGATATCTTAATTGACCACAAGACATAGAGCGTATAACCCTTGTATAGTTCAATCTTTGGTTTCTTGATATCCGAGTAGACTTACTAAAACAAATTTACTTAATATCTCATATTGACCCATTTGAGCACGGTCATGCATTTTACAGTCTCACTCGATCAAGGAGTCCATATATATCGCTCATGTTATGTAAAAGGGACAAATCCTATCTAAGTCACTCACATCCCTCTGCATGATTTGTATTATATCCAATAGTCGACTTTATAATTACCTTATTACAGGAAAAGTTTGACGGTATTAAAACATATAACTTCTCATATAGGAAATCGTAGTAACTTCAAGTCAAAGGACTACGTACACCAGGGTCACTGTGACCGCTTATGACACTCACGTAACGATCCATGTAGCGTTCTCATGGTGGGTCAGTCCAGTTCATCATTTGTAGGGCTCCGAATTTCCAATATAATATCTCAGAAATATGTGGCACAATTTCCAGTATCTACCTCAATATTATAGTAAACATAGCCAAAATGCAGATAAATATTTCAACTTTTATTATATCAATTCTTTACAAAACACAGTGAAAGATTAAACACCTTGAATTACAATTCTTTCTTTTACAACACATTCGTTTACAATTTACATAAGCCACATTATCATTCTACCACATGCATCCAAATCCCAATACTATAGGTACCTACCTGTAAAACATGAGGCTAGAGATAACCCTAACCCCCAAAACTACGGGGGTCAGCCATAACAGTATAAGTGACATTAAAAGGAATACAATGTAAATAAAACAAGAAGAATAAAGTTATTAACAATACATACCAACAGTAGTAACAGATGGAATATGAAATGACAGTAAATAAAACATGAAAATATCAAGTAAAACTAGACTAAGTGTCAAGTGTAGGAAAAACAGAAAACAAACACGCATAAAACCAAATCAAGAAAACACAATTGCATTATGATGACTCTCTAATGCATACTTGTCGGATCCTATGCATTCCATACTACATAGGCCCGGTACAAGCCCTTACGTTCTCCACTTTATAGGGTTAGATCCCTCCACTACAAGAAATTTGCCATATACCAACGGACACCTATAGTGACGGATCACTAAAACTGTAGGTACAGACATTGTATACCCACAGACGTATAGTAAACTGTGGGTATAGGTGGGTATATTCTATAATTCATTTTCCCCCCAATTTTTTCATTTTCCCCCTCAAATCCCAAATGTCCCCAATTTATAAAGTATTGTCTCAGGCTCACACCCATCTCTCTCTCTCTTCTCTATCTCCCACACCCGAATCCCTCTCTCCCCAAACCCTCTCTTCCCAAGCTTTAGGATCGGGAGCAGTCGAGATCGGGGCAGATCGGGGCAGTCGTCAGATGGGAGCAGTCGAGATCGGGAGCAGTCGAGATCGGGGCACCCGAATCCCTTCATCTCTTCTTCTAGATTCATTTGGTTGTTTCTTGGAAATCCATATCTGAGGGATTCTAGTAGTAACTGGAGATGCAATCGAGATCGGGGCAGTCGTCGTCGTCGTCGTATCGAGATCCTTTTTTTTCCCGAATCCCTTCATCTCTTCTTCTAAATTGATATAGGTGAGATATTTTCCTATAGATTATATACTGCTCAATAATATATTGAATTGTAGAAAACGGTTCCTTTTTTTTTTCTGGCTAATCAGCTGAAGACTTGTTTGAACAGTGTTTCTTGGGGTTATTCTGAAGCTCAGCAAAAGTCATTTTGAAAGTTACAAATCCAGCCTGTTAGTTGTTTTTGTACTGAACTGACCCTCATTAGAAGTTTGCAGGCTAAGCAATTTATATACAACGAAAAGGATGAGCTGGAGTGATTGGTAACAAGGTATGTATAATCAGTATGTTCAAGACAAGTTCGTCATGAGTTTGCAATCCATTTGTAAGGGAACTGATCAATTAGGAACCGTAAACCTATTATTGTGTTCATTTCTGATCACTTGTAGTGAATATTGATACAAATGCTGATATTGCTAGGGTATCGAACTTAATATCAATATTGATAGGTGCATATGAGGCTGTCGACAAAATTTTATCTGTTTACATCCCTAATTCCCTATACGCACATCACAAGTTCACAACTGTTTCCTTACTGAGCATTATGCTCTAAAGAATGATTCCAATTTATGACATTGTGAATTATATATACGTTTAATACTGATTCCTACTCTTTAGCAAAGTTCCTAAACCCAAGGGTAAGCGACCCCCTCCCTCAGATCTATGTAGGTCTGCCACTGGTCGGAGGCAAACAAGTGCACTGTTGATGAAGATTTAATATCCCAATCTTAATCTTTGATGTATATTCATATCTGTGAAATGATTTCGTCTACAGTTTTTGGTTAATAGGAATCGATTCCTGAAATGGTTACAGTATGGCTATTGCTGGTGAAAAATAAAACATTATTAGTTGTATGAATGTAAGAACACAAATTTACATTTAAATGTTCTTGCAGAATCGATTGCTTGCTATGAACTATATAAACGAGGGCTTTGATGACAAACTTTTTGAGGCTCACAGGGAATCATGCACACCTATTATATACTGACAGATATGCTTGTCAATAAATTCGGTTTACTTGTTTTTGTGCGTACTTCTATTTTGAGGCGAAGAGTGAATTTGTAAAGAATTTTCAGTTTAGGATCAGCACCTTCCTTTCTTTGTAAAGAATAACATGGCAATCACACATTTTGTAATTTCAAATTTGTGAACTATTTCTTGGCGGGCTAATAAATACTCATCACAGTCTATTCAATACAGGCAAGCTTACTAGAAGATGTATGTGCTGATTGTGATGCATTAAATTATCCATCTGCTGCTTCTGAGAATTATGTAATTTCGAGTGCCTTAATGTGTACTATATGTTGCTATATTCTGAAAAATGCCTTGAGAAAGATATAACATTGATGATATAATATTTTGTAAATTTTGAGGAATCTGAACTTGCATCATTAAAATCCACTTTATGAACTGTAAGGAAAAAGAATTATGTTTACTGTTGGTGCTGGGTATTGACTGCTTTTTAGGGCTAGCATCAGTTAAAATTACGCTGAGATGTCTTCACCAGTTCATTCTTCGCTGAGTTGCTTAATGGTTAAAGTCTGTGGTATTCTTTAGCAGTTGCATCCTTGTGCTATTGATTTTCCCCTATGTAGCTGTTTTCAATCCCAACAGCGAAGGTGTTAAAGTTTATAGGATGTAAAAATATTCATTTCAAAATTTAAATGCGGCATTGCCTCCTCATTTTATTAATGTTTTGACTTCCCATTATGTACAAAGTTGCCTTTGCAATAAATCAAAATTTCTTGTCCTAGACTTATCTTGTATATTATCTGCATCTAATTTTGTAATGCATTTCTCAGGTACTGTGAGTGTTTTGCATCAGGAATCTATTGTGATGGATGCAACTGCGCAAACTGTTATAACAATGCTGAAAATGAAGCTGCAAGGCATGAGGCTGGTGAAGCAACTTTAGAACGAAACCCCAATGCTTTTAAACCCAAAATTGGTAGCAGTCCACATGCCGTCAGGGATAATAGGGTATGCATCTAATTCATGCCATGATTACTTTTGTTTTCACTAGGATGAGTATAGTCACTGTTTTATAAATATCTACTGTGGTATGCTTGTACCACATATATAGAACATGATTGTACATGGTCAGTGGCAACACTTCTTTAAATTATGAAAGATTTGAGTGCAATGCTTGTTTTATATTTGATCTTTTATGGTGGATTTATGTAAACATTTTTCTGTTCTACTTATCAGATTAGGATGCCTTCTTGCATGTGCATATATGGGGAGTGTATGAGGAGTGTAGGTGTCCATGTCGATCTGTTCTAAGGATCTGTAGTTATTAATTATGCTCCTGCTGTTAGACATTTATGTGTGTACTTCTTTCTTTCATTGATAAACTCTTACTAATATGCATCATGTCATGTCTACTTTGCATCTGAATAGCACATATATACTTCAGTTATGTATGCATAGTGCATTAGAAATTGTTTTCAACTTCCTATTTCTACACTCATAAACAAAACAGTTATATATCTTCCTAAATTGTCTATCTTATATATATTTGATGACTATGGTTAGGAAGGTTATACAAGAAAGGTTCTTCCTAAAGCATAAATGTTTAAACCATAAAGCTCTAAATGGTCTATCTTAAAAAAAATTTGTATCTTTAAACCATAAAGCTTTCTAAACGTAAGTTATAAACGACTGCAGAATGTAACAAAGTTAATTAAATTCACCTTTGTGGATAGGTTTCTTGCAGCGTTCAACATGTATAATGATGAGATGGTAACTTTAACAAAATTGGTTCAAAGAGAATGCTTAACAAGTAACTGTAAACTTGTAAAACTGGAAACCCTTGTTCAAAATTTATCGCTACGTCCTTTTAGTCTGCAACTAATTTCCCTTTAATCCGACAAGTTCAGCCAAAAGCATATTTAACTGATTTGCAATGTGGTTAATTATTGATAATTTATTTTAGTTCAGGGTATCATTTACTTAAGATTGCTAGATGGGTTATCATGTATTGAGTTTATATTTATTGAAAATTTATTACTTTCTTCACATGCATATAAATCACCTGGCGTTCTCCTATTTAAATGCAGCTAATCACAAAGATGGCAGGTTAACTTCTGTGTGTTTGACCTGAAAATCAACTTAGTTCTGCATTGCGAAGGTAGGATGATGTCTACATTTCCCCCAATATCAGTTAAATTCTTTTATGAGTTAATTAAAATAGACTATAGTATTTACAGCTGAATTCTTTTGTTATTTTCAGACTATAGTTAATGGATTATGAACTTCAATCATGCATTGGTATTTGGCAATTGTGGCTTGTCGTATTTGATATTTGATTCATGTTATATACGACATATCAAAACTTTGCTAATTTGATATATTGATAGTCTAGGAAAACTTTGGTGTCCATATTTTTTATATAAAAATGAGCCTATGCAAAACTATAACTTCTCCTAGAAAATAGCCAACAAGTGCAGAAGCAAATACAAATTGTTAAATTCAAAACTGCCAAAGTCCTTAACTAGTCTAGGTAGTGTCAATTTATTGTCATCATTTTGGTTATAAGACTGACGAAATTGAATTAGTAGCTAGGGGTAGAAAATTTTTTTGTATAGAATACCATCTCAAAGTAGAATAGTTCCATACAGTCCTATTGGAATAGTTCCATACAGTCCTATTGGTCGCGGCTTTTTTGGGGGTAAAGCAATTCTAGAAAGCGTGCCTGCAAATTCTGTCTTGGTAATATTTTTCATTTATCTAATAAATTAAATGAGAAACTTCTTATTTAAATTATCATTGTTTCTTTTTCCCTTTTTTGTCAAACTCAGTTGTTTATTGCATATTTTTCTGCATATCCTTACTACAGTCACGTACCTTACAAACTCTCCCAGAGTTCCTATTACGTAATCTTTATTTTTCTCTTTTGGGTTTATAATTTGTGTCCATGTTTCCAGGGACAACTAAGATTAAGAACTTGAATGACAACATCGGCTCTTTGGAAGTGAAGCTAACAAGCGAGGACTTGAAAGAAATTTCGGATGCAGTGTCTTCTCAAAATGCGGCTGGAACTAGATCCTTTGGTGTCAGAGAATCTTACACCTGGAAGTACGCGAATACACCTGCACCTGGTAGTAATCCATCAGCATAAAATTTATGTTATGAGAAGAGTAAACATGTCCTCTACTGGGATTTATGAGAAGAGTAAATTTATGTTATTTAAATAATTTTTGTAATTTGAATTTGACATGTTTGTAATACTTCATTAATTTTTAATATGATTGAAGTTTAATTTTATTTAATTTTGTTTCATAAACACATGTATTTATTTCATTGTGTATTTGGTTTATAATTGAATTAATATTATAAAAGAAAATATTAAATTATCATAAGCGTAATTAATAAGAAAAAATTGTGTATAGAGCGATGGGTATATATTCAAATAATTAGATGCGAAAACCATCGCTAAAACCTATAGCAATGGAGCTTCAACCGTGGGTATAGGAAAGCAAAATGTGTCTTTAAAACCTATACCAACGGATACGAAACCGTGGGTATAACACTGATACCTATACCAACGGGTGAAAAAACCGTCGCTATAGGCTATAGTGACGGCATTTTGCCGTGGGCATAGCTAATTAAAAACGACGGAAAAAATGTCCGTTGGTATAGGTTTTACGAGCTATACCTACGGTTTTTCGCCTTTTACCCACGGATTTTTGCTGTCACTATATGTCAAATTCCTTGTAGTGCTCGTTATGCAACTAATCCTCCTACGATGATGGAAACAAGAGCCAGATTACTCTGCGAATAGGCATCACAACCCTCAAAGCGCAAGCATCATGTAAGAATAGCTCCAAAACAAGATAATCACCGCCCTGCCGTGTACCCACCGCCCCCCTTTGACGTGCAAGTACACAGGCACATCCCGTGAATAGACCCGTTGGCACTCGACACGCGAATGTACCTGTATGTTCCGTGAATAGGCCTGCAGACCCTCGACCTGCGAACATACTAATAGTCCTCTCGAGAAAGAACACACAAGTCCTGGAATGCATTCGTTGGACTGGACCCTAAGAGCATATACTTACGTTTTCCAAGTTCTATCACATCTCCACTAGTGCATGTCCTTAAGTTGATTATTATTAATAAAACACAAATTTTCCCTCTCTAGAGTTAGTGTATCCTGCCGGACTTAATTCCACAAAACAACCCCAAGACCCAACTGGTCCAAATCCACAAAATCTCTTTTACCAGTTCACAGGAATGCCAATCAACTCCTAGAGACTCACAAAACAAATATCAACACCAAAACTTTCAATAAAACTCTCAATTTCATCATCAAAACGTTTATATCGAGAAAACTTCGTTAATCAACAAAATCCAAGTTTATTCAATATACTCATAAATTTTCAGAACTAAAATAAAATATTAAATCCATTAAATAACTGATAATCATATTTTTAAGTCGTAGAAAAATCACTAAACATCAATTCCTTCGAAAACGTATATATATATCACTTTATGAAGTCATAGAAATACAATTTAATTTCTATTATAATCTAATTATAACTCTCTGTAAAATACTATAATCTGTAGCAAAACATCATCTAAAAATATAGATCAATAATCCATAAATTCGAAGAACAAATCATTTAAGGAAAATGAAGAAAGTTCTACAAAACAATCAGCGCAGACACTGATAGTCAACTGTAAAAACCAGTTCAAAAGCGAACGGTCGACTATCAAGCCAAAATCCAATATCCAAAGAATTGACAGTCGACTATCAACCTTAGTACAATTACTAGGCGGTCGACTGTCATGTTAAGAAAAATACAGCTTTGAAATTCGTGCACATTTTTACTAATACTTCAATAAATCTTTGTAAACAAAAATTTGCAACAAAAAAAAATTCCTAAGATGATCAAATAAAACATGTCTAACGTACTGGAGTTTATAAAACAAATCAAAATCACATCAAGATCATAAAAGAATAAATTTTCATCGAAACTACTTCAAAACTGTAAATATAGATATATGAAGTGTATATATGTGTGTTTGCATCAATAAAGCTTCAAAATTCATCAAATAAGAGTAGTATAATGTTTAGATCAATCTCAGTATCAAAACAAATCAAATCTCAATCGAAAACTTCATAAAAATCACAAAACCCAAATTCGGCTGAACCTAGTCAGACCCGAAATATACCCCTCTTCACAACATCCAAAACTTGATCTCTTTGATAAAAAAACTCCTCTTGTAATTCATTAGCTCATATACAACTACTAAACATCAGTTAATCCATGAATAAAAGCAAATTTGGACATGTATTAATCAAGTTATACTCATCAAACTTCAAGAATAGATCAAGCATATGTACACACACAGTAAAAGTTCATCTTTAATCAATTTCTGCATTATACAACATACATATTCATCATAACCCATCAAATCAGTAAGCATATGAAAGAAAACAGCCTACTCATAATTTCTATTAGGTTCTTTAACAATCTCAAGCCATCTATATGTATTTTTAATTATTAATAGCATAGTTTCATGAAAAGATTCAATCTTTATTCATTCATCCATCAATATTCATTATATCACCATACCATCATCTAACATGCTTTCTAATAGAAAAATCAGCACATACAACATGCATAGAACAATAATAAAATAAACATATGTCACCTTTTTGAAGAATCAACCGAAGTAATAAAAAGAATAAGAAAAGTCCTTCCTTCGCAAGAAAACTAAGATCCTCACTTCGAAATTCTAAGAAATGAATAATAAAGAAAATCCTTTGTGTAGTGCAGCAAAAAGACAGGTGCACCTTTCTTTTAAATGGGCCGTTTTTGAGTAGATTTGCAAAATATTCTCTTTTGAATATATCTTTACATATATAAATCATTATACTTAGAAATTAAATTAACCACATAATTGAGATTTTAAAACCAAAAAAAAATACTCAGATATGGCCAGCACTGGTTTCAAAACCCAAAAAACAATTTTGTAATTTTGGTCCTAATTGGCAATTTTGCAAAAAAGATCCTTCTTTAAGAAATTTGCAAAATAAACCAAATCTATTAAAAAAAGTAAAATTGTTATCTTTGAGTTGGCTAGGCATCATGCTCAGCCCAAGAACCCAAAAAATCTGGAGTTTTTCCTCCAAGTGGTAATTTTGCACAAAACCCCTCTTTTTGAAATATTTACAAATAGGTCAAATAAATATCAAAAAAATTCAAAAAATTCACAAATAATACCTACTAATAAATACCAGGTTTTTCCAAAATAATTTCTAACTTTGAACTTCCTACTTCCCAAGAAAATATTTGCACGTGTTTTGCACATATAAAAAGATAAATTTCAGAAAAATATTTATTAAATCATCAAAATAATTTTATTTCAATTATTAATCTCAAAAAATATATTTAAAAATCTAGGGTGTTACATCATTACTCTAATATGTACCAATGTGAAGACTTTATATCTCATATCCATGACCCGTGAGAATGGTCATCAGTCTACGCACACACTAGTCTCTATGTATTATCGTTATCCTAATTCACAATAATACTTGAATAGGGACATTTAAGAATAGTATTCTAATTTTTGCCAAGAGGATCTCATAATCAAGTCATGCACTTGATATCCCATGACATTCAACTTACTATTCTAAGAACTTTATTATGTTCATTTAATTCAAAATAAATAACACAATAAATAAAATGCCTAAATATGAAATAAATGTCATGATAAAATGTAAACTAATAATATCAATACACAACTGGCCTCTTGTAATACCCCGCAAAATTGAGAAATGACAATTTTATCCCTTGTATGTTAAACACGTGTATTTTGTACCATTATGGGTAATATCCGTAGCATATTTTAATCTAAATATCATACATATTTTGTATTTCAACTATTTATATATTTTTCGTCTTCTCAAAATTTATTTTTTAATCATATTCTGAGCCAACTTAAACATTTATTATATTCTTTGTTTCTTTACGTGCATTGCACGTGTTTTCAATTCACGTGTCGATTACGTATATTCTACCGTTACATGTAATATTATAAAATTTCTATATATTTCAATTATTTATTTTTATAACTTGTTCGAATTTATTTTATAAATTGTAATTCATTTTTTCTCCTATTTTGACTCAAATGTTTTTTTATACATGAAACGCACGTATTTGCAGTGCATGTGTTGGTTCCTAAAATTTTCTTGAGTCATGGAAATTTTTTCTCTAATTTTTCTAGTCACAATTGTGTGGTTTATTTTAATTAAAATCAATTAGGTCTAAATCCACTTTTGTAGCCCACTAAAACTAATTACAAATTTAAAGCCCATGATTAATTTTTGTGTGCACTTAAGTGTACATTTAAAATGTAGTTAGATTGATGCACATTGCCATGTGTAACACACACATCTAACTTAATAAAAACTAATAATAAAGTTTGTATGAAATAGTGTGCACACATTGAGTACACGTGCATGTGCTTTGTGCACATTGAGAGAGAGTGGTGTGAGTTGTGGAGAAGTGGGGAGTCATTTTGGCCACACACTTCCTATAAATAGACCCTTTGTCATGAATAGAATGCAAATCAAAACAATGAAAAAAAAGAGAGAAAGAGAGAGGGGCTTGCGGGTTGGATCTAGAAGGAGGTCGGGGTTCTTTGCTTGGAGCTTTGGAGCAATTTTTGAGGGGTTCTACTACTACAAATTCTATATTTGAGGTGGGTGTTTCTCCAACTTTCTAATATAATTTTATTAGTATAATGATAGATGTGTGAATTGTTAGATGCATGATAACTTATATAGATTGAGTATTAATGTTTATATTATGTGTTGATGATTAAAGGTGTGAAATTATGATATGATTGATTTGGGAGCATTTTTATAAGTTTTTGTTTTAAGTTTTAGTTGCACTTAAAAAAATCATATCTATTAAACTAGATGGAATATAGAGCTAAAAGTTTTATAGGAGCATCTCATGTATGTCAAGAACATTTTCTTAAAATTTCATAATATTTGGATGTCCTTTACTATTTTAATAAAATCCAGAATTATGACTGGTTAGCGGTTGGCTAGTTGCTGGAAATTTGTACACATTTCGGATTTTAATCATTTCAGCATCTTAGATAAAGTATTTTGAGGAAAGTCAAAACAAAGAGCTTGAATTAGACTCTTTAATCGTTCTTTAGAGTCTAAGAAACCAAATTTTCATGAAGAACTGAATTTATAGTGAATTTTACAGGATTGAACAGTGGCAGTCTGTATCATTTCGACCCTAGTGTAGATTTCGAAGAATTCAGAGTTACAGACACAATATTTTGGGAAAACTTATAACTAAAAAATTATAGTAGACTTGTATACATTTAATTTTATCAAAAGAACATAAAGTTTTATGAAGTATATAATTTTCTATGATTTTTATAAGTAGCATGAGCTGCAGTTTTTGGATTTTGAACCTACTGTTTTGCAAATGAATTTAGATGAAGTAATTGAGAATGATTTTAGATGATCTTAACTAAAAAGCTGTAGTAGACTCATTTATGATTCCTATGAAACTAATAAATCTATTTTTGAAATAGTATTGAAATTTATATGATTTTTTTTCAATACCATTGGGTTGATGTTTTTCATCTAGTTGTCCTAAAACTTTTACAACGTATAAAATTAGATTTAAAATTTGAATATTAGTAAGATGTACCTTATGAGAAATTAAGAGACATTTAATTATCTTGTCAAGGATTGTATTATGAGATTTAATAAGTGAATTAAAGAGAAAATGTGGGGGTTGAGTTGAATATAAAAAATGGAGTTCGGAACTAAATAAATACTAATTTACTTTTTGATTAAGAAGAAAATTTTGATTCTTTTGACTAGAGGTATTCTAAAACTATATCCTTTGGATTAAACTCGATCTAGAGTTAATTTGAGTTTGCTAAAGAATAAAATTGGAAGTTCAATATTACATTGTTTAGAAAAAGAATCCACTGAATGAAATTACAACTTCATTGAAAATCATATTAGAAAGGGTGAATAAACTATCTATTTATACATAGAGGATGTTGATTTGAAAATGTTGAATAAAATTATGAAACTAGTTATGCAAATAACTAAGTTGTGTGAACAAGTGAATAATTGGATATGCAAATACATGAAATTTAAAAATGTGAATAAAGAGGATATGAATAACTCATGATGTTGTGAACATAAAATGAGTAGATTCTAGAGGCTAAGTGAGATACCGGTAGTTGTGACAAATGGAATTTGAGATGTAACTAGTGTGGATTAACCTTCTCTTTGAGAAGTAGCCATTGTGGGCTAACATTCTCAGTGTGTTGGTTGAATCCTGGTGGGTAAGCTAGATCTAGGTCTTAATAACTATAATTTAAACTTAAGGTCAGGCACTAGTTGGAGATATGATGAAACAAGAGCAAACGTGAGTTATGGACTCCAGAATGACTCGCGGAGTGAGACAATCCATAGTATTCTGAGACAAGGAATGAAATAGGCCCAGGATGATCTGCGGAGTGGGATTGATCTCCAGTATTTCGGGGCGAGAGTGATGCTCATGGGATATTTGTGCAATGAGGGTTCCAGGATGACTCGCGAAGTGAGACAATCCCCAGTATTCCGGAACGATGGATGAAATAGGCCACAAAATGATCCACGGAGTGGGATTGATCTCCAGTATTTCGGGGCGAGAACCAATACTTGCAAAGTATCTAAATCGCAGTAGTCATAGTAGGTTGCATGGCGAGGAATTGAAACCCTATGATATGGAGTACGTAAGGGCTTGCCCTCGGACCTATGTAGTATGGGATGCATAGAATTCGAACAAGTATGCATTAGTATCATCGTAGTGTAAATGTCTGCGCGTTAAGTTCATACATACACTAAAACAATTAGAATAGTCACTTTTATATTTCTGCATTCAAGTTTGTGTTTGCTAAAGTAGACGAATTACTGTATTATAGCATTACATCAGTTGTATGCAACTGATGTGCCCACAGTTTCCTAGTTGCAGGATTGGACTTGGCATGGGCTTAGAGTCACTATGATGAGTTATTACAAGATTGAAGAATTTTCATATTTGTAGATTGTATTGTATTCGTTTAATTCCGCTGTGCTGTTGTAAAGAACATGTAGTAAATAAAAAATTTTAAATTCCTTGTAAATTTGTATGAATTTGAACTAAAAGATCCTGTTTATGCTACGAATTGCCTGTATTTGGAATTCGGGGCGTTACACTTTTAGGGAATACACCAACAGTGGTTCCCACAACAAAAAGAGGGAATGGTCGAGGCTTTAGGAGGAAGCTTCGCTGTCTGAGTGTTCGACCCAGAGGGGGTCGGGACTCGTACTTATCGCTTCAGGCCGTTTGCCCCAGATTCTGAGATCTGAAGACTTACTCCCAGGCTCGATCGAGATGTCCCATTCATGTACATCTCAGATTTTGAAACCTGATGATTTTCGTCAATTTTCGAAGGCCGGGACCGAACATGCACTATTCGCAACTGGCTCAAGGGGTTTCCTGAGAGGCGGGGTGGTGATCTGGTGCTTGTTCATTGCTTGGGGTGTCTTTGGTACGGCTCCTCGAGTTTGCCGCCCAAGGAACCCTCAAGGTGGGAGTTTGTAGGGGTGCCCATGATCGGTCTGTGTTGGCATATCAGAGTATTCTTGCAAATATTCCCGCTGGGCCTCCGCTATTGGGGCGTGTTTAGTTTGGCGCGTCGACGGCGGCATGGCTTCTAGGAGCTGCTTTGAGAGGTTAATTTTATGAGCATTTAGCTATACTTTGTTGTTTGATTTGCCGACTGCGGACTAGCCACCGCCCACCTTGTAATTCTTTTGCTTAATAGAAATCTTGTTGCAAACCTGTGCAAGACGTTGAACTGGTTGGGTCATTTTTGTTGAAGCGTCAATGTTCGGTGTGGTGTCCGAGACACCTGAGTTTTGGAGAGATCCGAAGTTGGGTATCGAACCGAGGGTATTAACCCGAGGAGATATCCTTAAGGATTCATCATCAAGGCCCGACCTCGGATACCATGCTGAGGTGTGATCCCGAGATAGGAACATTCAGGGATTTGGTAGAGGCCCTCGGGATCAGATACCATTCTGAAAGAGCAGTGCCGAGGGGAGAATCTCCAGGCTTTTGTTGCCAGGGCTCGGTCTCGGATGTCACGCCGAGAACCAAAACCGGGATTCGCCAGTCGCGTGACATGACATGTGTTTTCTTACGTCACCCGTTGAGGCTTTCGAGGTGCCTAGGGAGTTGTATTTCTACCTGCAATAGATGAGGGAAGTTAGGGAGTTCTCCATGGAGCTTATAAAATCCCTTGTCACTGGGTGGTTGACCCACAAGTTTTTCAAACTCTGTCTTCATCTTGCGATGTTTCAGTACTCAGCAGGGCCTACGTTGGGCTACTCGAATAATCGTCCGTGGGTCGAGGACAGTGGGGCAGTGTCTGGAGAGACTGGGCTCGGTCCCACCAGGATCGGTGTTTGATCGGGGAACTTGTTATTGTCCAGGATTTTGAAATATGAAGTTCTGCCCAATGAGTCCCGATGGGCGGCGATGTCACTTTATTCTTTCCCTTCAGTACTTAATGAGGCCTTCCCAGCTAAACCCCTCATGCGGATGTTGTTGCTTCACCGAGGCTTGGAGAGGATCAGGGAAATCTATCTTGGGGTCAGCAGGGGTATCCCGAATTCTGGGATCTGACATCCCTAGCCACAGCTGAGGCTAAAGAGTTCCCATCATCAGAGAACTCTCTCCAGATGAAGGACTCACCTCCAGCGTGGGGGTACGGGTATGGTGCCTCTTCTATATGGTGAGTTAATCACTTTTAGGTAGCACTATCACATTTACCCGATACCCGAACCCGGCATTGGACCGAAACCAGCCCGATCTATACAGGTCCGGGTCCGGGTCCGGGTCCTAAAATAAGACCCGATGCACTTCTAGGTCCGGGTCCGCTCAAAATAGAACCAACCCGAACCCGAACCAGGACCCGTTAAAAAATACCCCAAAAATATGCAATTTGAATAATAAGGTTATAGGATATACATGTAAATAGTAATTGTTGAAGATAGATGTGTAAATATAATATTTATTCATGTACTTTAGTGTAAAAATTGTTGGAACCATAGGGTATCGCGTGCAAAAATACTTAAGTGCAAATATTTATTCACCACTACCGACCTGACGGGTATATTTTTTAATTAGGACCCGGAACCGGACCCAATTCTTGCAAGTCCGGGTCTGGGTTCAATTTTTGGACCCATGAGGTACCGGTTCTGGGTCTGGGTAGTGAATGACTCGACCCGATAGCAGCTCTCTTGTAGGGATCATTGCCCTACTCGGCTGGTCTGGTACTCTTCATCATCATCGCTTTCTTTCTCTATGATGCCCCATCTGCGCTCAAGACGTTGGATATGGCAATAAGCCGAGGCACAAGGCGGTCACCAGCTGATGCTGAAGTTCGAGATGACCACGTGATGGCTGACGGGTGGCGATGGTTGATGCTGAAGTGCGAGATGATCACAAGGGAATTTAAATGGTAGTTCACTTATTTTTTTGTACTTTCCTATTGTGGACTGGCCATCGCCCCTTGTGATTGTTCCATTTTTAATGAAAAACATTTTGCCCCAACTCTTTGTTTGCACGAGTGTCTTTGCACATTATTTTTTGACGAGTAAGTCTCGGCATCGGATGCCATCTCGGGGGATGGGTCTGAGGGGACATCAAGGATTCTTGCATTGAGGTCCTTCGGCGCCGGATACCATCCCGAGTGAGTGGGTCTGAGGAGGTAACCTTATAAATATTTTTGGCGTTGAAGCCTTCGACATCAGATACCTTCAGGGCTTTTGGCATTGAGGCCTTTGGCCTCAAATGCCATGCCGAAGGAGATATCCTTTGAGGATTTTGGCTTTGAAGCCTTCGGCATCGGATGTCATGCTGAAGGGTAATCGTACGAGGATTTGGCAATGAAGCCTTCGGCATCGGATGCCAGCCCGAAGGGGATATCCTTCAGGGTTTTTGGGTGTTGAAGCCTTCGGTGTCAGACGCCACACCTAGGGGGATATCCTTCAAGGATTTTTGGCATTAAAGCCTACAGCATCGGATGTCATCCCGAGGGGGATATCCTACAGGTATTGGGGCGTTGAAGCCTTCATCATCGGATAGCAATCCGAAGGGGTAGGTCCGAGTATTCTGGCATTGAGGTTGGGCCTCGGATACCCATTGCAAGTGATCCAATAAGTTAAATTTGGAATGAAAATTAAATTTTATTCATTGGCTGCCAAAGGCAAGTACATGCATATACTTTTGAAGGCATCATTACAAGTGCAGACCTCTAAGGGCCTTTGTAGAATTTCATCAAGTGTTATGCGTTTCAGGTCCTCTTGACTACCTTGCCCCCCAAGGTCTTCAACTCGGTATGTGCCTGGATGGACCACTTTGGATACCCTATACGGGCCCTCCCAGTTAGGTGCTAGTTTTTCCTTTTTGCTCGGTTACGATATCTCGAGTCGCCTAAGCACTAGATTGCCTTCTTTGATGTTGCTGGTCCGGACCTTCTGATTGTAAAATCTTTCTATCCTATGTTGATAGACATTTCTTCTGATGGTCGACCTGTTGCGAACTTCGTCGAGGAGGTCCAGGTTGGCCCTCAGGCCGTCTGAGTTTGAATCCTCGTCAAAGCTCATAACCCGTGGCGATGGCAACCTAACTTCTAGGGGGATTACTGCCTCGGTGCCGAAGGTCAAATTGAAAGGTGGGTCCCGTAAGGATCCTCTTGATCGTGCGATAAGACCATAATACACTGGGCATTTTTTCGACCCACAGTCCCTTGGGCGATTTGTCTAATCTCTTCTTGAGGCCATCGAGGATTTGTCAGTTGGCATTCTCGCCTGGCCATTGGACTGGGGGTGTGAGATGGAGGAGAATCTCTGCTGGATTCCTAAATCATCACCAAATGTGCAGAAGCCCTTGTCGAAGAATTGGGTACCATTTTCGGTGACGAGGATCTGAGGAATCTCGAATCGACAGACGATGTGCTCCTAGAAGAATTATGGGGCTTGGTGCTCAGTGATAGTGGCAAGGGGCTCCGCCTCGACCCATTTCGTGAAATTGTCGATAGCCACAATGAGGAAGCACCTTTGGCCTGTAGCTTTGGGGAACGGGATAGCAAGTAACTTGAGATTGGCTTGGGATAAATGTCGGACCAAAGAGATTTGGCACGAGCCACACTTCTTTACCAGGTCCTGAGCATCTTACAGGAGGGTCGGTCAGTAGTACTCGTGGTCGAGTATTTCCCTCGTAAGGGATCTGCTACCCATGTGGCAACTGTCGATTCTCGCGTGCATTTCCTCGAGCACATACTTGGCCTCCTCCAATGACAGGCATCGAAGGTAGGGTCTGCTGTCGGTCTTTGTTTATGAGCGCTTCAAGAGCATGTCGTTTGACCTGGGCCAGATACTTAACCATCCGGGTATCGCAGGCTTCATATTCTCCGTGCACTTGATTGACAATAAGTTGGGAGTCGCTGAAGGCTTTGACCCGTTTGGCCCTTGCTTTACGGGTTAAAAGGAGTCTGGCTACCAAGGGCTCGTACTCTGCCTCATTGTTAGATGCCTTGAAGCTGAAGCACAGGGAGTATTAGAGGAGAATGTCGTCTGGACCGCTTAAGATGACTCCCGCCCTGCTACCCTCTTCGCAGGATGGTCCGTCCACGTAGAGTTCCCAAATGGGCTCATCTTCTGGAGTCTCGGGGACCTCCAGGATGGCGCATTTGGTTATGAATTCGGTGAGCGCCTATCCCTTGATGCCCATCCTCGGCTTATAGCTGATGTCGTGCTAGCTCAGCTCGATGGACCATTTGATTAGGCAGTTAGAGAGTCAAGTTTATGGAGGACTTGTAGAGGTTGATCCGTAAGGACCTGGACAGAGTGAGCTTGAAAATATGGACGGAGTTTTCGCGTGGCCATGACCAAGGCATATGTGACCTTTTCCATCTTTGTGTATCGGAGTTCGGCATCACGGAAGATTTTACTGACATAGTAGATGGGCCTTTGGGCCCCGTCTTCCTCCCTGATCAGGACCGCACTGAGCACCAGCTCCGAAACTACCAAGTATAGGTATAGCACCTCGCCTGGCTCCAGTTTGCTGAGGAGAGGGGGATTGGAGAGATACTCTTTGAACTGATCAAAAGCCTGTTGCTAAGGCTCCCCTTATTCGAAATTCTTCGCCCCCAGAAGGCTTTGAAGAGAGGGAGGGACTTCTCCCCCAACCTCGAAAGGAAACGACCGATGGCTGCAAGATGGTTGGTGATCCATTATACTTCCTTGACATTCCTGGGATGGGCCATGTTCAATATGGCCTGAATTTTCTCAGGATTAGCTTCTATCCCTCGTTGGTTGACCATCAAGTCGAGGAACTTTCCTGCGGTGACGCCAAAGGCACAATTAGAAAGGGTAGAGTCTCATATTATGCTTCCTAAGGACCCCAAATGAAAGCCTTCCCAGATGAAAGCTATGCGAAAGGTGCTCAACTCTCCCCCCAAGGGTTTGCCATGGATGCAGTGGAGGATGGCTAGATTCTTTGTGTCCTGGTACTCGGGCTCTGGCTCTGGACGTTTGTTCGCTCCCCGAGGGGGCGGGGAAGCTCTCAGATCATTCCGAGTGAATTTGGCAAGGTACCCTCTCTGGATGAGGGCCTCATTTCCTCCTTCAGAGCTCAGTAGTTACCGGTGTCGTGGCCATGGTCCTAATGGAAACGACAATAGAACCTCCGGTCTCTCTTTTTGTTGGGGTTGTTGGACCAAGGAGGGTGTTGGAGTATGTCATCGCCCTCTATTTTCATCAGGATAGCTGTTATGCTTGCGTTGCTTCTGCCTCGAGGTATCTTTCTGGGCCTTCTTGGGAGGCCCAGAGTTGTCCATCTTCCTCTTTCCTTTAGTGGGGGATCCTTTCTGACCCTGGGGTGGAGGGCCTCCTCGGCCCAGATGTACTTCTTACTCCTATGAAGAAGGTCGGGAAAGTCGATGGGTGGCTTCTTGGTCAGGAAGGCCTTTAACAAGTCATGACAAACATTGTATCGAAATGCCTCTGCTGCTACCCCAGCGTCGAGGGATGAGATCCACCGTGCTTCGGCTGTAAACCTCTGGATGAAATCTCAAAGAGATTCCCTGTCCTTTGGTCTGAGGTCCAGTAAGGAGGTGCTCGTCTTCTCAGTCTTTCAGCTGGTCACAAAGTGAGCAAGAAAATTCTCCCCGAGCTAGTCGAAGGAGTAAATTGAACCGGGGGTGAATTTAGTGAACCATTCCCATGCGGGGCCTTTTAGGGTGGATGGGAACGCACAGCAGAGAATGGGATCCGAGGCTGTGTGAACCATCATGAGGGTTTTGAAGCCCTCAATGTAATCAGCTGGATCCGTTTCTCCATTGTAGGTTTCGAATGGTGAGGTTTGAAACTCCTCGGGATGGGTGCATCGAGGATATGGGAGGAGAGAGGTGGCATGTTCGGCCAATATCTCTGTTCGGACTACCTCCTACCTTCGCCGATCTGAGTAAGGCAATCTTCCATTTCTTGTAATCATTTGAGGATTGGGTATTCCTGTCCTTCGGATCTGGTTGACTCGTGGGACTCGTTTTTCCCGTTCTCAGCCTGTCCTACTTAGTCAGTGTGTTGCTCTATCCGGGTCCCACCTCGGAGGGCCCGGAGGATTTCATCTCGGAATTCATGGAACTCCACCCTCGTCATGTGACCTCCTTCCCCGCTGTTGTTCGAGGGTCGGTGGTCCCTCAGGCAGCAGCTGCGCTCTTGGCCTCGACCATGAAAGGAGTGGTGGCTTTGACTCAGATTGTGGTTCGAGGGATCCCCTTCATTCTGGGATCAGTTGAGGCAATTTCGAAGGTCGTCCTCATTCTATCGGTTGTTAATGACATTTCTTAGGTCAGACGCCACTGGATGGGCGACCTCTCGTGCTACCGAGCGGGACGCACTCGAGGTGGGTTTCTGCGGCCTTTGGTCCTGCGGCTATTGGGATCCTTGCGGCTGTTGGGATCCTTGAGTGGTCGCTTGACTTCGCGTCGAGCACAGAGGAGGAAGCTGAGGGTCAAACTGATGCCTCCCGGGTGGGGTCTTCTTGGCTTTGGGAGCCACAGGAAGCGTCAGTCATGGAGTGGAGTCCGAAGAAGAGGCTCAGGTCTGTGTTTTCCACAAACAGCGCCAATCTGATGCTTCTTGATTTCTGGTTGGGGGGCAACAAATAATGAGTTCTTTTAGGGAAGAGGAAACTCAGATCTCGGCCGCCGATCTGACCCTACTATGATACTGATGTGTGATCAGATTTAGTGGATCTAGGAGCGATTGACCGTCGCCAGATACCTGCAAAAATTTCTGAAACACGGGGAGGACTCTGGCTACAGACCCTTGGACGTTCAAGTAAATAAGCAGAGGATTAAAAGAGACTTAAGTGGTAAAATAGTGATTACCTGGTTACTGTAGAGGTATGTTTTATAGGCTAGTGAGAGCCTGATTTAGAAAATATTCCCCGATCTCCTAATTAGAGGGAGGGACCCGATTCATATTGGGTTGGACTTGGGCGATGAGCCCATAAGCGGCCCACGAGAAGTTATGGGATCTTCTCAAGATTTGTGATAGGATCGAGCAGTGCAGATCGTCCGCTATTTTTATTCTTGTTAGTTCCAATGACTCATATTAGATGATTGTATTCTACATGAAACCCTCTAATACATGCCCTTTCAGATTTACAGGACCATCTAACTCCTTAGTACAGTGTATGAAAAGGCTCCTTAGGTTGAGTAGATGCCCAATAGGGCTGCAAACAAATCGAGCTATTCGGCTCGAGCTTGGTCAAAGCTTGGCTCGAACCGAGCTCGAGCTCAAAACTGAGCTCGTTTCCTTAACAAGCCGAGCTCGAGCTTGGGTTTTTTTTAGGCTAAGCTTGCAAGCTATTAGGCTCGAATACGGTCAAAGCTCGGTCAAAGCTCAGCTCGAACCGAGCTCGAGCTCAAAACTAAGCTCGTTTCCTTAACGAGCCGAGCTCGAGCCTGAAGGTATTCGGCTCAGCTCGGCTCGATTGCAGCCCTAATGCCTAAGTAAGAGGTGTATTAATGTCATCCGCACCTGGGAGAAAAGAAAATAGCCAACGGCAAAAATAAACAAATTGGTAAGATAAAATCAATCAAAACCTATCGAAGGGGAAGAACTTACCTGAAAATGATTATGAAAGATGTCCATCATACCCTACAACACCATAACCTTAATCTTGATCCCCAAAACCCTAGCCATAATTCCACCACCACCACTACCACCATCAAGATCTCTTCTTTACCCAAACCTTAAAAACTTAATCCTTCAGTTTCAGACCCTCCCTCCCTCCCCTCCTCTTCCCACCACCGCCACTGTCGCCCTAATTTCAACATCCACCATCAAATCCTAACTCTTATCAACCTCATAAATCATATTTTCCCCCGTTTTGGGGGAGTAAACAAATCATCAATGTCATTAAAATGAAAACATTACAAATGCGCCAAAAGCACAGTAAATCCAGAATACCAAAAAAAAGCAACAACTACAATATAGTAAAATTAGATCAAAATAAAACTAAAAGAAGAAGATGAAGAAGAAGCAACGACAAAAGAAGAAGCAGCGACAAATGAAAACATTATAGTAGCAGTATCATGAAACAAAGATCACCATAAATGTCACTAAATACAAGCGCCATCCTGAAAGAGAGTGAGAATGATCAAGATCTGACCCTGCTTCCCACCTTCGAGCATGGACACCTTCGATTGTTGAGGAATGCACATCACAAGCTCGAAGAAGAACCAAAACTGAGTAACCATTTCAGAAGAAACCAATCTCCAAACCAAAGTCTGCATATCCAAAGAGCACTCCAGAAACAAACGCAGCGTAAACAAGCATCAAATATGTTGTGAAATCTATAAACAAACAACCAGTGACAAAAAATCATGGAAGCACACATAGAAAAGCTAGGTTAAACATCAACATTAAGGAAAAATTAAAGTGATAATAAGACATCCAATCATCAAATTACATCCCAAAAAATGTACAACCATTTCCTCATTTATAGCTTCCCCTCCCATCTATAATGAAGAAGTTGTTGGGTTTATGTCTTGCATACTATATTGGATAAGAAGACGATGAGACGATGGAGGAATCGAGATGATCGGAGACGGAGTGGAAGCAAGGGAAACAGTCAGCAGCAGCAGCAGGTGGAGTTGCGGTCGACCATACATAGGGTGCGGTCGACCGCCCAACTCTGTAGAAGTTTTCGAGAGGAGGACGGTCGACCGACCTAGAGGTGCGGTCGACCGCGCGCAGCGCAGATGGATAATTTGGGTCGAATCTTGGTGATTCGTGAGAAGCCCAACTTGCTCTTCAAGTCAGATCTGATGGCTCTTATCGTAGGGTTATCTCTTTAGGAATATCCAATGGTTATTGTATCAAGATATCAAACTAGGGTTTCTCTAGATCTCTATATATTATTGTTATTGGCCTCTATTGAGAGCCAAGAGAGAGACTACTTCATTGAAGGAGAGATTGAGTGATTCTCTAATTGTAAACAACTAGTACTTGTTGGTGAGGCTTGAGAGAGGGTCGTGGTGAGAATTGTAATATTCTTGTATATTCTCTAGTTGAATAACATCTTAGGTTTCTTCTCCCCCGGATTAAGGCGAAAGCCCCAACCGGGACAAATTTTTGTGTGCTTTGGTGTATTTGGTATGATCTCATATATGCTTGGTAGTTTGTGTTGATTGCATCGAATAACTCAACAAGAAGGGTTTTCGGGAGAAATCCCTAACATAAGTTCCTCGCTGGCTTGTCGATGTCTCCTCCACTCCACCAATCTCTCTAATCCTCCCTGTCGCCATCATACCCTTGCAGAGTGTGGAGTCTTTCTCACTGTATTTCACACCAACAAGGAACTCGATACACACATGTTTGGATCATATACTATATATTCATTGCAGTCAAAGTGTGCTATCCTCATATACTGATGAAACAACATCATCAAAAGACAATGCGGGATGAAATTGCAGAGTTTGTAGCATGTAGCTAGCTACATTAGGGATGGCATTCGGGCCACTCGGGTCGGGCTGGGCTAGCCCGGGCTTACCCGGGCCGAGCTGGGCTGGGCTAGCCCGGGCTTACCCGGGCCGGGCTCGAAGACAACGCGGGCTGGACCTGGGCAGGGGGGAACTCTAGCCTGGACCTGGCCCCCGACCCCAATGGCCGGTTCGCGGGCCGGGCCGGGTCGGTTTTTGAAGGATTTTTTTTTAATATATTAAAGATCAAGTATTAAATTGTAATTTCATTACAATTGCAAAGAACCAAGTATTAAATTGATTTAATAAATTTGAAATTCTTAAATAAAATGAAGTACATGAATAAAATTTCATACAAATTAGATCAAATTACAAAACAAGGGAATTACTTGAATTTAGAGATCGAGATGGCCTCTATTTAGATTGAAGAGAAGACATTGGACTATTGTCGTGCACTTCTACTTAACCTAAATATAGAATCTCATCCCCCTAAATTTTCCAATTAATTACAATATATTGTACATCATTTTAATGTAAATCGACTAAATCTAATTGTTCATTTATCGCTACTTGTTGATCCAGCTTGTGCTTCAAGTAAGTCTTGAGTCCTCTCTTCCGCTTTCATTCAATCTTCAGCGCATACTAGCATCTCCAAATTTTTGGCTGTCAATCGATTCCTATTCGGGCTCATTATCCAGCCACCAAGAGAAAAAGCACTTTCCGATGCAACGGTTGACACCGGTGTTGTTAGCAAATCTCTAGCCATACGAGAAAGAATATCCAAAACTGTAACACATCTACTACATCTTCAATCGAACTTTGTGCATTATATCAATTCAACTCATTTGGAGAATTGGTTCTTGGTTTTTTTTGATTTAATAAGATTTAAAACACTACTAGTTGCATGACTCTTTCCTTTTGCTAATATGTGGGAAGAAGAATAAGTAGAATCAACATTTTGTGTTTGTGTTTGTGTAGTGTTAGATGAATAAAGTCTATCATAAGTATCATATAACCTAGTCAAAATATGCTCAAATTGACGAGTAAAAACAACATGATCAAAATCTTGTATTGCATCGTGTGGGGCATAAGGGTAAAAAATCTCAATTAAATTTTTTGTGCCATCTAATTTAATCATAGGATTTACACTAGCGACACACAATATAACATAGGAAGTGGATGAAAATATTTTAAAATTTTAATATATGCTGCATTAACCATATCTCTAATAAAAGGGACATTTTACAAATCTTTAATTGTTGTCACATAGCGACAATTTCAAGTAAAATAGCACTAGATGTAGATGTGTATGTTTTTGAAAATTGCAAAGTAGCATCGTTCAAAGGTTCTAAAAATTTATACAAACTATCGGCAAAAAACCAAAAAGCATCATCTAACATACAATTTTGCATACCCATTGCGATACAAAAATCTCTAAGATTAAAACGGTAATGAAGAACAACACCTAATAAATCTAGAATTCCAACGATGTCTACAATCTTTAGGAAAACGTTTATATACAATTTTCCTAAGTTTACACCAATCATGAAAAGCTTGTTATATTGGACCACTTAATGTAATATAATGAACACAATCTCTCATTGCATCAAGTTTATCATTTCCATATTTTAGTGCATCTTGCAAACAAAGATGTAAAATATGACAAGCACACCTAACATGAAAAATTTCGGGTTCTATAGGATCTGAAGTAATTTTAAAACTATCAATTACCTTAGTATTATTAGAGGTGTTATCAAAACCAATAGCAAATACTTTATCATAAATACCAAAATTATTACATCCTTCCATAATGTGTGTGGCTATAATTTCACCCTTATGTGGGTACCTAACATATCCAAATGAAATTATTCTCTTTTGAATTACTCATTCTGAATCTATCCAATGACATGTTAAACACATCATTGGAACGCCGTTTACTCCTACCCACCCATCCGATGTCAAAGAAACTCTAGTATTTAGTGATGTTAGTGTTGCTATCAAAAAATCCTTAGTCTCATTGTAAACTAATTTACAATCACCCTTAACTACATTCCTAGCAATCTTTTTATAATGGGGGTTTAAGGAGGTTTGTGCAAAGGCCTCTACATACCTACTTTCACCAAACGAATATGGTAATTCACCCCTAATTACTAACTTAGCCATTTTCCTACGAACGAGATCGTGATCGTAGCTATGACTATCTACTTGACCAGTTCTAGAATGTATTTTTTGTTGTATGAGATTGTCTTTTGAAAATTATGGTTGATATTTGCTTAAGTGACGTTGAAGTGTACCCGTGCCCGATCCTAATTTAAACTTATATGGTGTTTGACACTTCTTACATATTTTTAGTCCTACACTCTTATCATTTTGTGAAAGGAAAAAATTAAAAAAATTGTGTACTTCGGAAGTAGTCCCTCTAGTTTTACGGGATAGAGAAGGACCTTGTTCTGATGGTTGTGGTTCTACATGATCTTCTATTTCTATAGGATTTTAGTGTGTTTCATTCAAATCGAGAAAACTATCATAATTCATGAATGTTTCTTCACTATCTATATATGGAATTGGAATGGAAGGAATGTGATGACTAGTGGGCTTTTTTTTTTGAAGGAAAAGGTGGAATATGGCCATCCTATTTCATTAATAAGAAATTAAAGAAACAAACCTAGAGTACTGGGCCCAGTTACAACCTATAGACAGAAAATAGAATACACATGAAGCAACATAGCCCGTACAAACAACAAATCCCTCCAACAACCCTGAAGGGTGGGCCGACAAACGTGCTTGGTCAAAAAAAATGTATGTACGTCAGTTTAGCTTCCTACACTGCCTCCACGGCACATGCACACCCACCTGAAACTAATCTGGCAGGATTTTATCACCCGCCGATCCTTGCCTTCACCTCGCTGAGGGACCCCATCTTTGGGCCCAAGCCTCGCAGACCGAATTTTGACAACTGTCGAGCTCAGTCTACTCGCTGGGGGGGGGGGGCATCTTTGGGCCCAAGCCCCGTAGGCAGAGTTTTGACAACCGCCAAGCTCAGTCTACACCCCGACTAGTGGACTCTTGACTACTATGTCTACCACCGCGTGATCGATTAGAGACAATTTAAATATTAAAAACTAGTGTATGTATAGTTAGAGAGAAAGCAAGTGTATGTATATTTTAAAAATTAAAAAGAACAACAATCTGTCTCAACTAAAAAATAACAATAATAACAAGAACTAGTGAATGAGTAGTGCATGTATGTTTTACCACTTTACCAAATTTATAAATAAAATCTAAAAAAATGAGAGGAAGAAGTTCAAGAAAACCCAAACTAATTAAGAGATATAGATGAGAATAATCAACAATGTTAAATTTACAAATTAAACATATACTAAAATACCGTATGAGTGTTTGAAGTTTAAAGTAATGTTGAGAGAGTTGAGACTTGAGAGCTTGTAGTAGACTAGTAGTATTGATTGTTGTTGATTGTAGACTTCTTGATTGTTGTTGTAGACTAGTGGTAATGAGAGATAGTAGAGAGAATGGGAGATTTGAGTGAATTAGTGAAGAGAAATGAAAGAAATGATGTGGTATATATAGAATATAAAATTTTTTTGATTTCCTAAAGTACCCCCCAAAACTAGCCAGTATAGATCCGTTGGGGGGGCAATTTGGTAATTATATATATATATTTTAATTTCTGAAAAAAATTACTGTAGCAACGGTCGGTCCGGACCCGGCCCTAGCCCGGGCGGGCCGGTCCAGCCGGTCCCGGTCCTCAACCGAGCCGGGCCGATCCGAGCTTTTTCCCAAAAATGTTGAATCGGACCAGCCCCAGGGTATGAGGGCCGGTCCAGGGGTCAGACCGGGAAAAATGGGGGCCGGATCGGGCCTTAGCCCGAACATGTTGCCACCCCTAAGCTGCATCTCCATCCTTATCTCCAGACTCATGAAACAGCAAACCCTCGTGTATCCATATCAACAGGGGGAAATTAATGGTTCATCAACGAGCTAGAAAGCTGACCAAAATTTTCAATTGCATTATCTTCACTAGCAAATTTCCTGGTTCTCCAGCCTCTTATAGTTACTAGTATAATTTTGTACGATATTGCACATAATTTTTTTTTAAAATTGAGAAAAATAAAGTAAACTATTTTTGAATATCTTATCTAATAATATGTATATAATTTAGCAATGCATCTTCTTTTTGGAAAGGGATTTGGAAGGTGGTAGGTTCCTTCCAATGCGGGATTTCCCACATCTGTGGTAGGGGCGCCAAAACAAAGTTTTGGACCGACCTCTGGATCGGTAATACTAGGCTGGCTGTTGCTTACCCTTCCTTATTCCAACTGGTTTCCAACCGAGCTGCATCGGTGGAGGATTATATTACTGTCATCAATAATCAAAAATTCTGGGCCATTCAATTCAGTTGCGTTCTTCCGGCTGCTCTAAAACTAGAACTTCATGAGCTTTTCCTTTCCCTCAATCTTTACTCCTGCTTCCCCTCGAATGATTTCAAATGGCAATGGACCAGTTTCGGTAACTATACGGTGAAATCTTGCTACAAGTTCCGTAATTATGGTGGAATCCGTTCCTCGCTTGCTAAACCTCTTTGGAGTAATTGCGCCCCTCTCAAAGTTAAGATCCTCACCTGACTCGCTCTTAAAAACAAACTTCTTACCATGGATATTCTTAATAAAAGAAACTTGGCTTTGGGCCAACTCTGTTGTTTATGCTCTTCCGAGCATGAAGACACCAATCACCTCTTTCTCAATTGCAACTTTACTCGTCAGTTGTGGCTTATTACAGTCAGTGCTTGGCAAGCCCCCAACATCCCCAACGAAATCTTTTCTTGCTAGAAGAATCATGATCTCAAGCACGAATTTTGTTGTTCATGGTTTCTATCGATGATGGCGATTATTTGAGTGATTTGGAAGGAGCGTAACAGACAGATTTTTACCCAAACTTCTTCCTCTATCGATTCCATAATCGATGATTTTTTATTCTTCTCTAAGTTTTGGCCTTCCATTTTACCTATTAATAAGGTGGAAGCACTGCTTTTACGTCGCCTGGAGGAGGCGACCCTTACTTATCGCTCTTCTATATTGCATCCCTAGTACAACCCTTTTTTCATTGCTCTTCTATATTGCATCCCTAGTACAGCCCTTTTTTCATTGTTCATAACTCATTTTCTTATGCCCTACAGAGTTGAGCTAGATTGGGGATGTTCTTTAGGTCTCTTTTACAGGCTTCTCGGATGGTTCAGGCAGTGTTCTACTTTTGTTCTGTGTCCCTTCAGCTATTGTGTTGCGGGCTTTGCTCTATTTTGGCTCCTCGTCTGTAATATGTATTAGTTTTTGTTCTTTTGATGTCTGGCTGGGCTTAGTTCTGTGATGTATATTTTGGATGTTTCTATGCTGTGTTTTTTTTGTTACCTCGATTTCTATCTTGTGGCCGGCTGCTTAGTGTGGTGCCGGGCCATTCTGGAGTTTTAGTTCCTCTCTTCTCTGTTGTGGATTGTTTTTGTGTTTCTGTGATGGAGCTGCAATTTTGTTTCTATTCCTAAGGTTACAGTGGTTTGCTCTCTTATTGCTTGTTTGTGCTTTGGGCAGGTGTTCGCTCGGCCCACCCTTTAGAGTTGTCGCTGGGCCTCGCTGATGTCTTTTGGTCGTCCGACTATGTAAGAGTTGGTAGTTGAGGAGCCAAGCTTCTTAGCTTTTTTGATGTTTGTGGTTGGCTGAGCATTTTTGGTAGTTACTGTCTTGATTTTTGTGGTGCTCGAGGGATTGTTGTCGGCCTGCTCTTTTTTAGTGTGGTGTGGCCATTTCATCTTCGAGCTCGCTGTGCCCCAGGCTGGTTCGCTTTCCTTTGCTGGCTCCATCTTCCTGTCTGCCCCTTCCAGCGCTTCTGTTCGAGGGAGGCTTCGTCGTGCCTGCTTTGCTACCGACGTCGTTGCGGGATTTGGGCTATGGTGTTCGGGTTTTTTGTTCTTAGTGTAGGGTTTTGAGGCAATCTACTCAATTGCTTTTGTTGTTTTCGGTCTTTGTCGTTCTCTGATTTGGGCGTTTACGCTTTGTAAATTACTCTCTTTCTTTGTAACCGCCTTTTTTATTAATTGATTGGGCTGGAATCTTATGATTCTATCCACGTTATCAAAAAAATAAAAAAAAAATGTATATAATAGAAAACGATTTTCAAAGTTTGATTAAAGGATATGATTCCTGTTCAAAATTTAGATGGAGAAAGAGTGATCGAGTGGTTGCTTCCTACATTTGCTCTACTTTTTTTTAATTTTAAAAAGAAAAAAAAGAAGAGAAAAATTATTGAACCAAAAATGATCTTAGCATAATATATTGTATAGATGTATAGAAGAGGAAAAAACAATTAGTTCAAAGTGATTATTGATATGGCACGCATGTGAATATAAATCTATACTATTATTAAGCAAAGCCCCATTTTGACGGCTTTTTACTATCATGCCCTCATAAACATAAAAGGCTAAAAAAATTATAGGATTAATATTGGAGGTCAGAAATGTAATTTGCATGTATTGGAAAAATAATTAACATGCATAGATTTGCATGCCTGTCTGTATAGATTTGGGAAAATAATTAATAGTATAGATTTGTATATACTTGCATGCACAATTTATTCATAAAAAAAATTTCTCCTATCAAAGCCAGTAGGTCTAACACATGCATGCAAATATCAAAATGAATAAATTGTGCATGCCTGTCTGCATGCAAGCATGCAACCTCTTCGGTGACCTGCCCCTTCCTTAAAATTCTACACACCTTTATAGACGTGCATCGCACGTGCATTATACTAGTCAAGCTTAACTGAACATGTTCAAAAATGTTGAGAATTTTTATTTTATTTTGTTTCTGTTTCTGTTTTTTGTTTTATTAGAAAAGGCTTCTATATATTGATATATAGAAGCCTTTTCTAATAAAACAAAAAACAGAAACAGAAACAAAATAAAATAAAAATTCTCAACATTTTTGAACATGTTCAGTTAAGCTTGACTAGTATAATGCACGTGCGATGCACGTCTATAAAGGTGTGTAGAATTTTAAGGAAGGGGCAGGTCACCGAAGAGGTTGCATGCTTGCATGCAGACAGGCATGCACAATTTATTCATTTTGATATTTGCATGCATGTGTTAGACCTACTGGCTTTGATAGGAGAAATTTTTTTTATGAATAAATTGTGCATGCAAGTATATACAAATCTATACTATTAATTATTTTCCCAAATCTATACAGACAGGCATGCAAATCTATGCATGTTAATTATTTTTCCAATACATGCAAATTACATTTCTGACCTCCAATATTAATCCTATAATTTTTTTAGCCTTTTATGTTTATGAGGGCATGATAGTAAAAAGCCGTCAAAATGGGGCTTTGCTTAATAATAGTATAGATCAGTGTGGATCTAACTTCTGGAATTCCTACCCGTTTCAATATTTGCTTGATGTGCTTGATGTATGAAGTCGACTTGTTAGGTACTAAAAATAGCAGCAATATTTAATTCCCTGTGCTGAATAAAGTAATGTTTTTCCTTGAATAATCTCGATTTACTTGTAGATATTTATTCGTGATTTTCATAAATAGTAAGAAATTGTGATCGTAGATGGTAAGGAAGCTAGTGAAGATGATAATGTGAATTGTAATTTAATGCAGCTAGATTCCAATTATGATGTCACGAGGCTAATAAATATTCCTAACGGGGTAATTGAAAACATCAACAGGCCTTCTGAACTTTGTTAGGGGAAAAAAATATAGGCCTACTAAACTATCTCAATTGGGCTTTTGGTTATATTTTGAGATGGGCCCTGTTAAGTTTTGTCTCAGCCCAATTCAAATAGTTACCTGGTCGGCCGAAGAACAAACAAACCCTAACCTAAAAAATGGCTCTAACTCTAGTAGGAGGTGAATTGAATTATGCAGTTTGATACAACGAAAAGTTATAGAAATGATAGAAGATTACACAAATGCCCTTTATATATATATTATTGATATGAAGATTACACAAATGCCCTTTATATATATATTATTGATATAAGGTAAGTGACGTGGTCCCATCTGGATCACCAGATCTCCTCAGACTTCACTCCCCTGTGATCATCTAGTCAAACGAGTCAAACGGGCTTCAGCCCATTCAAGCCCACAGGCGAACGGATCCGACCCGGTCCGTTAGGGTCTCAGACCCGTTTACTCATGCCTATAAATACCATATCCCCTCCTCACTGCTGAATGCAATAAACTTTTCCCCACATGAACCCTAACTACTGTTGCTTTCTCAGTGACTGACTAGATCGTCGGAGGGCCTGTCGCCGGGACTTCTCTCGGTGTTTCTAGAAAGTGTGCATGTACAAAAGACCGAGCTGAGCGTCAAAGATCCGAGCCGAGCACCCGGCCTCTACCTCTCTGCTGTTACTCCCGAGCCGGTCCTACTCCCCAGGATCAGACCGACACTAGTACACAATTTTCTCTTTACAAATTACAAGAACTCACACCTTTTGCCCCCACACCCCAAAAACAAACAGCATCAAGTTGGCACCGTCTGTGGGAACTTAGGTATTGTCGCCCGTCCGAGCCCAGGCAGGGACGTCATCCCAAGTCCGAGCTCTCCCATGGATCCCAATGCCAGAAGGGCCGTCACATCGACACGACATCCGAACCCTCGACATCACAGTCGCGCGGACGCCCAGGGTTCCAACCGATCACGGGTCCACGGCGCGGCCGGATGCGGGCCGGGTGCTTTCACTCGAACGCGACTGATTTTTGAAGCATCATTTCGAACTGGGAGAAGATGGAAAAGGTTGCATATGCCTTGGTAGTGGCCGCGCGAAAGCTCCGCCCTTACTTCCAGGCCCACTCAATCCAGGTCCTTGCGGACCAGCCTCTCAAGGTCGTCCTCCACAGGCCCAAAAGTTGCTACAAGATAGCAAATGTGGATCCGTCAGAAGACCTAGAAACTAGACTCCTGCCTGGTTCCAACACATATAATTAAGACACATACAAGTTGAAGCAATTGATGTCAAAACAGCAAAATATACAACATTTGTGTTCAGCTAGAATTAGTAAAAACTGAGTTTGTACATATGAAAAAGGGTTGAAACATCATTAATTAATTCTAAGAAAATTTGGGAATGTTCCCTAGGGTGTCCAGTATTAGAATGCAAAATTTTAAGTCATTTATTTACTAGTAGCATAGTTAAAATAATTGTAAACCAAAGTGGTGCAGCAGTTTTTATGAATCTGCAATTACCGACACAACAGCAGTAAAACTGCGATATCTACTAAACTGTAACTCGGAATTCAAAAAATCTGGATGTTACTAGAAACTAGACACTTGGGGATACATTTTATTCAGGACTCAAGTTCATATTTTGGTTTTATGGAGGTTGAAACAGCAAGCCAAGACGGAATAGAAACCAAATAAGATATTTTTTTGCATGAAATGTATCAAAATTATACTTGTGTGAACGAGTGTATCAACGAAGGGTTGTGACTCTTAGATCATGTGATAGATAAGGCAAAATATGAGATCATCAATGATAAACAAAGAGGAGTCATATTTACAATCTACTTGCAGTATTTTCACGAAAAAGTTTGTACTAGAAAACGAAATGTACAAGATGATACTTTCCTTTAGGACGACGTTAGGTTAATCCGAATAAGCAAAGAATAACAGGATCGGAATCCCGGTGACACGGTGACACGGCGACAAGCAACGATCACGATCGGGCACAGATCTCGATGATCAAGATGGTGATCAAGATGAAGATCAAGCGAATCCAATGGCCGAGATCGAACATAAAATATATAAGAATTAGAAGCGTACCAAAAGAGTAAATATACCATGATTGACAATTTGATGAATGAGAACAAAAAGTGAATAAAATATATAACTCACCAAGTAGAAGATGGACGAGGCGATCAAGGGTCGAGATCAAGTGTGATCGGTTAATCGGACGGCTAAGATCAAAGATCAAGATCAAGATCAAGGGATTCGATGGCTCGGATCTGATCTGGGGCTGATGCTGATGATCTGGTGATGATGATCTGAATTGCAAAGAGATCGGGAGGCCATGATCTGATCGGATCGGATTCGAATCACAAGGGAGATTTGACGGTCCAGATCAAGATGATCAAGAAGAGATCGGACGACTAGGACCTAATCGGATGATCAAGAGGAGATCGACGGCCCACATCCAATCAAGCATGATGATCGACGGCCAGGATTGAACATGATCCAAAACTCATATAAATAGAAAACACTTCCATGGCTGCGTTGCTGCGAGGTGGCCAGCACGGTGGGCACCAGGGGCTGCCGGCGACGCTGTGAAGTCGCGATAGTGGAGAGCTGCGGTATGTCATCGGAGGGAAGACCAGCGCAGCGTAGACTGTGGTCTGAACTGGGCTGCTGCAGTCGCGACACTGAGGTGTTGTTGTTGATGTCGAGGGTGGAAGTCGAGGCGATGCATAGGGTTTTCGCTGCTGTGGTCGCGACAGGAGAGAGGATGAAGACGATGGAGGGTCGCGAGGGTGGCAGGACGCAGGCGCTGTTGCTGTCGTCGGCGTGGCCTGACAGGTGGCGCGTCGGGGGGTGGTCGCGACGGCAGGAGGAGTGGGAAGGTGCGGCAACGACGGGGGAGCGGGAGAGGGAGGGACTGGTTGATGGGTTAGAAGATGCAGGAAGTTGAAGAGGCGGCTAGGGGTATTTGGGTTTGTACAGTATAGGGTAGGTTAGGGTTAGGGTTAATTTATGTTAAGGGGTTTAAATAGTAGTGTTTTGGGTTTTGGGTTATTGGATAGCGGGTTTGAGTAGGGTGTGATCCAATAAGCAAGAGGGCTTGGGTAGAATCCATTAGGGAAAATAGAGTTTTAGGATTTAAAATCCAATAAGAGCTTAAAATGAGTTTTTAAAATATACGTATAAACATACATCAAATCGAATAATAAAATACAATTAAATAAGTATATTCGGGATTTACAAAAAAATATAATACTAATAATAACAATAATAACAATAGTAAAATCACAAGGATAAGATAATAAAAACGATAATAATAATAATAATAATAATAAGATTATATAACAAAATATACATTTATCAAAATAACCCAAAAGCAATAATACATTTACATTTAAATTGAGTAAAAATACAAATAACCGATCAATTAGGAACAGAAATTAAATTATGCTATTATTCGAACAAAATATAGTTTTCGATTAGAAAATGCTTTAATAAAATATCCGAAATAAATTTGAAAACAAAGTAAATTTATAATTAGTCAAAATACAGGAAATATTCAGAAAATATGTATTTGGAAAAACAGGACTTACAAATCCTACCCACCTTACAACAAAAATTTCGTCCTCGAAATTTGCTTAGGCGGTACATAGGACAGGACAAAAACAAACAAACTCGGGGTAATCAAAATAAAGAACTAAAGGAGAAGGAACAAGGCAGTGGCTATACCAGAAAAGAAGGAAGTGGATATCAATGATGTCAGGTAGAATGCATAAAAGAAAATAAACAATATCATAAGGGAAGAAACAACACAAGATAACAAAGCAGGATAGGGAGTAGATAGGACTGCAATCAGAGAGAGAAAGGACAAGGATGAATTGAATTAAATAACAAGTAAATGGAAGAGGATGATTGCAAGGAATAGAGAATAACAACCAATACAAGGAAGAAGAAGCAACAAGAAAATCCTGGGACCTATGGGTTATGGGCCCACCACGCTTTCGCTGTACCACTCTGATCGTGATGTCCCAAGCAATATACATGTCATTGTAGGCCACATGACACCAATCGACGAACCGAGTAGGAAGGCAAGAATGAGACACCAGGATCAAGATAGATATAAATAAATAATGCAAAATGAATATAAAGTTTGGCTTCAATTTAAATAATTAAAAGATATGCTATAGATCAAAACTAATGGGCTTTAACAAAAATAATAATAACAACAAATATTAATAATAAAAATAATAATATCAATAATAATAGAATAGTAATAACAATAATAAAATAATAATAACAATAATATTTGTTACCGCTAAATCTGGTGTGGGGGTAAACAGATAGTATTTGTGGATTCTTGGAAAACTTGAATAGCAAACCTGAAACCTGTACCGCCGGAGTTTGACCGTTGACTCCTGCCGTTCACCTGCAAAAAGTGCGATACACTGGGGTTGATCCCGGCGACGCACCCTCCGACGCTCAAGTCAGTAATCAGGAATAATTAAGAAAGAGCGTAAATTGGCAAAAGATTGATTACCTCTTCATGGTGGTGGATGGGGGGTATTTATAGTCACCTTTAGGGATCAGATTAGGAATGTAATTCCTGTTATCTGATAAGGAATGTAATCCCTAATCCCCAGTGAAAAGATAGATATGAATCAGGGCCGTTGATTAGGATTAACCAGAAACCCTAATTCTATCCTTTCTGGACCGGGTTCGCTGCGGGTTGAAACCCGCACCCAGTTGAAGTGGATCCGTTCTTGGGTTAGTGGGTTCCCAAGAAGGAGAACCAGTACCCGCTTTAGACCCATTGGTAGGTGAAATTACCGTTTTGCCTCTGGGCTTCAAGATTCGCGCCTGATTTGGACGGTTCCGATTAAACCCCATTTTTAGGCATATCACGAGCCCCCCACTCCCGAAGACTGAGCTTGATCAGCCTTTGAGGAGTAGTTTCACTGTTTTAATGGCTAGTGGAGTTGTATCGGGGTCCAAATGGGAGGCTTTGAATCTTGAAGGAGGTATTGTGGTGATTGTCCAAGTTGGTGGAACTCTGGGTTGTTCCTGAGCTTCTCTGGATCTTTGGTGATTTTTATCTAATTTTTCGAATTATTTATTTAATTTTGCAATGTGTTAACTAGTCGTTCGGGGGTCTTAACAATACATTCTAGGTAATAATTGTTCGTTCAGAGGCTTAAAAACATTCCCCCGAATTTATAATTATATTCTAGAATTTTTAGTTAATTTTCCCGATTTTTTAGTAATTTTTTGCAATTTTTTAAGTAAATAAAATGATTTAAATAAATAAAAACTAATTTTTAATACCAATTTATGGCGTGGCACGATCTGGGCCCTTCATCAGCACCGAGCGCGATTTTCTGGGCGATCAGACGATCCGCACTCCTCGGTAGATAGTTTCTTCGTATACGAGGGTCGGTTCCTCATCCCTTCGGCTCGGCGGGTTGGCACATGGCTCGGAACCAGCCGAACTACATGGCGTGATCCTGGACATCCATCTCAGCGCGTATCCCCAAAAAATGCTATCTTGTCGTTTAGTGAACGTGGCAAGATCTGAGCCGTCCATCATGACGAGCGCATTTTTTTGACAAGATCCAACGGATGAGGAGGGTCGGCAGATTTTTTTCTCCATATACGAGGGTCGGTTCCTCGTCCCCTCGGATCGGCAGATCGACACGTAGCTCGGAATCAGCCAAACCACGTGGCGTGATCCTGAACGTCTATCTCAGCGCGAATCCCCAAAAAACGTTATCTTGTCGTTTAGTGAACGTGGCAAGATCTGAGCCGTCCATCATGACGAGCACATTTTTTGACAAGATCCAACGACTGAGGAGGGTCGGCAGATTTTTTCTCCATATACGAGGGTCGGTTCCTCATCCCCTCGGCTCGGCAGCTCGGTGCTGATGACCGAGGCCTGGAGTTAGAAATTTTGAAGCGTCCTGGATTTGAAGCGTCGTCGCCCTTCGGCTCGGCAGCTCGGCTGCTTAGCCAGGTTGTTCAGTAGCTCGGCTAGGCGAACCAGTGGCACGCAGCTCGGAAGGTACACATGGTCAGATCGGGAGCGTCCATCATTGCGTGAATCACGAGGGTTGGGTTCAGATCACGAGAAAATGTTATTTTGTCGTTTTGTGAGCGTGACGCAATCTGAACCGTCCATCGTGTTTTGACACGAATTTTGGAGAGATCTGACGGTGATTCCGCCTCGGAAGAATTTTTCTCCATATATGAGGGTCGGTTCCTCGTCCCCTCGCCACGGAAGCTCGGTGCCGATAGCCGAGGCATGGGGCTGGACGTTTTGAAGCATCCTGGATTTGAAGCATCGTCGCCCTTCGGCTCGGCAGCTCGGAAGGTACACGTGGTCAGATCTGGAGCATCCATCATTGTGTGAATCACGAGGGTTGGGTTCAGATCACGAGAAAACGTTATTTTGTCGTTTTGTGAGCGTGGCGCAATCTGAACCATCCATCGTGTCTTGACACGAATTTTGAAGAGATCTGACGGTGATTTCGCCTCGGAAGAATTTTTCTCAATATATGAGGGTCGGTTCCTCGTCCCCTCGGCTCAGAAGCTCGGTGCCGATAGCCGAGGCATGGAGTTGGACGTTTTGAAGCGTCCTGGATTTGAAGCGTCGTCGCCCTTTGGCTCGGCAGCTCAGCTGCTTAGCCAGGCTGTTCAGTAGCTCGGCTAGGCGAACCGGTGGCACGCAGCTCGGAAGCTACACGTGGTCAGATCTGGAGCGTCCATCATTGCGTGAATCACGAGGGTTGGGTTCAGATCACGAGAAAATGTTATTTTGTCGTTTTGTGAGCGTGGCGCAATCTGAACCGTCCATCGTGTCTTGACACGAATTTTGGAGAGATCTGACGGTGATTCCGCCTCGGAAGAATTTTTCTCCACATATGAGGGTTGGTTCCTCGTCCCCTCGGCTCGGAAGCTCGGTGCCGATAGCCGAGGCATAGGGTTGGACGTTTTGAAGCATCCTGGATTTGAAGCATCGTCGCCCTTCGGCTCGGCAGCTCGGAAGGTACCCGTGGTCAGATCTGGAGCGTCCATCATTGCGTGAATCACGAGGGTTGGGTTCAGATCACGAGAAAACGTTATTTTGTCGTTTTGTGAGCGTGGCGCAATATGAACCGTCCATCGTGTCTTGACATGAATTTTGGAGAGATCTGATGGTGATTCCGACTCGGAAGAATTTTTCTCCATATATGAGGGTCGGTTCCTCGTCCCCTCGGCTCGGAAGCTCGGTGCCGATAGCCAAGGCATGGAGTTAGACATTTTGAAGCGTCCTGGATTTGAAGCGTCGTCGCCCTACGGCTCGGCGGCTCGGCTGCTTAGCCAGGCTGTTCAGTAGCTCGGCTAGGCGAACCGGTGGCATGCAGCTCGGAAGGTACACGTGGTCAGATCTGGAGCGTCCATCATTGCGTGAATCACGAGGGTTGGGTTCAGATCACGAGAAAACGTTATTTTGTCGTTTTGTGAGAGTGGCGCAATCTGAACCGTCCATCGTGTCTTGACACGAATTTTGGAGAGATCTGACGGTGATTCCGCTTTGGAAGAATTTTTCTCCATATATGAGGGTCAGTTCCTCGTCCCCTCGACTCGGGAGCTCGGTGCTGAAGCAGACTCAGTAGCTCGGTCGCTTAACCAGACTGTTCGGTAGGTCGGCTAGGCGAACCGGTGACCGAGTCGTAGACTTGAGCGCTTTGTGGAGTCTTTGTTGTGAAACTAAAATGTCGCAACTCTCCGCTTTGGCGCTTTGGCTTCTTAGCAGGCTTTTAAGTTCCCAAGGAGGCCCAAACGTCGCACTGGGGTTATAAGTTCTAACTCCCCCACCCCCAAGCTCATTTCTCACTCTTCACTCCAAGATTTCACTTTTACTCTCTGTGCTATTTGCTAGCGGCGATTTTTGCTCCAAGGCGGTTACGTTAGCTGTCGTGTGGGCCAGGCAATTTCCGGCGAGCTTATTCCGACCGTGGATGTCACTTCAAGGGCACGTCACTTCAAGGTCAGTCTACTTGTCTTAACTTTTTTCTAGAGATGTCAAGGGTGAACTGGGGAGTGAGGCCTCATCCTCGGGCGATAGTGGTGCCGAGGAGAGGAGGGAGATGGAGATCCAAAGGAAGGGGAAGCAAGTAGCCGAGCCGTCTGGGGTCGAGGCGAAAAAGGAGAAGAAGAAGAGGAGGGTAGTGGCCCAATCTCCTATGGTCGAGGTGATTATGGAGAATCCGAGGCAAGCCCCTGAGATGGGTCGGTACCCTTGTGTACTGTCCGGACACGCTGGGGTTAGGCAGTACGAGGGCAACCTCTTGAAGAAGGCAGTCATCGGTCAGTCGGAAGTATACGAAGAGAACAACCCGGTTCTGACCACCGAGGCGGACGAAATTGGATCAGTGCTATCCGAGAGGGACCTGCTCCGGATCTGAAAAGGGTTTGCCATCCCTCCGGAGTACAAGTTAATTCTCCCCGGCCCCGGGATGCGAGCAAAATCCAAGCTGTCATCGTCGGATATGTGCATGTTCGACTACGACTCTCTGAACGTCGGACTGCGCTTTCCCCTGCACCCCTTCATTCGTCTGGTCCTCGGGTGGTACTGCCTTGCGCCGACCCAATTCATGCCGAACACATGGCGTCATGTGAACACCTTCCTGCTCCAGTGCCGCAATGCCGAGGTCGAGCTGGACTTGACAGTCTTCCGAAGCATGTATCGGATAAACCAGATGCACAAGACCGAGCATTGATACTACCTGGTGCCGAGGAAGGGCGTTCGGATTATAGAAAACCTGGACTCGATCAAAGGCTGGAAGGAAAAGTTCTTCATATTGAAGAAGCCATTGATACTGCAAGTTCCGAGCCGATGGAAAGTAGAGGTGCCAAAGTTTGCGAGGGCCGACCTGGAACTGACTGCGGCCGAGGAGGAAGTGGCAAGGAAGATCGTGGCCCTCCCGATGTTGAGTTGGAGGGAGATAACCGAGGAGGTGCTATACGGGTCAGGCCTTAGTCCGATCGACTCGAGTACGCTCCTGACATCTCGCTTTTTTTTCGCATTAAGTCTTTAGCTCGTTTCACTGACTCTCAATTCGTTTGTTATTTGATACAGAAGCGCCGAAGATGGACTTTACGGCCATGATGAACGAGAGGGGTAAGGTGGCCGATGGAAGGAAGAGGAAGAGGCCGAGCACGACTGCCTTGTCAGGTCGGCCTCTCAAAGCTGCTTCGGCAGTCGTTCCACCTCCCCCCATTGCTGAGGGCCCCTCGTCGACGGTGGTTGTTGTCGAAGAGCCCTCGGCTCCTGTTGCTTCTGCCCCGGTCGGTGGGGCCTTCGACGTCTCGGCGGCGTTGTCGCTTGAGGCTCCGCCGTTGACTGCTGAGGCCGAGGTGATCTTGATCGAGCAGTACAAGCAGCTGTTCGTTCCGAACTGGCGAGTCAAGAATCATGATGGATTCCTCGGGAACTCGCAGATGTCGATGCAGGCCGTCAAACACTTGGCGACCCCGAAGGACCGAGCCGCGCTGAAGGCGGGGACGGTCGGTGACGATACTTATGAGGTTGCTCGGTCGCTCGTATCGGTAAGTGTCGCACGCTCTCCTCTGAGAATTTTTTCAAGTTCGTCGTTCGGCTGTTACTTTGTTCTCACCATCTTTTCGTTTTGGCAGGCCACTTGCCACTTTAACCATCTCCTCGAAGCGTTCGCCGAGCAGGAGAATGAGCTGAAGGCCGCCAGTGATAAGGACAGGGCGGACAAAGTGAAGGCGGTTCGGCAGCTCGAGGCTGAGCAGAGGCGAGCCGAGGGCTTGGAGGTCCAGGTTGCCGACCTTGTGGCCGACCTGGAGCGAGTAAAGGGGCGGCTTGCTGAAGAGACTGCCAAAGCCGTCAAGGCTGCCGAGGAGCTGGCGGCATCAGCGAAGGCCCTGGCGGAGGCGAAGGCAGAAAAGGATGCCTTGGCGACGAAGATCAGGGCCGAGGTGGAGGCCGAGGCGAAGGCGCATATGGACACGAACATGGAGAGGTCCTACCAGAGGGCACTCGACCATGTCCAGAACCGCGTCCCCGGCTTTCAGCGGGTCGACTACAGGCTGTGGTCCGGATCTGCATCAGATGGCGAAGAGGAGGGAGGTGAAGGAGACGAGGGAGAGGGCGACGGCGATGACGAGTTGGTTGCCGAGGTGGATGTGACCAACCCCCAAGTCAGGGTGGGAGATGAGGGGCCGTCTGGCGAAGCGCCTGTGGTTGAGCCAACGACGTAGGTGGACCCCTGATCTCCTCGTCTTTTTGTAATCTTTTTTCTTTTAAAAATGTAATGCCTCTTTGTGGACTGGCCACCGCTTCTTCCTTTATGAATGAAAATTTTTGTTTCAAATTTGTGCAAGTGTTTGGGTCGGTCTATAGTTTCCTTGTCATGACGTCCTTGTATTTCAGATCCTCGAGCATGCTCCAAATACCGTAGCAGCTCGGCGTCGCGCCGAGCTGTTTAAGCAATCTCGTGAGGCTCGCCTCGTGGGTGAAATCGAGCTCACCAGGAAGTTGATGATCAAAGTGGAGAAGAAGAATAGCGAGCTCCTAGCCGAGGTGCACCATCTTCGGATAGTTGAGGAGAAGCTCTCGGCGAAAGAGGCAGAACTAGCCTCGGTACTGGCCGAGTGAGATGAGCTCGAGAAGAAGGTCGAGCAGCTGCAGAGGGTCACGGTCGACAAGAGCATCGAGGTGACCAACTTACGTCGCATCATATCCGATAGCGCTGAGTGCCCCGGTTCGGCGAAACTCCCTCGATTCAAGATAATGGTCAAGGATGATACTCTGAAAGATAGAATTGTCGAGCTCGAGGAGGAGGTGGCTCGACTGAAGCCTCAGCCCGTGAGGGCTAATGTCCACAGCACTTCCTGCACTCGCGAGGAGAGAGAACGAGGGATCACCTTTTACGAGCTAGCGACTCGTGGCCAAGTTATTGGTCGGACAGCAGCCGACGCACAAAGCGGAGCAGCTGTTAGCTCGAGTGGAGCCTCGGTCGGAGCCACCGTTAGGATTAGTGGCGAGGCGGCGTCGCAGTTCGTCGGCCTGGAGACAAGCTCGGAGATAAAAAGACGGAAACCCCGATTGTCTCTTAATCGGAACGTCCCTGTCCCGAGGAGGCACTGAACGAGTTGCATCGAGCCTTTTATTTCTTGCATCGTCTCTGTTGTTGTAATAGTATGCCTTGTGAATTTATCTAGTTGTTTTCCCGCTGTAACTGTCTGCCTTGTAAATTTACCAAGTGTTTTAATAAAATCGAAGTTGCTTTGTTCATCGTTGTGCCATGGTTGCCTTATTCATGATGCCGAACCATAAGGACCCATAGTTGTCTTTTTTGAAGGTTTTAGCCGCGGAATCTTAGTTTTTCGGCTCAGAGTATACCGAGGTGTAATAGCTCGGATTTCAGACGCGATCCACGTGGCTCAATCTAGACGGTCGATCATGATCGTGGAACGCATCACGAGGTGGGAGGCACGAATTCCCAAAAAACACTATCTTGTCGTTTTATGGAAACGTGGCACGATCTGATCCGTTCATCACGTTCCAGCACGCATTTTGATATGATCTAACCGCAAAATTGGTTCGGCAGAATTTTTCTCCATATACGAGGGTCGGTTCCTCGTTCGCTCGGCTCGGAGTATTGAGTGGGCGCAGTCGAGCCGAACGCTGGACTCCGAACCACCGCTAGAGTTGCTCGACGTTTGTGGGAGCAGTTCCGAATGGCGATCTGCTTCTAGCTCGTTTGAGAGCGAGCTTGCGAAGAAGAGTCGAGCCAAGTGTTGGACTCCGAACCATCGGTAGAGTTGTTCAACGGTTGTGGGAGCAGTTCCGAATAGCGACCTGCTTCTAGCTCGCTTAGAAGTGAGCTTGCGAAGCAGAATCGAGCCAAGTGTTGGACTCCGAACCATCGTTAGATTAGTTTAATGGTTGTGGGAGCAATTCCGAATGGCGAACTACCTCTAGCTCGCTTAGGAGCGAACTTGCGAAGTAGAATCGAGCCAAGTGTTGGACTCCGAACCATCGTTAGATTAGTTCAACGGTTGTGGGAGCAATTCCGAATGGCGAACTACCTCTAGCTCGCTTAGTGGCAAACTTGTGAAGTAGAATCGAGCCAAGTGTTGGACTCCGAACCATTGTTAGGGTGAAGAGTAAAAGCAGAGAGATGTAAACAGTTTTTGCAAGTAAAATATGAAAGAGCTTTCTTTATTGATGACTAATGGTCGGCTGCTTCTAAAGTTGCAAGCCGTTATTACAGAAGAGAAATAGAAGAAAAACAGTACAAGCAATAGGAGAGGAATGGTTCGATATCTTGAAAATACTTACAGAGGTGTTGGTGTTCTCTCTTGGTATTTTAGAAGATGATCGACATTCCAGGTCCTAGGAATCTCTCTGCCTTCGAGGTCTTCTAGTCTATATGTCCCGGGGCGGACTACTTTGACGATCTTGTAAGGTCCTTCCCAATTTGGGGCCAATTTGCTCTTCTGTCCTGGGAATGAGATGGCTAACTTTCTGAGGACCAGGTCCTCTTCTTTGAGGTCTGTTGGGCGGACTCTCTTGTTGTATGCCATCTCGATCCTTCTTCGGTAGTTTTGTTGACGAATGGCGGCTCTTTCTCGGATCTCATCTATCAGGTCTAGATCTGTTCGGAGCTCTCTGGTATTTTGCTCTTCTTCATAAGCTATTAGGTGGGGAAAGGGTATTCCGACTTCTAGGGGGATGACGGCCTCGTACCCATAGGTGAGATTAAATGGGCTCTCTCCTGTGGGGGCCCATTTTTTGGTGTGGTAGTTCCACAGCACGTTGGGAAGCTGATCGACTCATAAGCCTTTGGAACATTTATCCAATCTCTTCTTAATTCCGGAGAGGATTTGACGGTTAGCATTTTCGGCTTGGCCATTCGACTGGGGATGAAAGACGGAGGAGAACCGGTGTTGGATGGCAAGGTCTTCGCATAGAGCTCGGAAGGCAGCCCCGGTGAACTGGGTTCCGTTGTCTGTTATCAGGATCCGAAGGACGCCGAATCGGCAGATCACGCTCTTCCAAAAGAACTAAACAACCTTCTTCTTGGTGATAGTGGCTAGGGGCTCGGCCTCTATCCATTTTGAAAAGTAGTCGATCGCTATGACTAAGAACTTGAACTGTCCGGGAGCCGGTGGAAATGGCCCTAGTAAATCCATCCCCCACATTAAAGTAAAATACAGTTGATGTGAGTTGTACCTTGGAATTGTGTCAAGGAACTACCTGCCCGCTATTTATGTGGAAATGGTGGGAACTACCTGCCTTGGCATAATTCGCAGGGTGAGTTGTTATAAGAGTGGTAATGATTGATGGAAATGAGAAATAAAGTAAAGTGAAGATGATAAGTGATTGAAGTGATTAATAACCAAGCTATCGGCTTGAGATGTGATGTGATATTACCCAAACGGTGTGTTTGGGGTGCGGTGATTATTACCCAAGCTATCGGCTATGGGGTGTGATATGTTGTGGCCCCATATTGTGTTTGGGGATTAAGTGAAAATGATAATAAGATTTATTGTTGATAAGAATGAGAAATTACTAAAGTGATATAATGATATGTGAATGAGCTATAAAACATGGTTTTGATGCAATGAGTATAAGTATTCTCATTAATGATGTGTTAATGATGTGATGAAATGTGAGTAAATCGCATGGGCAATGAGATGTGGTATTTATGTCATAAGGCATGAAGGAAGGTGCTATTATGAGAATAGATGCATATGTTTATGATGTGATACTTATTATAACACAATAAAATAAATACCTGTATTATGAGATTGGGTATGAAAATGGTTATTAAAGAAAGTATGTTGTGATATGAGTTTGTGTCCCTTGGACGTGTGTCGGGTAACTACTCGCCCGCTATTTCCGTGGAAATGGTGGGAACTACCTGCCTCGGCACAACTTCCAGGATGAATGTGTGTGTTGATGATATAATATAAGTAAATGAAACGCATGGCTTAATAGAGTTGGAGAAATGATGTAATAACATCATGTAGTTATATTAATATAAATAGTAAAATGCCGATGTGACGATAAGTGTGGAAAGATGAATATTCGTATTATGCGATTGTAAGACAAGGATATATATGAGGTTGATGTGAAATATATAGCGGAAAGGTGTGAATTATGGGAAATTTTGTGATTCGATGCTTATTTGACGAGTATTTGGATATAATTCGTATTGATGATGTTTTTAAGTTCAGATATTCCAGGTGTACCTTCTTACATGATGTTTGTAAGTTTAAATTATTTTCTTTATGCAATTTAATTCATTTGTTAGATTTTTAAATTATACTCACACCAGAAATGGCTGACCCCTTAGTGTTTGGGGGGTTAGGGGAGTCTGAGGACTACCCTAGATCCCCCACTGTTGCAGGTTCTCATCAGTGCAGAGGTGAGGCGTGGATTGGTAGGATAAATTTTTATTTTAAAAATTTTGTACTATTTAGTTATAGGAATAGTAAAAATTTATGATCTAAATTGTATTATGGGTGTATAAGCATGTATATGACGATGATGAGTATAGTGTGAGGTGGTATGATATGTATGTGACCCGTACCCATCTCGTTGTGGAGTACCGGGCTCTGTGGTAGGTTTTACAAGGATTTTTCTAAAATTTTACCTCGTTTTTCAAAGAAATTTATAGTTTTTAATTGATATTTGATAATCCGTTATGAGTTTGGCCCCCAGAGCATTATATTATATTGCCTGTGTGTATCTGCTCATTTTGGTCTGAGGAGCCCATGAAAATATTATGTGGATTGTGAGCTACGGAATTTTGAGCAGAATTCCATAAGCTTTTTGTGTCTCGGGGCAAAATTTACAGGGGAGACTCTGCCAAAATTTTCCCTGAAACATAACTTTCTTAGTTTATGATCAAAGTGATATAGAAATTGAAAGAATTGAATTTGGAGACTTAGTTTTCAAAAAAATTGGGGTGTTACACTAAACTCGGGGATGGTGCGTTCAACTATGAATTCTGCTAGGGCCTGAGCCATGATCGCGGTCCGAGCATATATGTTATATCATGTTGGCTCAACTCGATAGACCACTTCATCAGGCGACCCGAGGTCTCTGGCTTGTGGAGGACTTGCTTCAGCGGTTGTTCGGTAAGAACGACAACCGAGTGGGATTGAAAGTATGGGCGAAGCTTTCTTGCGGCCATCACCAGGGCATAAGCCATCTTTTCTATTCTCGGATAGCGGAGCTCGGCATCCCAAAGTACCTTGCTCACATAGTAGATGGGCTTTTGAGCCCGGTCTTCTTCTCTTACCAAGACGGTACTGAGGGTTTGCTCGGAGGCTGCCAGGTAGAGGTAAAGGGGTTCTCCAGGAATTGGTTTGCTGAGGAGAGGAGGATTGACGAGGTAGGCCTTGAGCTGGTCAAAAGACTCCTGTTGCTGTTGACCCCATTCAAAACCATCAGCACCCCTGAGGGCCAAGAAGGGGAGGCATTTCTCCCCGGACTTCGAGAGAAAGCGCCCTATGGCGGCCAAGCAGCCTGTTAGCCTCTGAACTTCCTTAACATTCTTGGGAGGGGTCATGTCTAATATGGCCTTGATTTTCTCAGGGTTTGCTTCAATTCCTCGTTGGCTGACCATGAAGCCGAGGAACTTTCCTGACAAGACACCGAATGCACACTTGTTCGGATTGAGTCTTATGTTGTGCCTTCTCAGAACGTCAAATGCCTCTTGGAGGTCGGTTACATGATCAGGACCTCGGATGCTTTTTACAAGCATGTCGTCAACGTACACCTCCATATTACGGCCAATTTGAGCTTGGAAAACCTTGTTGACGAGGCGTTGGTATGTGGCGTCTGCATTTTTCAAACCGAAGGGCATGACTCTGTAACAATAGAGGCCCTAGTCGGTCATAAATGAGGTCTTCGGGATATCCGGGGGGAACATCCGGATCTGATTGTAGCCTGAGAAGGCATCCATAAAGCTGAGGAGTTCATGACCCGAGGTGGCATCAATCAAAGTGTCAATACTTGGAAGAGGGAAATGGTCCTTGGGGCAAGCCTTGTTGAGATCGGTGAAATCAATACAAATCCTCCAAGTTCCATTGGACTTCTTCACCATTACTACATTTGACAACCATTCGGGATATTTTACCTCCTGTATGAACCGGGCATTCAAGAGCTTGTCCACCTCCTCTTTTATAGCTAGCTGTCGCTCGGGGGCGAACTTGCGCCTCTTCTGTTGAACCGGTTTGGACCCCGGGGTAACACTTAGGTGGTGGACTAAGAGCTCTTCGGAAATTCCGGGCATGTCCGCAGCTGACCAAGCAAAGAGGTCTCGGTTCCTTCGGATGCACTGGACTATGTCTTAGCATAAGGCGGACGGGAGGGTCTTGCTAACAAAGAACTTTCGGCTTGGGTCCTTCTCAAAGAAAAGCACTTCCTCCAACTCATCCACCGGCTCGGACGTTGGTCGGGCAGCATCCTGGGGGATTTCCAGAGTCTCTAGGGAGAGGACTGGACCGAGGGTAGAGGTCATGTAGCACTTACGGGCCTGCTCTTGATTGCCCCTTACATCCCCTACTCCGGCCCGAGTGGGGAATTTCATCTTGAGATGGTATGCCGAAGGAACGGCTTCTAGAGCTGCTAGACCGGGTCGGCCTAGGATAACATTGTAAGCTGCGGGGACATCTACAACCATAAAATCCATCACCTCCGTACGGGTAGTAGGAGTTTTGCCAGCAGTTACGTCGAGGGTGATCACCCCTCAATAGTCACTGGCACTCCCGTGAACCCATGGAGCGTGTAGCCAGCGGGCTTGAGTCTATCTCGGGAGAGGTTAAGGCCCTTGAAAGCGGCGAGGAAGAGGATGTTAACGGAGCTGGGATCCTCTCCACTTTGAAGTTCGCCATGTGGAGGTTGATGACGAGTGCGTCACAGTGAGGGGTTCGGACGCCCTCGAGATCTTCATCTGAAAATGTGACGGGCACTCCGAGGCCTTTAGGAGGAGGAGTGGCGCGGACCGAATTGACTTCTCTTATAAATGCCTTTCGAGAGGAGTTGGAGGAGCCCCCCATTGGGCCCCCATAGATGAGGTGTAGGACACGCTCCTCTTCGAAGTCGGGCATTTCATCGTGCTCAGGACGCTTGTTAGCCCCCCGGGGCGGGGGAGGAAGGTCGGCTCAGTCATTTCTCACGAATCTGGTCAGTTGCCCCCTCTGGATGAGGGCTTCTATCTCATTCTTCAGGGCCCGACAATCATTAGTGTCGTGGCCATGGTCCCGATGATAACGGCACCACTTTTCTTTATCCTTCTTTTGTCGGGGGTGTTCATTTTTGGAGCAGGGGGTATGATCCCTTCCTTCTCAACTTCCATCAAAATGGTAGAGACATTGGTGGTGAGAGGAGTAAATTTCTCGAATCTGGGGGGAGGTCGGCGCTGGCCGGCATTATCCTTCTGGAGCTTCTTGGCTCCTTCCTCTTCTGTTCCCTTTCTCTTAAACCCGGAGGAAGACCCCTCCAAGTTAGGGCGGTGCTCGGCTTCTTCGGCCCGAATATACTTTTCACTTCGGAGGAGGATGTCAGAGAAGTTCTGTGGGGGCTTCTTGGCGAGGGAGGAGCGGAGGCTGGAGTTGAGGACATTAGATTGAAATGCTGCTGCAGCGACCGACTGATCAAGGGATGCTATGGATCTGGCTTCGGCTGTGAACCTCTTCACATAGTCTCTCAACTTCTCACCCTTCTTCTGGTGGAGGTACAGTAGCGAGATACTGGTCTTCTCAGTTCTACGGCTACTTACAAAATGGGTGACAAAGAGGGTTTCGAATTGCTCGAAGGAGAATATTGAGGATGGGGCAGGGCGAGAGCACCATTCTCGAGCTGGACCCTTGAGAGTTGCGGGAAAGGTTTTACAGAGCAGAGCATCGGAAGCTTGATGGATGAGCATTAGGGTCTTGAAGCTCTCGATGTGATTGACGGGATCAGTTTCTCCGGAGTAGGTCTCAAATTGAGGAGGCTTGAAGCCGATTGGTACGGGTGCATCCATTATAGTTCGGAAAAAAGGAGGTCTGCTAAGACGAAGAGTCCTTCCTCTAAGCTCTTCTTCTCGGTCTAACTGACCCAAGCGCCTCTCCATCTCCTGGAGACGGCAATAGACTGCATCTTCCCTTCGATGGTAATCTGGCGAGGCTCTTGACTGGTCTTCATAGGAGGGAGAGTGGGGACTATGACGACGGTAGCTCCTGGAACGGCGAGGACTTGGTATGTAGTGGGGGTTACTAGGAGCTTGTGGAGGAGTTAGGGACCGCTGGCGAGGACTTCAGACCGGAGGAGGAGAGGGAATCTTTGGAGCATTGGTGTTAGGATGAAGATTGAGATCTTGTAGGACGGTTGCTTGGAACTTCTGGAACTCAGCACGGGTGATTGGTGCCTCATCGTTCCTAGGGCGTTGCCGACCGGCCGGGGAATGTGGTCTTCTTCTGCGATGTTCGGGGGACTCTCTCCGCTCCCTCCGGATCGGGGACCTTCTGTAGTCTCGGCGGTGAGGACTTCGCTCATCCGGATGTTGTTGGCGGGAGGCTCCCTCTCGGGCCCGCTTTTCATCCAGACGGTGGCGAAGATCCACATCTTTCAGCCGATTGGGGACTTTTTGTTGGAAGTCGGAAGCTCGGGGATTATGGGAAGCCATAGAATCCGAAGAGGCATTGTGGATGGAGACATGGTCCGGATGGAGAGGCTGTTTCTGAGGGTTAGGACCCTTAGGAGGTTGTTGGTTCTGAGGAGGAAGGTCCTGTTGGAGTGGGTCTTCCGCTGGAGGGGAAAGTTGCCCCTGCTGTTGAGCGGGTTGGATGGGAATCTCTTGTTGCTGATCGGGGTTGGGTCCTCGGTTGGACCCTCTGGATCTGACTTTCCTAGAAGGCATGGCTGGAGAGGATCTGACCAACGGGAAGAGGGGAGGTTTCTATTCGTTAGCTTCCCACAGACGGCACCAATCTGTTACCGCTAAGCCTGATGTGGGGGTAAACAGATAGTATTTGTGGATTCTTGGAAAACTTGAATAACAAACCTGAAACCTGTACCGCCGGAGTTTGACCGTTGACTCCCGCCGTTCACCTGCAAAAAGTGCGAGACACCGGGGTTGATCCCGGCAACGCACCCTCCGACGCTCAAGTCAGTAATCAGGAATGATTAAGAAAGAGCGTAAATTGGCAAAAGATTGATTTCCTCTTACTGGTGGTGGATGGGAGGTATTTATAGTCGCCTTTAGGGATCAGATGAGGAATGTCATTCCTGTGATCTGATAAGGAATGTAATCCCTAATCCCCAGTGAAAGGATAGATATGAATCAGGGCCGTTGATTAGGATTAACCAGAAACCCTAATTCTATCCTTTCTGGACCGGGTTCGCTGCGGGTTGAAACCCGCACCCAGTTGAAGTGGATCCGTTAACGGTTTAGTGGGTTCCCAATAAGGAGAACCAGTACCCGCTTCAGAACCATTGGTAGGTGAAATTACCGTTTTGCCTCTGGGCTTCAAGATTCGCGCCTGATTTGGACGGTTCCGATTAAACCCCATTTTTAGCCATATCAATATTAAAAATAATAATAGCAATAATAATATCAGTAATAAAAATCATTATAATCATACTGGTAATAATAATAAAATTAAAATTAATAATATTAATAATATCGATAATAATGATAATACATACATGACAGGATAGGATTCAACACATTCATGAGAATAATGCAGTAATAATAGTAATAATAATAACAATAAAACATATATTAACAATACCAGTAAAAATAATAATGCAAGACAGAATATAGTTCGGGTTCAACAATTTTTTGTATGAAGGTAATTCAATATTAACAACAATAATAAAATAATGAAAACAACAATAATAATAGCAATGGTAATATCAGTAATAATAATGATACCAATAACGAAAACCATATCAATAATAATAACATTATAAAACAAAATAAGAATTTGGCTTATAAACTCTCTAAATAAATCAAACAGGAATATATATAGTCGATCAATTAAAAGTGAAGTCAAAATACACCATTAATCACCAATCATAAGAAAATAGGAAGACTATTCATATAGAACTTTAAAGGTTGTATATATAAAAAAATAGTTTTGGAAAAATAACCAACATAGAAATACAAACAAATTTAGCTAAGTAAGAGGTAACCTTCCATATGCACATGGATATGGGACATTTAATTTAAGTATGATGTTATGTTTTGAAATTCGTGATATTAAAATAGTGAAAAATTGAAAAATAAAGTTGAAAGTCACACAATGGAATATCAAAATAGATGTATAGATTATAAATATTAAACACAACATTACAAAATAGTAGTAGTGAAAATAATTTATAAAAGTAGGGAGAAAACGGAATAAAATACATGCATAAGCACAATGCAAATGTGAATGAGAAAATAAATATGCAGTGTAGCAAATTTACACAATAAATATGCCATAAAAAAATACAGTGACGTAAGAAATAAACAAGCCTCTAACATGTCTTTGAAGATCTACCGATGCCGATCAACGAACTAAGCGGGAAGAAAAGAATGGATAGTACCGGAATTTAAGGAGAACAAGATAGGGGAGAAACAACTAGTGTGATACACAATATGAATCAACAAACGAAGTTGAATGCAAGGCACGAAAAGTAATGAATGACACACAAGCTGAAATAAGAAGGGATCAAGGAGGCAAGCAGAAATAAAAGATTGCTTGCACCGGAATCAAAAGAATATGGGTACGGAAGAATTAATTTATACCTAAGAAGAAATCAACAAATCAGGACGACTGTAAGAGATGAAAGGAAACAAGGAACCAAAGAATTGAATATGAAGGGATTAAAATGAATGGGATTAGACTTGTGTCCAGATCGAGTTGATTATCAAATTGTTCATGGAATTGCATGGCCTGTTTAATGTTGAGTTAATCCTGACTGAGTCAAGCCTGTCTAACGTACTAGCCAAGCCAACACATTAGCCAAACCTGGCTCTGATACCACTAAAAATTTTGTCACGCCCCGCTTCTCAAAAACACGGAATACGAGCGCGTGACAAAGCCCAGCAAATGATTTTTATCATTCATGAGCTGTAGGATTGACTCAGCATCATAACAAGAATATAACAAAATGTACACAACCACGCTTACATGAATAATTTATTAATAAAAAGAAAACAATTGAAACAAAATAATAATATCCCAAATAGTTTTCAAATCTAGATTAAAAGATAAAACTCGGGACCATAAGCCCGTTACAAGATTCAGGTAGCAAAAGAAATAAATAACTCCAAAAAAAAATAAATTAAGCAAGTCTTTTCTCCAAGCGAAGCCTAGAACGTCTGCTTACCAATTCCAGCAGGCAATTCGTCTCCAAAGTCTGTATATATAAATATTAAAAGGGAAAAAATAGAGAAAACAAGATAAACGCCCTTAGTGCAAGTTAGGGCCGTAAATAGTAAAAGTAAGGGTATGAAAATAAGTGTAAAAAATATGGAACAAGATTTGAAATCAAGGATGTATAACATAATATATTAGGGATGCAACAAGTAGTGGGATTCAAGAAACTAGCTAGCAAGAAAGACAACTCAAGTGACAAGATTGGGTAACAAGTACCAGTAGTAGAACAAGTGGCAAGTAAAACATGTAATTGTATCAAGCATCAAGTAACAAGTATCATGTACAAGTGTCAAGTAACAATTAACAAGTCTCAAGTAACGAGTCTCAAGTAACGAGTCTTAAGTAACGAGCATCAAGTAGGGCATCAAGTGTGTACAAGTGACTAGTTAATCTTAAGTCTAATGTTTAATTCTATCTAGGTAGCACTTCATGCATCCATATTTTTACTACATGGTTGCCACATAAAATCAGTTACGTTTAAGGCTAGTGGTGAATTTCATAGGGCGGTGTACTCAGGCATCAAGTATCAAGCAAGCATGGTTCATGAATCCGAAAATAAAGTAACAAGTTCACGAAACAAGTTCGTGAATCTACTAACAAGTTCAAGAACTACACAGTGGGTTCATGAATCCAACAAGTTCATGAGCCAAGTAATGGCTTCATGAATCCATCAAGATACAACAAGTTCATGAACCAAGTTCTGGGAAACACGGGCCTCCTTCCGAGTACACTTACCTATATTGTCCACCACCGTGGTCTTTCCCTTAAACTCCGGCTTGTTATTTATTATTATTATTAACCAAGCATGTGTGCGAAACAGGTCAAGTAAACATGGTCAAGAACATGTAACAAGTTTAAGATAATTATAAAGCATATTCGAGGGTCAACACAAATTAAAATTATTAAGAACTGCGAGAATTGCAGTTCTAAACAGCATGACGTTGCTGCACTAAAACTGCGATTTCCGTTGCTACAAGATAGCAAATATGGATCCATTAGAAGGCCTAGAAACTAGACTCCTGCTCGGTTCCAACACATATAATTAATACACATACAAGTTGTAGTAATTGATGTCAAAACAGCAAACTATACAGCATTTGTGTTCAGCCAGAATTGGTAAAAACTGAGTTTGTACATATGAAAAAGGGTTGAAAAATCATTAATTTATTCTAAGAAAATTTGGGAATGTTCTCTAGGGTGTCCAGTATCAGCATGCGAAATTTCAAGTCATTTAATTACTAGTATCATAGTTAAAATAATTGTAAACCAAAGTGGTGCAGCATTTTTTATGAATCTGCGATTACCGACACAGCAGCAGTAAAACTACGATATCTCCTAAACCGTAACTCGGAATTCAAAAATTCTGGATGTTATTGGTAACTAGACACTTGGGGCTACATTTCATATTCAGGACTCAAGTTCAGATTTTGGTTTTATCGGGGTCGAAACAGCAAGTCAAGACGGAACAGAAACCAAATAAGACACTTTTTTGCATGAAATGTATCAAAATTATACTAGTGTGAACGAGTGTATCAACGAAGGGTTGTGACTCTTAGATCATGTGATAGATAAGGCGACACATGAGATTATCAATGATAAATATAGAGGAGTCACATTTACAATCTACTTGCAATATTTTCAAGAAAAATCTTGTACTAGAAAATGAAATGTATAAGATAATACTTGCCTTTAGAACGACGTTAGGTTAATCCGAATAAGCGAAGAATAATGGGATCGGAATCCCGGCGACACGGCGACACGGCGAAAAGCAACGATCACGATGATCACGATCGGGCACGGATCTCGATGATCAAGATGGTGATCAAGATGAAGATCAAGCGAATCCAACGGCCGAGATTGAACATAAAATATATAAGAATTTGAAGGGTACCAAAAGAGTAAATATACCGTGACTGACAATTTGATGAATAAGAACAAAAGGTGGATCGAATATTTAACTCACCAAGTAGAAGATGGACGAGACGATCAAGGGCCGAGATCAAGTGTGATCGGTTGATCGGACGGCTGAGATCAAAGATCAAGATCAAGATCAAAGGATTCGACGGCTCGGATCTGATCTGGGGCTGATGCTGATGATCTGGTGATGATGATCCGAATTGCGAAGAGATCAGGAGGCCATGATCTGATCTGATCGGATCCGAATCACAAGGGAGATCGAACGGTCCAGATCAAGATGATCAAGAAGAGATCGGATGGCTAGGATCTAATCGGATGATCAAGAGGAGATCAACGGCCCACATCCATTCAAGCATGATGATTGATGGCCAGGATTGAACATGATCCAAAACTCATATAAACAGCAAACACTTCCATGGCTGTGTTGCTGCGAGGTGGCCAGCACGGTGGGCACCGAGGGGCTGTCGGCGACGCTGTGAACTCGCGATAGTGGAGAGCTACAGTCTGTCGTCGGAGGGAAGACCAGCACAGGGTGAAGCAGCGCTGATTGCAGTATGAGCTGGGCTGCTCAGTTGCGACACTGAGGTGTTGTTGTTGACGTCGAGGGTGGAAGTTGATGCGGCGCAGAGGGCTGTCGCTGTTGTGGTCGCGACAGGAGAGAGGATGAAGACGATGGAGGGTCGCGAGGGTGGCGGGACGCAGGCACTGTTGCTGTCGCCGGTGTGGCGTGACAGGAGGTGCGTCGGGGGGTGGTCGTGACGGCGGAGCGACGGCGGGAGGAGTGGGAAGGTGCGACAGCGATGAGGGAGCGGGAGAGGGAGGGACTGGTTGATGGGTTAGAAGATGCAGGAAGTTGAAGAGAAGGTTAGGGGTATTTGGGTTTGTACAGTATAGGGTAGGTTAGGGTTTGGTTTAATTTAGGTTGAGGGGTTTAAATAGTAGGGTTTTGGGTTTTGGGTTATTGGATAGCGGGGGTTTGAGTAGGGTGTGATCCAATAAGCAAGAGGGTTTGGGTAGAATCCATTAAGAAAAATAGAGTTTTAGGATTTAAAATCCAATAAGAGCTTAAAATGAGTTTTAAAAATATATGTATAAACATACATCAAATCGAATAATAAAATACAATTAAATAAGTATATTCAGGCTTTACAAAAAAATATAATACTAATAATAACAATAATAACAATAGTAAAATCACAAGGATAAGATAATAAAAACGATAATAATAATAATAATAAGATTATATAACAAAATATACATTTTTAAAAATAACCCAAAAGCAATAATACATTTATATTTAAATTGAGTAAAAATACAAATAACCGATCAATTAGGAACATAAATTAAATTATGTCATTATTCGAACAAAATATAGCTTTCGATTAGAAAATGCTTTAATAAAATATCCAAAACAAATTTCAAAACAAAGTGAATCTATAATTAGTCAAAATATAGGAAATATTCAGAAAATATGTATTTGGAAAAACAGGGCTTACAGGATCGGGCCCTCGGCCAGCGAATCTCCCACCTTAACGGCCCAGTCCGGGGCGTACGGCCTTAGGCCTCCTTCACTCACCATCCGTTGGGCATCGGGACGGACAGCAGGGGTCCCAAACTTCAGGACCTCGGTAACCTTTCGGCTACTTGAGCTCGGCCCCGACTTTTTTGCCTCTCGGGACGAGTGGTTTTTCTTCGACTTCTTAGAGGGCGGCTCCGAAGAGACCTTCGCTGCCCCCTGGACTGGTCCCGCCGCCGATGCTGCCTTCTTGGCCCTCTTCTTCTGGGCCAGCCAGTAGGGCCTTCCTGGCCTCGAGCTTCGACGGGTCCATCGTTGCAGAGAAAAAAAGAATGTTAATACAAAAGCCGAAAATTAGACAAGAATGAAACAAAAACATACAGGGGTCGGCTGGGCTCAGTCCGGCTCGACCTAGGTGTATCTTTGTCACGCGCGGCCAACCGATGTTGTGCCCTGCTACAATTTAATCGACATCAGCCCACTCTGCCTCCGTCAAGTCCCTCGGCCTTGGGGGTTTGTGGTTCGGCTTGTAGAAATTTGAGGCACCTCGCTCCTGACTACAAAGTACTTTTTTTCCACCCCTTTATGGAATCTGGATGACCATGCATTACCCTCTTATGAGGCAGGGTGACATGTAGAATATACCCTCCATATCTCCGAGCGAGCTCACCCCTAAGACAACACGAAAGTACTTCAGCTTCAGCGAAACCCTCTTCTCCTGGCACTTCAGAATGAAGCAGATTAGATGCTTCCACAAATTGGGGCCGTATTGCATCCGGCATAGTTCCCCCCTCCTTAGCACCCTCTTGATGAACGGGTGCAGTGGCAACCTTAGTCCCAAGATGAAAGCATCCTCGGGAAACATGCAGAAGCCAGAGGCCAACTCGGTGGTGGGACAGAGACCGGAACTCGGCAACATCAATTCGTACTCCCGAGGGATGAAGTAACTGGCTCTTATTATGGGCAGAAAATTGGCCTTTAGCATGCACTAGATGTTGTCCATCTTTATCTGGGGCCGACCAGACGAAGGCACCTCCACATTGAATTGGACAAGGTTCTCCACATCATCAGGGTACATCCTGATCGACCCTGGGTTCCTGAAGTAAGGGACGTCAAGTCCATGCTTTGGTTCGAACTCATCCGGCGTGCTCGGACTATCCGGCAAATGCCACTTCCTCTTCTTCCTATGGATACGAGGCTTCCTCAGCGGAGATGGTGTCGACAAAGAGGGGAGAGGGGGGAGAACCCCTCCTTCCTCATCTCCCTCTCCCTCGGCTGCTCCCTCATGGCCGCCCTGTTCAACCCCACCTTCCTCGCCTCCTTCCTTAATCTCTCCTTCCTCAACCTCCTTGCCCGATGACTGTACCACCTCTGGCTCGTAACTTCGTAAGAGGACCACGTCCAGAACCTGATCATCCGTATCCCAGAACGTGGAATCTGACTGTCCCTCCACTTCTAAAGTTCGGTGGTCCAGGTCCCAGGACGTTGAGTCTGACTCACGATCCCCCTCACCCCGACCGGAAGAGCTCGCTTCGGAGCCGAACTGAGAGCGCGACATTACAAAATAAAATACTAACCTGAATACAACAAGTGGAGAGATCACCGTAATGGTCGTCGCTGGCAGCTTAGAGAGAGAAGCTCCTATTTTTAGAGAGAATGCAAAGTGAAGAAATGAGGGAGGGGTGGAGGATTTATAGAGTGAAAACGATGCCTCAAATTCCGCGTAAAAATCCTAAACATCCAAATCTTGTTCATCAAGATCTAACGGCCACTAGGATTTCAAACGCCTAAATTTCCATCCCCATGATGTCAGCATCACGTGCAAAATTTCATTTTTTACCCCCTGCTTTCACAGCAAGCACAGGAGTTCGGAGCTCGTTTCGGGTCTTACCACCCAGAGCTTTTTCAACAAGCTTGGGGGCTCGACGCTCGGTGGTGACCTCGAGCCTCCCCAGAGCTTTTACAGCAGGCTTGGGGGTTCGACGGTTCGTAGCGATTCTGAGCCACCCCAGAGCTTTCACAGCAGTTTTGGGGGTTCGACGCTCGACAATGACCTCGAACCACCCCAGAGCTTTTACAACAGGCTTGGGGGCTCGATGCTCGGTAGTGATCCCAAGCCATCCCCTAGCTTTCAAGCAGCTTTGGGGGTTCGATGCTCGGTAAAGACCTCGATCCACCACAAAGCTTTTACAGAAAGCTTGGGAGCTCGACGCTCGGTAGTAATTCTGAGCCACCCCAGAGCATTTACAGCAAGCTTAGGGGCTCGACGCTCGGTAGTGATTTTGAGCCACCCCAGAGTTTTTGCACCAAACTTGGGGGCTTGACACACCAGAGCTCTCCCAGCAAGCTTGGGGGCTCGACGCTCGGTAGCGATTCCGAGCCACCCAGAGCTTTCACAGCAGCTTTGGGGTTTGACGCTCGGCAATGACCTTGAGCCACCCCAGAGCTTTTACAGCAAGCTTGGGGGTTTGATGCTCGATAGTGATCCCGAGCCATCCCCTACTTTCAAGCAGCTTTGGGGGTTCGAAGCTCGGCAAAGACCTTGGCCACCCCAGAGCTTTTACAGCAAGCTTAGGAGCTCGACGCTCGGTAGTAATTCCGAGCCACCTCAGAGCTTTTACAGCAAGATTAGGGGCTCGACGCTCGGTAGTGATTTCGAGCCACCCTAGAGCTTTTACAGCAAGCTTGGGGGTTCAGTGCTCGGTATTGACCTTGAGCCACCCAGAGCTCTCACAACAAGCTTAGGGGCTCGATATTCGGTAGCGATCCCGAGACACCCCAGAGCTTTCAAGCAGCTTTGGGGGTTCGACGCTCGGCAAAGACCTCGAGCCATCCCAAAGCTTTTATAGCAAGCTTGGGGGTCGATGCTCGGTAGTGATTTCGAGCCACCCCAGAGCTTTTACGACAAGCAGGGGGCTCGACGTTCTACAGTGACCTCGAGCAATCCCCTAGATTTTACAGCAAGCTTGGGGGTTTGACGGTCAGTAGCGATTCTGAGCCACCCCAGAGCTTTCATAACAGCTTTGGGGGTTCGATGCTCGGTAATTACCTCGAACCACCCCAGAGCTTTTACAGCAATCTTAGGGGCTCGATGCTCGGTAGTGATTCCTAGCCACCCCAGAGCTTTTACAGCAAGCTTGGGGGTTCGACGCTCGACAGTAATTCTGAGCCACCCCCTATCTGTTACAGTAAGCTGGGGGACTCGATGCTCGGCAATGACCTCGAGCCACCCCCTCGCTTCTACAACAAGCTTAGGGGCTCGACGCTCGACATCGATTCCGAGCCACCCCCTATCTTTTACAAGCTTAGGGGCTCGACGCTCGATAGCAATTCCGAGCCACCCCTTAGCTTTTACAGCAAGCTTGGGAGCTCGACGCTCGGTAGTAAACCCGAGCCACCCTAGGGCTTTCAAGCAGCTGTGGGGGTTCGACGCATGGTAGTGACCTCGAACCACCCTAGAGCTTTTATAGCAAGCTTGGGGGCTTGACGCTCGGCAGTAATTACGAGCCACCCCCTAGCTGTTACAGTAAGCTGGGGGGCTCGACGCTCGGCATTGACCTCGAGCTACCCCCTCGCTTCTACAACAAGCTTAGGGGCTCGACGCTCGGCAGCGATTCCGAGCCACCCCTTAGCTTTTACAACAAGCTTAGGGGCTCGATGCTCGGTAGCGATTCCTAGCCACCCCCTAGCTTTTATAGCAAGTTTGGGAGCTCGATGCTCGGTAGTGATCCCGAGCCACCCCAGAGCTTTCAAGCAGCTGTGGGGATTCCACGCTCGGTACTGACCTTGAGCCACTCCAGAGCTTTTACAGCAAGCTTGGGTGTTCGACGCTCGGCAGTAATTCCGAGCCACCCCCTCGCTGTTACAAGAAGCTTAGGGGCTCGATGCTCGCCAGCAATTCCGAGCCACCCCTTAGCTTTATACAAAAAGCTTAAAGGCCCGATGCTCGGCAGTGATTCCCAGCCACCCCCTAGCTTTTACAGCAAGATTGAGGGCTCGACGCTCGGTAGTGATCCCGAGCCACCCCAGAGCTTTCAAGCAGCTGTGGGGGTTCGACGCTCGGCAGTGACCTCGAGCCACCCCCAAGCTTTTATAGAAAGCTTGGGGCCTCGACGCTCGATAGTGATTCCGAGCCATCCCAGAGCTTTTACAGCAAGCTTAGAAACTCGACGCTCGGTAGTGATTCTGAGCCACCCCAGAGCATTTACAACCAGCTTGGGGGCTCGACGCTCAACAGTAATTTTGAGCCACCACCTAGCTATTACAGTAAGCTGGAGGGCTTGACGCTCAGCATTGACCTCGAGCCACCCCCTTGCTTCTACAACAACCTTAGGGGCTCGACGCTCGTTATCAATTCAGAGCCACCCCTAGCTTTTACAACAAATTTAGGGGCTCAATGCTCGGCAATGATTCCGAGCCACCCCTAGCTTTTACAACAAGTTTGGAGCTGACTCTGTAACACCCCGCAAAATTGGAAATGACAATTTTACCCTCGTGTGTTACGCATGTGTATTTTATAATGTATTTTTACTACGTATTTTAATTACCAACTATTTATGCATTTTCCGTACATTTTATCCTATTTGGGTTAACTAAAATATTGAATTTCAATCTCTGGATTTTATGTGGTTTTTACGTGTTTTTGATGCACATATCGATTATGTGTTTTCACCGCTACGTACAATATTTTCTATGTGTTCAAATTATTTATTTTATGTATTTAAATTCATTTTATAAAACGGAAATTCATTTTCTTGCATTTTGATTTAAATACTTTTGTACGTGTAATGCACGTGATTTCCATGTATGTAATGATTACATCGTGAAATATATAAAATTAATAAATACATTTGTCTTATATTGTATTTTTATTATCTTTAATATTTTTCCGTTGATAAAACCAAATTTCGTATTTTTATGTTTTACGTGCGAAGTACATGTTTTTCGGTACGCGTATTTGTTTTCAAAATAAATTTCGGAGTGTGTGTAACACCCCGTAATTTTCAAAGAGTATATATATATATATATATAAGTTGATATGGCAGATTGTGTATTAAAGAGTAAAATGGCAATTGTGTAATAATTTGGAAATTGAATAGCGTGATGGGGGCCCACAGCTTGGACACATCACATATGTGTTGTTTTGGCTAAGGTTGACTTCGTCAAGCCTATGGCTGACGTGGCTTCACTTTGCACTGGGGCCCACCTTCGGATGTGAAGTTGGAGTTTGGTTCTTTTTTTTCTGTGCTTGACCGGTGTAAAGATGAGGGGTTGAGTGAGTTGGCCGGTTTTGAACTTGAAGGGTTGGGGGTTTGAGTTTTGAAGAGGTGGAGTAGTGAAGATTTGGGAGTTATGGGAGTTAGGATGGTGAAGAGTTGGAGAATTAAGTTGAGTAAATTATTAGGTGGAGGAATTTGCACTTTAAACCCTCACTTTGTCCAATAAATACACCTTAGTTTTTCTTCCTATTTCATACCAAAACTAAACAAAAAAATAAAGAGAGGAAAAGAAAGAGAGAAAGAGAGTACCATTGTGCATTGGAGAGCTCTTGCTAGGAGAAGAAGGACAAAGAGTTAGAGCTAGGAGCTAGAAGTTGTCTCTCCATTCTTGGTTGTTTATTCTTCACTAGAGGTGGGTGATCCTTTATACTTTCTAATGTATTGAGTAGTTGCATGTGTAGATACCGTAAAATTTAAATTGCTAATTGTTAGTTGCTCTCATGATTTGTGATGTGTGTGATAGAAGATACTCTAAAATTTAAGTAAAGTGCATATTGATTAAAATAGATTTGAGAAATTAATGTTTAGAAATTTCGTAAATTAGCATGTGAAATATTCATTTGTGTCACTTTAGAAGAGTAGATATTTTTATAAAATACAAATTTAATTTACCATGAGAAAAATTCTTTTAGTGCTAATGGACATAGAAAATATATATATATAGTGAAGTAAAATTGACATTTCACAAATTATAGCAAAAATTGAGTTACTCTTCAAGCGGTAGAAATTTTCAATTGTATAAACTTATTGTCGCCCTAGAGTTCAGTATATTGTTCTCGAATAATTTTTAGAGTGCGTGGGTTCGAAATGTGGTGTCGTGAATTGGTTTTTCAGAAAAGAGAAATTTTAAACAGAGGGTATTAGGCAGAGTCTGGGTATTTAAAACCCATGGTGCTTTTCCACCCGTGGGCGCACTTGGCCCTGTGCCTTGGCGTTGGGCTGTCTCCTTGCTAACCTGGGTTTGATTTTTGTGGGGGTCTCTGATTAATTACTAAACCATATTTTTGGGTAAGGTCCCTGATTAATTACTAAAGCATATTTTTTGAGTTGAAGTCTCTGATTAATTACCAAGCCATATTTTATTTTGGAGTGGAAGTCTATGATAAATTACTAGACCATATATTTTTTGAGTTGAAGTCTCTGACTTAACTCTAAACCACCTTTTTGAGTATTGAAGGCTCTAACTTAAGCCTAAAAATCTTGCATATATTTTTATGAATGCCTCGTTGATTATTTTGAGAGTATTTGGAAGTGTGAAAAGAGCATAATTAAAAAGTGAAATCTATGAGTCGATGAATTTGAAATTTATTCAAGAGTATGACCTTGAGTATAAGAAGATTTAGATTTTGGCAATGCATTGACTTTTCTCCTAAGTGAGATTTATTAATTATTTTGGTTGAGTAAGAATACTCGATGTGAATTTTTTTTTATATGAACTTAATTTGCTAATGAGACTTAAAGTAATATTCATATGAAGTGATTTCTCTTGAAGAGATTATACTCTTATTTTGTTTAAGAAATATTTTGATATAGTTGAGACATTACATGAGCTTAAATTGCTAAATGAGATTTCAAGTGATGAATTTGTGTTCATGAGAAACATTATTGTTTTTGAAAGAGTATGAATGAATAAATGGATCATGAATAGTGTCAAGATAAGACATTGATCTACTTATGAATAAGTTGAAGATAAGAATACTTTGAGTTAAGACATGATTATTGAAGGGTATGAGTACCCATGGATTCCTGTACATGAAAGGTTGTGATTTAGAGTTAGTAAAACCTTGAGTACCGGCACTGTTGAAATAAAAAAAATTGAATTATAATTTTGAGATTTGCCATGGAGCGATCTCGGTATTTATGATTAAGTCTGGTAGGGGGTAAGACTAATTCTTGGTATGATAATTGATTTATGTCTTGAACTTAAGAACTAGGCACTAAGAGAAGATGTAGTAAAACCTAGGCAATATAGTTGGGTGGTGGATTTGCTGCGGCGGTTCACCGGGACTATAGACACAGCCAGGCGGTGTACTCCGGGACTGTGGTTACCTCGTGGGAGATAAACTTTTATTTTAAATCTAGGACTATGCATATTCAGGCGGATAGGTTGTCATAATCCAAAGTATATACGTATACCGGGGCTAGAGGGGTACTTGTGGGAGGTTTGCATGACGAGGAGTCTGTATAACAGTCGGGCGGGAGATTTGCTGTGGCGGTTCTCCGGGACTGGGATCCATACTGATGGAACATCTCAACTTTGTTTTATTACTGGGTAGTTTGTCATGGCGAGGGATCGAACCATTCATTGTGGAGTACGTAGGTATTTGCCATCGGACCTATGTAGTATGGGATGCATAGAATCCGAACAAGTATGCATTACTGTCATCTTAGTATAAAATATCTGCATTAGGCATTAAGGATTGCATATACTTACATGTTTAGAGTAGTCACATATAATACTTTATTTGCATTCAAGTTTGTTGTTTGTTAAAGTATTAAGATCGTTATATTCTCGGCATAAAGAGGATGGCCGTGTATAACATTTTCGTCGGTTGTAAGCAACTGACGTGCCCACAGTTTTATATGCAGGAGTTAGATTTTCATGAAGATATAAAGTTGATATGCTGCTGTTGATTTATTTAAATATTAAAGATGTTGCAATTATATAATTTTTCAGTATTGTACTTCATTTTACCTTCCGCTATGTAAATAATTGTAAAGGACTCTGTTGTATTATAAAAAGTTCATATTTCCTTGTAAAATTATACGAAGTGAAGTGTAAAGATCCTGTGGAACTTCGAATTCGATCGTATTTGGAATTTGGGGCGTTACAGACTCTCGGCAGATATTCCGAGCCGCCCCCAAGCTCTCTCAAACTGGGGGGCTCGATGCTTGGCAGTAACCTCGAGCCACCCCCTAGCTCACTACGAGCTTTGGGGCTCGACGTTCGGCAATAAGCCTCGGCATCTGAGCGCATAGGGGCTCGATGCTCGGCCTTCGTAGCGCCGTTCATAAACCTCGAGCCATATTCTTGGCCCCATAGACTCGGTTCGGTGCTCGACGTTAGGCTCCCGACCATCGGTCCCTGGCCCTCAATGCCTCTTCCTTCAGAGGATCTCTTTCGTCCTACCCCACTTACCACTCCAAGAAGCTACAAGTCATACTCTCTGAACACACCGCTCCACTCTTCCGCTATGTAAATAATTGTAAAGGACTCTGTTGTATTATAAAAAGTTCATATTTCCTTGTAAAATTATACGAAGTGAAGTGTAAAGATCCTGTGGAACTTCGAATTCAATCGTATTTGGAATTCAGGGCGTTACAGACTCTCGGCAGATATTCCGAGCCGCCCCCAAGCTCTCTCAAACTGGGGGGCTCGATGCTTGGCAGTAACCTCGAGCCACCCCCTAGCTCACTACGAGCTTTGGGGCTCGACGTTCGGCAATAAGCCTCGGCATCCGAGCGCATAGGGGCTCGATGCTCGGCCTTCGTAGCGCCGTTCATAAACCTCGAGCCATATTCTTGGCCCCATAGACTCGGTTCGGTGCTCGACGTTAGGCTCCCGACCATCGGTCCCTGGCCCTCAATGCCTCTTCCTTCAGAGGATCTCTTTCGTCCTACCCCACTTACCACTCCAAAGAAGCTACGAGTCATACTCTCCGAACACACCGCTCCACTCTTCCGCTGTGTAAATAATTGTAAAGGACTTTGTTGTATTATAAAAAGTTCATATTTCCTTGTAAAATTATACGAAGTGAAGTGTAAAGACCCTGTGGAACTTCGAATTCGATCGTATTTGGAATTCGGGGTGTTACAGACTCTCGACAGATATTCCGAGCCGCCCCTTAGCTCTCTCAAACTGGGGGGCTCGACGCTTGGCGGTAACCTCGAGCCACCCCCTAGCTCACTATAAGCTTCAGGGCTCGACGTTCGACAATAAGCCTCGGCATCCGAGTGCAAAGGGGCTCGACGCTCAGCCTTCGTAGCGCCGTTCATAAACCTCGAGCCATATTCTTGGCCCAATAGACTCGGTTCGGCGCTCGACGTTAGGCTCCCGACCATCGGTCCTTGGCCCTCAACGCCTCTTCCTTCAGAAGATCTCCTTCATCCTGCCCTACTTACCACTCCAAGAAGCTACGAGTCATACTCTCCGAACACACCGCTCCACTCTTCCAACGGGGATAGACTACTCCTACACAGCTGGCTTATGTCGCCCTCCAGGAGTGAGGGGCTCCTGATATGGTGTAAGTGACATGGCCCCATCTGGACCACCAGATCTCCTCAGACTTCACTCCCCTATGATCATCTAGTCAAACGAGTCAAACGAGCTTCAGCCCATTCATGCCCACAAGCAAACGGGTCCGATCCGGTCCTTTAGGGTCTCAGACCCGTTTACCCCTACCTATAAATACCAGACCCCCTCCTCACTTCTGAAGGTGATAAACTTTTCCCCACCTGAACCCTAGCTACTGTTGCTTTCTCAGTGACTGACTAGATCGTCAGAGGGCCTGTCGCCGGGACTTCTCCCAGTGTTTCTAGGCAGTGTGCAGGTACAAAAGACCGAGCCGAGCTACTGGATCTGAGCCGAGCACCCGGCCTCTACCTCTCTACTACTACTCCCGAGCCGATCCCACTCCCCAGGATCGGACCGACGCCAGTACCACAATTTCCTCTTCACAAATTACACTCAAACCTGTTGCCCCCACACCCCAAAAAAAAACAACATCAATTATATATATTAAAGGGCATTTGTGTAATCTTCTATCATTTCTCATTCCTCTCTCTCATTCCCACCCCACACCCGATCACAAATCCCCAAATCCAACTCCTCCACCCTCACCAACATCGGGCTATTCCTCCGCCCCCAAATCCAAAACCCTACCTCCACCCGCTCTACCAATATCGAGCTCTTCCTCCACCCCGAAATCCCCCAAAACCCTAAACCCGGTGTTGCCGCTAAATTTGGTGTGGGGGCAAACAGATGAATTTGTGAGTTCTTGGGGAAACTGAATAGGAGAACCTGTTCACCTGTTCCGTTGAACTCTGATCGTCGCTCCCGCCGTGCACCTGCAAAAAGTGCGAGACACCGGGGTTGTTCCCGGCGACGCACCCTCCGACGCTCAAGTCAGTAACCAGAAATGATTATGAAAGAGCGTTTAACTAGAGAAAGATTGATTACCTCTTAATGGAGATGGGTGAGGGGTATTTATAGGCGTCTTAGGGACTGGTTTTAGGAATGTAATCCCCGTGATTAGAGAGGAATATTCCCCGTAATCAGATAAGGCATGTAATCTGATAAGGTATATCCCCTATAATCAGTTAAGGAATTTAATCCCTAATCCCCAGTGAAAAGATAGCTGCGAATCATGGCCGTTGATTTAGATCTAATCAGGGACCTTGATTGTATCTTGTCGGATCGGGTTGGTAGCGGGTTGAAACCCGTACCCAGCTGAGGTGGATCCGTTCGCGGGTTAGTGGATCTATGAGAAGGAGACCCAGTACCCGTTTCGGACCTATCTGCGCGTGAAATTACCGTTTTACCCCCGTACCTCAAGATTCGTGATCTATCTGGACGGTTCCGATCTAACCTTATTTTTAGCCATATCACGAGCCCCCCACTCCTAAAGACTGAGTTTGATCAGCCTTTGAGGAGTAGTTTAGCTGTTCTAATGGCTGGTGGAGCTGTATCGGAGTCCAAATGGAGGGTTTCGAATCTTAAAGGGGGTAGTAGTGTGTTTTTGCAATTTGTTTTTAAGCATCCTTGAGTGCCCAACGGTCTTTATCTACTTTTTTCGGATTATTTATTTAATTTTGCGACGTGTTAACCAGTCGTCCGGGGGCCCTCACGATACATTCCAGGCAATAATTGTTCGTTCAGGGGTTCGAAAATATTACCCTGAATTTAAAATTATTTTCTAGATTTCCCCGTGAATTTTCCCGAATTTTTGGTGATTTTTTCGCAATTTTCAAATAAATAAAACGATTAAAATAAATAAAAATTGATTTTATATACCTATTTATGACGTGGCGTCATCAGAGCCTTTGATCAGAGCGCAGCGCGATTTTCGGAGGGATCGAGTGGCCCCTGTTCTTCGGCTCGCTCTTTCGCCGTATGTGAGGTTCGGTACTCCGGCAGTCCGGCTCGGCGTCTCGGCACTTCGGTTCGAATGGCTCGGTGCTTCGGCTCGACGATTCCGAAGTACGTGGCATCATCTGGGCCGTCTATCTCAGCGCGGATCCCCGTAAAGCGCTATCTTGTCGTTTAGTGGACGTGGCCAAATCTGGGCCGTTCATCATGACGAGCACGTTTTTTGACGAGATCCAACGGCTGATATGGGTCGGAACGATTTTTCGCCATATACGAGGGTCGGTACCCCGGTACTTCGGCTCGGCGCCTCGGCACCTCGGTTTGTATGGCTCGGTGCCTCGGCGGTTCCGAAGTACGTGGCATCATCTGAGCCGTTCATCATGACGAGCGCGCTTTTTGGCAAGATCCAACGGCTGACATGACTCGGAGTGGTTTTTCGCCATATATGAGGGTCGGTACCCCGGTACCTCGGCTCGGCGCCTCGGCACCTCGGTTTGTATGGCTCGGTGCTTCGGCGGTTCCGAAGTACGTGGCATCATCCGAGCCGTTCATCATGACGCGCGCGTTTTTTGGCAAGATCCAACGGCTGACATGCCTCGGAGTGGTTTTTTGCCATATACGAGGGTCGGTACCCCGGCACTCCTGGCTCGGTGTCTCGGCACCTCGGTTCGGTGGGTCGGTGCTTCGACTTGTTGGATCGGTGCTTCGGCTCGGCGGTTCCGAAGTACGTGGCATAATCTGGGCCGTCCATATTAGCGTGGATCCCCAAAAAACGTTATCTTGTCGTTTAGTGGACGTGGCCAAATCTGGACCGTCCATCACGACGAGCGCGTTTTTTGACAAGATCCAACGGCTGATGTGCCCCGGGGCGGTTTTTTTGCCATATACGAGGGTCGGTACCCCGGTACTTCGGCTCGGCACTACGAAGTTGTCTGGCCGAGGCACGGAGTTGTGTTTTTTGGAGCTCCTCTCCTGGGGGGTCGCCTCCTCGGCTCTTAGTGGCTCGGTGGCTCGGCTGAGCTGTCCGGTAGCTCGGCCGGGCGAACCGAGGGCTGTCGGCGAGGAGGGACGCGTGGCTGGATCTGGGCGGTCCATCTTGACGCGCATCTCGAGGATGGGGTTCAGATCACGAGAAAACGCTATCTTGTCGTTTTGTGGGCGTGGCACAATCTGAACCGTCCATCAGATTTCGTCGTGAGTTTTAAGGAGATCCGACGGTGACTTCGCTTCGGAGCGATTTTTTGCCATATACGAGGGTCGGTACCCCGGTACCTCGGCTCGGCACTACGAAGTTGTCTGGCCGAGGCACGGAGTTGTGTTTTTTGGAGCTCCTCTCCTGGGGGGTCGCCTCCTCGGCTCTTAGTGGCTCGGTGGCTCGGCTGAGCTGTCCGGTAGCTCGGCCGGGCGAACCGAGGGCTGTCGGCGAGGAGGGACGCGTGGCTGGATCTGGGCGGTCCATCTTGACGCGCATCTCGAGGATGGGGTTCAGATCACGAGAAAATGCTATCTTGTCGTTTTGTGGGCGTGGCACAATCTGAACCGTCCATCAGATTTCGTCGTGAGTTTTAAGGAGATCCGACGGTGACTTCGCTTCGGAGCGATTTTTTGCCATATACGAGGGTCGGTACCCCGGTACCTCGGCTCGGCACTACGAAGTTGTCTGGCCGAGGCACGGAGTTGTGTTTTTTGGAGCTCCTCTCCTGGGGGGTCGCCTCCTCGGCTCTTAGTGGCTCTGTGGTTCGGCTGAGCTGTCCGGTAGCTCGGCCGGTCGATCCGAGGGCAGTCGGCGAGGAGGGACGCGTGGCTGGATCTGGGCGGTCCATCTCGACGCGCATCTCGAGGATGGGGTTCAGATCACGAGAAAACGCTATCTTGTCGTTTTGTGGGCGTGGCACAATCTGAACCGTCCATCAGATTTCGTCGTGAGTTTTAAGGAGATCCGACGGTGACTTCGCTTCGGAGCGATTTTTTGCCATATACGAGGGTCGGTACCCCGGTACCTCGGTTCGGCTTTAGGAAGTTGTCTGGCCGAGGTACGGAGTTCCGTAGCCGGGTCGTTGCCTTGTCATTTTGAAGAGTTTCTTGCCTTGAGTGAGCTTCGTATCTTTTCCGCCTGTCGCTTCCGCTCCCTATTGGGCTTTTTGCGTTTCCCAAGGAGGCCCAACTTGCTAGGGGTTAAAAGACGCTCACCCTTACTCTCAAAGCTCATTTCTCACTTTTTCACTCAAGATTTTTACTTTCGATCTCTAAGTTCTCTGCTAGCGGCGATTTTCTCTCTGAGGCGCTTCCGTTAGCTGTCGCGTGGGCCAGGCGATTTCCGGCAGAGCATTCCGACCGTAGACGTCACTTCAAGAGGTCAGTTTACTTAGTCTGAGTAATTTTCCTTTAGATGTCTCGAGTAGATTCGGGCAGTGGGGCCTCGTCTTCGGGCGACGAGAGTGCCGAGGAGAGGAGGAGGTCGGAGATTAGGAGGAAGGGTAAGCAAGCCGCCGAACCGTCCGTAGTCGGGACGGAGAAGGGGAGGAAGAAGAGGAGGGTGCAGAGCCAGTCTCCCATTGTGGAGATGATTGTGGAGAATCCGAAGCAGGCACCCGAGATAGGACGGTACCCTTCTGTTCTGTCCGGTCACTCAGGGGTTAGGCAGTACGAGGGCGACTTGCTGGAGAAGGCGGTATATGGGAAGTCCAAAATTGTCGAAGAACCTAATCCCGAACTTGCCACCGAAGCGGATGAGCTCATCACTCTGGTATCCGAGCAGGACCTGCTCCGGGTTAGAAGGGCTTTCGCTATTCCTCCGGAGTACAAACTGATTGTTCCAGGTCCGGGGATGCGAGCGAACTCTGGGTTGCCGTCTTCGGACATGTGTATGTTCGACGTTGATTCTCTTCATGCCGGGTTGCGCTTCCCTCTGCACCCATTCATCCTCGAGATCCTCGGCTGGTATTGCCTAGCGCCGACCCAGTTCACGCCGAACACATGGCGCCACGTGAACGCCTTTATGCTCCAGTGCTATCGAGCCGAGGTGAAGCCGGATCTTACGGTCTTCCGAGGATTGTATCGAGTAAACCGTCAGCACAAGACGGAGTACCGATACTTTTTGGGGCCGAGGAGGGGAGTTAAGATTGTCGAGAATCCTGACTCGATTAAGGGTTGGAAGGAGAAGTATTTTATAGTCAGGGGCGAGGCGATTAGGCCCATTCCGACCCGTTGGAAGGTGGAGGTGCCGAATTTCGCGCGCTCCGACCCTGTTCTATCCGATGCCGAGGAAGAGGTGGCGAGGAAGATATTGGCTCTTCCGATACTGAGTTGGAGGGATTTGTCGGAGGAGGTGTTGTTCGGGTCCGGCCTAAGCCCTATCGACCCGAGTATGCTCCTGACGTCTCGTTTTTAATTGTCATTATTTTTCAAGTTTTCGGCTAACTTGTCCCCCCCCCCCTTTTTTTTTTGATCCGCTGCAGAAAGCATGAAGATCGACTTCAACGCCATGATGGCGGACAGGTCTAAGCTGGCCGGGGGGAAGAAGAGGAAGAGGGCGGCCGCGGCTGTTTCGTCAGCCCCGGCACCTGCCGTCGCTTCATCCGTCCCTCCTCCTCCTCCGACCATGGAGGCGCCCTCGGAGTTGGTCGTCGCCGAGGTGCCCCCGTCTTCTTCGGTTCCTGGCGGGATCGAGGGAGCCTTTGATGTGAACGCGGCGTTGTCGATCGAGGCACCGCCCCTAACCCAGGCCGCCGAAGAGATCTTGACAGAGCAGCACAAGCAGCTGTTCGTGCCGAACTGGCGAGTGAAGAACCATGATGGGTTCCTCGGCAACTCGCAGATGTCAGTGCAGGTTGTCAAACATTTGGCGACCCCGAAGGACGTTGCTGCGCTGAAGGCGGGGACGGTCGGTGACGACACCTTCGAAATCGCGCGGTCACTCGTTTCGGTAAGTGCATTGCCAATTTCTCTAAGTCTGCAGCTCGGCATGTGTTTTACTGGTTGTTGTCTTTGTAGGCCACTTGCCACTTCGGCCACCTCCTCGAGACGTTCGCCGCGCAGGAGAAGGATCTGAAGTCTGCAAGCGACAAGGACAGGCTGGCGAAGGTCAGGGCGGTCAAAGAGCTTGAGGCCGAGCAGAGGAGGGCTGAGGCCTTGGAGGTACGGGTCGCGGATCTCGGGTCGGATTTAGAGAAGGCCAAGGAGCGGCTCGATGCGGAGTCTGCCAAGGCCGCCAAGGCCGCCGAAGACTTAGCAGCGGCGCTGAAGTCCTTGGCCGAGGAGAGAGCAGAGAAGGAGGCTCTGGCGACGAAAATCCGAGCCGAGGTGGAGAAGGAGGTCGAGGAGGAGGCGAAGAGGCATATGGCCGAAAACATGGAGAAGTCTTATCAGTTGGCCCTCGACCACGTGCAGGAACGCGTCCCCGGCTTCGAGCGGGTCGGCTACCAATTGTTTCCGACGCCGACCTCGGATGACGAAGGGGAGGAAGGCGAGGATGATGAGGCCGAAGGCGAAGGCGAGGAAGGGCGGGGTGGAGAGACTGCGGCGGACGTGCAGGTCAACGGGCCCCCCGCCAACGCGCCCGTGGTCGATGCGGCGACGAAGGTGGACCCCTGATCCCCTTACAAAGTTTTTGTAGTTTTTCGGCGTTTCTTCTTCCGATCATTGTAATGCCTTTTTGCGGACTGGCCACCGCCTTTTAATGAATGAAAAGTGTTTTGACTCCGAAATTTGTCTAAGTGTTTGGCTCGGTGGTATTCCAATGCTATCTCTTTTTAATTTCAGATTGCCGAGCCGACTTGTAACACCTCGGCCGTCCAGCGCCGAGCGGAGTTGTTTAAGCAATCTCGGGAGGATCGCCTCGAGGGTGAGGTTGACCTGACGAGGAGGATGCTTCACAACTTGGAGATTAGGCACGGCGAGACTTTAGCTGAACTGCACGACCTACGGATAGTCGAGGCTGAGCTATCTGCTAGGAAAGAAGAGCTTGCTCGAGTTCTGGCCGAACGGGACGGCTTAGCGAGGAAGGTGGAAGAGTTGCAGAGGGTGACTGTAGACAAGAGTATCGAAGTGACTCATTTGCGCCGCGTTATTTCCGACAGTGCCGAATATCCCGGTTCGGCGAAACTTCCTCGGTTTAAAGTGATAGTAAAGGATGACACTTTGAAAGACCGCATCGTCGAACTGGAGGAAGAAGTTGCGCGGCTTAAGCCCCAGCCGGTAAGGCCAAACGTCCGGAGCACCTCGTGCACCCGCGAGGAGATCGAGCGAGGGATCACGTTTTACCAAGCGGCGAGCCGGACCCCTATCGTAGGCAGGACGGCCGCCGATGCCCAAAGCGGTGTGGCGGTGTCTTCAAGCGGTGCTTCGGTAGGAGCGACCGTTAGGGCTAGTGATGAGGAGGCGTCCCGGTTCGTCGGCTTGGATTCGAGCTCGGAGGTGAAGAAGCGCCGACCCAAAGTGTCTCTAAAACGGAGTATTCCTCTTCCCCGGAAGTAACGGGCTGATCGCGTTACTGTGTTGTAATCTTGCTTGCAAGTTCGAGTTGTAATCCTACTTGCAATTTTTCGCTGTTGTAATCCGCTTTGTAACTTTTATCCGACTTGTTAATGGCATTGGAGTTGTTTTATGTGAATTGTTTTTGGCTGTCTTCTTGTTCGTGCTATGGTTGTCAGCTAGAGTAGCTTTAGGACGAACCATGAGGTGTTTGCTTCGCCGAACTCCTCATCCTCGAATTTTCCTTTTTCGCTGTGTTTGTGAACCATGGGGTTGGTCTGGTTGCTTAAGGCGTTGTCGCTTCCCGACCCCGCCCACATGGCCTAATCAGGGACGTCTGATGTTTGCACGGATCTTTAGGCGGGTCCAGTTCTCAAGAAAACACTATCTTGTCGTTTTGTGGACACGTGGCTGAATGAGCTCCGCCCATCAGGTCCTGGCGCACTTTCTGAGGCGATCTGACGGTGGCTTCGCCTCGGAACGATTTTTTGCCATATACGAGGGTCGGTAACCCGGTACCTCGGTTCGGCAGGCGATGGCTGTGATTCGTACCTAATTCCGACCAGATCGAGGGTGAGTCGGCGAGATCGAGCGGGGGTGTCGGAGAGGTCCGAGCGTTATACTGGTTTTAGGGATGCAGGAGCAGTTTCGAATGGCGAGCTACTTCTAGTCCGCTTAGGAGCGAACTTGCGAAGCAGAATCGAGCCAAGTGTTGGACTCCGATCCATTCGACGGCTGCAGGAGCAACTTCGGACGGCGATCTTCCCCCGGCTCGTCTATAGACGTGCCGAGGTGGGAGAGTCGAGCCGAGTGCTGGACTCCGAACCATCGTGTGGGTAGTTTACGAGATGCAGGAGCAGTTTCGAATGGCGAGCTACTTCTAGTCCGCTTAGGAGCGAACTTGCGAAGCAGAATCTAGCCAAGTGTTGGACTCCGATCCATTCGACGGCTGCAGGAGCAATTTCGAACGGCGATCTTCCCCCGGCTCGTCTATGGACGTGCCGAGGTGGGAGAGTCGAGCCGAGTGCTGGACTCCGAACCATCGTGTGGGTAGTTTACGAGATGCAGGAGCAGTTTCGAATGGCGAGCTACTTCTAGTCCACTTAGGAGCGAACTTGCGAAGCAGAATCTAGCCAAGTGTTGGACTCCGATCCATTCGACGGCTGCAGGAGCAATTTCGAACGGCGATCTTCCCCCGGCTCGTCTATGGACGTGCCGAGGTGGGAGAGTCGAGCCGAGTGCTGGACTCCGAACCATCGTGTGGGTAGTTTACGAGATGCAGGAGCAGTTTCGAATGGCGAGCTACTTCTAGTCCACTTAGGAGCGAACTTGCGAAGCAGAATCGAGCCAAGTGTTGGACTCCGATCCATTCGACGGCTGCAGGAGCAATTTCGAACGGCGATCTTCCCCCGGCTCGTCTATAGACGTGCCGAGGTGGGAGAGTCGAGCCGAGTGCTGGACTCCGAACCATCGTGTGATAAGGGAATTAGAGGCGAAAGTACGCGATAATAAAAAGAACTTTATTTATTTATTAATATCTAATGGTCGGCTGCTTCTAAAGTTGCTAGCCGTTATTACAATGAAAAAAGAAAGGAAAAATTACTAGTAGCAGGAGTTGTGGCCCGACATCTCGAGTTACTTAGACAGGCGGGGTTGCCTTCTCTTGGTATTTCAAAAGATGGTCGGCGTTCCAAGTCCTCGGAATTTCTCTACCCTCAAGGTCTTCTAGCTTGTACGCACCTGGGCGGATCACTTTGGATACTTTGTACGGTCCCTCCCAATTTGGGGCCAGTTTGCTCTTCTGTCCGGGGAACGAAATGGCCAGCTTTCGGAGGACCAGATCCCCCTCTTTCAGGTCGGTTGGGCGGACCCGTTTGTTGTAGGCTAGTTCGATTCTTCTTCGGTAACCTTGCTGCCGTATGGCTGCTCTTTCCCGAATTTCGTCTATCAAATCTAGGCTCGTCCTGAGTTCCCTGGCATTCTGTTCTTCTTCGAAGGCTATCAGGCGAGGAGAGGGTATTCCAACTTCTAGTGGGATGAGGGCCTCGGACCCATAGGTGAGATTGAACGGACTCTCGCCTGTCGGAGTCCGCTTCGTGGTTCGGTAATTCCACAACACATTAGGCAGCTGATCGACCCACAATCCCTTGGCGCACTTGTCGAGTCTCTTCTTGATGCCGGAGAGGATCTGCCGGTTGGCATTCTCGGCTTGGCCATTTGACTGGGGATGAGAGACTGAGGAGAAGCGGTGCTGTATGGCTAGGTCTTCACATAAAGCTCGGAAGGCAGCTCCAGCGAACTGCGTACCGTTATCTGTAACTATGACTCGGGGAACACCGAACCGGCAGATTACATTTTTCCAGAAGAATTGAACGACTCTATGTTCGGTAATCGTAGCCAAGGGCTCGGCCTCTACCCATTTCGAGAAATAGTCGACTGCCACGACTAGGAACTTCAATTGCCCGGGGGCCGGTGGAAATGGCCCAAGTAAGTCCATCCCCCACATTGCAAAGGGGATCGGACTTGATAGGGAGGAGAGTGGCGCTTGTGGAAGGCGTCGGATGTCGGAATACTTCTGGCAGGATGTGCATTGCCGAACGTGTTGTTCGGCGTCCCGTAGGAGAGTGGGCCAGTAATACCCGTAGTTTAACACTTTGCGCGCCAAGGCTCTGGAGCCGGAATGGGCTCCGCCGATGCCCTCATGGAGCTCTTGCAAGGCGTAGTCGGCTTGTCTGGGGGAGAGGCATCTGAGATAGGGCCGGCCATCCACCTGGGTGAAGGAGCGTTTATACAGAACGCCTTCGACCAGTATGTGACGCTCGGCTCGGGTCCTTATCTTTCGGGCTTCCTTCGGATCCCTTGGGAGGAGTCCGTCTCTTAAAAACTCGATGAGGGGCTTCATCCAATTATCTTCGAGGGGAAGTGGCAGTGTTTCGACGGAGTTAAAAGCCTCGTCCTCTATGCTTGGCCTGAGGAGGACTTCTATTAGAACAGTTTGTTCGAGGCCTTGCAGGGATGAGGAAGCCAATTTGGACAGGGCGTCGGCCTGGGTATTTTCCTCTCTGGGGATTCTTCGGATGAGGGCCTCGTCGAAATGCGCCATGAGGCTCTTCACTTTGGCCAAGTACTTTGCCATCCTGTCTTCGCGGGCTTCGTACTCGCCGAGGACCTGGTTGACGACCAACTGAGAGTCGCTGAAGATCTGCAGGCGTCGCGCTCCTGCGTTTCGGGCCATCCCGAGGCCGGCTATGAGTGCCTCGTATTCGGCCTCGTTATTCGAGGCTTTAAAGTTTATCCGGAGGGAGTATTGAAGGACAAAGTCGTCTGGGCCCGCCAGGATGACTCCAGCCCCGCTCCCCTCGTTGCAAGAGGATCCATCGACATATACCGACCAGATAGGCGGGCCCTTCGTTGTCGGTCCAGGGTCGGGGATAGTCGTTTCCACTATGAACTCGGCCAGCGCCTGCGCCTTGATGGCGGTTCGAGGCTGATAAGTAATATCGTGTTGGCTCAGCTCGATCGACCACTTCATGAGGCGGCCGGATGTCTCTGGTTGGTGAAGGATTTGTTTCAACGGCTGGTCGGTAAGAACGACCACCGAATGAGACTGGAAGTATGGCCGAAGCTTCCTTGCAGCCATTATCAGGGCGTAGGCTATTTTCTCAATTTTCGGGTATCGGATCTCGGCGTCCCGGAGCACTTTGCTGACGTAGTAAATGGGCTTCTGAGTTCTTTCTTCTTCCCTGACTAAGACCGCACTTAGTGTCTGTTCCGAGGCTGCCAAGTAGAGGTAGAGGGGTTCGCCCGGTACGGGTTTGCTGAGAAGGGGCGGATTGACGAGGTAAGCTTTAAGCTGGTCGAAGGAATCTTGTTGTGGCTGTCCCCACTCGAACCCCTTAGTCCCCCTTAGGGCTTTGAAGAACGGGAGGCATTTCTCCCCGGACTTCGACAAAAAGCGCCCAATAGCGGCTAAACGACCTGTCAGTTTCTGAACTTCTTTGACGTTTCTGGGCGGGGCCATGTCCAGTATGGCCCTGATCTTCTCCGGATTTGCCTCTATTCCTCGTTGGCTAACCATAAAGCCGAGGAACTTGCCTGATGAGACGCCGAACGCACACTTGTTCGGATTGAGTCTCATAGTGTGCTTTCTCAAAACATCGAACGCTTCTTGGAGGTCGGTCTCATGATCAACGCCTCGGATGCTTTTTACAAGCATGTCGTCCACGTAGACTTCCATGTTCCGACCAATCTGGGCCCGGAATACCTTGTTGACGAGACGTTGATACGTTGCCCCTGCGTTCTTCAGGCCGAACGGCATGACTCGGTAGCAATAGAGTCCTTGGTCTGTCACAAAAGACGTCTTCGGAATATCCGGAGTCTTCGGAATATCCGGAGGAAACATCCTTATCTGATTGTAACCCGAGAAAGCGTCCATGAAGCTAAGGAGCTCATGTCCCGAGGTTGCGTCAATCAGAGTGTCAATGCTCGGCAGAGGGAAGGGATCTTTAGGGCAGGCCTTGTTGAGGTCAGTGAAATCAATGCAGATTCTCCACGTTCCATTGGATTTCTTCACCATGACAACGTTTGACAACCACTCCGGATAATTCACCTCCTGTATGAATCGGGCTTTCAGCAATTTGTCTACCTCCTCTTTGATGGCGAGCTGGCGCTCGGGGGCGAACTTGCGCCTCTTCTGCTGGACCGGTTTGGACCCCGGATCAACGCTGAGGCGGTGGACCAAGAGTTCTTCGGAGATACCGGGCATGTCCGCCGCTGACCATGCGAAGAGGTCTTGGTTGGCTCGGATGCATCTGACAATATTTGAATGTAGTGCGGACGGAAGGGCCTTGCTGACATAAAACTTACGGGTCGGCTCCCGCTCCGAGAAGAGTATTTCCTCCAGCTCATCTACAGGCTCGGGAGTCGGTCGGGTAGCATCCTGTGGGATCTCGAGTGTTTCTAAGGAGAGGACGGGTCCGAGTGTGGAAGTCATGTAACACTTACGGGCCTGTTCCTGATTGCCCTTAACTTCTCCCACTCCGGCCCGAGTGGGGAATTTCATTTTGAGATGATAGGCAGAAGGGACGGCCTCGAGGGCGGCTAGGCCGGGCCGACCCAGAATGACGTTGTAGGCCGCTGGGACATCCACGACCATGAAATCCATTGACTCCGTGCGGGTAGTAGGAGTTTTGCCTGCTGTGACATCTAGGGTAATCACTCCTTCGATCGTCACCGGCACTCCCGTGAACCCATGGAGCGTATACCCGGCGGGTTTCAGTCTGTCTCGGGAGAGCTTCAGCCCCTTAAAAGCATCGAGGAATAGGATGTTTACGGAGGAGCCGTTGTCTACAAGGATCCTTTCGACTTTGAAATTGGCCATGTGAAGGTTGATGACGAGTGCGTCACAATGCGGGGTGCGGACGCCCTCGAGATCTTCGTCAGAGAAGGTGACGGGCACTCCGAGTCCTTTGGGGGGAGGGGTGGCTCGGACAGAATTCACTTCTCTAATAAAGGCTTTCCGAGAAGAGTTCGAGGAGCCCCCCATGGGACCCCCATGGATAAGGTGGAGGACTCGCTCTTCCTCGAACTCTGGTGTCTCTTCCCGTTCTGGACGTTTGTTAGCCCCCCGAGGCTGGGGAGGAAGTTCGGCTCCATCCTTTCTCACAAACTTCGCTAGCTGCCCCCTCTGGATAAGGGCTTCGATCTCGTTTCTCAGAGCCCGACAGTCGTTGGTGTCATGCCCATGGTCCCGGTGATAACGGCACCATTTGTCTTTATCCCTCCTTTTGGCTGGGGTGTTCATCTTTGGAGCTGGGGGTAGGACCCCTTCTTTTTCGACTTCCATGAAAATGGCGGAGATGTTTGTGGTGAGGGGAGTAAACTTTTCAAATCTAGGGGGAGGCCGGCGCTGGCCAGCATTATCCTTCTGAAACTTTTTGGGTCCCTCTTCTTCCGTTCCCTTCCTCTTAGACCCGGAGGCGGTTGCTTCCCAGTTGGGCGGTTCCTCGGCCTCTTCTGCTCGGATGTATTTTTCAGTGCGGAGGAGGAGGTCTGAAAAGTCGTGCGGCGGTTTTTTGGCGAGGGAGGAGCGGAGGTTGGAATTTAGGATGTTGGACTGGAACGCCGCGGTAGCAACGGATTGGTCGAGGGATGCGATGGTTCTGGCCTCGGCTGTGAATCTCTTCACGTAGTCCCTCAATTTCTCCCCCTTCTGCTGACGGAGGTGCAACAGGGAAATGCTGGTCTTCTCGGCCCTTCGGCTGCTGACGAAATGGGTGATGAACAGGGTTTCGAACTGTTCGAAGGAGAATATTGACGCCGGGGCAAGACGAGAGTACCATTCTCGAGCTGGGCCTTTCAGAGTTGCAGGGAATGTTTTGCAGAGGAGGGCGTCGGACGCTTGGTGGAGGAGCATCAAAGTCTTAAAGCCTTCGATGTGGTCAACTGGATCGGTTTCTCCAGTGTAGTTCTCGAACTGGGGAGGTTTGAAACCGAAGGGGACAGGAGTATCCACTATGGTCCGGGAGAACGGGGGTTGGCTAGGACGGAGGGTCCTCCCCCTGAGTTCTTCTTCTCGGTTTATCTGTCCCAAGAGTTTTTCCACCTCGTTCAAGCGGCGATTCATGGTGTCATCTCTCCGGCGGTGGTCTGCCGAGCCACGGGACTCGTCTTCGTAGGATGGGGAGCGAGGGCTGCGGCGACGATAGTCTCGGGTACGACGAGGACTTGGGGTGCGTCTGGAATTGGTAGGAGCGGGTCGAGGAGAAGGGGAACGTTGGCGAGGGCTCCGGACCGGACGAGGGGAGGGGGCCCTCGGCTCATTGGGATTCTGACGGAGATTGAGGGCCTGTTGTACCATAGCTTGGAATTGCTGGAACTCGGCACGGGTGATGGGTGCCTCATTGTTCCGATGCTGCTGCCGACCTGCTGGTGAGTGCCTCCTTCGGTAGTGATCGGGGGAGTCTTTTCTCTCTCTCCGGGCGGGGGACCCCCTGTGTCCCCGGTGTCGGGGGGATCATTCTTGGTGGGAGGCTTCTCCCCGAGCCCGCTTTTCGTCCAGATGGTGACGAAGGTCCTTATCCTCCGGGCGTCTGGGATGGGCATTGGGGCGACCAGAGGCTCGGGGATGATGGGAGGCCATGGAGGCACTGGAGGCAGTGTGGTTGGGTATGTTCTCTGGATGAAGAGGCTGTTTCTGGGGGTTAGGCCCCTTCGGATCAGGATGTGGAGAGTTCCGCTGGAGCGGCTCTTCCACGGTAGGAGGGAGCTGCCCTTGTTGCTGAGTGGGATCAGGAAGGACCTCTTGCTGGTCAGGGTTGGGCGCTCGGTTGGAGCCCCTAGATCTGACTCTGCGAGGCGGCATGGCTGGAGAAAACCTGTTCACCGGGAAGAGGAGAGGTCTCTATTCGTTAGTTTCCCACAGACGGCGCCAATCTGTTGCCGCTAAATTTGGTGTGGGGGCAAACAGATGAATTTGTGAGTTCTTGGGGAAACTGAATAGGAGAACCTGTTCACCTGTTCCGTTGAACTCCGATCGTCGCTCCCGCCGTGCACCTGCAAAAAGTGCGAGACACCGGGGTTGTTCCCGGCGACGCACCCTCCGACGCTCAAGTCAGTAACCAGAAATGATTATGAAAGAGCGTTTAACTAGAGAAAGATTGATTACCTCTTAATGGAGATGGGTGAGGGGTATTTATAGGCGTCTTAGGGACTGGTTTTAGGAATGTAATCCCCGTGATTAGATGAGGAATATTCCCCGTAATCAGATAAGGCATGTAATCTGATAAGGTATATCCCCTATAATCAGTTAAGGAATTTAATCCCTAATCCCCAGTGAAAAGATAGCTGCGAATTATGGCCGTTGATTTAGATCTAATCAGGGACCTTGATTGTATCTTGTCGGATCGGGTTGGTAGCGGGTTGAAACCCGTACCCAGCTGAGGTGGATCCGTTCGCGGGTTAGTGGATCTATGAGAAGGAGACCCAGTACCCGTTTCGGACCTATCTGCGCGTGAAATTACCGTTTTACCCCCGTACCTCAAGATTCGTGATCTATCTGGACGGTTCCGATCTAACCTTATTTTTAGCCATATCACCCGGTTATCATCTTCTCCATCTCCGAGCTCCTCGCCGTTGGGATCTGTAACATCTGTTTTTTTTAATTCCACAATTATTTGGTTTAAATTATTTTTAAAATATGTTTCTGGATATATTTACCCATATTAATTGATTTTATGGGTATTAGAGTGATTAAATTGAAATTTGGGATTAAACGGAAAAATTGGAAATATAGGAGTTTTGGGATGAGTTTTCTCGGAGGAGACGAATCCGATTTGACCCGAAATTTTTCTGGGGCATTTATACATTATAGGGGGTTGATAAAATGCTAAAATAGTAGAGTTTTTAGTTTGTGGCATTTATTTACAAATTTTGGTTGTAATAACCCATTTTCGGTCATTTTCTTAAGTTATTGGGCCTAAAGCCCATAACCCTAAACCCAACTTTATTAAAACCCTAAAAAATCATAAAAATGCCATTCTCCTATCTCTCTCTTCCTCCTCCTTTCTCTGGCCGATCAGAACCCATCCCTTTTGAAACCCAACTAGGGTTTTTTGTGAAATCCACCTAATCTCCACCTCCAAGCTTTGATTTTTTGGGGTTTCTAGGAGAACTTTGGGTGCTCTTCCACGAGGTGGTGTCAATTTTTCAAGAAGGTTTCAATAAGGTATAAGAAATTGTATGTTAGTTTATTTAATTGTATTCTTTTCATTTCTTTTACTAGAAATTGATGTAGGGAGATGTAGAGAGCATATAGAACATGTTAGGAGCTAGAAATTATACATATTATGGTGAAATTATGGGGTGGTGAATTTGGCATAAAGCCAATTTTTACAAATTGGTGAAGTTGGATAAGAACCTTGCTTCTAGTGAGTTTAAAAATTGCATAAGGGGTTGTGGAGTAGTGTGAGAGCGTTAATATGAATTTAGAATGAATTTTGTAGATTTAAAACTTAATGGAAATGATTAGAGAATGAAAAGGTTATTTATGCACGCAGGGTGTTCGGTGGAATGCCCGAGCGAGAGTGAAGTGAGAATTTGATACATCCGGTGGTATAATTAAGTTTTATTATTGTTATTATTTACCCTAATTTGAGAAACTAGGAAGAAGGGATTAAAGAAGTTAGGAGATAGAAAATTTTCCTAATAGGAAGCCTCCGATCTATAAGTGAGTTTTTGTATTGGGACCCGAATTCGAAATCTATCGATGTGGCTCACCTACATATGTCATTTGTGACGCGTGGGTGAAGACAGATTTGAATTTGGAAGCTTTTAGGTCACGTTTTGAGTTTTAAGCTAATCGGTCCTATAATTTCCTATTTAGGTGGAAAAAGTTGAACTTCGACTGGCTACCGGGCGGACGTGGGACATCGTTTGCTCGATCCGTCAGGTGAGTATGTTGCATCTATATATATTTTATGTTGTGGCCAAATTTCGTGGCTTTTTGATGTATTTCGTAGAAGTTATGCTAGAAATTGATTTTGAAAGAAAATACGGATTTTAACGGCCCGAAAATGCGTTTTTGTGATATTTGAGGAAATTAACTATTTTAAGTATATAAAACCTATATTATGGGTTAATGTGATGTGTTGAAGTATAAAAACTAAATATATTAAACGGTTTATGCATATATTTACCCCGTGCATGTTTCGTACATGTTTTTGTGAGAATAAGCCTATATAGGTGATTTGGTATATGTGAAGCCTTGTGTATGGGCTAGCATGTTATGGATGGATATTATAAGATGTAATTAGACGAGATTAGTGATTGTGGCCATGTTTTGGAAACCTGTGTATAAATTGTGCATGTTTTGTGCATATTTTGGGGCATATAGGTCCTTATAGGTGATTTTAGTTACATAGAGCATTGTGTATGCACTTGCATGCTATGATTGGTTGTTATGGAGTTCAATTAGAAGAAATAAGTGATTGTGGCCCTATCTTTTGGAAACCCGCAAATGTGATGTATGTTTGTGATATATATATAGATGATTATGGCTTGTGATGTAGTAATTGATGAAATTAGTAAGGGGGGGTATATGTTTACAGTCTAATTATGTTCGATATGAATTAATGAGCAATAGTATTATATTATAATGTGATGAATTATACATTTGGATACTTTTACGATATGGAATAACCTAATGTAGTTCTCTTATTAATGATATAACTTGGCGTATGCCTATATATGGGACAATGAGGTAATGAATAACAGGGTATTCTTCATGTGAGATGTTATGGAAAAATAAATATCTTGGCGCATTAATATTATGCAATAATATGTTATGATGTTTTTATATGCTTAATGACATATGCATAATGTGATATGATGATATGAGGATTAATATCGTGGATACTGGATATGCGTTAAATGGTAAGATAAAAGATAAGATGGTACATGTTAATAAAATGTGTTATTAATTCACGTGATTAAATTCAAGGTTGTGGCAATTATTAAATTCATAAGTGAAATGCGTATGTTGATAAAGTAAGTTGAAAAGATGAAATGATTAATGCTAATAACAGATGGTTTTGTTGACCAGTACCTACAGCAATCCTAGGGGTTTGGGCTAGACCTCCTAACGTCCAAGGACCGGCTTGGGAATAGTGGACCCAAACTATGTTTGGGGTAAGTGATTTTTATCATCCAAGCTATCGGCTTGATGCCCGGTTTTTCCTCGATGACAGCTGTCGCGAGGAAGCATCCTAGTGGGACTAGTGGTGAGTGTTTACCTTGCTGGCTTCGGCTGGGAGGAAGTACCCTAGTGGGACTAGGGGATTGTGGTTTTTCCCTCGATGACAGATGTCGCGAGGAAGTACCCTAGTGGGACTAGTGGTGAGTGTTTACCTCGCTGGCTTCGGCTGGGAGGAAGTACCCTAGTGGGACTAGGGGATTGTGGTTTTTTTTCCCTCGATGACAGACGTCGCAAGGAGGCACCCTAGTGGGACTAGGAGTGCTGTGTTCCCTCGCTAGTTCGGTTAGGAGGAAGACGTAGCCTCGGACGAGTAAGACTCTGGGAGAGCATCGGATCGCGTGTTTACTGGGCTGTCGGCTTTCAGTATGTTGGGATACTGTGGCTTACTAGTCGAGAAACTAATAAAATAAATAAGTGTTGATAATAAATGTGGTAGTAAAGAAAGTGGACAGTGAAATGTGAATTGTGTGTGGGAAAGAAAGTGGATAGTGAAATGTGAATTGTGTGTGGGAAAGAAAGTGGATAGTGAAATGTGAATTGTGTATGGGAAAGAAAGTTATTGTGAATGAAGTAAATGTGAAAGTGAACGTGTTATGAGTTAGTGTATGAAAAGAAATGATAAATGCAGCATGTGATTAATTTAAGATGAAAATAATAAAAGAGATGTGTTATCATGAATAATACGAAGTAATTGTATTATGGGTGTGATCATTAAAGTAAAATACAGTTGGTACAAGTTGTACCTTGGAATTGTGTCAAGGAACTACCTGGCCGCTATTTCTGTGGAAATGGTGGGAACTACCTGCCTTGGCATAATTTGCAGGGTGAGTTGGTAAGATAGTGGTAATGATTAATGGAAATGAAGAATTAAATTAAGTGAAGATGATAAGTGATTGAAGTGATTATTACCCAAGCTATCGGCTATGGGGTGTGATATGTTGTGGTCCCAAATTGTGTTTGGGGATTAAGTGAAAATGATGATAAGATTTATTGTTTATAAGAAAAAGAAATTTCTAAAGTGGTATAATGAGATGGAAATGAACTATAAAACATGTTTTCGAGGTAATGAGTATGAGCATTCTATTAATGATGTGTTAATGATGTGATGAAATGTGAGAGTATTGCAATAAGCAATAAGATGTTATAATTGCATCATAAGACCTGAATGAATGTGGCATTATGAGAATAGAAGCATATATGTAAGAAGTGATACTTATTATATTTCAATAAAATAAATACCCGTATTTGGAGAATGGTTACGAAAATGGTTAATGAAGAAAGTATGTTGGGTTACGAGTTTGTATTCACATAAAGGGTTATTTAAGAAAGATATGATATCTTCAAGTAAGTGATATTTATATAAATAGTGAAATGCTAATATGATGATAATTGTGGAGGAATGAATATTCGGGTTAGGGGATTTAAATTGAAAAGAACTAGATTGAATGGAAATTCGTATTGTGTGAATCTAAAATAAGGATAAATATGGGGTTGATGTGAAATATATAGTGGAATGTGTGAATTATGGGTAATTTTATAATTCGATGCAGACGTGAAGAGTATTTGGATATAAAGTCGTATTGATGATGTTTTAAGTTCAGATTTTCAAGGTGTATCTTCTTACTTGATGTTTGTAAGTTTAAATTATTTTCTTTATACGATTTAATTCATTTGTTAGATTTTTAAATTATACTCATACCAGAAATGGCTAACCCCTGATGTTTTCTGGGGGTTAGGGGGGTCCCTCCCTGAGAGTGGACAACCCTAACTCTCTTGCAGGTTGGTAGCAGCATGGCGAGGTAGTGATAGAGTTAGGAATTTTATTTTATCGAGATGTTAGATTGATTATGTATTTAGTATAAGTAGAAAGTGAATATTGATGTATTATTTTGTATTATGGTAAAAGTATAAGTATATATTGCTGTGATGAGGTGAGAAAGCCCGTACCCACCTCGTTGTGGAGTATTGGGTTCTGTGGTGGGCTTCTAAAAAAGTTTTCCTAAATTTTTACAAAAATCTTATATGTTTTCAAAAGAATTTATGGTTTTTATTTAATACTTGATAATCCATTATGAGTTTGGCCCCCAGAGCATTATATTATATTGCCTGTGTGATTCTGCTCATTTTGGCCTGGGGAGCCCGTGATATTATTGCTGTGATGTGAGCTACGGAATTTAGAGCAGAATTCCGTAAGCCAATTGTATTTCGGGGCAAAAATTACAGGGGAGACTCTGCCCAAATTTTTATTGAAATATAATTATTTTAGTTTATGTTTAAAGTGACATAGAAATTGATAGAATTGAATTTAGAGGTCTGGTTTTAAAATTAAAAAAAATTGGGGTGTTACAGGATCTCCGACCAACCTCCTCTCTAACCTGATTTCATGATCTATTTAGTGAAAAAGCTTTGTTCCTAAGTGGAGGTGAGTTAATTTTTTTAATTCATTTTTATTTGTTTTGTGTTTGTTGCTTTGTTTAGCTCTAGTCTGGTTGGTTGTGTTTTTCAATTGAAATGAAGATAGGTAGTTCGTATGTTAGAGGATTTGGTAGTCCTAAGAAGGGATTTTTATTGCTAAATTATCTTGTGCTGTGTATTCAAGAATCAAAGCTTACCAAGCCTATTAAAAATAAGCTGGGGGGGGGGGGGGGGGGGGGGGGTTATCACCAAATGGGTGATTCTGAATGTTATTGATAGTTGTGAGGGAGTAATAATAGTCTGGAATGATGGTTTATTTGATGCCTTCTACTTAGCGGTAGATGTATTTCAGTACTAGTGTCACTAAGAGATATATTGAACAAAACAGAATGATCAACTACATCTTTGTATACCCAATTTAAGAAGGATAATAGACATCTTTGTTGGCAAGAAATAATCCACAGAAGACCCTTACTATGTTCATGTTGCCTGTGTGGGGACTTCAATGCTACATTGTCAGACCAGAAAAGAAACATGGGAAAGAGTTCTTTTAGATATATGGGAGAATTTATTGACAGTATTGCCCATCTAAATCTTATTGACATGACTTTCTTAGGTAGAAAGTTTACATGATCGAACATCAGAAACAACGCCTCAATGACAAGGCTAGACAGATTCATGATCACACAAGAATAGGACACTGCTTTCCCATGCAACATCCAATCCGCTTTGCCAAAAAAAATTTAAGATCATTGCTCTATTGTGCTTGACACTCTTGCTATTCTCCCCAGGGTGTATTTCTTCAAATTTGAGAAAGCCTGATTCTTCAACCTTCAATTCTTAAACATTATGAAAGGTTGGTGGAATTTTTTCAATTGTAAAGGCTCACCATTTAATAGTTTGGCCAAAAACTCATTCTACTCAAAAGAAGGCTCAGGGAATGGAACCATAAATCCTTTGGAGGTTTAAAGCTGAAGAAGAGCCTTGTATGACAAAATTCATGCTCTGATATAGCATAGAACTCTAAAGATCCCACCTCACCTGAAAAAGAAGAGACTCCCCCTTACACCGAACTATGAAAAGTTTGTCCATGGAGAGAGTAATGGAAACTTGGTTGAAAGAAGGAGATGCAAACTCTAAGTTCTTCCACTTCATTGCAAATGGCAGGAGAAAAAGAAATTAAATCTACTCCTATAAGTTGATGATCAAATCATAACTGAGCAGAAGGCTATTAGGTTTGAATTTGACAACCATTTTAAATCCACTTGTGGCACCTCAGGAAATTCCTCTTTCACTATTGATTGGTCCAACTTATATCCCTCATCACACTAATCTGAGTCAGCTATAAAGTCCCTTCACCCCAGAGAAAATCAAGTACACATTTTTTTCATTGAGCAGTGATAATGCTCCTGGCCCTAATGGCTTTTCTACGATGCATTTCAATTTCATGGGTACAGTAGTGCTATTTGTACTACTTTTATCATACTGCTAGAACACTTATTTAAAGAGAAAGGTTGTGCCCACAATTAGTTGATGCAAAAGTATGTGCATGTTGTCCACATTCTTGAGTGGTAGTACACTAAAAGTACTGATAGCATTTTCAATGATGTAAAAACTGGACTGGACCGACCGGCTGCATTTTTCTAACTTTGTAAGAGCATCTGTAGTCGTTCTTGCCAAATTTTGGGTAAATAGCAATTTAGAAATAGGAAAAAAAGAATGTTAGTCGTTCAATGCTATATTCGATTCGTCGTTTGTTTTTCTTTAAAGGACGGAAGATTAATATTCGTCAATCTCCTACGACGCTTTATAATATGCCGTTCGTATACATTTTTAAAAAACAAACTCAAAGACGGGATATAAATTCCCATTAATCTCATAGGACGGGATGTAATTGGTCGTCCGTTCCCTTTTTTATTTTTTAATTTTTAAAAAATCCACACACGGGAAATATTACACCGTCAATTACATTGGACGGTTCAAAATAGCCCGTCCCTTGACAATTTTTTTTTTTTTAAAGTTCAGCGACGGTACATTATACACCGTTAATCATATCGCACGGATGATTATTGTCCGTCCGTTCAATAATTAATTTTTTTTTTTAAATATCCACAGACGGGGAATAATCCACCGTCAATTACATCCGACTGTACATAATAGCCCGTCCATTGAAAAAAAAAATTCACAATTATCATTTAACTTCCGTCCATATCATTGATTAACTTCCGTCCATATCATTGATTAACAATTATCACAGACGGGGAAATTTTTTTCACAACTGACGGTCAATTAACTTCCGTCCATATCATTTTTGTTTTTCACAATTATGTACAGACGGTGTATAATACACCGTCTGTCATTTTTAAAATTTTTTTTTTTTTTTTTAAGTTCCCACGCAGTATAATCCTTCGTCTGGGCGATTCGTACGTCTAACCTACGAGACGAAGTTTAATCCTTCGTCAATTTTAACAGACGAAGTATAATGATTCGTTAGCTATATTTTGGTTATTCTCAAATCGTCTGCTATATTTGGCCGCGCACTGTTTCTCGTACACCCAAAATTTGGGTATTTAGACGACGACTACATCTCGTTTTTTTGAAATTTTTTCAAATTTTGAGTTTTTAGCCGACGACTACAGATGCTCTAATAGACAGTAATCTGTGATTCTCAACTTCAGACGTCATGCTTCGCATATGTGTAAAACATAAGTGGGGTACGCAACACAACATGGCAACAGCATTATTGTCATTTTTTCCTATTATGATAAATGATTGTTCCTATATACTGCGAGGTACTTTTTGGCCATCAATGCGAACCGTACTCTAATTTCTTCTCATAGTTATTCTAAGTTTGCTTCCTAGACTCTTTTCGACACATTGATTCTAAATACTTTCAGTTTTTATAGTTTTTCTCCCCCTTCTCACTTTTCATACAACACAGTCCACAAACAACTTGCAACATCTGACCTCATTTTTGACATGCATAGCAGGTTCATCAATGATAAACGCACAGTGATATTAATAGTGTAGTAGGGAATGACTCGAATGACTCGAATGACTCTGTACTCGGTCTCCCTTTTAACTGTTCAAGAACTACTTCATTACATCGATTTATCTCTAATAATATTATAATGGGAAAATTATCATTCTGTGATTTGTGTGCATTCAACCTTAATTAAATCTACATCACACAATTAGATTAGATTTAAACCTAACCTAACTAAATCTCTCAATTAAATCTACACCACACAATTAGATCTAACCCTAATTTAACTAAATCTAAAGCACACATCATAATCTCACCCCAAACTAATTAAACTCCAATTAATTATTTAAATAAATAAAAAAAACCCACCCTCCTCTCCATCTCTCCGAATACTCCTCTCTCCCCAAAAAAACTCAAGTCGATCTTCGACCGCGGCGCCTCCTCTCTATCTCTCTCTGGATACTCCCTCTCTCTTCCTCACTTGCGAACGTCTCTCCCTCCCCAAAAGTCTCATCATCTTCGATCTCATCATCTTCGGCGAGGAGATGACCCGAGACTCACAGGTATTGCGTGTTGACGAATGACCCGAGACTCACAGGCGAGTTCGAGCAGGCCTACCTCGCCCTCATCACCACTTCTCGAGGTAAAAAGAATTGAACTTGATGAGGTTTTCGACTTTCGTAGTTCTTGATGTTGAACTTGATGAGGTTTTCGACTTTCGTAGTTATTGATGTGGTAGAGGAATTGGTGTGTATGAGGTTGAGACTGGTAAAAAAAATGTTGGAAACTCCTCAGAAAAGATTTAACAGAGAAAAAGCTATGAGGGACAATCAAGATTAATTGCTATTGTAGGGTAGTGGAAGTCGGTATGAATCGGGACTCAGCAAATTTAAGATAGAAAAGAGAAAAATGTGCCGTGAATCAAATGCGAACAAAAAGAATTGATGTTATACATAGACAAATTGGATGTGGTTACATTACTGATTAATAATTAAAAATAATAACCTCATTATAAAATTTAGTATTTTATGAGGGTTTGGTGTTTGTTGAAGAAATTGAGGATTGTGGCTTGAGGGTTTTGAAGACCCCCTAGAACAATATTAGAAATTTAATTAGAACAACATGTAGGTTCATACACCTAACATACACCTAACAGATTACATAAATATCAAGAGGTCAATCTAATTATTTTTTTAGTTAAACCATGCTAATTCTCTAATATTAATTGTAATATGATTCGCATTTGTTTTCGACTTTCATAGTTCTTGATGTGGTAGAGGAATTGGTAAGTATGAGGTTGAGACTGGTTCATTTTTAAGTGAGAGTTATATTAATTATTCATTTACTCAACTGTTATTAGTTACCATAATACCCTAAAAGTTCAAATTTATTTATGAAATAATTATAATTATTTATGAAAGTGTCACTTATATAAAATAAAAGTTGGTACTACTAAAGGTAATTTGTAAAGAGTATGTGAAGGGTGAAGGTAGGTCTCAGGTTCGAGGCAAAATTACGTCTAAGTATTTACTTTTAAAATATATATTTATTAGAACGTGCAAAGCACGTGCAGATTACTAGTCTAATACTATAATGGGAGAGTTGGGGTTGTCATTTGTAGAAAACCAGTAATTTGTAGACATTCAACCATCTAACCAAAACCATTCATTTTTAAGAGGGAGTTATATTGACCATCTGTGAAGCACGGGTACTCAAAAAGGGGTCTCGCACCAATATTGGGTGCGTATCCGGGTCGGGTACGCCCGAATACGTCCCGGGTACGTATGGGGTGCGTATTCGGGTATTTAAGTAATTAAAAAAAATAATAATAATTCGGGTGCGTGGTGGGTGTCAATGGGGTGCGAGCGGGTGAAAGTGGGTGCATCTGCATAAAGTTTTATTAATAATATATATATATATATATATATATATATATATATATATATAAAGACACACACACATACACACACACAAAATATCTCTTTTTCTTTCTCTATTTTTCAGATCTCCTCATCTCTCTCTTTCTAAAAATCGATAGCTCTCTCCCTCTCTCTTTCTAATTAGTTAATAGTTCACTGAGTTCTTCTTACGTCATTTTTTAAGTTACTGACTTACTGTTAGTTTTGCATTTTTAATTACTGACTTGCTGACTTGTTCATTCTTCTTAGTTCATTACAATTGTTAGTTTTTTACTTTTTAGTTCTTTCTAATTCTTTTTTGCATTTTTAATTGTTAGTTTACTTGACTTGCTAACTTTGCAATTTTCTAGTTCATTCTAATTCATCTTAGTTAGTTCATTCTAATTGTTAGTTTGTAATTATAAATTGTAATGCTTTTGCATTTTTATTATAGATCTTCTTAGTTGGTTCATTCTAATTGTTAGTTCATTACAATTTATAGATTACAATCATTTTTCTAGTTATTATAATTTTTTGGAATTTTGTATTTTTTAACATAATATATATTAAAATTATTAGTTTTATATTCAACGTACCCAAAAACATACTCATATCCTAATTTTTTGAGAAATCACGTATCTGTGTACCCGAGTCGTGCCGTACCTGTATTCCGTACCCGTGTCCGTGCTACCTAGCTAACTATTCATTTACTCAAATGTTGTTAGTTATCACAATACCCTCAAAGTTCAAATTTATTTATCACATAATTATTTACAAAAATATCACTTATATAAAATAACAGTTTGTGTCACGAGATAATTTGTTAAGAGTATATATGAGTAAAGAGATGTCTTATGTTTGAGACTAGATTGCCTCTTATTATTAATTACTTTATAAAATTTTTAAAAAATAATTAGAACGTGCAATGCACGTGCAGGTTACCAGTATTTCCTTAATCGCATCAATGTACTAACTGTAACTCGTTTCTGAATAAAATCCACCACTTAATCCCTTCCATTTTGTTGATTTTTTAATCTACATATATTTGTTGGGTTGCTTCATCGTAAGTTAGCCTCCAATATTTTTTTCCTACTCCATTCAACATGTACATGCATATATAGTTCAGTATAAAGTTGGTAAACTTTGACTTTATTAGGTTGCAGGAAAGGTTTTCATTTCTCGATTTAATCTGCTGATATGAGTGCAACCGAGATTGGGACCCGCATTAAAAACCCGACACTGATGTCTCTAGCGCCATCAGAAACCACACATGATCAAAAGCCAAAGAAGAAGATCTGTTGTGCCTGTACAGAAACAAAAAGGCTGCGAGATGAATGCATCGTGGAAAATGGCGAGGCTGCCTGCTCAATATGGATTCAGGCTCATCTTCAGTGCCTTCGCTCTGAGGGATTCAATGTTTAACATTCAAACCAAAAATGAAAATAGAAGGATAAGAGCATCCACAGTCGTTGAGGGTAAAAATATGCATATATGAATAAATGGAAATAGCAATCAATCATTTTGCTGGAGTCGTCAAATGCTATTTTTTATCTTTTTATATTAAAATAATAAGATACGGTCCTTCATGTTCTGTCGAAGAGGAAAAAATTAAAAAACATTTAAAAATGGTGGGACAGCATATGAAGTTCAGTCGGAGAGAAAATAAATAAATAAATAAAATATATATATATATATATATATATATATATACTAGGTATGCCCGTGGCATTCGGGACTGCATGTAAATTTAGTTAGAGTTATTTGATTGGGTGAACGGCATATAAATTGTTAAAAAAACTAAAACATTTTAACGAATAATTGTTAAAGAGGTACAAAAAAGGTGGGTGTAAACAAATACACCCGCCTTTCTAATACAATCAACTACTCTATACAGGCCTCCTCTGAAATTATATTGCTTCCTAATAGTTTTCTGATACGACGTCTTTAAAATGTTTCCTACGGCACGTTATCACGAAGAATGATTAATTAAATAAGTTGTTTAGTAAATAATTCGACAGTATTATTTAAAATTTTACAGGCATGATTGTAGTAAAAATTTCGATAAAATCTCTCATGAAATATTATTCCTTTGAGAGCAATTCCTTACGGAATTCTGCTAAAAATTAATAAATTAACATCATAGACAATCAAATTGAATCCTCCCCAGCCCAATCCAAGCCACATTGCACAGACATCATATATATTAGGCTCTGGGAAAAAAAAACTTCATATGACTAAAGATATAAAATAAAAGACCAAGATATAGTTTGGAATCATAAAAGATTTTAGGAAGTTTTCTGAAAATTTCGACAGAACCTCCCTTAAAATATTAGCCATTTTACAGCAATTCCTTACAGAATTCTGCTAACAATTAAAAATTTATCATCACAGTCAAGAAATATAAATCCTCCTCAGGCCAATCCAAGCAACATCACACAAACATTATATATATAGGGCTCTGGGAAGAAAAAATCTTCATATGACTAAGATACAAAATAAAAACCAAGATATCGTTTGAAAACAATAAATTTCAAAAAATTTAGTAAAAATTTTGACAGAACCTCCCCTAAAATATTAGCCCTTTTACAGAAATTCCTTACGGAATTCTGCTGACAATTAAAAATATGACATCACAGGCAATAAATATCAATCCTCCCCAGGCGAAACCAAGCAACATCACACAGACATCATATATATAAGGCTCTAAGGGAAAAAATCAGAATATAATGCAAGAAACAAAATAAAAACCCAAAATTCATTTGAAAATGTAATGAATTTTTTGAAAAACCTTCGAAAAACCTTTAAAAAATCAAACACATAACCCAATACTCTACAAAATTGCGGGTACGGGTATTAACATAACTATATTATATCATCATTATATACAGTTACTTACATCACCTCCCAAAATACTAAATATTACAACTATTACAACTATTACATCCTCCACCATACTAAACACCAACCAACTGAATGAAAAAAAAAATATTACATGGTTGTAGGAGAACACAATGGTTGAAGTCTTCAAAAATAGGACCAAACAGTGAGACTAAAAAAACAGTTAGAGTTTTGAATCAAATAGTAAGAGTTTTCAATAAACAATTAAAACAATAGTAATAGTTTTGAAACCATTACCTTTCAAACAGAACAACACCTTCAACCAAACATCTTCCTCATCACCCTACAAAAAGTTAAACTGTCAATATGTACATGACGGTTTTGAGTGTGGACGACAATCTGGAAAAAAAACAAGAAGCATTAAATTAGCAACAATTAACGGTTAACATTAGCATTAAATTAGCAGCAATTAAATTTACCTTATTGCAACCCCAATTCATCAATGAAGTTGCATTTATAAATTTGAGGTCCATGTCAGCTGCTTCCAAGTTCTATTAAAGTTCAAAAGTAAAACAACAATGAAAATAAGTTTTGGTAAGGTAAGTCTATCATATAAATGGTTTTTTTATTTTGTCGTCTTATTTCATTAAAGAAAAAATAATAAGTTAATAGACGACCCTCTTTCTATTTTTTTCTTCTTATATACGGTGTCAATATTTCATTACTGATAAGTTAATTGATTTGAAGAGTTTGCTGGCTCATTATTGATTTAATGTTTCCCATTAAATAATAGAAAGGGTGATACTTGTTTTTGCTAGAATAATTGTTTGTTATTGCAACTCCAATTGCAATATAGTTGAAAATTTAGATCGTCTTGTAGAAAAACAAAGAGAGATTCAATATATATATGCTTGTGTTTAAGATAACCATAGTTATATTTAATATTTATCTCTATGAAATAAGTAAAGAAGTTAATCTGTTACTGATTGAAACATATATGTTATAACTCCACTTTAAAAAGTCACTTATGAGTAGTGTAACTGTGAAGTGTGAATTGAAAAAAAAGATGATCACACTAAAGGCTTGTTAGTGTAACTGTGAAGTGTGAATTGATAAACATATGATCACACTAAAGGCCTGATAAGATACTAATTGTCATTCATATTTCAAGAATTTGTTTAATAACTACTAATGTATATACTTTTCTTTTAAGATCATTGTTATATATTATCTCCCAAAATAATAACTGTTAAGATCATTGTTGCCACTAAAAAATATATAGTTAATAAGATTATCTGTATACTTGAGAGGACACAACTTTATAAAATGTGGTCCAGGTCTAGTTAGTGGGTTTAAACTAAACCACTAAAAAATTACAGCCCAAACTCACCTCAACTATCCTAAAATTCATACAGTTGACTAAATTAATTGTACCATTATCTCTATCCTTGCTCAACCCCATCGCTAAATCTCTGCCTTTCTCTTTCAGGCCTGCTTCACATATCACTCTCTTCGTTCTTGTAATTTCCTTTTAAACCTCCAACAACACCAGCCTATGGTTCTTTAATTTCCATGAAGCTCATCACCACTGAGCAACCTCTATCAGTCCTCACTCCACCTCAAATCAATAAGTTCTCTTCAACCTTCATTAATCATCCTTTTTCAGCTCTTCCTCTATCCCGGTTTCATAGCATCTAACAATGGCATCCACATGCCTTCACTGATCCTCACAATTGGTATGGTACAAAGGTGGCTAAGCCGACATCAATCGAAACTTCATTCAAGTTAGATTTAGAAGTTTTTTTGGTTAGCATCATTGTTGTTAAGGATGGTTAATTGGTTGAAGAAAGGTGAGTAACAATATTAGTAGTTTGACATTCATCCATCCTTAACTTTCTATTTTTAGTTCATCATACAGTGTATCTTTCTAGTTAATTATGCTTGAATACCCTTTTTTGTCATTTAAATATGCTTCCAAATATTCTAGACTATCCCCCCCCCCTCCCCTCTCTTCCTCTTCCTCTTCCTCTTCCTCACTCTCCTTAATTACTTGATCTTCTACTAAAAAATCTAAAATATAGGGTTGTGCTGTTTCAGATTTATCCCAGCTGAAGCATTTGAAGCTTAATCTCCAGCCTCTCGCTTCACTACGCTTCTACTACTTTACATTACAATCAACAGTTTCGTCAAATTGGTGTGCATTTGAATTGTCCCTTTTTTTGGATGTTTCCTTAATTTAGATTACAGAACAGACTCGGGTTTTTTTTTTGCTAGGTAGTGAACCAAAAGGTTTGATGGAAGAAAGAAATTATCGGTCTGCCCAATTCCATATGTAGAAAAAAAAATGTTACTATGCTAACAGCTTCATTATAATCTTCTTGTGGTTGCTATACTATCGTTCTGCCGAGGTGGTGGGAAAACAAAGAATATAATATCATCTAAAATGAAATTTAGACACTGTATACTTGAGAGGATGTGCTGAGAGTATGGTAGTGGTAGCTCATGCACAGTTTGGTAGATGCATTTCTTAATTCTATTTAGAGAAAATTTAATAGTTTGCGGATCATCCATAATACTATTTAATAGTTGTAATAAATATTGGTGACTTGAGTTTATGGAGATCACCTAACTGAATAAAAAGTTTTATTCAAGTAAGGTTCATTAGTTAGAGTATGAAAATTTTTTATTGAAAGATAATCAAAGTCATAAATTTGTAACTTGTATTTAATCAAAAGTACATGTATTTTCTGAAATAACTTTAATAGAACTTCAGGATAAACAATGTTTGTTGTTGAGCTCAAACAATCTTTTGGTAGGAGTAGAAAAATACGATCAAAACTTGTACACCTAGAGAGTGCAACATAGAGTTGTCCGTGACTGAAAACTGGTGAGCATAAATCTATCCCCATAATATCAACAGATTGGCCTTGTGCTTTATTTTTTGTTACAGCATACGCTAATCGAACTGGAAATTGGCGTCTTGTCATTGCAAAATGTAGATCCGAAGACGAAGGTTTAGGGGTTAGAGGTATTCTTGGAATGAAGACCAAATTTCCTGCTTTATCGCCAGTTAAAATCATAGCCTCAATTACACGCATCGACTGAGCACACCGAACTACAATTAACCGAGTATCATTACACATATCATCCTTTGGTGCAACATTCCTCAACAATATGATTGGGCACCCCACTTTCAGCTTGAGTTTAAATGGTGGTAGCCCGGGAGGATCTAAAGAGTTCAAAAACTCGTTAGGGTATCGATTGGTGATGTTTCGATCAACTCCATCCTCCTCAGACATTTTATCGGCAGCAAGAAATGTAAATTTTGGCCCCGGATGAAGATTTAATGCAGCAGCATTAATGAAATTGACATCATCATTTCTCGCTGATAGAATTGTCCGCTCTGTGAGATATTTGGAAGTGATAGTGCCGATAACGTTTAGTTGTGGGTAAACGGTAGATAAAAGTTCATCTAATGTGTGATACCTCCTAATTGTTGAAGGAAGTTGTACGGTCTCATCGGGTTTGGAGCCAATCTATATAATAAAGAAGACTTATTTGTCAGTAAGAGTCAAAAGGAGAGATTTGCTTAGTTATTACAAAAAACATGTAAGAAGACAACCTCGTTTAGAAAATTGGCAAATGAAACATTTCTGATATCGGATGAATCTAGACGCATGTTCACGTTCAAAGTTAAGACTTGTACGACATTCCAAAGTAAAGATTTTCTTAGCGATGCACCAACAATTTGTTCTCGAACCTCCTTCGGTAATACTGGTAGGATTTGTCGAAAATCCCCACCGAGCACCACAGTGATACCACCAAATGTATTTTTATTATCACATATATCTTGAAGTGTACGGTCAACAACTTCTACACAAAACCTATGCTGCATAGGGACCTCATCCCAAATGATTAGCTTTGCTTCCCTGAAAAAATCTGCCTGAGGTGATTGCTTAGTGAACCCACAAAATGAATTATCCAACACATCAAGTGGGATGGAAAATATTGAGTGTGCAGGTCTACCTCCTACCAGTAACAATGATGCAATGCCAGAAGAAGTAACAGTTACAACAATGAAACCATCTCGACGGCATTTCGTTGCTAGTGTATTGTATAAAAAAGTTTTTCCCGTACCGGCCCCTCCGTTCAAGAAGAATGTAGTTCCCTTGCCACCCATAACTGATGAAATTATTGCAGTATATGCAGATAACTGTGCATCATTAAGTGAATTTATACTTGCTTGTATATTAGCTTGTAGGGCTTCAACTTGCAGTACTCTATGTTCCCAAATAAACTTGTTGCCAACAACCGTATTCCAATTTTGCATAGGATGGGGCATGGGTCGGAAATTATCTAAGCTCTTGCCTGATTCTTGAAGCATTTGGTTTAAGAGATATAGACCATAATCTAGGACTTGAGCTTGGGTAGGATTGGGAATGAAAAATAATATACGCAGTTTGTGTTCAAGATCATCACATATATGCACTGAAAATTGGTTCCATAAGGTAAGTGGTTCCAACGGAGAGCATTCCGTAAGAATGACACTAAATAACCTTCTAAGTTGGTAGCCGGTGCTCATAATTGCATCTTCTTGGAGACATTGTACCCACTCGCCATCATCTTCCAACAGTCCTCTAGCAACACATGCTAATTTGAAAGTAGCATACTCAACATTGTCGACTGTACGTAAGCACTGAAATGATCGTGGTCCCTTCACAACTGTTAGTAGCAAACGCAAATAAAAGCGCTCACCCGAATTTGGACTTGTAAAGTACATTCTGCCGATTGCGTACCCCTTCTTTCTCGGCGTCCACATCTTCCAAGACTTATTCCAAACAAAATGTTGCGGGAACTGTTGGTAGGTGAATGCGTGTGCAGCTAAATTGGATGAGCAACATGTAAAAAAACCGGTAAAAGTTGTCATTTTGAGTTCGGCTCTAGATATGACGTCGTCAATCCTATCGGTCGAATTATAAACAACACGATGCATTCCAGGCAAATGCAGTGCCAAGCGTACAACCGCTGGCACCTCTTCATGTAAAGAGTGTCCAAAAATTCGCCATGCAGCTTCTGGAGGGCCAATATACCGTGCGTCGAGATATTGCTTGATCTCATCTACTCCTCCCAACACAATTGTTGCATGGTCGTTTCCTTTGAAAATATATTTGTAGATATATTTAACACATCTCACCCCAGCACAAACTTCAATATTAATATGACAATCAAACATTTTAGAAAGGTAAGCATTATGGGGTACAACATCTCTATTGTCAACCTGCTGCCCCCCCACAGTATAAAAATGTTTAGTATCACGACGACGATAGATTGGATAGCCATCTTGATCCATAGTTGTTGCCTCAAAAAACTCTCTAGGATACCTCTTTTGACATTTTCCATTTTCCATGCACGAAGCTTGAGGATTTCGTCCACCACACGGGCCATGCACCATACAATTTTTGACAGTTTCAAAGAGTAGGGGATCCGCTATCGGATCTGGAAATTCAGCAGAAACTACTTCATCAACTTTTTGGCATGTACGAATTCTGTCTGGATTTGCAAGAAAGAAAAGAGCGTGCATATGAGGTAGCCCGCATTTCTGAAACTCAATGGTAAAAACATGCGTAACTTTCTGACCAAATACTTTTTCTTTTTCTATCCCCTTCATCAAAGCATTTTTATTCAACTCAAAAACGCGAGAAACTAAATCAGGGCGATCAGTGGCTTTTTGATGTGGCAATAGAGCTGCAATTATTTCTGGCCATTTGGGATTTGCAGTCATGATAAGGAAAATATCTGGGTGTTGGTAGTGTCGCGTAATAGCCATTGAATCTTGAAAGATTTCAAACATATGTCTTGGACTACAAATGAATGAAGATGGCAAAATGATTCGTTATCCGACCTGATCAAGTCCTAACCCATCTGCAGCGATGTCGGTAAGACCTTGGTAAAGTTCAGCTCGAAGTTTTCCCTGATTAAGCTTATGATATGTCAGTCGATTCTGGTCAGTGGTTGCCCAAGCATCTACAATAAATTCTTGCAAAAGTTTTCCTGCTCTCAGAATAGTTGAATACTCTGTATTGTGTTGAAATAAACGATAACTATAGAATTGCATTTGAGTTAGTCTAGCGGTCGAAGGTTTTCCATTGATGACATCCCATTGTTTCAAATCTGGTTCCCATCCCAATTCACCATAAGAGAATAGCAAGGCATAATGCAAGGGCAAATATGCTGGATGGCACTCATTAATTTGCATTAACTCATTGTTTCCCCTCAAGTGCAGTATGATATCTCTCATACCACTAATTTCAGTTCCATCACCAGGTATAATCACTGCAATCTCATCAGTAGTTGGAAGATTATACCTACGCCGGTCAGTTGCTGAATTATAGTGTAGAACCGCAGGTAAGCTGTGATCCGAAGAACTTGTCTGGTTTAAAATTGTATAAGCTTGACGGAACTTATATGCAAATTCATTGAACTCCAAACAATCCTGAATAATATTGAGAACATCAGCTCTCAAATGAGGATTTGGCAATGTACGAAAACCTAAAGCAGAAACTGGATCGTAAATGTAGAGTTGTGCTTAAACAGCAGCTTGACCTGGCTGTAGTATTAATGACCCCGTTCAATGGCGCAGCTCTCCATGTATGGTGAATGAGGTAGGCCCCTGACCATGGATGACCCTTTCATCCATTCTGACACCCAAACTCGTAAAAGCATTTGCTGCATTGTATTCTCGAGTATAAGTCCAAAATGAAGTCGATTGTATACTATCACCATCATATAAATCTTGAAGTGGTGGGAGTGGAGTAATGAGCAAAGGTAGCTTCACTTTTCCTTGTGAACAACATTTTCTGAAATAATTATTTCTGGCAGATGAGAGCGATAATTTTTCATCATTTCAATGCAATGCTGAACAATAAGAGCATGTTACATTCATCATGCCGAGAAAGTGTCGTTCAGAATTTAACCTATTAGTTACGATGGCCATGTAAGTTAACAGTTGTATATATTTTAACCTATGGATAATATACACGGGTTAAAGGTAAAATAAAATTAACCTATTCGAATTGGACGTAGCAGTTCGATATTGTCTTTTACGTTGGGCCAATTGACACGTGGTGCACCCTTCAATTCTCGCTACTTGTGAATCAATCATATGGCTGAACATGGAGAACAACTAACTAAAGACATTCTGAAAAAGTTAAAATTAAAAAAGCAAGCATTATTTACCTAACACCGTCAGAAGTTTGAGAGGTTCTTTGCAGGCCAATATTTGGCAGTACTGAAGTAGTTTGTCCATCATACGTATGTTTCTGTGGTACATTAGAAGGAACAGTTGTTCGAGGTAAACATTTGTCAGTTGCGTCTAATACTCGTGTAGAGCACATTTCAAGTTTCTTTCGTTCTCGTCGTCTACGTTGGGCCAACGTAGCTTTCGATATAACATGAACATTATGAGCCTAAATTTGTAAAAATGAATCGTTATAAATGACTGATTAAGAGGAGAACCACTTACTTAATTGAGAATGTATTAATTTTGATTATTACATCGATAATAAATAAAAGAAGCAGTGTGAGGAAAGATAAAGAAAAAGCATTGTAGATAAAGCAAGATAAAGAAGCAAGATAAGCATATACCGCACTGGACATTTCATTTTCTTTTCCCTTTCCTTTGCCAGAATAACTTGTTTCCTTTCTCTACATTGGGTGGTTAAAAAGTAGGAATTAATAAAAAAATCAATAATGAGCAAAAGACCAACCAAGTAATATGGGGTCAAGCTTACCTTGCGAAGAGATATTAGATTAAGCTCGCGTTCATCTCGAATGGTAACCCCGATATTTTTTTGTCGAAGGAATTGCACCTGCAATAGAAAAATATCAATTTTGAATGTAAGTGGACAATTAATTAATGTGCTAAGAACACAATGAAAAGCTTCACTTACTGTTTTTTCCAAGTCAACATCAACCTATAAGGTATTAAAGTAAACATTAAAATGTGAGCAACTTATTGTTATATCAAGAGTTGTAGATTTTTTTTTAAAAAAAGAAGATACTTACATGGCCATATATAGTGATGTCATCCATTGCTGTTCTTTAATTGGAGCAATTGATCTGTATATAAAGGAGGGGAAATACATTGTAGATTAACTTTGACGTTTTAATTATTTTAACAAACCAATCAAGACATTGTAGAGTAATCTATTTTCTTCTATGGTGTTTAGTCGGGTAATCAAGAAAGATGAACAAGATGTAGAATGACTAAGCACAGTTTTTTGGGAGAATCTCACTAAACCCCAAGATTCCATATTTGAAGAGCAGAAAATATCTTGAGTGCAACCTACTATCACTGCTGACAGTGTTTCTGATGTTTCTTTTTGCAATATTTTTTCCTAAATTTGTTGGTTTACTGAGTCTGTATATTTAACTTTAATATATTAACTCTCGACAAAAAGGAACTTGTTTTTCATTGCACCAGGGATTTGTTGTTATACCAATTCCATTGATTTCTTCACCAACTGTATGCTTGGTAGCTTGAATGTTTTTATTATTAATATCGACTTGGAAATGAAATTATCTCATGAAACTATATAGTTATCAAATCTTTGAATTCTTTATAATCCTTTTTGAGTTGAGATAATACCGGTTTACTCACCCAAAATTCGCGGTTATGTTACAATGCTAACCCCTTCTCCTATGTAATAAACAAACCTAGAATAAACGCTATGCATTCTATGTTTACTACAACCCACATGCAAATTACTTAAATGAGGCAAAAATCGCCACCCATTCTGAACCCTACTCGCCACATCCACAACTCTACTTGACGAAGTGATAGGAGTTGAAGTCATTGAAAATTTGGAACCATCCTCAAAAACACGATAAGCTTCCGCACCTACAACACTAAGCCCATTGCCTACACCTACAACACTACAAACTCTACAGTACAAACTCTTCGAAATCAATAATTTCACAGCAGTACAAACTCTTCCCTTTATCAATGCTCGCTATACTACTACTCCTTCCCCAAACAATCTCCGAACCAACAATACTAAGCCCATTGTCTAAACCTACAGAATTATCCAGCATTTCCAACATCAAAATCAACAAAATTCCCCTTAATCCCTCCCAAACCACCCACATTAACTTCCTTCAATACCCAAATATCACAATACAAACATATGTGCTTTTAATCTAAGAAATTCTCAATACCCAAACATATGTGCTTTTAAATATACCCAAATCTCTCAATACCCAAATCTCTCTCAATACCCAAATTAGTCAGTCTCTTTCAATACCCAAAACAGCATAATTCTTCAACACACAAATATCCAAATCTCTCTCAATACACAAACTTCCTTCAATACCTAATTCTTCTAATCTGTCAATACCCAAATCAGAATACAATACCCAAATAAGACAACAAAACAGCACTATCTCAATCAATACCCCAAGCAAAAAAATAGCACAATCGATGGTTGGATTTTGTATACCTGAGATGGTGAAATCGATGGTTGGATAGGGTCGCTGTGAGGTGAAATCGATGGTTGGATGGTGAAATAAATGGTCGAGTGTGATGGCGACTGTGAGGTGGAGGAGCGAAGCTCGAACGGGGGAAGGCGACAGGACTGTGCGGCGTCGCAGGAGGAGCCTGCGGAGTTGTCGAGGTCGGGGCTGTCGATGGAGAGACGGTGCAGGGAAGCTGCGAACGGCAAAGTCTGAGGTGGAGGATGAGAGGGCGGCAATGGGGACTTCGGGAGGATGAGGTCGGGAAGCGACGGCAGGCGGAGGCTTCGACTCGACTGGAGATGAGAGCGGAGATCGAATGGAGGTGAAATCGACTGGAAGGGAGGAGGAGGGGGGTAGGATTGGGAGGTGGGGGGGCACTGATGGATGAGAGCGAAAGGGAGGATGAGGTTGGGAAGTGACGACAGGCGGAGGCTTCAACTCGACTGGAGGTGAGAGCGGAGATCGACTGGAGGTGAAATCGACTGGAAGGGAGGAGGAGGGGGTTAGGATCGGGAGGTGGGGGGGCACGCTGATGGATGAGAGTGGAAGGGAGGAGGAGGGAGACAGTGAGAGAGCGAGTTGATCTTGTAGCGATCGAAAACGAAAATACTGGGAGATAGAGAGAGGGAGACAGCGAGAGAGAGAGTAGGCGGGAGAAAGAGAGAGAGAACGGGGAGAAAGAAAGAGAGAACGGGTGTTTTTTTTTGGGGGGAAAAAGAGAGAGAGAGAGAGAGAGAGAGAGAGAGAGAGTGTGTGTGTGTGTGTGTGTTTGAATTTGTGGAGTTTGAAATTTGGGCGGGAAAATATTTTTTGTGAGAGTAGATCTGGTCCATTGATTTTGGGATAGATTGAATGTGAGCCACTTGATAGCTTTCTTTGTAATTTATTTTATATATATATATATATATATATATATATATATATATATATATATATATATATATATATAAATGGGTGCGCCGGCACTTGAAGTGCCGTCGGAGAAATAAAAAATAATAATAATAAAGCGGAAAGGGAGGGACGGCACTCGAAGTGCCGTCCGACAAAGATGGCAATTATAATAATTTTTTTTGGTTGTGTTTAGCTTTTCCGGAAATTGGGCCAGATTTTATGGCTTTATTAAAATAATTTTGGACCATAGTACCCCTTTCAATCTATATATGTGAGAACTCTCTGTCTCTCAATCTCTCAAAAACTAAATCTCCTCTCGGCTCTCTAATATCAATCTCAATCCTCTCTCTGCCAACTTTCAATCTAAATTTTATTATCTATATCTTAATTTCTTATTTAGTCGAAAAAAATGTCTTCGATATGAAGATTTATTGATCGTTTGAAATCAAAGCGAGAACATGTGCCGGCTCAACCCAACACAAGCAATGAAAGTGAAGTGGATATGTCAAATGTTGCCTATGCCTATCAGTCCAACTGGAATCGTGTAGAAGACGATTCCAAACATATAAGTTAATATATTACTGTTACCCCTGAGGGTGGTTTCTGTAAATTCAGGATAAATTGGAAGAAACCGATCAAGATGTACAATCAGTACTGCTCACGGGTTCTACTTATTAAACTACTAGCAGGGCGGGCGGGATGGCACTGTTTCATGATTATCAATAAAAACAAATCGTCGGTTCGGCTCGTGGAGGCACTCGTAGAGAGATGGTGGGACACTACCCACACTTTCCACCTACCATGTGTTGAGTTGGGTTTCACTCCATTGGATTGGGTAATGCTTACGGAGATTTCTATCGGTATCGGCGACTTGCCTTCATGCAACAATGAGATGTACTCTTTTGAAGTTGTTCAGCAACGCTTCTTTCCAGAACTAACAGTAGATGATCGGAAATCACAAGGTATACGCGTTGGATTTTTCAAAAATTATTTTACCAATACTTTGATTGAATAAGCTCAAACTGATAGGAATCTAGAGATGAAGATCGTACGAACTTTCTTTATGTTCTTTCTTGGTGCATTTCTTTTCACTAATGGTGCTGGATTAGTAAGGTGTGGTTGGCTAGCTACAGTTGTAGACCTCAATATTGTTGGCAAATATGATTGGGGTAGTCATGCACTTGCTCTGGTGTATTTGTCTTTGGACTCATGTAGCAGACTTAAACTGAAGTCGTTTAATGGGTCGTGGCAAGTGTTGGAGGTAATACTTATCCTATTACTAATTTTAGACCGAAAATATCATTATATTATTTCAATTTATCTATTCATAACATATTCGATAATTATGTTTTACAGTATTGGGCTTACGAATACACAAATTGTTGTATTCCAGTTAGAGATAGGAACACCCCTATGGAGACCTACATGTCCAATTCTGATGTATGGCCGAGAAATTTGCGATGGAATAAAGAATTTTTGGATTCAGGTTGATCTGATCCTATTAGGTATAATCAGTCGATGACCCGTTATCAGTTCAGATGCGCACTGCTTCCTCCATCATTTGGCAGCCATATAATTCTTCAACAATTACAGATGTGTATGAAACTGAAGTTGCTAAATATATTTCACGTTTTGTCATACTTTTACGTATTGCGGCCAAGTATATTAATTTTTTCATATTAATTTACAATATTTTCAATAAATAGTATGGTTATGCTAAAGTGAACAATTGATTGCAGGGTGTATAATATCTTTGTGATAGTTGTATTCGCCAACTTACTGGTTATATTGCTATACCAAAAAACCCATCCCCTCTCATGCGTTTCATGGTATCCAATACTACATTACCTGAACCTAGTGAAGCTTCACCTTTTGTACTTCGTGTAGAGCAGTTCATTTATGATCAGTATTGGGCAAAGGTTTCAATTGGTCCTATAATGCCGACACTCTCTCATGCATCCAATGTCGATTTCATTGGGCCAGCATCTATTAGAGATACTTCTGCTTAGTTGCCATATGCTGCACCTCCATGTTGGCTACCGGCTCTAGTTGTTGCATTGCTCAATTTTCCTATGAATAGAGCTACTTCTATGGAAATCACTTGAAACCGAATAGTGAGTGAGCTCACTGTTACGTCGGTCGGAGTTCCTAATATTACCTTAAACGTAGAAAAAATACGATCCCAGAACTGTGGCCCGGATTGATCGTTACCAATAACTGGATCTTGTATACTGATCCAACTCTGGCATAGCAGAACATCTTCCTGAGCCGTATAAGCTCTTCCCCTTGCACTTCTAACATTTGCCATTTATTTTCTTTCGCAAATAACTCAATAGAAGACATAGAAGAAAGTTGAGATAATACAAGACAGAGAAGAAAGTTGGGATCTGAATAATTTAGTAGATAATTTTGATGCTAATATTCAGTTGAGAATGAGTACTATATATAGAAAAATTTAGTGAGCTACTTAGATTAAAAAAATTGCCATTGGATTGATCTAGGATAGCGAAAAAGAGCAAAAAAGAGCCGTTAAATAAGTGGGGGGCATTATCGTCATTCAATAATTAAAAAAAAATTTAAAAATCCGAGCGACGGCACTCGAAGTGCCATCCGACAAAAGTGGGGGCAAAAGACGGCACTCGAAGTGTCGTCCGAGGGTTTGGTGCATTTCGGTTTTTTTTAATTGGAAAAATTAATTTTTTTTCGAGGGAAGTGCTGTCCGACCATTAAAAAAATACTTTTTTTTGGTGAAGTGCCGTCTCTCATATATGCATATTTCTCATTTCCTCTCTCATTTATAGCAATCTCTTGTAGCGAATTATACATAATATGCATATTTGGCCAACGACTACAGTGCTGTTTTTGACCAAATATGCATATTATGCATATTTAGCAAACAAATATAGATGCTCTAAGAAACTATAATTTTTGCTTTTCTTGTTTACATTAATGAATACCTTTACTGGTAAAAGTTATTTAAGTATTGGCTCAATATACTCTCAATTTACAATTTTTCATTTGTATTTATGGAATTAGTTTGTAGCTAATAGTATTGGACTTTATATAATTTGTGTGGCATGCAATGGGTAAACAGGTCTATATCAGATTTGTTGACTCTTAGTTTGGTGTGCACAAAATGTGCTTACAAATACTAATAAGTTTAAATTGAGATATTCAGATTTTTAGAAATAAATAAAACCAATAAGAGATTCAAAAGAAATTCAAGAATAGGAAAAAAAGGAAAGCAATAAAGAAGGATTGCAAAATCAAGTAAAAGAAGAAGTTATATTCAAAAAGAGCACATGTTAATTAGTTCCCAAGGAAGCTAGCAAGGTCAGTTTTGTTATTCCATATATGTGAGATCTTATATGTATTTGATTGATTATTGATTGATTAGTATGTGGTAAGAATATAAAGTGGCTTCGTCAAGAACAACACGATTGCGGTCGACCGTACTATAGTGCCGGTCGACCGCACCACAGTTGACTGCACATTATAGTCAATATAATGAAGCAGTCAACCATTCATCTTTCGGCTTTTCGTTTAAAAGATAAACGGTCGACTGTCCTTTAATTGCGGTCGACCGTACCTCGCATTGTTCATCTTTTTGGAATGTATCGTTTCTATTTTTGATAGATACACTTTCCCGTCTATATATTTGGATGAACCCACTGTATATTCTTCACCTATTACTCTGAGAAAAATCTTCTGAACTAATCAATTCAACAATCAATACGAGTGTGTGTATGATACTTATTTGTTTTTTTCAGTCAGGATCATTAAGGATCTTGAGTTTTTCTTTTCTTCCACTTTGGTGAGATTGACGGGGCTTGTGTTAGAAGTCCTGTGGGTGTAATAGGTCTCTCGGTCTGAATTCGAGAATCACTGTACAAGGATTTGAGTATAGTGGAACGCTTGTGGTGGAGAATTGCTACAAGTAGGTGGTGTGGACGTAGACCCGAGGGTCAAACCACGTTATATCGCTGCATCACTTGTGCTTGTTGTGTTTGCTCTCTCTATCTCTTCTCTTTTAATTTGCAACTTTATTTTTAATTTTTTTTTAATTCCGCACAATCACCCTATTCACCCCCACTAGGGTGATTAACCAGATTCTTTTTCTCCATGATTCTTTGTAGCGCTCACATATATATTTTATATTATTCCCTGTATTCATCAGTTGGCTTATTGTCTCTTTTCTCGGGTGGTGTGGTAGAAAGTGTGTGGCAACATTTCCGTAATGTGACTTCTACTATGGGTTTGCTCTTTGATAACTAATATGGGTAAAAATGGAACCAAATTGGAACTGTTCAAATCGGACACGAATCTTAAACCTCTCAAGGTAAAACAGTAATTTTACTAAAACGGGTTTGTAAATAGGAATTTGGTCTTTTCCAAATCCGACAACCTAAAACGTGTCTGTTTATCTGGGTTGTCTTACCAGCTCAATAAGAATGGGTCTAGGTTGTTTGAATGTGATTTAAACCCACAATTATCCATAAGATGCGGTTCAAAAACTATCTCTCTTATCTTGAAGGAAGTTTTAAACTCTCCTCAACCACTCTTATCTCTTCATGAAGAAGAGAGAAGTAAAGATAAATTATTATCTTGAAACTGATCAAAGCAACTATAAATACCTCATACCTCCTATAGAAACAAGTAATCAGTATTTTTTGCACAAAAGCTCTTTCAAAGTCTTCTTGATTTCTAACTTGAGGGTCGGAGAGTATGTCACCGAGATCGACCCCAGTTTTTCAGACTTTTTACAGATCAGCGGAGGCGATCGTCACCACACGAATCAAATCCTACGGCAAACGAGTCACAAGTCAATCGCAATCAACACCGTTAAAAATTGAAAGATTGAGTTCTTTATTGTTCATCCAAATAATCTATATTATCTGATTGTTCCTACACCGAAAAAGTAGGTACAATAACTGCCCTAACTTTGCTTTAATATGCATGACATGCGTCAATATTGTGAAATATATCTTCAATGTGGGTTTGTATATTCTCGGATGATATTGTTAGAATCTATGGTTTTGTATTAGAAAAGATGATCGTGACTGATTCTTGAACAAATCACAAATGCGTAGCCTTTTCTTTTCTGATAAAAGATAAAGATGCATAGCTATCAATAAGACGAGATAGGATAAGCAGATTCTGTGATAAAATATAAAATTTTAAAATAAATAGACGTCAAAGATATTCTTCTAGAAGCATCATTTTTGTCACGTAGATTATTCAAACAATATATAAAGATGCATAGCTATCAATAAGACGGGATAAGCAGATTCTGTGAGAAAATAAAAAACGGGATAAGCAGATTCTGTGAGAAAATAAAAAAATCCAAAATAAATAGACGCCCAAGATATTCTTCTAGAAGCATCATTTTTGTCTAATAAATTATTCAAATAATAAATAAGTCAATGCATAAAAATGAGTATGCTACATCCACTACCAATTCGGCTACATGTCTCTTCATTATCATAGATAACATACTCCAATTCATAAGGAAAAGTGTAGATAGGTGGGAAAACTTTTCAATAAAAGTATTACCTAGATATTAAAAAGAATGATAGTAAAATTTGTGGTGGATAAAGCATTAATCTAGAAATAGAAGAAGCATCATTTGATTTTTTTTTGACTATATTGAAATTAAACATGCTTTCTCATTATATAGGGAATACACGCAAATGAAATTTCATAGCATGTTAAATGGTTAAATCTAGAAACTATAGTCATTTTCCACGGCCACCGCCCACTGGTTATAATCAACTAGTATTTTTAATCGCACGTTTTGATATGATAAAGAGTTAGAAAATTTTCACGTGCGATATACGTAGTAAGGAATAGTTTTGGAGTTGGACGTACATTGTACATAATTGAGAAAAATATTTTAAAGGAAAAACTACGATTTGTACATGTAATGCACGTGTTCATAATTAGAAAAGGAGTTGTACATTCATTGTTCAACATATGTGTTTGTTTGGTGTTAATTGAAAATTTGTTTTGCACGTGTATTGCATGTTTAAATAGGTGAATTTTTTTTTTTTTTGTTATAATTAATAGAAGAGTTGGAATTGCACGTGCAATGCACGAATTTATATGTTGACAAATTATAACACCAACTCTCCATTATATATAGAGAGATCATTACTAGAAGAGCTAACAATAATAGAAAATACTTCCCGAACCTGGTGTCGATGAATATATAATTCAATCATTTGATATACGAGATTGAGAAACCCTGTTGAATGTATGTCAAATACAGAAAACTTCTTGTTATAGAGTCCAGCAAACACCGTACGTACTTTATACATATTCATATAATATTTTTTTTCTCCCTATTTGATTAATACAATAGATAGTAGATTTTTTTCCCGACCCACTTTTTGAAAGTTTTACCCAAATTGACCTACTTTAAAAGAAAATTCCAAACTGACCTACTCGCTATCTCAAAATGCGAGTTTGGTAAAAATTTCATTGTTTTTTGAGACAGGGAGTGTGAGGTTTGGGTTTTTTTTTATTTCTCCCTGGCCAAGACTCGTCTCAAAAAGCGAGTTAGTTTTTTCCAAACTCGCTTTTTGAGACAACGAGTGACGTTTGGGGGTTTTTAATACCTCAGGCTCGCTGATTCGAACTCACTCTCTTTTTCAACTCTCTATCTCCCTCTTCCTCTTCTAACCCCGAAACCCTTTTGTCCTTACTTTTTTTTTTCGTTGTTTCAGAAATGTCTTATCATATGAACTATCTATTGTTAGAAAATATAAGGTAACTGAACTTGTATCGGTATAATTCCCTTGCAATCTGAACTTTTCTATTTTATCTTTGAGTCATAGAGTAAGACAACACGATTATACACACATACATGAGATGATGATAATAGAATAGAAAGTAATGTTTAATTTGAAATTATCAGAATATATGTAAGATAACATGCTTAATTATACACACATATGTGAGATGATGATGATGATGATGATGATGATAACAGAAAATAATGCTCTGAGATCATCAGAATACACATATCATACTAATCTCTTATATAAAAGAAGAAATGTATCATATTAATTAATCATTAATACATTTCTGAATTCCCTATAAAGAGACAGAATACTAATGAATTAATGAAGCACACAAGAAAGTTTGGCAACCAAATTAACAAGAAAGATCGACAAAATGGGTTAGGGTTTCGGGGTTAGAAGAGAAAGAGGGAGATAGAGAGTTGAAAGAGTGAGTGAGTTCGAAACAGCGAGCCTGGTGTATTAAAAACTCCCAAATGACACTCGTTGTCTCAAAAAGCGAGTTTGGAAAAAAATTCACCCACTTTTTTAGACAGCGAGTCTTGGCCAGGGAGAAATCAAAAAACCCAAACCTCACTGTAACCCCTATTGCTTTTATTTATATTTTTAATTATATTTAACAAAATTCTTGACTATTTATTTTATTTTTGGTTGTATTTAATTTCATTCCCTTTGTATGGTGTGTTGTTTTTCTCTCTCTTGTGATTCATTTTGCATTGATTCAGCACTTTATTCTCATTTGTTTGGCCTACAATTTGTATTTGATCTCGTCTATTGTTTAAACCTATTTCATGGCCTATTTGTCTCTTATTGAATTTATTTGGATACTACCCAGTTCACCCAAACACATATTGTCCCTATATAATCACTCTAATTGAACCCTAACCCTAATTACCAAACCCTAATATTATCCCAATCTATCTCCTAGCCGTCACCTACCCCTACCCCGACTCCCGACCTCTCTCTCTCCCGAACCCCCCTTGCTGTCATCGTTCTTCCCTGACGCCGGCAGACCCCGACCACCCACCGCACACCCTCTCCTCTTCTCTCTCCACTGTGCTCACCCTCGTGCACACCCGAGCGCCGTTGTCCCCTCTGGAGTCTTCTTCGTTGTGACGACACCCCCCGTCGTCGAGATCCCCCATCACTGTCGCTACCGTCCCTTGCGTCGTCGTTGTCTTCCCTGGTATTGCTGCTGTTCGGTCTTGCTGTCGTTGGCTGTTGTCCCTTGTATGTGCGTGTGCTTTTGTGTGCACGTGTTTTGGTTAGGTATTCTTGTTTTCTTGTTCGTGTTCGTTGTGTTCGTTATTTGGGATTTTTTCCCGTTATTCTGTTCTTCGTTTTTGTCATCTTCATATCAGACATGTAGCTTATATGTGTTCTTTTTATCATACAAGTTAATACTGTAAGTAATCTAGTATGAAAATATTTCTACTCTCATGGTGATCCATATTTGTTAGGTTAACCGTTGACATCATCTTTGATCATGAGTAGTTACAATAATTGACACCCATTGTATGAAAACAATTAGATTAGTGGACATCTTGACTGTATGTTGTTGTGGTACACCGTATGTTACAGATGACTATTGCATAAATGTTGTCGGATGTATCATCTCATTATGGAATATTTAATACACATGTCATGCTGATTTGAGTAACCCACATATACAATGCTTTGTATGACATCTAGATTGGACCATTTGTAGTTAAGTTGTTTGATAAAATGCATAAAAGAACTTTTGTTTTGCTGCTCTCCTATTTTGTACAGTAATTTCGACCCTGTTAACATCAGTAAAATAAATAAGTTTGTAAACAAGATTTGTAGCCTTTGTTTTCTAGTTTTCAGAACTTTTGACGGATCTGAATTCCAATTTTTGATGCATGAGTTATTTCCGTTTTACTGCAGTCATATCGTATATTCCACATTCTGAACTATATGTATTTTGTATGGAATTTTACTTTAAAACTGATATTAAAGTAGAATTTGAACTCTATATTTTGCTGAGTATGTTTAGATATGACTGGGAGCAATTCCCAATTTTTGTGGAATTAATTAATAACTTTTGCATCTCATTTTATGCTTTTGAAACCAATGGAACTATTCCAAACTGCATGCTGTTCAGTAAATAATTATGTTTTCAACCTGATTCTATTCGTTTTTTATGAAAACTTTGTGAATATAAACTGTAGCCTTATTTATCTATTTTACTATCCTTTTGACGGATCTGGATTTAAAATTATATTTTATGAATTATCTCTGTTTTGGTACTACTGTGTCTGAACTATCAGAATTGAGATTTTGTGCATTACTCTGTTTTTACAATTTTGTTGACTATACTATATGTAATATAATTTCATGATATTTTATATTTTGAAACTAGATATGTGTTACCGCTAAATCTGGTGTGGGGGTAAACAGACAGTATTTGTGGATTCTTGGAAAACTTGAATAGCAAACCTGATACCTGTTCCGCCAGAGTTTGACCGTTGACTCCCGCCGTTCACCTGCAAAAAGTGCGAGAAACCGGGGTTGATCCCGGCGACGCACCCTCCGACGCTCAAGTCAGTAATCAGGAAGATTATGAAAGAGCGTAAATTGGCAAAAGATTGATTACCTCTTAATGATGGTGGATGGGGGGTATTTATAGTCGCCTTAGGGATCAGATTAGGAATGTAATCCCTGTGATCAGATCAGGAATGTAATCCCTAATTCCCAGTGAAAGGATAGATGTGAATCAGGGCCGTTGATTAGTATTAATCAGGAACCCTAATTCTACCCTGCTGGACTGGGTTTGCTACGGGTCGAAACCCGTACCCAGTTGAGACAGATCCATTTATGGGTTATTGGGCTTTGAATAAAGACCAAGTTCCCATTTCAGACCGTCAGTAGGTGGAATTACCATTTTACCCCTAGGCTTTGAGATATGTGCCCGATTTGGACGAGCCCGATTTAACTCCATTTTTAGCCATATCACGAGCCCCCCACTCCCGAAGACTAAGCTTGATCAGCCTTTGAGGAGTAGTTTTACTGTTTCCATGGCTTGCGGGGTTGTATCGGAGTCCAACGGAGAGTTTCGAATCTTTGTGTGAGGCTGTATGGTGATTTTTCGGGCTAGCCGGGCTAGTTGCATGCTTCTAAGCTGCTTTAGAGCTCCTCCGGTCAGCTGGCATTTTTCCTTAATTTTTACTTATTCTTCAGATTACTTATTTAATTTTGCGAAGTGTTGATTCGTCGTCTGGGGGTCTTAATCAACCATTCCAGGCAATAATTACTTATTTCAGGGGCTCAAAATATTTCTCCGAATTTATAATTATTTTCTAAAATTTTTAACTAATTTTCCTGAATTTTTAATCATTTTTTCACAATTTTAAATAAATAAAATGGTTTTAATAAATAAAAATTAATTTATAATACCGAATTATGATGTGGCGCGATCTGGACCCTTTATCGTCGCCGATCGCGCTTTTCTGGGGGATCGGACGATCTGTATGGGTCGGCTGGTATTTTCTCTGTATGTGGAGGTCGGTGCCTCGGCACCTCGGCTCGGCTCCTCGGTAATCGATTCGGAGCGCTGGGATCTGCCGAGCTACGTGGCACGATCCTGAGCGTCCATCACGGCGCGAATCACGAGGACGGGGTTCAGATCACGAGAAAACGTTATTTTGTCGTTTTGTGGGCGTGGCGCGATCTGAGCCGTCCATCAAATTTTGACACGAATTTTGGAACGATCCGACGGTGAATCTGGCTTGGCAGAATTTTTCTCCATATGTGGAGGTCGGTACCTTAGCACCTCGAATCGACTCCTTTTGCAGCTCGGCTCGGAGCGCTGGGATCTGCCGAGCTACGTGGCACGATCCCGAGTGCTCATCACGGCGCGAATCACGAGGACGGGGTTCAGATCACGAGAAAATGTTATTTTGTCGTTTTGTGGGTGTGGCGCGATCTGAGCAGTCCATCAAGTTTTGACACGAATTTTGGAGCGATCCGACGGTGGTTCTGGCTTAGCAGAATTTTTCTCCATATGTGGAGGTCGGTACCTCGGCACCTCGGCTCGGTTAGAACAGGGGTTCGGTGGCAGGTCAAGGCATTGATTGCCGAGGGATGGATTTAAACATTTTGATGAGTTCTTGTCTCGAACCGTCGCTACCCTCCGACCCAGTAGCTCGGTTGCTTAACCAAGCTGTTTGGTAGCTCGGCTATGCACCCCGGAAGCCGGCAGCTCGGAAGGAACGCGCGGCTAGATCTGGAGCGTTCATCACGATGTGAATCACGAGGATGGGGTTCAGATTACGAGAAAATGTTATCTTGCCGTTTTGTGGGCGTGTCGCTATCTGAACTGTCCATCAAGTTTCGACACGAATTTTGGAGTGATCCGACGGTGGTTCTGGCTCGGTAGAATTTTTCGCCATATGTGGAGGTTGGTACCTCGGCACCTCGGCTCAGTAGCTCGGCGATGCTCCCCGTAGGTTCGGTGGATCGCTCTTCCACCCAGTAGCTCGGTTGCTTAGCCAAGCTGTTCGGTAGCTCGGCCATGCACCCCGGTGGCCGAGTAATGGAGTTACGCGAATTTGAAGAGTTCTTGTCTTGAAATGTCGCAACTCTCCGTTTTGGCGTTTTGCCTTCTCTTAGTGGGCCTTTAAATGCCTAAGTAAGCCCAAACGTCGCTTTGAGGTTATAAATTCTCACCCCCCTTCACCCCTTGGCTCATTTCCCATTTTACTTCCTAGTTTTTACTTTTACTCTCAGTTTGCTCTGCTAGCAGCGATTTGTGCTCTAGGGTGGTTGCGCTAGCTGTCGCGTGGGCCAGGCAATTTCCGATGATCTAATTCCGACCGTGAACGTCACTTCAAGGCTACGTCACATCAAGGTCAGTGTATTTTCCTTATACTATTTTAGAGATGTCAAGGGTAAACTCGGGAAGTGAGGCCTCATCCTTGGACGATAGTGGTGCCGAGGAGAGGAGGCAAGTGGCGAGCCGGAGAAAGGGGAAGGAGTTGGTAGGACCATCCGTGGCCGAGGAGAAGAGGAAGAAGTTAGTGGCCCAGTCTCCTGTAGTCGAGGAGATCGTGGAGACTGAGAGGCGAGCCCCTGAGTCGGGCCGGTACCCTAGTGTGCTGTCCGGCCATGCCGGAATTAGGCAGTACGAGGGTGATCTTCTGAAGAAGGCGATCGTTGGTAGGTCAGCAGTTTACGAGGAAAACAACCCAAGAGAGACTACCGAGGTGGACGACATTGCCTCGATATTATCTGAGAAGGACCTGCTCCGGATTAGGAAGGGGTTCGCCATCCCTCCGGAGTACGAGCTGATCCTCCCCGGCCCTGGGATTCGGGTGAACTCCGTACTGTCGTCGGATACGTGTGTGTTCGACTTCGACTCTTTGAGCGCCGGCTTGCGCTTCCCACTGCATCCCTTCGTGTTAAGGGTACTTCAGTGGTATTGCCTGGCACTGACCCAACTTATGCCGAACTCCTGGTGCCACGTGCTCGCCTTCTTGCTGCAGTGCCGCATCGCCAAGGTCGAACCTGACGTGGTGATCCTCCGGAGCCTGTATCGAATCCACCGGATGAATAAGGCCGAGCCTCGCTACTACCTGTCACCTCGGAAAGGCGTTAGGCTCATAGAGAATCCAGATTCGATAAAAGGTTGGAAGGAGAAGTTTTTTCTGTTGAAGGGGCCCTCGACGCTGGACTTTCCGAAACGGTGGAAGGTAGAGGTGTCGAAGTTTGCAAGGGTCGACCCGGTGCTAACTCCGGCCGAGGAGGAGGTGGCGGCGAAGCTCATTGCTCTCCCAATGTTGAGCTGGAGAGAACTGACCGAGATGGTGCTACACGGGTAGGGCCTTAGTCCGATCGACCCGAGTATGCCCCTGACATCTTGCCGCATTTTTTTCTCTTTAAGTTTCTTGTTCGTTTTTCTAACTTGTTATTGTTTTGTTATTCAGAACAGAAGCGCCGAAGATGGATTTCTTGGGGATGTTGAATGAGCGAGGCAAGGTTGCTGATGGTAGGAAGAGGAAAAGGATGGGCACGGGTCCTTTGTCCGGCCGCCCTACTAAGGCTCCCTCGGTAGTCGTCGACCCTATTCCCGCTACTCAAGCTCCATCGTTGGTGGTGGCTGTTCCTGCCGACCCTTCGGCTCCTGCTTCGTCTGCCGTGGCTGGTGAGACCTTCTCCATCTCGGCAGCGCTGTCGCTCGAGGCCCCGCCTCTGACGACTCAGGCTGAGGAGATTCTGACCGAGCAGCACAAGAAGTTGTTCGTCCCAGACTGGCAGGTGATGAACCATGACGGCTTCCTTAGCGACTCGCAGATATGTATGCAGGCCATGAAGCATCTTGCGACCCCCAAGGACCGAGCTGCTCTGAAGGCGGGGACGACTGGCGACGACACCTACGAGGTCGCCCGGTAGCTTATGTCGGTAAGTCTTGATTTTCCCCTTTTTGAGAATTTTGCCTAAGTTCACAGCTCAGCTCTAACTCCTTCTTGCCACAGGCCACTTGCCACTTTGGCCATCTTATTCAAGAGTTCGCTGACCAGGAGAGGGAACTGAAGGCCACCTGTGAAGGACAGGGCGGAGAAGGCGAGGGCGGTTAGGCAGCTCGAGGCGGAGCAACGTTGCTTGGATGGCTTGGTGGTTCGAGTCGCCGACCTCGAGGTGGACATGAAGCGAACGAAGGAGCAGCTCGCCGTGGAGGTTGCCAAAGTCGCTAAGGCTGTCGAGGAGTTGGCGGAATCGGCGACGGCCCTGGAGGTGGCGAAGGCGGAGAAGGACGCTGCGGCGGCAGTGATAAGGGCAGAAGTCGAAGCCGAGGCGAAGAACCACATGGCTGAGAATATGGAGAAGTCCTATGCCCAGGTGCTCGACCATGTCCAGGCTCGGGTCCCCGGCTTTCAGAGAGTTGGGTACCGGCTGTGGCCTGGCGGCGAGGATGAAGGCAAAGAAGTCGAAGAAGATGACGATTGGGAGGAGGAGAATGAACCTCGGGATGGGGAGGTGCCAGCCGACCCCAAAACCGCATCGGCCGATCCTCAAACAGAGGTTACGAGGGGCGAAAGGCCATCTAGCGAAGCACCGGTATCTGAGCTGCCGCCCCAGGTGGATCCCTGATTCTTTTGTTTTTGTAATTTTTCTTTTTGTGTAAGCCTTATAGCAGACTGGCCACCGCTCTTTTAATGTGAATGAAAAGGCTTCTTCTCGAAATTTTTTTTTTAATTTGTCTAAGTGTCTGGCTCGGATATATTCTTTCAATGTGATGACTTCGTCTTTCAGATCGTCGAACTTGATTCGGACATCGCAGCAGCTCAGTGTCGTGCGGAACTGTTCAAGCGGTCTCGCGAAGCTCGTCTCGAAGGCGAGATCGAGCTGATCTGGAGAGTGCTGTTCAATGTGGAAAAGAAGAACAGCAAGTTACTGGCCGAGGTGCATCACTTGCGGATAGCCGAGGAAGAACTTTCGGCTAAGGAGGAAGAGTTGGCCTCGGCGCTGGCCAAGCGAGACGAGCTTGCAACGAAGGTCGAGCAGTTGCAGAGGGTTACTGTCGACAAGAGCATCGAGGTGACCAATTTGCATTGCATCATATCTGATAGTGCTGAGTACCCGGGCTCGGCAAAACTCCCTCGGCTCAAGATATCGATGAAGGACGACCCTTTGAAAGATAGGATCGTTGAGCTCGAGGAGGAGGTCGCTCGTCTTAAGCCTCAGCCCGTGAGGATTAACGTCCGCAGCACCTCATGTACCTGCGAGGAGTGTGAGCGAGGTATCTCTTTCTACGAGCTCGCGACTCGCCCTCCCGTCGCTGGTCGGACTGTGGCCGATGCCCAAAGTGGCGTAGCAGTTTCCTCGAGCGGAGCCTCAGTCGGAGCCACCGTTAGAGTTAGTGGCGAAGAGGCATCTCGGTTCGTCGGCCTAGAGACAAGCTCAGAGGTTAAGCGTCGCCGACCCCGAGTGTCTCTGAATCAGAATGTCCCCATTCCGAAGAGGCACTGAGAAAGTTGTACTGGGCTGTCGAGTTTTTGAAGCGCCTTTTTGTGGTAGCCTTGCCTTGTAAAATTATTAAGTTGTTTTAATAAAATTGGAGTTCGTCTGCTTACTATTGTGCCATAGTTACTTTACTTTTGAAACGAACCATAAGAACCAAAAGTTAGCTCCTTTTATTCGTTCTAACTGTAGAATTTTTGCTCTTGCTCGGGGTGTGCCTAGCTACGTGGCCGAGCTACAATCATGTTTTTGCTCTTCGACAGTTAGGCAGCTCGGATTTATGGCCGAGCTCATGGCTTAATCTGGCTTTGGATCATGATCATGGTGCGGATCACGAGACAAGAGGCTCAGGTTCCAAGAAAATGTTATCTTGTCGTTTTGTGGAGATGTGGCGCGATCTGAGCCGTGCATCATGTTCTAGTACGATTTTTGAGATAATCCGATGGTGAAACAGGTTCGGCAGCATTTTTCTCCATATGTGGAGGTCGGTACCTCGTCCACTCGGCTCGGTAACTCGGAGTGCTTATGGAAGCGGAGTCGAGCCAAGTGTTGGACTCCAAACTCGTCGTTAGAGTTTGTTCAACGGTTGTGGGAGCAATTCCGAATGGTGAACCACTTCCAGCTCGCTTAAGAGAGAGCTTGCGAAGCAGAGTCGAGCCAAGTGTTGGAATCCGAACTCATCGTTAGAGTTTGTTCAACGGTTGTGGGAGCAATTGCGAATGGCGAACCACTTCTAGCTCGCTTAAGAGCGAGCTTGCGAAGCAGAGTCGAGCCAAGTGTTGGACTCCGAACTCGTCGTTAGAGTTTGTTCAGCGGTTGTGGGAGCAATTCCGAATGGCGAACCACTTCTAGCTCGCTTAAGAGCGAGCTTGTGAAGTAGAGTCGAGCCAAGTGTTGGACTCTGAACTCGTCGTTAGAGTTTGTTCAACGGTTGTGGGAGCAATTCCGAATGGCGAATCACTTCTAGCTCGCTTAAGAGCGAGCTTACGAAGCAGAATCGAGCCAAGTGTTGGACTCCGAACTCGTCGTTAGAGTTAAGAATAAAAGCAGAGAGATACAAGCAATTTTACAAGTAAAATATGAAAAAACTCTCTTTATTAACCACCAATAGTTGGCTGCTTCTAAGTTGCGAGCCGTTATTACATAAGAGAAATAAAGGAAAAAATACAAGTAAAAGGAGAGGAACGGTTCGACATCCCAGAATACTTAGAGAGGCGTTAAAGTGCTCTCTTGGTATTTCAAAAGATGGTCAGCATTCCAAGTCCTGGGGATCTCTATGCCTTCGAGATCTTCTAGACGATATGTCCCGGGCTGAACCACTTTGGTGATCTTGTAGGGTCCCTCCCAATTTGGAGCTAGTTTACTCTTCTGAACAGGAAAAGAGATTGCTAACTTTCTGAGGACCAAGTCCCCTTCTTTGAGGTCGGTAGGACGGACTCTCTTATTGTACGCTAACTCGATCCTCCTCCGATAGCTCTGTTGGCGGATTGACGCTCTTTCTCGTAGCTCGTCGATCAAGTCTAAGTTTGCCCGAAGTTCTCTGGCATTCTGTTCTTCTTCGTAGGCAATAAGGCGAGGAGAAGGTATGCCGACTTCCAATGGGATCACAGCCTCGAACCCATACGTGAGGTTGAATGGCGACTCTCCTGTGGGGGTCCGTTTCGTGGTGCGGTAGTTCCACAGCACGTTAGGGAGCTGATCGACCCATAAGCCTTTAGAGCACTTATCCAGCCTCTTCTTAATCCCGAAGAGGATCTGTCGGTTAGCATTCTCCACTTGACCATTCGACTGTGGATGGGAGACGGAGGAGAAACATTGTTGGATGGCGAGGTCTTCACATAGAGCTCGGAAGGCAGCCCCGATAAATTAGGTTCCGTTGTCTGTTATGAGGACTCGAGGGACACCGAATCGGCAGATAACATTCTTCCAGAAGAACTGAAGTACTTTGTTCTCGGTGATTGTGGCTAAGGGCTCGGCCTCTATCCACTTCGAGAAGTAGTTGATTGCCACGACTAAGAATTTGAGCTAGCCGGAAACTGGAGGGAATGGCCCTAGTAAATCCATCCCCCACATTGCGAAAGGGATAGGACTTGATAGGGAGGTGAGTCGAACTTGTGGGAGGCGACGGACGTTGGAGTAATTCTGACAAGAGCTGCATTGCCGAACGTGCAGTTCGGCGTCTTGTAGGAGAGTGGGCCAGAAATATTCATAATTCAACACCTTCCGGGCTAAGGATCTAGACCCTGAATGTCCCCCACCGATGCCTTCGTGGAGCTCTCGCAGGGCGTAATCGGCTTGTTCTGGGGAGAGGCATCTCAAATAAGGCCTGCCGTCTACTTGTGTGAAGGAGCGCTTATATAGGATGCCCTCGATAAGTGTGTACCGCTTTGCTCGGGTTCTCACTCGGCGAGCTTCTTTAGGGTCGTCGGGGAGGAGCCCATCCCTTAGGAATTCTACCAGGGGTTTCATCCAATTATCTTGAAGCAGGACAGGTAGCGACTCCATCGAGTCGGAAGTTTCATCTTCTATACTTGGCTTCAAGAGCACCTCGATCAGAACGGTATGCTCGAGACCTTGGAGGGAGGAGGAGGCTAGCTTGGAGAGGGCATCGGCTTGGGAATTCTCTTCTCGGGGTATTCGTTGGATGAGAGCTTCTTCAAATAGGGCCATGAGATTTCTGACCTTGGCTAGGTACTTAGCCATTCGGTCATCCCGTGCCTCGTACTCTCGTAGGACCTGATTTACGACCAGCTGAGAGTCGCTAAATATCTGGAGGCACTGCGCCCCTGCCTTACGGGCCATTCCGAGGCCGGCTATGAGTGCTTCATACTCTGCTTCATTGTTAGAGGCCTTGAAGTTGATGCGGAGGGAGTATTGGAGGACGAAATCATCTGGGCCGGCCAAAATGACCCCGGCTCCACTTCCCTCGTTACAAGAGGATCCATCTACGTAAACCGACCAGATAGGCGGTCCCTTGATTGCTTGGCTGACCTCGAGGATGGTACTCTCGACGATGAATTTAGCTAAGGCCTGAGCCTTGATTGCGGTCCGAGGCTGGTACGATATGTCGTGTTGGCTCAGTTCGATAGACCACTTCATAAGGCGACCGGAGGTCTCCGGCTTGTGGAGTACTTGCTTCAGCAGTTGGTCGGTAAGAACAACCACCGAATGGGACTGGAAATATGGGCGAAGCTTTCTTGCGGCCATGACTAAGGCGTATGCCATCTTTTCTATCCTTGGGTAGCGGAGCTCGGCATCCCGAAGTTCCTTGCTCACGTAATAGATGGGCTTTTGAGTCTTATCTTCTTTCCTCACGAGGACAACGCTGAGGGTCTGCTCGGAGGAGGCTAAGTAGAGGTAGAGGGCTTCCCCGGGAACAGGTTTGCTGAGGAGAGGAGAATTGACTAGGTAAGCCTTCAGCTGGTCGAATAAGTCTTGTTGTTGCTGACCCCACTCGAAGCCTTTAGCCCCCTTGAGAGCCTTGAAGAAGGGAAGACACTTCTCCCCTGACTTGGAAAGGGAGAGCCATATGGCTGCCAGGCGACCCGTTAGCTTCTAAACCTCTTTAACATTCTTCGGGGGAGCCATGTCTAATATGGCTTTGATCTTCTCGGGGTTGGCCTTGATTCCTCTTTGGCTGACCATGAAGCATAGGAATTTCCCCAACGAGACTCCGAACGCACATTTATTCGGATTGAGCCTCATATCGTGCTTCCTGAGTACGTCGAACGCCTCTTGCAAATCGACCACATGATCGGCCCTGTGAATGCTCTTCACAAGCATATCGTCAACATATACCTCCATATTTTGGCCGATCTGTGCTTGAAAAACCTTGTTTACGAGGCGTTGATAAGTGGCACTTGCATTCTTCAAACCGAAGGGCATTATCCTGTAGCAGTAGAGGCCCTGATCGGTTACAAAGAAGGTCTTCGGGATATTCGGGGGAAACATACGAATCTGATTGTAGCCTGAGAAGGCGTCCATGAAGCTGAGGAGTTCATGGCCTGAAGTGGCGTCGATCAAAGTATCGATGCTTGGAAGAGGAGAATGGATCTTTGGGGCATGCCTTGTTGAGGTTGGTAAAGTCGATACAAATCCTCCAGGTCCCATTGGACTTCTTTACCATCACTACATTCGAGAGCCATTCGGGATAATTGACCTATTGTATGAACCGAGCCTTCAAGAGCTTGTCCACCTCCTCTTTTATAGCTTGCTGGCGCTCGGGAGCGAACTTGCGTCTCTTTTGTTGGACTGGTTTGAACCCCGGAGCGACGCTGAGGTGGTGGACTAGAAGCTTTTTGAAAATTCCAGGCATGTCAGCGGCCGACCAGGCAAAGAGGTCGCGGTTCTTTCTGATACATTGAACTATGTCCGAGCTTAGGGCAGATGGGAGGGTCTTGTTGATAAAGAACTTGCGGCTCTGATCCTGCTCAAAGAAGAGCACTTCCTCCAACTCATCCACAGGCTCGGCCATGGGTCGGACAACATCTTGGGGGATTTCTAGAGTTTCGAGGGAGTGGACTGGACCCATAGTAGAGGTCATGTAGCATCTGCGGGCCGTCTCCTGATTGCCTCTTACTTCCCCTACTCCTCCCCGAGTTGGGAACTTCATCTTGAGGTGATAAGTAGAAGGGACGGCTTCGAGAGCAGCTAAGCCGGGCCGACCCAAAATGACATTATAAGCTGCAGGGACATCCACTACCACAAAGTCCATCGACTCCGTTCGGGTAGTAGGAGTTTTGCCAGCGGTTACGTCGAGGGTGATCACCGCTTCAATAGTCATTGGCACTCCCGTGAACCCATGGAGCGTGTAGCCGGTGGGTTTGAGTCTGTCTCGGGATAGTTTAAGGCCTTTGAAAGCGGCGAGGAAGAGGATGTTAACGGAGCTGCCATTGTCCACTAGGATCCTCTCCACTTTAAAGTTCTCCATATGGAGGTTGATGACAAGCGCGTCACAATGGGGGGTTCGGACACCCTCAAGGTCTTCATCTGAGAATGTGACGGGTACTCCGATGCCTTTAGGAGGAGGTGTGGCGCGAACCGAATTAACTTCCCTTATAAATGCCTTTCGAGAGGAGTTGGAGGAGCCCCCCATTGGGCCCCCATGAATGAGGTGTAGGACACGCTCCTCTTCAAATTCGGGCGTTTCATCGCGTTCAGGATGCTTGTTAGCCCCCCGAGGTAGGGGAGGAAGATCGGTTCGGTCCTTTCTCACGAACTTGGTCAGCTGCTCGTTCTTCAGGGCCCGACAATCATTGGTGTCATGGCCATGGTCCCGGTGATAGCGGCACCACTTCTCTTTGTCCCTCTTCTTGTCAGGGGTGTTCATTTTTGGTGCAGGAGGTATCACCCCCTCCTTCTCGACTTCCATGAGAATTGTGGAAATATTGGCGTTAAGAGGAGTGAACTTTCAAATCTGGGGAGAGGTCGGCGCTGACCACCATTGTCTTTCTGAAGCTTCTTGACCCCTTCTTCTTCAGTTGCCTTTCTTTTTGTCCCGGAGGTAGACCCTCCGAAGCCCGGGAGATATTCGGCTTCTTCGGCCCGAATGTACTTCTCGCTCTTAAGAAGGAGGTCGGCAAAATTATGAGGAGGCTTCTTGGCGAGGGAGTAACGAAGGATAGAGTTGATGACATTTGATTGGAAGGCGGCCGCCGCAACTGACTGGTCGAGGGAGGAGATGGATCTTACCTCTGCAGTGAACCTCCTCACGTAGTCTTTCAACTTCTCTCCCTTCTCCTAGCAGAGCTGGGGTAACGAGATGCTGGTCTTTTCCGTGCGTTTGCTACTCACAAAATGAGTGATGAAGAGGGTCTCAAACTGTTCGAAGGAGAATATGGAGGACGGGGCGAGGCGGGAGTACCATTCCCGAGCTGAACCTTTAAGAGTGGCGGGGAAGGTCTTGCACAGCAAGGCATCGGAAGCTTGGTGGATTAGCATGAGGGTTTTAAAGCTTTCGATGTGGTCCACGGGGTCTGACTCCCCCGAGTAAGTTTCGAACTGCGGGGGTTTGAAACCTCTTGGGATAGGAGCCTCCATGATGGTTTGGGAGAAGGGAGGTCTGCTCGTGCGAATGGTTCTTCCTCTCAACTCCCCATCCTTGTCTATTCGGCCGATGCGCCTCTCCATCTCGTAGAGATGGCTGTAGAGAGCATCGTCCCTCCGACGGTAGTCAAACGAGCCCCTGGACTCGTCTTCATAGGAAGGGGAGCGGGGATCACGGCGACGGTGACCCTAGGAGCGGCGAGGACTAGGAATATGTTGTTGGTCGTTAGAAGCCGGAGGTGGAGTTATGGACCGATGGTGAGGACTTTGGACCTGTGGTGGAGTAGGAACCCTTTGGGTATTATGGTTATTGGGTCGAAGGCTGAGAGCTTGCAACACCGTTGCTTGAAATTGCTGGAACTCGGCACGAGTGATGGGTGCCTCATCGTTCCTCGGATGTTGCCGACCGGCAGGGGAATGGGGTCTTCTCCTGTGATGCTCGGGGGACTCTCTTCGCCCTCTTCGGGTAGGGGACCTTCTGTAGTCTCGGCGGTGATGAGATCGCTCATCCGGACGTTGTTGGAGGGAGGCTCCCTCTCGGGCCCGCTTTTCATCCAGACGGCGGGGAAGATTCTCATCCTTCTGCCGATTGAGGATGGTATTGCGAAGGTCGAAAGCTCGGGGATTGTGGGAGGCCATAGAATCCGTAGAGGCATTGTGTATTGAGACGCGGTCCTGATGGAGAGGTTGTTTCTACGGGTTGGGACACGAGGTCCCCGCACCGGCATTCTGAGGACCGGGGGGACCCTTAGGGGGTTGTTGATTCTGAAGAGGAGGCGGGTCCTGTTGGAGGGGGTCCTCACCTTGAAGAGGAAGTGAGAGGGTTGGATGGGGGACTTCCTGTTGCTGATCAACGGGGTTGGGTCCACGATTGGAGAAGATCTGACCAACGGGAAGAGGGGATGCTGCTATTCGTTTGATTCCCACAGACGGTGCCAATCTGTTACCGCTAAATTCGGTGTGGGGGTAAACAGATAGTATTTGTGGATTCTTGGAAAACCTAAATAGCAAACCTGATACCTGTTCTGCCAGAGTTTGACCGTTGACTCCCGCCATTCACCTGCAAAAAGTGCGAGACACCGGGGTTGATCCCGGCGACGCACCCTCCACGCTCAAGTCAGTAATCAGGAAGATTATGAAAGAGCGTAAATTGGCTAAAGATTGATTACCTCTTAATGGTGGTGGATGGGGGATATTTATAGTCGCCTTAGGGATCAGATTAGGAATGTAATCCCAGTGACCAGATAAGGAATGTAATCCTTAATTCCCAGTGAAAGGATAGATTTGAATCAGGACCGTTGATTAGTATTAATCAGGAACCCTAATTCTACCCTGCTGGACTGGGTTTGCTGCGGGTCGAAATCCGTACCCAGTTGAGATGGATCCATTTATGGGTTATTGGGCTTTGAATAAAGACACAGTTCCCATTTCAGACCGTCAGTAGGTGGAATTACCATTTTACCCCTAGGCTTTGGAAATCCATGCCCGATTTGGACGATCCCGATTTAACCCCATTTTTAGCCATATCAATTTGTTAAGGAATCTTTCAGATTTTTCTCAGATTTAATTATGATGATTTTAAACTCTTTTCATGCTTATAAACAAGATTTTGCAAATCTTGCTGAACATAACTTCTGTGTTAAATGCTGTTTTCAACCCTGTTTCTGTGGCTGATATGTGACTTATATATATATATATATAGTGTGTGTGTGTGTGTGCTGGAATCGGCAGAGATTCTAGTTTCTAGATTTTTTGATGGATTTGGATTTGCTATTTTATAGCAACGGGAATCTCAGATTTGATACAATAGTGTCCTGCTGTCCATAATTAAAAATTTTGTTATTTTGACTATTATGAGTTGTTTTTAATTTATCAACCGTTGCAATCACTATTTCATCTTAGACTTATTTTCTGTTCTTGCTGTAATGTCCTGAATTCCAAATAAGACCAAATTCGAGATTCCACAGGAACTTTACATTTCACTTCGTACAATTTTACAAGGAAATTTAAAACTTTTCATCATACATCAGAGTTATTTACATTGTTTACACAGCGGAAGATAAAGATGAAGTACAACAATGAAAATAATATACAACTTGCACATCTTTAACATGTAATTAATCAACAGCATCGAAATCAACTTTATTCCTTCTTGAAGATCCAACTCCTGCATATAAGACTGTGGGCACGTTAGTTGATTACAACCAACGAAAAATGTTATACACGGCCATCCTCTCTATGCCGGAAATATAGCGATCTCAATACTTTAACAAACTACGAATTGAATGCAAATAAAGTGTTAAATGTGACTACACTAAACATGTAAGTGTATGCGATGCCTCAATACCTAATGCAGATATTTTATACTAAGATGACACTAATGCATACTTATTCGAATTCTATGCATCCCTTTCTACATAGGTCCGAGGGCAAGCACCTACGTACTCCATAATAAAGGGTTCGATCCATCGCCATGACAAACTACACAGTAATAAAACAAAGTTGAGACGTTCCATGAGTATGGATCCCAGTCTCGGAGAACCACCACAGTAAATCCACTGCTCGATTGTTATACAGACTCCTCGTCGTGCGAACCTCCCGCAAGTGCCCCTCTTGCCAGGTATACGTATATACATTGAAGTACGGCAAACTATTCGCCCGACTACGCATAGTCCTGGATTTAAAATAAAACCTCGTCTCCCACAAGGAAACCACAGTCCCGGAATCTACCGCCCGACTGGGTCTATAGTTCCGGAGAACCACCGCAGTAAATCCACTGTCCGAGTATATAGAGTGCCCTACTTACGTTTACCCAGGTTTTACTACATCTTCACTTAGTGCCTAGTTCTTAAGTGCAAGACATGAATAATTTATCATACCTAGAGTTAGTTTTACCCCCTGTCGAACTTAATCACAAATACCGAGATAGCTCCATGGCAAATCTCAAAATATAACTCAATTCTTTTTATTTCAACAATGCCGATACCCGAGGTCTTACTAACTCTAAATCACAACCTTTCATGTACAAGAATCCATGGGTACTCATACCCTTCAATAAACTTGTATTAAACTTAAATATTCTCACCTTCAACTTATTCACAATGTCTTATCTATCATCATTCGTGATTCAATTATTCATTTACAAAACAATATTTCTTTTCATGAAGATAGATTCATCCACTTAAGTCTCATTAGCACTTTTAAGCTCATATAACAATTCATATCTCAACCCACATCAAGTATTTCGTTCAAAAGAAGTATCAGAAAACTCAGAAAATATCAGTTAGAGCAGTAGCAGTCGACTTCATATGGTGATCGGTCGACTGTCCTGCGTGAAATCCAAACTCAAGAAATCCATCGATCAGAGCAGTGACAGTCGACTGCGTACTATAACCAGTCGACTGTTCTGCGCGAAATCCAACTCAAGAAAACATAAATCAGAACAGTGGCAGTCGATTGTGACAAGGGGTCAGTTGGCTGTCCCGCACGAAAAATCCAAAACTCAGAGAACACTGCAGCCAGGTTCGCGACGGTCGACTGTCGAAACTTACCAGTTGACTGTCACACCTACAGACTACAGTATTTGAGTTTGTGCAAATTATTTCCAAACAGAGTTTACTTGAAAACTGCGATTCCCAAATTTCCAAATTTATATCTTAGACATTGTATCTATATTTTGAATTATTTCCTTCTCTTTTATGAACATAAATTTCATTTCTTCCTTTTTAATCAAAAATAGAATGTTAAATCTCTTACAAATAATTTAAAGGAAATGATTCTATGTGTACCAATTCAATTTCATCAAAAATTCATTTTTTATCATAAGGGAAAATCTCAACAAGTGTTCCTACCATTATATATTTCTACCTTTGTGAATTAACATGCGTATATGGCCATAACTCATTATCTCTTTTTCTTACTTCTAATTAACATGTTAATAACAAAATTTTACTACTATTCATAGTACAAACAATGACATAGATTTGTTCTCTTTCTTTTTCTCATTTTCAACCAACATGATGACTATAACAAAATCTCTACAATTCATAAATAGCATGGATTTGGTTCACTAATTATCACATCAAATTTGTCATTACTACTCATGTAATAAATTAGCATGCATGTCTTAGATTTAGAAAAATACAAGATTACCCACATCACATCAAATTGATCTATATCAATACTATCATACTCTAGCATGATTAACCTATGAATTAGAAAATATAGAGACTACCCACCTCTTATGAAGAATGAATAGTCAAGATGGAGAGATCCCACTTCTAGCTCCAACAAGCACTCCTAGCCCTTCTCCTAGCAAGAGCTTTCCAATGCACAATGGTACTCTCTTTCTCTCTTTCTTTTCCTCCTTTTATTTTTTTTTAGTTTAGGTGTGAAATGAGAAGAAAACTAAGGTGTATTTATAGAACAAAGTTAGGGTTTAAAGTGCAAATTTCTCCACCTAATAAATTACTCAACTTAATTCTCTATCTCTTCATTACCCTAACTCCCATAACTCCCAACTCTTCACTACTCCACATCTTCAAAAACCCAACTCTCATCTCTTCATATGAAAACCGGCCCCTCACTCTTTTGGAAACACATGCACGTGTTGTGCACTAGTGCACACACATACACCAAAATAAATACAGTTCCTATAGTTCTAAAATGTGTATTAACAGTTGTTACATATCATGTATGAGTCCATGCACAACTTAAAATAGGATTTAATTTATGGGCTTATCTCATGGGCTTTCTTTTTAATCAATTTAATTAGTTAGTCTAGTGGGCTTGCCTTTTAATTAATCTAATGGGCTAGAATCTATCTTTAGGTCCATGGGTTTAATAAAAGGCTAAAATAAAAAGACCATTCATGCTAAAATAGTAAATGAGAGTAAAAAAATAGAGATGGAAAAATTAGCACGTGCATCATACGTGCAAAAATTGAAAAATACATTTTTAATTAAAATAAAAATATGGGATGTTACACTTGCCATGTCTTTAGCCTGTTTGTATTCGTTCACACATGTTTAGTAATAATAAAAGAAATCAAGCTGGGGTTTTAAGGGAAAAGATCGAGTAGTGGATAATATAGAAATACATATTCAGAAGGGACTCGTTTTCCCATTGTTTACTGTGGCACCTACTTTTTATCTCTGGATGCATGAGGGCATGATCCATGACACCGTTTGTTGTTATTACTGTTACTGTTACTATTTGTCTGAATATATTTCCCTATAGAAGTTCCACTATAAAATCTTAAAACGAAACTATTTGCTTTAGCAACCATGTGGTAAAATCTAGGACGCATGAAGTGCTACCTAGTTAGTAATGAACATTAGACATAAGAATAACTATTTACACTGTCACATCCTGTTACGGTTACTGTGGATTTTACTGTTACTGTTGATTACTACTACCGTTGACACACTATTACTACTTATCCTTACTGTTACTCTTATGCTTCTCCAATTAAAACTAAACTGCTTACTGTCATCTGTAGACTGTTATATTTGCTACCATCTCCATGTTAGTATTACCTGTTTAGTTTACTTTAGTTTTTCCTTTATTTTCCTACTTGTATTGCTTGTGGCTCGGACTTGCATCTAACAGGCATTATGTTTTCCTATTTCGCTATTTCCTTTATAATTGCCATACGAGCAGGTTTTGCTGATCAATTGCCTACTGGAGTTGGTGAGCAAAAGTTTGGAGCTGCGCAATTGGAATAATTTGCTTAAATGTTTTGATGAACTATTTATATTTGTGAACTGTATTGAGACTTGTATTTGGGCATATTGTCCCATGATTATTATTTTGTTTCAAATCTAGTATTTGTTGGAATATTTATTATTGATGCAATAAATACTGTTGAGTTATGATTATTTTGCATGTATGGTTGGAGTATATGGTTATATTTACTGTTATGATGAGTCAAGCAGATCTGTACAGCTTATGGATGGTGAAAACTATCCGCTGGGCTTAGTCGCGTACCATATTCCATATTCTTTTGGGAAGCGGGGTGTGACACTCATATTCGCTGTCTCAAAAAGCGATGGGATTTTTACCAAACTCGCTTTTTGAGACTGCGAGTAGGTCAGTTTGAAATTTTTTAAAAAAAAGTATGTCAGTTTGGGAAAAACTTTCAAAAAGTTGGTCATTTTGGGAAAATATTCATAGATGGTATACAACTTTAAAAAGATTGGGAAGATAATTGATACAAATATCCATGGTCCCATAGATTATAAGTTAAAAGTTCAAATTAAAATTAAAATTGGTTTAGCCACAAAAAAATAAATAAAACAAATGTATACAGTTTCACAGATTCAAGAGTTTATGTCTTATAGTTATTGGTAATCTGCATATATATATATATATATATATATATATATATATATATATATATATATATATATATATGCTTCTTCGGTTGCAAACGAGTCTGTGTGCACAGACCCGTGCGAACTTTAATCTGCGCCGTTGGATCAAAACGATCTTTGATCCAACAGCCCATATATTTTTTTACAATATTTTACCCGTCGTTTCCAACAACGGGTTAAGGTAAAATTTTATAAAAAAATATTGCCTTAACCCGTCGTTGACAAGGACGGATTAAGGCAAAGATATAATCTCATAACTTTATACAGTTCGTCTTCCTCGTCGATCTCCCCCTCCCCCTTTTCACTATTTTTTTGGCCGAAACGAAACCCAAGAACCCTAAAAAAATTCCAAACTCCTCCGTGAGCTCCTCCTCCTCCGTTTGCTCCTCCTCCTCCTCTTCCACTCTCATACAATCTCTCTTTCCAAATATCTATATCGAAAGCAAATCAAATCCTTAGTTCGGCCACAAATCGATCAATTCGCAACATTCGTAGTTATTTTGTAAGGTATTGACTAATTCTTTGCCTTATTAGAGTTAATTATGTTGAGTTGTAAATATTTACATAGTAAATTATTTAGAAAGTCCAAAAAATTTATTTGCCCAAAATTATTTAGAAATGTACAAATGTTTGGCTTATTAATTTAGTTTTATTTGTGTTGATTTTTAACGTTCAATTTATACGGAAATAATGAGTTAGAATTTTTTTGTGCGGCTAGAGTAGAAAACCTTGCAAACGGCCTCCAAAAAATACGAAACTTTGCGAGTAGGTTGATCTCACGTAGCACAAGCCACCCCAACTTGTAGAAGTGGGTTTCGATTCACGGTTCGAGATATACAGCCATATAACTTTATTTGGTTAAAAAAAACCTAATAAAGCGGTATACGGACGTATCTCGTAAATCGTGAGTCGAAACTCACTTGTACAAGTTTGGGTGGCTTGCGCTACGTGAATTCGACCAAGTTGTAAAGTTTTATAAATTTTGGATGCCGTTTGTGCGGTTTTGTCACGTTCCTTGTATTAGAAGTTAGTGACTTAAAATTTTTTTAGTGTGGTTAGAGTTGAAAACCTTGCAAACGGCCTCCAAAAAATACGAAACTTTGCGAGTATGTTGATCTCACGCAGCAGAAGTCACCCCAACTTGTAGAAGTGGGTTTTGATTTACGGTTCGAGATATACGCCGGTATAACTTTATTTGGTTAAAAAAACCTAATAAAGCGGTATACGAACATATCTCGCAAATCGTGAGTCAAAACTCACTTGTATAAGTTTGAGTGGCTTGCGCTACGTGAATTAGACCAAGTTGAAATCGTTTATAAATTTTGGATGCCGTTTGTGTGGTTTTGTCACGTTCCTCGCATTAGAAGTTAATGACTTAGAATTTTTTTAGTGCGGTTAGATTTGAAAACCTTGCAAACGGCCTCCAAAAAATACGAAACTTTGCGAATAGGTTGATCTCATGCAGCAGAAGGCACCCCAACTTATAGAAGCGGGTTTCGATTCACGGTTCGAGATATACGGCCGTGTATCGCTTTTGGTTTAAAAAAACCTAATAAAGCAGTATACAGACGTATCTCGCAAACCGTGAGTCGAAACTTGCTTGTACAACTTTGGGTGGCTTGCACTACGTGAATTCGACCAAGTTGCAACGTTTTATAAATTTTGGATACCGTTTGTGCGGTTTTGTCACGTTCCTCGCATTAGAAGTTAATGACTTAGAATTTTTTTAGTGCGGTTAGAGTTGAAAACCTTGCAAACGGCTTCCAAAAAATATGAAACTTTGCGAGTATGTTGATCTCACACAGCAGAAGCTACCCCAACTTGTAGAAGTGGGTTTCGATTCACGGTTCGAGATATACTGCCGTATATCGCTTTTGGTTAAAAAAAACTAATAAAGCGGTATACGGACGTATCTCGCAAACCGTGAATCGAAACTCACTTCGACAAGTTTGGGTGGCTTGCCCTACGTGAATTCGACCAAGTTGGAAAGTTTTATAAATTTTGGATGCCGTTTGTGCAGTTTTCTCACGTTCCTCACATTAGAAGTTAATGACTTAGAATTTTTTTAGTGCGGTTAGAGTAGAAAACCTTGCAAATGGCCTTAAAAAAATATGAAACTTTGCGAGTAGGATGGGGTCATGCAGCACCATTCACCCCAACTTGTAGAAGTGAGTTTCGATTCACGGTTTGAGATATACGGCTGTGTATTGCTTTTGGTTTAAAAAAACCTAATAAAGCGGTATACGGCCGTATCTCGCAAATCGTGAGTCAGAACTTACTTATACAAGTTTGGGTGACTTGCGCTATGTGAATTTGACCAAATTTCAAAATTTTATAAATTTTGGATGCCGTTTGTGTGGTTTTCCAAAGTTCCTCGCATTACAAGTTAATCACTTATAAAGCATTTAGTGCAGTTAGATTAGAAAACCCTTCAAACCACTTCCAATAAATACGAAACTTTGCAAGTTGGATGGTCTCACGTAGCACAAGCAACTCGAACTTGTTGAAGTGAGTTTTCATTCACAGTTCGAGTGATACGGCCGTATATCGGTTTATTTGGGTTTTTTTTACAACCAAAAAGCGGTATCTCTCCAACCGAGAGTTGAAACTTAGTGCCATAAGTTGGGGTGACTTGTGCTACGTGAATCCGACCAAGTTGACTTTTATTGTATTATTTTGTTGTCATTTGTGCGTTTTTTCCTACAATCTCGGTATGTTTATTGATGATAAATAAATGGATGTAACGCGTACCAACTACATTTAAATTTTTTTTACATAGAAAAATGGCTAGAACAAGGCAACCGAGAAGCCCGTCCGGTACCACTACTACGGAGGTAAGATTGATTATTATTATTGGTTTTAAATACTAATATGTAACATTATCTCAATAATAACATTTGTTATCTTTGTTTGTGTAGGTTGGTGGCCGTCAATCTACATCTGCTGAGGCAGGTCCGGCGTCCACGGTTCCCGTTACACCACCTAGACCCGTGGACACAAATATACTCACGTTGCAATCCAAACACTGATCCGAAGCCGTGTGGAATGGGCCCGATAAGAAATGTAACTTCCGGAAGCACGCGGTTCTTCCTTTTGATCCCTGTATCACGCCGTACTTAGTTGATGCCTGTTTCTACGGAGCTAAATTCATGGGGGGAGTGAAGCTAGATCGGCCACTACATACAGCTCTTGTCGAGCGATGGAGGCCGGAGACTCTCACATTCTACCAACCAGTGGGTGAGATGATTGTGACCCTCCAAGATGTAGCAATGATAACTGGGCTACCAATAGATGGGGTTGCTGTGACGGGAAACATGGACTTCGATCGAGTTAAAGTTGTTCGTGATTTGCTCGGTATCGACCTCTAGTTGACAGTTCTCCAAAGAAGATAGGCCATTGAAAAAGAAATCCTCAAAAATGTTCCCGCAGATCTTGATCAAGATTTATTGTATGAATAAATAGAAGCTGCGAAAGATAAAGCGGAAGCTGAAGTTTTGGATGAAACTTTCGATGGTAAATCACTGTACATTAGTTGGTTGAAATTTCAGTTCGAAGAGGATTATTTGACCCCCGATTCGGATGAGGAAACCCTAACCTACTATGCTCATGCGTACATTTTTAGTATGATCAGGAGAGTGATCTTTCTGAACTCATCCGGATCGACCGTGCCACTAATGTACCTACGGTTGTTGGAAAATTTCTGTTATGCGGGCTGTTTCGGTTGGGGGAGTGCGGCATTGGCACTACTGTATAGGAATTTGTGCATATGTTCATTAGGTGTCGTACAAATGGGTAGCCCGATGGTACAACTGCAGATCTGGAGTTGAGAACGCATCTACATCGGACGTCTCTGTATATTGAACCAACACCGGATTGGTTGGCCGACCCAGGGGTGCCAGAGTTGTTACCTCCTCTAGGAGTATATTGGGCGGGGCGGTACACGTGGATCGATAACCCACGCCATCTTTAACCTACTACAGTGATGAGTTAGATAACATGCAAGAAGAGTTCATCAATTGGGAACCATACTCGACCGCCAGGTTGCAAAGGGTTCCACCGGTCTGTTTAGACAGTACACTTTGGTTGACGGCTGCACCACTTGTGAATTTTGGCGTTGTCGAGTTCCAGTATCCGGATAGAGTGATGTGGCAATTCAGATATCAACAAAAGATTCTCGATGTCAGGTGCTATGATAAAAAGTTACACGAGGTGAGGGGAACGGGACGAGTGCCCAACTTCGATTGGGCTGATTACCATCGTTACCATGTGGCCAACTAGAATACCATGTGGCATCAAATGACACCGAATATGATGTTCTTCGCGATGCCGTATGATGGCTCCCTTCAACAGGCATACATGATGTGGTACAAGCGGGTAACACGGTTGTATGTTTCTCCAAAGGCCGCTGTACCAGCCGGTGTGCAAATTCTGATTCTCCCAACCCAGGCAGAACCACCTTCGGCATATTCCTCCTCCCAGCTGATGTACCAACCAAAGACTGAGACATATCGAAAATGGTTAGTCAAATTTCATATACTTAGTATGCATGTATTGTTATTTGAGGTGGGTGATATGTTAAGTATGCATGTTGTTTAAACTGAAATTTTCAACCTAATGTAGATTGAAAACACATGGGAAAATGTTCGGACAGCTACTCGCGTCTTGAAGAGTAAGGTACCCGAGAGCTTTAAGGAGATAATGCGGGAGATGCTAAAGTCATGCCGTCGTACTCTTGAGGACGCGGGTGAAGGTCCGCAACTTGAGGCGTATTTGAAAGCCAACGTACCAGCAACGGGTTCTAGGCGAAAGAGCGTGACAAGGCAGGGAATTCACATCGCCAAGACACAACAAGTGCAACAACAGCAAAATCCTGAAGAAGTTAAAATGGAGCAGTGGTCGGATGACCCTGAATCCCCAGGGACACAAGACAGACGGCGAAATCCTCAAAGGAAGCAGAACCCGTCCGAGCAATTCACACCAAGCAGTCGCAAGCCGCGTAACCGTAAAAAGTAGTATCTAATAGTCGGTTCGTTATTAGTAGTTTAGCATTTGGTTGCTGATTATGTTATTCCAATAACTAATGCATAGTTTGTTTCTATGTTGATAAATTATTGTAGGTAAATACCGGGCATGCGTGGAAGCCAATGTGAAGAACGCCTTGATAAATTTTTTTATAATTTGGACATGTGTCGGGTTGTATAATTATTGTGAAAAGTTTTGATAACTGTATTGATTTGAATTAGTTGTGTATATTGGTTGACATCATCAATTTGTATGCTTTAAAATTGTTGTGAAGTTATCTGTTGTATTATATACATTGATGTGATGTGAATTTGTGAACAAATTTGATGTAGTTGTATTTGTATCAACCAAAGCACATAGAGCCAAACACAGACGAAAGTTCTGTACAAATCTCTCTACTTAACCCGTTATTGACGATGACGGGTTAAATGAGTTTAACCGGTCATTGGTGATGACGGGTTAAATAGAGAGATATTGGCAGCCCTTTATCCCCTACAGACCGAGTCTTAATAAAGTACTGCCAATATCGCTCCACTTAATCCATTATTGGGAATAACGGGTTAAGATCACTTAACCCGTTATTCACAATAACGGGTTACGTAGTGAGATATTGGTAGTACTTTATCCCCTACATATCAAGTTATCATAATGAACTGCCAATATCTCTCCACTTAACCCGTTATTGGGGATAACGGGTTAAGATTGTTTAACCCGTTATCCTCACCAATGGGTTAAGTAAAGAGATATTGGCCCTACATACCAAGTTTTCATAATATGCTGCCAATATCTATCTACCTAACCCGTTATTGACGATAATGGGTTAAGTGATCTTAACCTGTTTTCCCCAATCACGGGTTAAGTAGAAAGATATTTTTATGCTTTCTACAACTTTCTCTTCACTCTTTGCGAACATTGTCTCCTGAACTCTGCAAAGTGACATTCATATGCTTGTAAATCGTTTATATTTTTTATTAATTTCTATTTATTGCCACGTAACTAACCAATATAAATTTGTTAACATTCAATGTGGTCAAAAAGTTCAAAAAATAAAATTTGATAACTTGCCTAGGGTTAGGGTTAGGGTAAGCTAGGGTTAAGGGTTTGTGTAGGGTTATGTGTTGGGGTTAGGGTAAGGGTTAATATTTGTAGTAAGTGGTTGTTTTTGGTTTTGATTACTTAGGTTAATATTTGTAGCTCTTCGATCTAAAACGCACTGAATTTTTTCCATTATTGGATTCTACATATGGGGTTCTACATGTGGTGTTCCACATGTGGGGAGTATAATCTGATGTGATTTTCACAATTTCGTTCAAATCCCACCATTATTGGGTTCTACATGTGGCGTTGTACATGTGGTGCCCACTTTGTAGAGTAAAATGTAATAGTAGGCAAGCTATGGACATGTATTTTTTTCTCCACAATTAGATCTGATAACTCTCCGATCTAAAACGGATTGAATCTTTTCCAATATTGGGTTCTACGTGTGGGGTTCTACATGTAGTGCCCACTATGTAGAGTGAAATGTTATAGTAGACAAGTGATGAACAAGTTTTTTCCCCCCAACATTTGACCTGATGACTCTCCGATCTAAAGCACACTGAATATTTTCCATAATTGGGTTGTACATGTGGGGTTCTACATGTGGTACCCAATTTGTAGAGTGAAATGTAATAGTATCCAAGTTATGTACTTTAGGTTTTTCCAATTTTGGCACTACATGTGGGGATATACATGTAGTGCAAGTTATCAAAGAGCATTATTACAAGGATCATGTGAATGAGATTGGATTGGAGTTTTATCAACTTATGGATTTCATAACTTGCCTACTTTTACATATCACTGTGGCTGTGCGGGCAGCACATCTAGATCCCCACAAGTAGAATCCAACATAGCATCTTCGGTCCTTGCTCTTTTTCTCTTCATAGTTCCCCCTTCACTCAGATAGATTTTGCTAAGTCTATGTCGAGGAATGGAGTGTTCATTTTTGTTTAGGATAACTTTGCCTACTATTATTGGAGACTCGACAAAGTGGGCACCACATGTAGATCCCCACATGTAGAACAAGTCCATAACAGGCCTATTATTACATTTCATTATACAACATAGGTACCACATGTACAACAAGGCCATAACTTGCCTACTATTATTGGAGACTTCCTCCCCGTATATGTAGTACAAGTCCTTAACTTGCTTTTATAATCGAAAAACAGAATTGATAAAGCAGCGGGGACTGAGAGGAAGTGGAAGAAAAAGTTTTAAGATATAACCCTAACCCTAACAATAACCCTAACACAATTTGTTTGTATTGCATATTATTATTTGTTTTATGAACTTCTGCAAATATCTCTCTACTGAACCCGTTTTTGGAGATGACAGATTAAGTACACTTAACCCCACGTATAAACATTTTTTTTTTGTAAAAAAAAATTAAAAAAAAGGAAAATATTTGTAAATCTTATAAAAATACATTATCAAATTTACATAAATAGGGTTACGGCTTGGGTGAGTGTAGGGTTACAGTAGGGTTACGGCTACGGCTAGAATAGATCTCTTTACATTAGGGTTAGAGATTAGTTCATAGGGTTATTTCTAATTTTTAATAAACTTTTTCATATTTTCAATTATATTATTTAATTTCATAATGTTTAAAATTACTCCAACCCTACTGTAACCCTACTTTAACTCTCCAACCTTACTGTAACCCTACTGTAACCTTAAGAACTACTCTAACCCACTCTAACCTTGTCTCTAACCTACTCTAACCTTATCTCTAAACCTACTATAACCTTACCATGAACATGTCCTGACCCTACTCTAACCTTATCTCTAAACCTACTCTAACCTACTCTAACCTTATCTCTAACCTTTTCTAAACCTATAAACTTGTCCTAACCCTACTCTAACCTTGTCTGAACCCTATCTTTAAACCTTACTCTAACCTTCTCTCTAAACCTATGCAACAACAGAGGAATGTATAGAAGTGCTTCGATGTCCATAGACCAAGTATTCATAATGTTCGTTCAAAATATCTCTACCTAACCCGTTATTGGTGATGATGGGTCAAGTACACTAACTTCTAATGCGAGGAACGTGACAAAACCACACAAACGGCATCCAAAATTTATAAAACTTTGCACCTTTCTTGAATTCACGTAGCGCAAGCCACCCCAACTTGTACAAGTGAGTTTTGACTAACGGTTCGAGAGATACGGCCGTGTATCACTTTATTTGGGTTTTTTTCAACCGAAAGCGACACACGGCCGTATCTCTCTAACCACGAGTCGAAACTGGCTTCTACAAGTTCAGGTTGCTTGTGCTACGTGACACCATCATACTCACAAAGTTTCGTGTTTTTTGGATGTCGTTTACAGGATTTTCTAATCTAACCGCACAGAAAAAATTATAAGTCACTAACTTCTAATGCGAGGAACGTGAGATAACCGCACAAACGGCATCCAAAATTTATAAAACTTTGCACCTTGCTTGAATTCACGTAGCGCAAGCCATCCCAACTTGTATAAGTGAGTTTTGACTAACGGTTCGAGAGATACGGCCGTCTATCACTTTATTTGGGTTTTTTTCAACCTAAAGCGATACACGGCCGTATCTCTTTAACCGTGAGTCGAAACTGATTTCTACAAGTTCGTGTTGCTTGTGCTACATGAGACCATCCTACTCGCAAAGTTTCGTATTTTTTGGATGTCGTTTGTAGGGTTTTCTAATCTAACCGCACTTAAAAAATTCTAAGTCATGAACTTCTAATACGAGGAACGTGATAAAACCGCACAAACGGCATCCAAAATTTATAAAACTTTGCACCTTGCTTGAATTCATGTAGCGCAAGCCACCCCAACTTGTACTAGTGAGTTTCGACTAACGGTTCGAGAGATACGGCTGCGTATTACTTTATTTGGATTTTTTTCAACCGAAAGCGATACACGGCCGTATTCTCTAACTGTGAGTCGAAACTGACTTCTACAAGTTCAGGTTGCTTGTGATACATGAGACCATCTTACTCGCAAAGTTTCGTATTTTTTGGATGTCGTTTGCAGGGTTTTCTAATCAACCGCACTTAAAAAATTCTAAGTCATTAACTTCTAATGCGAGAAACGTGACAAAACCGCACAAACGGCATCCAAATTTTATAAAACTTTGTACCTTGCTTGAATTCACGTAGCGCAAGCCATTCCAACTTGTACAAGTGAGTTTCGATTAACGGTTCGAGAGATATGGCCGTCTATCACTTTCTTTGGGTTTTTTTCAACCTAAAGCGATACACGGCCGTATCTCTCTAACCGTGAGTCGAAACTGACTTCTACAAGTTTGGGTTACTTGTGCTACGTGAGACCATCCTACTCGCAAAGTTTCGTAGTTTTTGGATGTCATTTGAAGGATTTTCTAATCTAACCGCACTAACATTGTTCTAAGTAATTTAATATGTTCGGCACGATTATAAATACAACTCAATCTACAATATCGTCAACCGATAAACAACTATTGCACCATGTAAATTCATCAAAATACTACTTACAAATTTCTACATCTACAATTTTTTTAGGCAATTTTAATATACGGTAAAATTGTGGAAAGCAACAAAAACATTTTAAAAATCAACAAAATTACAATTACTAAGGCAGAGATTTAATCATTACCTTACAATATAAATCTAAATTTCGCCAATGTAGGTCAAGCTGCGAACTAGGGTTTTGTTCTTGGGAAGAAAGAGTTGGGTTAGGAAATTTGGAGTAGAGATTGGGAGAGAGAGATTATATGGGGATCGAAAAGGACGAGGAGCGACTGAGGTGGAGGTGCGAACGGAGGAGGAGACTACGGTTTGAGGAGCAACGGACGGAAGAGAGAGAGAGGGAGAGCGAATCACCTAAATGATAGAGGAGAGAAGTGATAGAGGAGTTGCTGGAGTGAAAAGATCACGATTTCAGAGATATTGGGTTTGGGTTCATCCAAGAACGAAAGTTCAGCTTCGGGAAAAAGTCGACGAGGAAGACGAACTGTATACAGTTATGAAATTATATCTTTACCTTAACCCGTCCTTGTCAACGACGGGTTAAGGCAATATCTTTTTTATAAAATTTTGCCTTAACCCGTCGTTGAAAATCGCGGGTTAAGGCAAAATATTATAAAAAAATATATGGGATCCAACGGCCCAGATTAAAGTTCGCACGGGTCTGTGCACACAGACCCGTTTGCAACCGAAGAAGCCTCATCTATATATACAGAGAGAGAGAGGGAGAAAGAAAAAAAGAGAGAGAGAGAGAGAGATGTTCTGTTGCGCACTAAACCTCCGTGTGCACTTGTGTGCCATCGACCTTCCTGTCTTCGTATCAACGATCTGAACCGTTTACATTGATCTATACATCTAAATTAGTCTAAATATGTAAAATCAAGTCATTTGAAATTCGTTTGCCCATCCATTGAAGTGTTACAGAATTGTATGGCTGAAAATCATTTTTTTTTATAGTCACATGATAGATGGAAAACTGAATTTCAAATGATTTAATTTTATATATTTAGACTAATTTAGATGTGTACATCAATGTGAACAGTTCGGATCGTCGATACGAAGGCGGGAAGACCGGGTGCACATGGAGTCCTAGTGCATAACGGAACATTTCTCTCTGTCTCTGTCTTTCTCTCTCTCTCTCTCTCTCTCTCTCTCTATATATATATATATATATATATATATATGAGCAATGCTCCATTGAAAACGCAAATGTTGTGAAAACTCGTGAAAACCACCTAGGCCGCTGTTGGGAATAACGAACTATTATAACCTAGGTCATTGTTCCCAACAACGACCTTGGTTGTTTTTACATTTTCAACGCTACAGTAGTATTTTCAATGGAGCATTGCTATATATATATATATATATATATATATATATATATATATATATATATAACATGTGCGATGCATGTTTTAATCAATATATAGTTTTTAAAATAATATAATATAGCATGTGTTCACAAATAAATATTTTTTAAAGTAATATAAAGAGTATAATGAGAGAGTTTGAGTTATACGTGTAATGCACGTAAATTGGTAGATTTAAATAAAGTGTATAATGTGATAGTTGGAGTTGCACGTGCAATGCACATAAAGTGGTAGATTTACAAATGACACTAAGGCCTTCTCCCATTATATATATATATATATATATATATATATATATATATATATATATAGGGAAAAAAGGTATGAGCAACTTGCCCATTTATTTAATGAGCAATCGATGAGGTGTCATGCATGTAATTGGAAAATCCTAAAAAGAGTAGTTACTCAATGTATCATATGCATGCCACATCATCAATTGCTCATTTACCAAATGAGCAAGTTGCTTATATCCCTTTTACTTTCTCTTTTTCTCTATATATATAAAGTAAATACTAAGCCGTAATATGGCCTCAAACTTGAGACCTCTCTTTACTCATCATATACACTTTATAAATTTACCCATAGTGACACCAACTTTTATTTTATATGAGTGACACTTTTGTAATTAGTTACGTCATAAATAAATTTGAACTTTTAGGGTATTATGTCAACTGAGAACAGTTGAGTAAATGAATGGTTAATACAACTCTTACTTAAAAATGAGTGGTTGAGATTAGATAGTTGTTTGTCTACATATTACACAACATCAACTCTCGCATAACTTTTATTTTAACGATTCACATTGTAGGTTTCACTTCATACAACCGCCTCACAATGCATGCAAGCGCGACTCCACATACATGATAGGCAAATCAAATTAATTATTATAATTTTTGGAACAAACAACCAATAATCAATTGATTCATACTAATTTTATTTCTAAGAAATAGCTTAAATATTTGACTATCTCATAAACACATTGATGACACTTTGGAACCAATTAAACAAAAAGAAGAAAAAAAGGACTTTAATTACCTGATTGTTTTCTCCTAGTAGCTCCTCGTCTTCTTTGGCCTCGGATCCAACAGTGAATGCTCCTTCTTCTTGTAAACTTTCTTTATATTACCTTCAAAATTCCGTACAAAATAACCTCATAAACCCGAATTCAACGCGCGCACACGCGCATGCACACGCACACACACACGCACACGCACACGTGCACGTGCACGCACACGCACACGCACACGCACATGCGCCCGCACACGCACGCGCGCGCGCGCGCACACACACACACACACATATATATATATAGTACCTGAGATATGAAGTCAAGCTAAGGTTTCAGAAGCACAAGAGTGCGAGAGAGAGGTTACTGTTTCGATTTCAGGATTTAAGATAACGAGTATAGTACCTGAGATATGAGGTCAAGCTAAGGTTTTAGAAGCACAAGAGTGCGAGAGAGAGGTTACTGTTTCAATTTCAGGATTTAAGATAGCGAGAGGTGACCAATGTCAACCTAGGGTTTCGAGATATATATATATATATATATATATATATATATATATATATATATATATATATATATATATATATATATATGGAAATGCTCCATTGAAAACGCAAATGTCTGTGAAAATGTGGAAAACCACTAAAGCCGTTGTTGGAGACAACGACATAGGTTATAATGCATTATAACCTAGGTCGTTGTCTCCAACAACGGCCTAGGGTCATTTTCACGTTTTCACAGACATTTGCGTTTTCAATTGAGCATTTCCCATATATATATATATATATATATATATATATATATGACGTCAAGCTAAGGTTTTAGAAGCACAAGAGTGTGAGAGAGAGGTTACTATTTCGATTTCAGAATTTAAGATAGCGAGAGGCGATCAATGTCAACCTAGGGTTTCGACATGAGGTTTTAGATTTTAGGATTTGAGATTGTGAGGGTGGAGGTCGAGCTAGGGTTTCATAGATTTGAGTGGAATTGGATGTAACACCCCGAATTCCATTTACATGTAATTCGTAGTACAACAGGGTCTTTTACTTTAATTTGTACAATTTTACAAGAAAATTTAAAACTTTTTATTTACACAACAATGTTTATTACAGGGTTACACAGTGGAAGTTAAATAAAAATACAACATGAAAACAACTCTAATATAAGCAGCTTTAATCATGGATATAATCTTTATCATCAACCGTCTTTAAGTCCTTGCCAATCCAATCAAGCCCTACACTGAAAATTTGTGGGCACGTCAGTTGCTTACAACCTACGCAATGTTATAAACAGTGATCCTCTTTATACTGTATTATAACGAAATATCTTACTTTAACAAACACAAACTTGAATGCATATAAAAGTGTAAAGAGTGACTATCCTAAGCATGCAAGTATATGATGTGACTTAATGCCTAATGCAGATATTATACTACAATGACACTAATGCATACTTATTCGGATTCTATGCATCCCATACTACATAGGTCCAAGGGTAAGCACCCACGTACTCCACATTAAAGGATTTTATCTCCTGCCATGATGACTACCCAGTAATAAAACAAAGTTTAGATATTCCACGAGTACAGATTCCAGTCTCGGAGATCCACCGCCCGACTATACAGAATCTTCGTCGTGCGAACATCTCGCAAGTGTCCCTCTAGTCCCGGTATACGCATATACACTGGAGTATGACCTACTATCCGCCCGAATAATCATGATCCTGGAATCCACTGTCCGATCAATCATAATTCCAGATTTAATTAAGCCTCGCCTCCATCGCAAGCAACCACAGTCCCGGAATCCACCGCTCGATTATATAAAGGCTTTCCCCTCACGTTTTCCCAACTTTACTACATCTTCACTTAGTGCCTAATTCTTAAGTTTGAACATGAATAAATTATACTATCTAGGGCTAGTTTACCCTCTTATCGGTTTTACACAAAAATACCGAGAACGACAGCCCATATTGGCCACTTCTCAAAAATCAATTATTCATTCATTACTTTTTCTGGTACCTGGGTATCACAGCCTCTAGAATCAACATCTTTCCATGTTCAACAACTTGGGGTACTCATACCCTTATAATTCATGTTCATGTATTCATAATTCATTCAAATTCTTTCAATTATTCTTATTTATTCATCAATAAGTACAATCTCAACCTATTCATGTTCACAATACACTTTTCATATTCATCAAAACCTTCTCAATACAAGTTAATTAAGATTAAAATATAATCTCTTAAAATTCATCATTGAAAACTCATCTCATCATTTTCCTTTGATTTATTTTAAACCAGTTCCTAACATCATTAACCATATATATATTTTTCTTGAGTTCACATCTCATCTAAGCATGAATATGATCTTTATTTTCCCAAAATATAACTTAAAACAGTGAAAATATATTTTCAATCACCTCATTTAAGTATCATTTGCAAAACAGTAAATTTAAAGTCAAAAACTGCATTTCATGCTATTTGTAAAAATCATAGAAAATCATATACTTCACGAAACTTTACGTTATTTATATCAAAATAAAGGTGTACGAGTCTACTATAATTTCTTAGTTATAAGTTTTCTCAAAGTACTGTATCTATAACCCTGAATTCATTGAAATATACAGTAAGGTCGAAATACTGAAATACTGCCACTATACAGTCTTGTAAAATTCATATAAAATTCAATTCTTTGTGGAAATTTGATTTCTTAGACTTTTCAGAAAGGTTAACGAGTCTACTATAATTTCTTAGTTCTGACTTTTCTCAAATTATTTCATTTGCAATGCTGAATTGATCAAAACCCGAAATGTGTACAGATTTCCAGCAACCAGTCAACTACTAACCAGTTCTGAGTTTAGATTTTATTAGTAAACGACCTCCAAATCTTATGAAATTTTAAAAAGATGTTCCTGACACATACAAGATGCTCTCAAAAAAGTTTTAGATCTAGATTCTGACTATTTTATTAAACACGATTTTCTGAAGTGCAAACAAAACTCAAAACAGTAACTTTCTTTACATGATTTAGCAACTTTGTGTACAAATTTATATCCAATTCATATATATATTACCATGCACCCAAGCAACATCATTTCAATTTATCTACATAACAATCTTTCAATTAGCATGCATTTTATTTGAATATCATTATCACAAATTAACCACTACTCATATGTATAAACAATTTTAAATATCAATTTTCCTACACATGCAATCTATTTTACTTTAGAAAGCCATAAAGAACACCCACCTCAATGAAGATTCTAATGTAGAAGAAGACTCCTAGAAGTTGCTCCTAGCTCCAAGAATGGGACTCCCTTCTCCTCCTAGTAAGCTCTCCTTCATCCAAGTAAGAAATCAAACAACTCTCTCTTTCTTTTCTTCTCTTTCTTTTCCTCTCTTTCTTTTCTTATCTTTATTATCTTTTATTTTTCTTTTGATTTTTGGTGCATCATGAAGAAATGTGGGGTTAAATGGGTGAATAAAGAGAAACCCATTACCCAAAATTAAATACTCATTATCAAGAGTAAATACCCACCACCATTTGCCACACAAACCCTCAACTCTTCCCCTTCTTATGCATGGCAAAAACCCTTGGATTTTTCACATATGCACACTTCTCATTTAGTTAGTTGTTATTTATTTGATTGTACATGTTGTTATATGACAAGTGTAGGATAAAAATGTAGATTAACTAATGGGATTTTCTTTTAAATAATTTTTCTAATGGGCTTTAAGATGATCATTCGGTCTTTGGGTTTTTATTAAAAATAAATAAACAAAATTAGAAGAAAAAGTGTGCATGACATCTTAGAAAATTTTAGAAATAAAATGCACATAAAATTTTACGTGCAATGCACATGCCAAATATTAAAAATTAATTTGAGAGAACAAAAAGCAGACAAAAATACAAAACATGTATATTTAATAATGTTACAGATATTTAACGTAACGGAATATATACGTAATCGACACGTGTATTGAAAGCACGTGCAATATACGTAAAACATAAAGATTAAAATAAATATTTTGAGTTGGCTAAAAATAAGATTGAAATGAATTTTGAGAAAATAGAAAACATATAAATAATCAGTATATGATGTTTATATAAAAATATGTTACAAATATTATTCGTAATAGTACGAAATACACGTACGTAACACAAGAGGGCAAAATTGTCATTACTCAAATTTTGCGGGGTGTTACATTGGATGTGGGACCCAGAGTCACCGAAGTGGTTGGGAGAATGAAATCTCTTGGGTTTGGGTTTGGCTTTGGAATTAGGGGGGAGAATAAGGGCGAAGAAGAAGATAACGACGATGGTTGAAGAAGAGAGAAATATTTGAGGAAGCGTTGAAGGGAGGAGGCAAGGGAGTGGAGGGCGGAGGAGTAGGCAGAGTGGGTAGCGGCGAAGGCGTAGCGGTGGGGGATGATGGCAACGAGGAGATCAAAGCGATTGCGGCAAGGGAGATGGTATGTCGCAAGAGAGAGAGGGAGAGGAACATAGAGAAGTAATATATAAGGTTTTCCCGGAATTTGGGGATTTAAATTGTTTAATATACATGGGTGATCCGTGTAAGTTGGTTTGTTTACATCTACACAAAATGAGTTGGTTTGTCTACAACTACACAGCTCTAACTCTCCTAATATAGTATCATATAAGTTAGGTTAGATTAAATTAGATTAGATATTGTTATTGTTATTGATATAGGCAAAAATAGAACCAAATCGGGACCGTTCAACTCGAACATGAATCCTAAAGCTTTGGGGGGTAAAATAGTAAATTTTGGCAGATACGAGTCCATAAAAGGTGTTGAGCCTTTTTCAAGCCCAATAACCTAAAATAGTTTCGTCATACTGGGTTGTCATAACAGCCGAACATGAAGGAATTCATAATTATCTGAAGTGACGCCTTAAACTCTTTATCTTAGAGACTAACTTCTTCTGTGTCTCAATCTATAAGAGAGCCCTATCTTTTATCAAGAGAAGAGTGCTAACTTTATTTTTACAACTACTTCTATATCTTTATGAAGAACAAAGTCAACTAACTCTATCGCTTTATCAAGAGAAGAGTAGCCGATTCTATATCTTCATGAAGAAGAGTATAACCACCCTTATCAAAACACAAGAAAATAGAGATAAATCAATATCTTGAAACTGGCCCCCTAACAACTGGCTCATGACATCTTCAGCAACAAGGTGATCGCATATTCCGCTATTAAAACTCTTCATATTTTATGAGTTTCTGACTTAGGCATCGGAGGGTTTATCGCGGAGGCCAACCCCGGTGCTTCATACCATTTTGCAGGGCAATCGGAGCGATCTCAACTGTTCAGATCAGATCTAAGCGTTCACACTGAGTCATATTTCAGAATCAAGATCAGTTCGTAGCGATCAACATCGGCGAAAAGTAAATGTCAGATATTTTATTGTTTCCATAGAAGAATGGGCAAAAATCAAAATACCACCCCAACGTTTGGCCCGAGTACAAAATGCCCATATAACGTTTGAAAAAGTACACTAAATCCATTTCTCCATTAACTTAACCCCATCCGTTAAGTTATAATTATTAAATTACTTTTTTACGCTTACCATTTTATAATCAAATCTCTTCTTTCTTTTTCCTTTTTCTTCATTTTTTTTTTCAAATTCTGATCGATCTGTCGATCGAATAAATCAGAGTTCTCTTTTAAATTTATGGATAAAAAATGCAGAACTCATCCTTAAAAAGCATCGTGCGTTTAATTTACATTTAATTGTTCTAAAAACATGACTTCAAAATAACTTTAGATTGTTGCTAAGAATAATGTAACTATTAATGCCCAGTGAACATGTAAATTATACAGTACAAATAATGTATGTCTATTCTGTATTTTTTTATTTTAAGAAAGGTAGAGAAGCCCTACCTAAAAATATATTAAGCTAGTTAAATGTATGTTATTTTTCCAATATGATTGTCAAATGACTTGGCCTCTTCTCATAGCTAGTTAAATGTATTTCACTTTTTGATCAGTACGTTTCCAATATAATTGTATTGTAAAATAACTTGTTGTCATCTATTACTACTGATATGGCTTAAAATGAGGTTAAATCGGAACCGTCCAAATCGGGCACGAATCTTGAAGCCCAGGGGTAAAACGGTAATTTTACTTGCAACCGGGTCTGAGGCAGTTACCGGATCTCCTCTCCAAAGATCCAATAACCCGCGAACGGATCCACCTCGACTGGGTACGGGTCCCAACCCAAAACGAACCCAGATCAGCAGGATAGAATTAGGGTATCTGATTTAGCCAAATCAATGGCCCTGATTCGTATCTATCCTGTCACCGGGAAATCAGGGATCACATTCCTTATCTGGTCACGAGGATTTTATTCCTTAACAGATTTGCAGGGATTACCTTCCTAATCTGATCCCTAAAGATGCCTATAAATACCCCCCATCCATCTCCGTTATGAGGTAATCAATCTTTTGCCAGTTAACGCTCTTTCATAATCATTTCTGGTTACTGACTTGAGCGTCGGAGGGTGCGTCGCCGGGATCAACCCTGGTGTCTCGCATGTTTTGCAGGTGAATGGCAGGAGTTAGCAGTCAAACTTCGGCAGATCAGGTTCAGGTGTGCTATTCAAGTTTTCCAAGAATCCACAAATACTATCTGTATACCCCCACACCACATTCAGCGGTAACAGATTGGCGCCGTCTGTGGGAAACCAAACGAATAGTAACCTCCACTCTTCCCGTTGGTCAGATCTTCTCCAGCCGTGCCGCCTAGAAAGGTAAGATCCAGGGGGTCCAACCATGGACCCAACCCCGATCAGCAATAGGAAGTCCCCATCCAGCCCACTCAGCAGCAGGGGCAACTTCCGCCTCAAGCCGAGGACCAGCCTCCTCTTCCAAATCAACAACCTCCTAATGGTCCCCCCGGTCCTCCAAATGCCGGTGCAGGGGTCTCGCACCCCAACCCACAGAAACAATCTCTCCATCCGGACCACGTCTCCATCCACGATGCCTCTTCAGATTCTATGGCCTCCCACAATCCTCGAGTTTCCGACCTTCGCAACACCGTTCTCAATCGGCACAAGGATGAGGATCTTCACCGCCGCCTGGATGAGAAGTGGGCCCGAGAGGGAGTCTTCCGCCAACAACATCCGGGTGAGCGATCTCCTCATCACCGAGATTGCAGAAGGTCCCCTAACCGAAGGGGGCGGAGAGAGTCCCCCGAGCATCATAGGAGGAGACCGCATTCCCCTGCTGGTCGGCGACATCCGAGGAATGATGAGGCACCCATCACTCGTGCCGAGTTCCAGCAATTTCAGGCAACGGTGTTGCAGGTTCTCAACCTTCGCCCCAACAACAATAATGCCCAAAGGGTTCCAACACCCCCACGGGTCCCAAGTCCTCGCCATCGGTCCATAACTCCTCCTCCGGCCCCTAATCACCAACAACATAACCATAGTCCTCGCCGCTCCCAGGACTACTGTTGCCGTAGTCCCCGCTCCCCTTCCTATGAAGACGAGTCCAGAGGCTCGGTTGACTATCACCGGAGGGACGATGCTCTCTACCACCGTATCCACGAAATGGAGAGGTGCATCGGCTGAATGGACAAGGAGGAAGAGTCGAGAGGAAGGACCGTCCGCCCCAGCAGACATCCCTTCTCCCGAACCATCATGGAGGCTCCCATCCCAAGGGGTTTCAAGCCTCCGCAGTTTGAAACTTACTCGGGGGAGTCGGACCCCGTTGACCATGCCGAAAGCTTCAAGACCTTGATGCTAATCCACCAGGCTTCCGACGCCTTGCTTTGCAAAACCTTCCCCGCCACTCTTAAGGGTTCGGCTCGGGAATGGTACTCCCGCCTCACCCCCTCTTCCAATTTCTCTTTCGAGCAGTTCGAAACACTCTTCATAACCCACTTCATGAGTAGCAGACGCACAGAGAAGACCAGCATCTCGTTACTCCACCTCCGTCAGGAGAGGGGAGAAAAGTTGAGGGACAATGTGAGGAGGTTTACTGCGGAGGTCAGATCCATCGCCTCCCTCGACCAATCAGTCGCAACCGTCGCATTCCAATCCAACATCCTCAATTCTAACATTCGCTCGTCCCTCGCTAAAAAGCCCCCGCATAACTTTGCCGACCTTCTTCTTAGATGCAAGAAGTATATTCGGGCTGAGGAGGCCGAATATCTCCCGGGCTTCGGAGGATCTGCCTTCGGGACGAAAAGAAAGACAACTGAAAAGGAAGGGGCCAAGAAGCTTCAGAGGGATAATAACGGTCAGCGCCGCCCTCCCCCCAGGTTCGAGAAATTCACTCCTCTCACTACCAATGTCTCCACCATTCTGTTGGAAGTTGAGAAGGAAGGGGTCATACCTCCTGCTCCGAGGATGAACACCCCATCCAAGAAGAGGAACAAAGAGAAGTGGTGCCGCTACCACCGGGATCATGGCCACGACACCAACGACTGTCGGGCGCTGAAGAACGAGATAGAGGCCCTCATCCAGAGGGGGCAGTTGGCCAAATTTGTAAGAGCAAATGATCGAACCGATCGCACCACTCCTCCGCCTCGGGAGGCTAACAAGCATTCCGAGCGACGCGATGAAACCCCCGAGTTTGAGGAAGAATGCATCCTGCATCTTATCCATGGAGGCCCCATGAGAGGCTCTTCCAACTCCTCTCGAAAGGCGTTCATCCGATAGGACAATTTTGTTCACGGTGCCCCTTCCCCCAAAGGTCTCGGTGTCCCAGTCACATTCTCAGATGAAGATCTCGAGGGGGTTAGGACTCCCCATTGTGACGCACTTGTTATTGACCTTCGTATGGCGAACTTCAAAGTGAAGAGGATCCTAGTAGACAACGGAAGCTCCGTGAACATCCTCTTTCTCTCAGCCTTCTGAGGTCTTCAGCTATCCTGGGACCGTCTTAAACCGGCCGGCTACACTCTCCACGGGTTCACGGGAGTGCCAGTAACTATCGAAGGGGTCATCACCCTCGACGTAACTACTGGCAAAACTCCTACCACCCGGACCGAGCCGATGGACTTTATGGTCGTTGATGTCCCAGTTGGATACAACGTCATCCTGGGCCAACCCGGCCTAGCCACCCTAGAAGCCGTCCCTTCGGCATACCACCTCAAGATGAAATTCCCTACTCGGGCAGGAGTAGGGGAGGTCAAGGGCAATCAAGAGATGGTTTGGAAGTGCTACATGACTTCCACCGGGGGTCCGATCCTCTCCCTCGAAACTTTGGAGATCCCTCAGGAGACCGTTCGACCAACGTCCGAGCCGGTGGACGAATTGGAAGAGGTGCTCTTCTTGGAGGATGATCCGAGCCGAAAGTTCTTCATTAGCAAGACCCTCCCGTCTGTCCTATGCTCCGACATAGTGCAGTGCATTCGGAGGAACCGCAACCTTTTTGCCTGGTCTGCCACTGACATGCCGGGAATCTCCGAGGAGCTTTTGGTTCACCACCTCAGCATTGAACCAGGGTCTAAGCCGGTCCAACAGAACAACGCAAGTTCGCTTCCGAGCGACAGCAGACCATCAAAGAAGAGGTTGATAAGCTTCTAAAGGCTCGGTTCATACAGGAGGTTAACTACCCGGAATGGCTTTCCAATGTAGTCATGGTAAAGAAGTCAAATGGGACCTGGAGGATATGTATCGACTTTACTGATCTAAACAAGGCCTGTCCCAAAGACCCGTTCCCTCTTCCGAGCATCAACACCCTCATCGACGCCACTTCGGGCCATGAGCTCCTCAGCTTCATGGACGCTTTCTCCGGCTACAACCAAATCCGAATGTTTCCCCAGGACATCCCGAAGACTTCCTTTGTTACCGACCAGGGCCTCTACTGTTATAGGGTGATGCCGTTCGGATTGAAGAACGCTGGTGCCACTTACCAGCACCTTGTTAACAAAGTCTTTCAGAGCCAGATAGGTCGCAATATGAAAGTGTATGTTGACGACATGCTTGTAAAAAGCATTCGATGTACCAACCATGTTGCCGACCTACAGGAGACATTCGGTGTATTGAGAAAGCACAACATGAGGCTTAATCCGAACAAGTGTGCGTTCGGAGTCTCATCAGGAAAGTTCCTCAACTTTATGGTCAGCCAACAAGGAATCGAAGCTAATCCTGAGAAAATCAAGGCCATATTAAACATGGCCCCTCCCAAGAACGTTAAGGAAGTTCAGAGGCTAACGGGCCGCCTAGCCGCTATAGGTCGTTTCCTCTCGAAGTCCGGGGAGAAGTGCCTCCCCTATTTCAAGGCCCTCAGGGGGGCTAAGGGTTTCGAATGGTGTCAGCAGCCGCAGGAATCATTCGACCAGCTAAAGGCTTATTTCGTCAACCCTCCTCTACTTAGCAAGCCCGTTCCAGGCGAAACCCTATACTTCTACTTGGCTGCTTCCGAGCAGACCCTTAGCACCGTTTTAGTAAGGGAAGAAGATCGGACTCAAAGGCCCATCTATTATGTGAGCAAGGTGCTCTGCGATGCTGAGCTTCGCTACCCAAAGATAGAAAAGATGGCATACGCTTTGATCATGGCGGCGAGAAAGCTTCACCCCTACTTCTAGTCCCATTCGGTGGTCGTCCTTACCGACCAACCGCTGAAACAAGTTCTCCACAAACCTGAGACCTCTGGTCGCCTCATGAAATGGTCCATCAAGCTAAGCCAGCACGACGTCTCATACCAGCCCCGGACTGCGATCAAGGCTCAAGCCTTAGCAGAGTTCATCGTCGAGAGCACCATTCTCGAGGTCAGCCAGGCACCGAACGGACCTACTATCTGGTCGGTTTTTGTGGACGGTTCCTCTTGCAGCGAGGGAAGTGGAGCCGGAGTCATTCTGGCAGGCCCAGATAATTTCGTCCTCCAGTATGCCCTCCGCATGAGCTTCAAGGCCTTAAACAACGAAGCAAGTATGAGGCACTAATCGTTGGCCTCGGACTGGCCTGAAGTGCAGGGGCGCAGCCCCTCTGAATCTATAGTGATTCTCAACTGGTGGTAAATCAAGTCTTGGGCGAGTACGAGGCACGAGACGATCGGATGGCGAAGTATCTCGCTAAAGTTCAAGCTCTCATGGCCCGGTTCGAAGAAGCGCTCATCCAGCGGATCCCCCGAGAAGAGAATTCCCAAGCCGACGCCCTCTCCAAGTTAGCCTCCTCCTCCCTCCAAGGTCTCGAGCAGACCATCTTGATCGAGGTTCTCTTGAAACCAAGTATAGAAGACGAGACCCTCGACTCAGTGGAGTCGCTGCCAGTCCTACTGCAAGATAACTAGATGAAACCATTGGTGGAATTCCTAAGGGACGGGCTCCTCCCTGAAAACCCTAAGGAAGCTCGCCGAGTAAGAACCAGAGCAGAGCGGTACACCCTAGTCGAGGGGATCTTATACAAACACTCCTTCTCGCAGGTGGACGGCAGGCCATACTTGAGATGCCTCTCCCCAGAACAAGCCGACTACGCCTTACAGGAGCTCCACGAAGGCATCGGCGGGGCACATTCAGGGTCCAGATCCCTAGCTCGGAAGGTGTTGAATTACGGTTACTTCTGGCCTACTATCCTCAAAGATGCCGAGCGACACGTTCGGCAATGTGACTCTTGTTAGAAGTATTCAAACATTCGTCACCTCCTACAGGCTCAGCTCACCTCCCTATCAAGTCCTATCCCCTTCGCCATGTGGGGGATGGATTTACTAGGGCCATTCCCTCCAGCTCCGGGCCAGTTCAAGTTCTTAGTCGTGGCGATCGACTACTTCTCGAAGTGGATAGAGGCCGAGCCCCTGGCAACGATCACAGAGAACAAGGTGCTTCAGTTCTTCTGGAAGAACGTTATCTGCCGGTTCGGTGTCCCCCGAGTCCTCATAACAGACAACGGAACCCAATTTACTGGGGTTGCGTTCCGAGCTCTGTGTGAAGATCTCACCATCCACCAACGTTTCTCCTCCGTCTCCCATTCGCAGTCGAATGGCCAAGTCGAAAATGCTAACCGGCAGATTCTCTCTGGTATTAAGAAGAGGTTCGATAAGTGCTCCAAAGGTTTATGGGTTGATCAGCTCCCCAACGTGCTGTGGAACTACCGCACCACTAAACGGACCCCCACAGGAGAGTCCCCATTTAACCTCACCTACGGGTCCGAGGCTGTGATCCCTCCTGAGGTCGGAATACCTTCTCCTCGTATGGTAGCCTACAACGAAGAACAGAACGCCAGAGACCTTCGGGAAAACTTATACCTGATAGATGAGCTGAGGGAAAGAGCATCAATCTGCCAACAGAACTATCGGAGAGGATTGAGTTGGCATACAATAAAAAGGTTCGACCTACCGATCTCAAAGAGGGGGACCTAGTCCTCAGAAAGCTAGCTGTCTCCTTCCCTAGTCAGAAGAGTAAGCTAGCTCCAAATTGGGAGGGACCCTATAAGATCACGAAAGTAGTTCGGCCTGGAGCTTATCGTCTCGAAGACCACGAAGGCAGAGAAATCCCTATGACCAGGAATGCCGACCATCTCTTGAAATACCAAGAATGTGCCTCAGCACCTCTCTAAGTATTTCGGAACGTCGAACCGTTCCTCTCCTATCCCCTGTATCTTCCCTCTTTATTTCTCATATGTAATAACGGCTCGCAACTCAGAAGCGGCCGACTAGTAATCTTCAATAAAGAGTTTTTTCGTGCTTTACTTGTACAAATATATCTCTGCTCTTTGCTCTTCGCCCAATCGATGGTTCGGAATCCAACACTTGGCTCGATTCTACTTCGCAAGTTTGCTCTTAAGCAAGCTAGAAGTAGTTCGCCATTCGGAACTGCTCCCACAACCGTTGAACAACCCAATCGATGGTTCGGAGTCCAACACTTGGCTCGATTCTACTTCGCAAGTTCGCTCTTAAGCGAGCTAGAAATAATTCGCCATTCGGAACTGCTCCCACAACCGTTGAACAACCCAATCGATGGTTCAGAGTCCAACAGTTGGCTCGATTCTACTTCGCAAGTTCACTCTTAAGCGAACAAGAAGTAGTTCGCCATTCGGAACTGCTCCCACAACCGTTGAACAACCCAATCGATGGTTCGGAGTCCAACAGTTGGCTCGATTCTACTTCGCAAGTTCGCTCTTAAGCGAGCTAGAAGTAGTTCGCCATTCGGAACTGCTCCCACAACCATTGAACAACCCAATCGATGGTTTGGAGTTCAACACTTGGCTCGATTCTACTTTGCAAGCTTGCTCTTAAGCGAGCTAGAAGTAGTTCGCAATTCGGAACTGCTTCCACAACTGCTGAACAACTCCAACGATGGTTCAGAGTCCCATGTTCGGCTCGGCTGCAGGCCCTCGGTATCTCGAACCGAGCGGACGAGGAACCGACCTCCACATATGGAGAAAAATTCCGCCGAACTAATTTCACCGTTGGATCGTCTCAAAATGCGTACTAGGACATGATGAACGGATCGGATCGTGCCACGTATCCACAAAACGACAAGATAGCATTTTCTCAAAACTCGAGCCTCCTGCCTCGTGATTCGTGCCGTGATCATGATTGAACGTCCAGATTAAGCCACGTGTTAACGACGAGTTCGGAGTCCGACGCTCGGCTCGACTGCACTCCCTCAGTTTCCCGAACCGAGTGGTCGAGGAGTGCGTACTACCGAAGTACAAGGTTGCCTCGGTATACCTCGAGCAAAGAGCTAAAGTTCTACAGCTAAGGCAAGAGTTCCACGGTTAGAACGCTCGAAGAAGCTAACTATTGGTTCTTATGGTTCGTTTCAAGAGTAAGGCAACTACAGCACAGCAATGAGCAGACGAACATCGATTTCATTAAAACAACTTGATAAATTTACAAGGCGAGAAATTACAACAGGAAAGATAAAAAGGTTGATGCAAGAAATCAAAAGCTCAGTACAACTTGTTCAGCGCCTCCTCAGAATGGGGACATTCCGATTCAGAGACACTCGGGGTTTTCGTCTCATCATCTCCGAACTCGTCTCTAGGCCGACGAACTGGGACGCCTCTTCGCCGCTAACCCTAACAGTGGCTCCGACCGAGGCTCTGCTCGAGCTAACAGCTACACCACTTTGGGCATCGGCCGCAGTTCGACCAACAACGGGAGCGCGAGTCGCGAGCTCGTAAAAGGAGATCTCTCGCTCTCTCTCCTCGCGAGTGCACGAGGTGCTGCGGATGTTAGTCCTATGGGCTGCGGCTTCAGATGAGCCACCTCCTCCCCGAGCTCAACGATCCTGTCTTTCAAAGTGTCGTCCTTAACTAGTATCTTGAATCGAGGGAGTTTTACCGAACCCGGGTACTCAGCACTATCAGATATAATGCGACGCAAATTGGTCACCTCGATGCTCTTGTCGACCGTGACCCTCTGCAGCTGCTCAACCTTCTTCGCGAGCTCGTCTCGCTCGGCCAGCGCCAAGGCCAGCTCTTCCTCCTTCGTCGAGAGCTCCTCCTCAACTATCCGTAAGTGGTGAACCTCAGCCAGCAGCTCGTTGTTCTTCTTCTCCACATTGAGTGACACTCTCCTGATCAGCTCGATCTCACCCTCGAGGCGAGCCTCGCGAGACTGCTTAAACAGTTCAGCATAACGTCGAGCTGCTGCGATATCTAGAGCATGTTCGAGGATCTGAAAGACGAGAACGTCACAATTGGAAGACTAAAGACCGAGCCAAACACTTAGACAAATTTGAAATAAGATTTTCATTCATAAAGAAGAGGCGGTGGCCAGTCCGCAAAAAGGCGTTACATTTTCTAAGAAAAAGAAAAAACAAAATTACAAAAGACTAGGAGATTAGGGGTCCACCTGCGTCGTCGGCTCGACCACAGGTGCCTCGCCAGACGGCCCCTCATTCCCCGTCACCCCGACCTGGGGGTCGGTCACCACAGCCTCAGGGACCACCTCCTCCTCCTAGTCGCCTTCCTCCTCTTCGCTCTCTGTTGCAGCTCCGGGCCACAGCCTGTATCCGATCCGCTGAAAGCCGGGGATGCGGTCCTGGACATGGTCGAGCGCCCTCTCGTAGGACTTCTCCATGTTCGAGGCCATGTGCGCCTTTGCTTTGGCCTCGACTTCGGCCCTGATCACCACCGCTACGACGTCCTTCTCCGCCTTCACCTCCGCCAGGGCCTTCACCGATGCCGCCAGCTCCTCAGTAGCCTTGGCGACTTTGGTAACCTCTTCAGCAAGCCACCCCTTCTCTCGTTCCAGGTCCGCCTCAAGGTCGGCGACCCGGACCTCCAAGCCATCCGCGCGTCTCTACTCTGCCTCGAGCTGCCGAACCGCCCTCACCTTGTCTGCCCAGTCCTTATCGCTGGCGGCCTTCAACTCCTTCTCCTGTTCGGTGAACGCTTGAAGGAGATGACCGAAGTGACAAGTGGCCTGCCGAAGGAAAAAGAGAATAAGAACAAAGTAAAAGCCGAACGGCAGACTTAAGAAATTCTCAAGAAAAATGAATACAAAACTTACCGACACAAGCGACTGAGCGACTTCGTAGGTGTCATCGCCAGTCGTCCCCGCCTTCAGTGCGGCTCGATCCTTCGGGGTCGCCAAGTGCTTGACGGCCTGCATGCACATCTGCGAGTCTCCGAGGAAGTCGTCGTGGTTCTTGACTCGCCAGTTCGGAACAAACAGCTTCTTATGCTGCTCGGTCAGGATCTCCTCGGCGTGAGTGGTCAGGGGCGGAGCCTGGAGCGACAGCGCCGCCGAAACGTCGAAGGCGTCACCGGCCGTGGCAGATGCAGCAGGGGCCGAGGGGTCGGCGGCAATGACCACCGCTGGCGAGGGGACCTCAGCAACGGTAGTAGGCGGAGCAACTGCCGAAGGAACCTTAGAGGGCCGGCCGGATGAAGCTGTCGTGCTCGGCCTCTTCCTCTTCCTTCTGTCGGCAACCTTGCCTCGCTCGTTCATCATCCCCAGAAAGTCCATCTTCAGCACTTCTGTTCCAAACAACAAAACAAACAGCAAGTTAGCGAAACGAGCTAAAAACTTAGAAGAAAAAAAATATATTACGAGATGTCAGGAGCGTACTCGGGTCGATCGGACTGAGGCCCGACCCGTGTAGCACCTCCTCTGTCATTTCCCTCCAGCTCAACATAGGGAGAGCCATGATCTTCCCCACCACTTCCTCCTCGGCCACAGTCAGTACCGGGTCGGCCCTCCTAAACTTTGGCACCTCTACTTTCCACTGAGTCGGAATCTTCAGCATCGAGGGCTCCCTCAACAAAAAGAACTTCTCATTCCAACCTTTGATCGAGTTCGGATTCTCTATAATCCGAACGCCTTTCCTGGGTGACAGGTAGTAGCGATGCTCAGTCTTGTGCATCCGGTGCACCCGATACATGCTCCGAAGGATCGTCAAGTCTGGCTCGACCTCGGCATTGCGGCACTGCAGCAGGAAGGCATTCACGTGCCGCCAGGTGTTCGGCATGAACTGGGTCGGCGCCAAGCAGTACCACTGGAGGACCTCTAACACAAAGGGGTGCAGAGGAAAGCGTAATCTGGCGTTCAGCGAGTCGTAGTCGAACATACACATATCCGACGACGACAATTTGGAGTTCGCTCGCATCCCAGGGCCCGGGAGGATCAGCTTGTACTCTGGAGGGATGGCGAACCCTTTTCTGGTCCGGAGCAGGTCCCTCTCGGATAGTACCGACGCAATCTCGTCCACCTCGGTGGTCAGAATTGGGTTGTTCTCCTCGTAGACTGCCGACTGACCTATGATCGCCTTCTTCATAAGGTCTCCTTTGTAACGCCTTACTCCGGCATGGCCGGACAGTACACTGGGGTACCGGCGCATCTCAGGGGCTCGCCTCTCGGTCTCCACGATCTCCTCAACTACAGGAGATCAGGTCACTGCCTTCTTCTTTTTCACCTCAGCTACGGACGACCCGACCACCTCCTTCCCCTTTCTTCGGATCTCCATTCGTCTCCTCTCCTCGGCGCCATTATCGTCCAAGGACGAGGCCTCACTCCCCGAGTCTACCCTTGACATCTCTAAAAAAGCTAAGGCATGTAAACTGACCTTGATGTGACGTGGCCTTGAAGTGATGTTCACGGTCGGAAAGAGTTGCCGGAAATCGCCTGGCCCACGCGACAGCTAACACAACCGCCTTGGAGCTAAAATCGCCGCTAGCAGAGCACGCAGAGAGTAAAAGTGAAAACTTGGAGTGAAAAGTGAGAAATGAGCTCTGGGATGGGGGAGTGAGAACTTATAACCACAATGCAACGTTTGGGCTTCCTTGGGCATTTAAAAGCCCACTAAGAGAAGCCAAAGCGCCAAAATGGAAAGTTGCGACGTTTCAAAACAAAGACTCCTCAAATCCCTTAAGTCCATGACTCGGCCACCGATGTGCCTAGCCGAGCTACCGAACAGCTCGGCTAAGCAACCGAGCTACTGAGTCGGAAGGTGGCGACAGTTCAAAGCCAGAACCCTTCATAGCACTTAACTCCATTCCTCGACAAACAATACCTCGACCTGCCACCGAACAACTGTTCTAACCGAACCGAGGGGACGAGGTACCGACCCCCACATATAGAGAAAAATTCTGCCGAGGCCGAATCATCGTCAGATCGTTCCAAATTTTGTGTCAAAACTTGATGGACGGCGCTCACAAAACGACAAAATAACGTTTTCTCGTGATCTGAACCCCGTCCTCGTGATTCACGCCATGATGGGCGCTCCAGATCTGGCCATGCGTACCTTCCGAGCCTCCGGCCACCGGTGTGCCTAGCCGAGCTACCGAACAGCTCGGCTAAGCAATCGAGCTACTGAGTCGGAAGGTGGCGACGGTTCAAAGCCAGAACCATTCAGAGCATCCAACTCCACACCTCGGCAAACAACACCTCAACCTGCCGCCGAACTGCCGAGCCGAGGGGACGAGGGACCGACCTCCACATATGGAGAAAAATTTTGCCGAGGACGAATCACCGTCGGATCGTCCCAAAATTCGTGACAAAACCTGATGGACGGTTTAGATGGCGCCACGCCTAAAAAACGACAAAATAACGTTTTCTCGTGATCTGAACCCCATTCTCGTGATTCACGCTGTGATGGACGCTCAGGATCAGGCCACGCGTCCCTTCTGAACTGCCTGCCACCGGTGTGCCTAGCCGAGCTGTCGAACAACCTGGCTAAGCAACCGAGCTACTGGGTCAGAGGGTGGCGGCGATTCAGGACAAGGTCTCTTCAAAACAACCAACTCCACCCCTCGGCAAACAACACCTCGACCTGCTGCCGAATTGCCGAGCCGAGGGGACGAGGGACCGACCTCCACATATGAAGAAAAATTCTACCGAGGACGAATCACCGTCAGATCGTCCCAAAATTAGTGACAAAACCTGATGGACGGTTTAGATGGCGCCACGCCCACAAAACGACAAAATACCGTTTTCTCGTGATCTGAACCCCGTCCTCGTGATGCACGCCGTGATGGATGCCCCAGATCCAGCCACGTGTACCTTCCGAGCTTCCGGCCACCGGTGTGCCTAGCCGAGCTACCGAACAGCTTGGCTAAGCAACCGAGCTACTGAGTCGGAAGGTGGCGACGGTTCGAAGCCAGAACCCTTCAAAGCACGTCGCCGCCGAACTGCCGAGCCGAGGGGACGAGGAACCGACCCTCACATATGGAGAAATAACTCGCCGACCCTCCTCAGCCGCTGGATCCTGTCAAAAAACGTGCTCGGCGTGATGGACGGCTCAGATCTTACCACGTTAATTAAACGACAAGATAGCATTTTTTGGGGATCCGTGCTGAGATGGACGCTCAGGATCTTGCCACGTAGTTCGACAGATTCCGAACTAAACGCCGAACTGCCGAGCCGAGGGGACGAGGAACCGACCCTCTCATACGGAGAAACTATCTGCCGAGCAACATGGATCGTCCGATCGCCCAGAAAAACGCGCTCGACGCTGATGGAGGGCTCAGATTGCGCCACGCCATAAATCGGTATTAAAAATTAGTTTTTATTTATTTAAATCGTTTTATTTGTTTGAAAATTGCGAAAAAATTACTAAAAATTTGGGAAATTTAACTAAAAAATTTAGGGAATAATTATAAATTCGGGGGTACATTTTTGAGCCCCTGAACGAACAATTATTACCTAGAACGTGTTGTTAAGATCCCCGAACGACCGGTTAACACTTCGCAAAAATAAACAAATAATCCGAAAAAAATAGATAAAGATCACCAAGCATCCAGAAAAGCTCAAGAACAACTTAGAGTACAAACAACTTGAAAATTCACCACACTACCTCCTTTAAAGATTCAAATCCTTCCATTTGGACTCCAATACAACTCCGCCAGCCATTAAAATAGTAAAACTACTCCTCAAAGGCTGATCAAACTTAGTATTCGGGAGTGGAGGGCTCGTGATATGGCTAAAAATGAGGTTAAATCGGAACTGTCCAAATCGGGCACGAATCTTGAAGCCCAGGGGTAAAACGGTAATTTTACTTGTAGCCGGGTCTGAGGCGGTTACCGGATCTCCTCTCCAAAGATCCAATGACCCGCGAATGAATCCACCTCGACTGGGTACGGGTCCCAACCTGAAACGAACCCAGATCAGCAGGATAGAATTAGGGTCTCTGATTCAGCCAAATCAACGGTCCGGATTCGTATCTATCCTGTCACCGAGAAATCAGGGATCACATTCCTTATCTGGTCACGAGGATTTTATTCCTTATCAGATTCGCAGGGATTACCACTACAAAAGAGACTCGATTTACCGGCGTATATTCCCCGGCATTTTACCAGTAGCGCCGGGGTAGGGAGCGAATAGGAATGGGGCGCCAGATGGGAAGGTTATACACCGACGGTCGCTTTAAACCGCCGGGCAATCTGAGTATTCACCGGCATTTTATTTAAAAATGCCGGTGAAGTGTATTATTCACCGGCGTTTTAATAAGAAACGCCGGTGAATATACCGATACATTCACCGGCGTGTCTAATTGAAACGCCGGTGAATAAGCTGAGATAAATCCCGCGAACCCTAATCTTTCGCTCGCCATTTTCCCAAACCCAAAAAAAAAGGGCCGCCTTCGTTTTTCCTCCTTCCTCGCTCTACTTTCCGCTCGTTTGCCTCCGCCGCTTCGTCCTCTTCGACAGCCTTCGACCTTTCGTCATCGTCCCTTCTTCCCTTCATCATTTTCGATTTCCCTCCTCCCTCTCTCTATTTGGAGGTGAATTGGCGATCGGAAACCACCGCTTTGCCCCGCTCTCTCTCTATCTCCTACGCCCCCGCATCGTCGCCCCGCTCGTCGCCCCACTCTCTCTCTCTCTCTCTCTCTTCGGTAACATCTCTTGATTTCCTTTATTTTTCAAACTCAAAGTTGCTGAAATCATGCATCTGATTGTCATCTTAGCATGTTTTTTTAACCAAAATGGGTTAACTGTGAACTAAGGATGCTAGCTGTATACCAAAATCCTCCAAAATGGGTACAAGAATTGGGCCGAATGCACCTTGTGCTTGTTTCTTTTGGAGCCACAAACATGAATGGTTTAGTTGGGATGAAGAATTAATAGAAAAATATATGCTTAGATACTGGAAATTTTTATTTTCTTTTACTGTTAAAGAAGCTGATTTCATGCATCTGATTGTCATCTTGGCATGTTTTTTTAACCAAAATGGGTTCACTGTGAACTAAGGATGTTGTATGTATACCAAAATCAAAGCAAATCTGTACAAGAATTGGGCTGAACAAACCTTGTGGAGGTTTGTTTTGGAGCCACAAACATGAATGGTTTAGTTGGGATGAAGAATTAATAGAGAAAAATATATGCTTAGATACTGGAAATTTTCATTTTCTTTTACTGTTAAAGAAGCTGATTTCATGCATCTGATTGCCATCTTGGCATGTTTTTTTTAACAAAATGGGTTCACTGTGAACTAAGGATGCTGTATGTATACCAAAATCCTCCAAATCTGTACAAGAATTAGGTTGAACAAACCTTGTGGAGGTTTCTTTTGGAGCCACAAACATCATGATTTAGTTGGGATGAAGAATTAATAGAGAAAAATATATGCTTACATACTAGAAATTATCATTTTTCTTTTACTGTTAAAGAAGCTGATTTCATGCATCTGATTGGCATCTTGGCATGTTTTTTATCAAAATCCTCCAAATCTGTACAAGAATTGGGCTGAACAAACCTTGTGCAGGTTTCTTTTGGCTACAAACATCAATGATTTAGTTGGGATGAAGAATTATTTTAGAAAAACATATTAGTAGCCATATTAGTTTTTTTTGTTTAGTATTATTATTATTATTATTATTATTATTATTATTATTATTATGAGATAAGTAAGTGATTATTAGTAGCCATGAACAAAATAGTTCATGAGTCATCAGATCTTCTTGTTACCGTAGTTACAGCACGACGCCCTCATTATTCGTCCGATTCCTCTTCCTCAGCAAATACCCTTTACCATCATCATCTCCTTGAACGGAAAGCCAAATACAGGGGAGACTATAGTCGAATTAATATTACACTCGAACACAGGGTATGCGATAAAATACCACTAAGGTGGTTGTGATAATTTCCACAAAAGGTAGTTTAGGGTTATGCGAATATAGTAGATTGTGTTAAGATTTAATTTTTTTTTTGTACATTTTTTGGAACCACAATTTCTTTATTTACAGTTAAAGATTATATCGTTTATTTATTTGCAACTAGGGATGGTTTTTCAAAAAGGTGAAATTTAATATACAAAATGCCTTTTACTGTTATTACTATTTAATATATCAAATTTTAATTTCAGATTGTGTGCTATTGTTATAATGGATAGAAGTTGGATTAGTAAACCACGATTATCCAAGGAGTACCATGATGGTATTAAAGATTTTATTATCTTTGCCAAACGACATTCCCGTGATCCCAACCTAATCCTTTATCCATGCCTCCGGTGTACAAATTGTAATTTGAGGACATGTGACGTAGTATATACACACTTGGTTGTCAACGGTTTTCTTCAAGGGTACACAAGGTGGTTTTGTCATGGAGAGGATCATACGTCAGCTCCTGTTCGTCCGGTTGTATTAGAAAATGAAGATGAGCCCTTAGTGAACGAAGACTTAAGCGTTTCCGATGAGATGCATGCTTTGTTCCAAGATGCCATGGGGATTCATAATGTTCCTTTCCACACCAATAACCCAACAACCCAAGTTCACAATGAGTCAACAGAAACATCACACATTGGTGGTGGGGTGGACGAGAAAATACCTGGCCCCGTCCTTGAAAATAATAAGCAGCAAGAATCCTTCGCTAAGTTACTTGAAGATGCTAGTACTCCGTTGTACCGCGATTGCACCAAATTCTCTAAATTCTCATTCATTGTCAGACTATTTCAGATTAAATGTTTAAACGGGTGGTCTGCTAAGTCCTTCACTATGCTACCTGAATTGTTGAATGAAACATTTCCTGAAATCTGTATTCCAAACTCAGCCTATAAAATCAAAAAATTCCTAAGTTCTTTCGATTTAGGGTATGAGAAGATAGCAGCATATCCAAATGACTGTATGCTTTTCACGAGAGGTAAGGAAAGTCTGGAGAATTGCGAAGTGTGTGGTTCTTCGAAATGGATAGAAAGACCAAATCAAGACGAGGGAGCCAGTGGATCTACTAAGCGAAGTAGGAAAAAGAAGCCTGCCAAAATACTGCGTTAGTTTCCTCTGATTCCTAGGCTATAAAGGTTGTTTATGTCTACGAAAACTTCTTCTGATATGAAATGGCATGCTGAAGGTCGTACTAATGATGGGATTCTTAGACATCCTGCTGATTCTCAATCTTGAAAAAAATTTGATGAAAGATATCCTGATTTTGTGGAAGATCCTCGGAATGTGGGACTTGGACTAGCTAGTGATGGTTTCAACCCTTTCAGGCAAATGAATAGTATATACAGCATATGGCCGGTTGTGTTAATACCATACAATTTGCCGCCTTGGAAATGCATGAAGCAGTCCTCATTTATTTTGTCCATGATAGTTCCTGGACCGAAAGGTCCTGGAAATGATATAGATGCGTACCTACAACCGTTAATAGATGAACTTCAGAAATTGTGGGTGAGTGTTCCAACCTATGATGCTGTGGCTAAAGAAACATTTTCTCTTCGGGCCGTGTTGTCTTGGACAATCAATGATTTTCCAGCATATGCAAAAGAAAGGCTACCTAATAGGGGTAAAATGGTTAGTCATAGGATCAGCGATATACTGGACAGTGCTCTTCTGATTCTAACAAGCCATCCTGAAGATAGAGCATTCAAAAGTATAAAGACAATCCGCCTAAGAGAGGCAACCATTCAAGAAATACCCGACCCCGTTGACCACTTCCACTTCGGGACTACTGCTTCTACCTCAACTGTGACTTCAATCAGGGAAGATTTGGAATAGGGCCTCGCAAGCTTCCACTCGGTCAGCATCCCTGAAACCGACTGAATGAAGGTTGGCACTAAACTGGTATTCGGTATTTTGGATATAGTACTAAAGGACGTTATGCATGTCCATGTTGTGCTGACCAAACTAGTTCAAGGTGATTGTACAATGGCAATAAAGTTTTGTTATATGGGTCATAGGAGATGGTTGCTTGACACACATATATTTCGGGCAGAGAGCGACATTTGATGGTACCGACGAGTGGGAACATGCTCCTGGATCTTCTTCTGGTTCAGATATTTTAAGACGGGTAGATGGTCATCAATTCAAATATGGAAAAGAACCAGAAGTCAGGACAAAAGGCAAGAAAAGGGCAAGGCCGGAGCAAGGTGGGGAGACCGATCTATGTGGCGAAAATGAGGATCAAAACATGACGAGTTTAGGTGCATGGAAGTAGAAGAGTATTTTCTTCAAGTTGCCGTATTGGGAATTCAACTTATTGTGACATAATTTAGATGTGATGCATATCGGAAAAAATATTGGTGAAAATTGTATAGGAACAGTTATGGGAGATGACCGGAAGACAAAGGACAATCTCAAGAGCCGACTTGATTTGAAGTCAATGGGCATCTGACATGAGTTGCGTCCAAAAGAATTACCGAACGGGAAAGTACTCCTACCTCTTGCAATCTATTCAATGTCAAAATCGGAGTTGGAATTGTTTTGCAAAGTACTACTGGAACTTAAAGTTCCTGATGGCTATTCCTCTAACATAGCAAGATGTGTCAACTTTAAAGAGAAGAGGCTTCAGGGTCTAAAGTCACACGACTACCTCATCCTAATGCCGGATCTCCTTCCTGTGGCCCTAAGGTCTTCAATGTGTGAGCAAGTCACTACTGTCCTGAAAGATCTTTGTAGCATATATAAAGGTATTTGCTCAAGAATGCTTCGTGTTGAAGATATTGACCAATTGGAGCAGCAGGCGACATTGACACTTAGTAAAATGGAGATGATATTTCCTCCATCGTTCTTCACTATAATGATTCACTTGATAATCTACCTTACTGGTGAAGCTAGAATTGGCGGTCCTGTTCACTATCGGTGGATGTACCCCATTGAGAGGTAAAAGAATTCATTCATCTTACAAAATTGAATTTTCAAAAGCTCATTTCTTTTAATCCCCTAATCTGCTCTAATTCATTAATTGTACATGTTCAGGTACCTATACCGGCTAAAGGGTTATGTTAAAAATAGAGCATATCCTGAAGGGTCAATAGCTCAGGGATATCTATCAGAGGAGTGTTCACATTTTTTTTCCAGATATTTGTCGGGTGTAGAGACATCTTTGAGTAGACCACGTAGAAATCCAGACATTTCTAACCTTGATGGTGCTCAATATCTTTTTGATACCGCTGGCACTACTGTTGGTCAAGTTGATGCATTTGAGCTAGATAACTTAACGTGGGAACAGGCACATGATATGTGCTAGACCACCATGCATCAGTGGAACCGTTTCGAAAGTAAGTTACTTTTGAATTTAAATCGAATATAGTGAAAACCGCGGAGTTTGATATTAACTTACTTTTGTTATTCCTTATTTCAATTGCTTGTTTTTTAGCGAATTTGTCAGGGACATCAAACGAAGGGCTAGACCAAGAAGACTACCACCACGTGAACAAAATAAGTTGATGAATGAAAAATTTCATAAGTGATTTGAATCTCATGTAGGTGAATTACAGTTATGCAAGTTAATCTTCATTATATCTACATTTTCTATGGTGCTGATACGATTTGCGCAAAATTAATAGGTATATTCTTTGGGTCCTGAAGGTGTGTCATCTGAAATACAAGTACTTGCCAAAGTTCCCTACAATTGAGTTTTAGATTTAGTTGGGCTAAAGAATTAGTAGAGCAACATATATGCTCAGATAATGGATATTTTCATTTTCAGATACTGTTAAAGAACCTGATTGCCATCTTTGGCATGATTTTTTAACAAAAAATGGGTTCACTTCCAAACTAAGTATGCTGCTAGCATCCTCATCTTCTTTTACTGTTAATGAAGCTTATTTCATGCATCTGATTGTCATCTTGGCATGTTTTTTTGACCAAAATGGGTTCACTGTGAACTGAGGATGCTAGCTGTATGCCAAAATCCTCCGGATATGTACAACAATTGGGTTTTAGATTTAGCTGGGCTGAAGATTTAGTAGAGCAACATATATGCTCAGATAATGGATATTTTCATTTTCAGATACTGTTAAAGAACCTGATTGCCATCTTTGGCATGATTTTTTAACAAAAAATGGGTTCACTTCCAAACTAAGTATGCTGCTAGCATCCTCATTTTCTTTTACTGTTAATGAAGCTTATTTCATGCATCTGATTGTCATCTTGGCATGTTTTTTTGACCAAAATGGGTTCACTGTGAACTGAGGATGCTAGCTGTATGCCAAAATCCTCCGGATATGTACAACAATTGGGTTTTAGATTTAGTTGGGCTGAAGAATTAGTAGAGCAACATATATGCTCAGATAATGGATATTTTCATTTTCAGATACTGTTAAAGAACCTGATTGCCATCTTTGGCATGATTTTTTAACAAAAAATGGGTTCACTTCCAAACTAAGTATGCTGCTAGCATCCTCATTTTCTTTTACTGTTAATGAAGCTTATTTCATGCATCTGATTGTCATCTTGGCATGTTTTTTTGACCAAAATGGGTTCACTGTGAACTGAGGATTATGCTAGTTGTATGCCAAAATCCTCCGGATATGTGCAACAATTGGGTCATGATTTATATGGGCTGAAGAATTAGTAGAGAAACATATATGCTCAGATAATGAAAATTTTCATTTTCAGATACTATACTAAAGAACCTGATTGCCATCTTTGGCATGATTTTTTAACAAAAAATGGGTTCACTTCCAAACTAAGTATGCTGCTAGCATCCTCATTTTCTTTTACTGTTAATGAAGCTTATTTCATGCATCTGATTGTCATCTTGGCATGTTTTTTTGACCAAAATGGGTCCACTGTGAACTGAGGATGCTAGCTGTACGTATACCAAAATCGTCCAAATCTGTACAAGAATTGAGCTGAACAAACCTTGTGGGGGTTTCTTTTGGATCCACAAACATCAATGATTTAGTTGGGATGAAGAATTAATAGAGAAACATATATGCTTAGATGCCGCTATGTTATCATTTTTCTTTTACTGTTAAAGAAGCTGAATTCATGCATCTGAAGATTTAAGATCCAGGATGGCAAATTTTGATTGGGCTGTGATTGGATTGTTTAGTGGCTGTTGTCTGTGTTCTTAATTGGGCTGTGATTAGAAAGAGAGGGCTCGAGTGGAGATCTGGAAACCCATATAGAGACATCTTGTTCATGATAATTTATTATTATTGTTGTTCTTGTCGCTCTTGCTGTTGTTGCTGATGTCTCTTTGTGTTTGTGTGCTAAAGGGAAACAAGGGATGAGAGAGAGATGAGGAAAATGCCGCTATGTTAGCCTGGTGTATCCAAAGTCTCTACCATTCCTCTTTCTGTTTCCATTTCTGGCTTCTATATATGGTTTCCTTCCATGATGACAGTTCCCTAAAAATACACTTGATATGAGTCCTATCTTATTTTTCTTATTTTTCTTATATTTGGTTTCCTTCCATGATGACAGTTTCATGGATTGTCTGAACAATCTATGAAAGACATGCTTAGATACTGAATTTTCATTTATTTTACTATTTTAGATAGTGGATATTCCCAATCAGAGGAGAATATAAAGGTTTCAAGTTAGATACTGAATTTTCATTTATTTTGTTGTTTTAGATATATTTAAAAACAAAATTAAGTACTAGATTTTTAGCATTGCAATGTAATTATTTTACCTCTCTATATATCATTAACAATTCCATTTGCAATTGGCACTTTGATCTTATAATTTAAGATACAGGTATATCTTTTTGCAAGTTCAAAAAATATGTATATTCTGTATTGTGGTCTACTGTTGAATTAAATTATTGTTTTTTTTTCACAGAGTGGTCGCCGAGATGAAGGAAATTCTGATGATCAGAACTGAAGCTACTCGAGGGGTATGAATCTGTGTTCGGCCTAGTATGGTTGTTGTTCTTATGTCCTCTTTGCTGTTGTTATGTCAGACTTTTTTTTTATGAGAGTTATGTCAGACTGTTAATTTGGGATATTTGGGATATTTGTCAGACTGGTTTGTTGGGATATTTGGGATGTTCGTCACTATATTAATTTGTTAATTATGACACTGTTAATTTTGCGGTGAAATTGGACGTTGATATGACACGTGTGAAACTTTATTATCTTTAATTATTCTTGTGTTTGGTTGTGATTTACGCATTAATATGCAACGAAATTGGTTGAATCAGTTGTGAATTAGTTTACAGGTTTTGTAAATGAAACTGTGAATTGAAATCGAACGGAAAACCGAAGCACGAAAAACAAACGGGCATAGATAGACCAGCGTTTTATAAAACGCCGGTCTATCTAATGAATTAGTTGCAGTGTGCGATAGAGAGGCGTTCCCACACACGCCGGTGTATGCCACCAGCTGTAACGGCACCAAGGAACACCGACGTTTTATAAAACGCCGGTGAACCTAACTACACCGGCGTTTTTTGGTCACGCCGGTGCTTGTAAGTAGGGAAAACCGGGCACTCATAAACGCACATACACCGGCGGTGTACGACCGCCGATATACTTTCATTCTACACAGGTCTTTATAGAAACGCCGGTGAATGGATAAATACCGGCAGTTTATGGCCGCCGGTGAATGTATATTGGGGTAAAAGAACGGCACTCAGAGACCCCCATACACCGGCGTTCTCTGACCGCCGGTGTAGTTGTAATATTTACCGGCGTCCAGTAAAACCGCCGGTGTAGACCCCTACCTTTCCGCGACGCTCGCTTCGGCGGCATTTGGACCGACGCTATTATAAACGCCGGTGAAGGTTTCACCGGCGTAAAAAAATGCCGGCAAAGACGTACAAAAATGCCGGTAAATCGAGTCTGTTTTGTAGTGTACCTTCCTAATCTGATCCCTAAAGACGCCTATAAATACCCCCCATCCATCTCCGTTATGAGGTAATCAATCTTTTGCCAGTTAACGCTCTTTCATAATCATTTCTTGTTACTGATTTGAGCGTCGGAGGGTGCGTCGCCGGGATCAACCCCGATGTCTCGCATGTTTTGCAGGTGAATGGCAGGAGTCAGCAGTCAAACTTCGGCGGATCAGGTTCAGGTGCTATTCAGGTTTTACAAGAATCCACAAATACTATCTGTATACCCCCACACCAGATTCAGCGGTAACAACTACTATGAATTAACAGTCTTTGTGGGGATAGTTTAAAACTAAAGAGCAGACGATGATAGAATAACTGGATATTATTGGATATTGCATGTGCAATCCTACTTTGGTATTAATTTCACTTTTTATATTTATTTGCGGAGAATTTCTTAGGTCCAAGGGAGAGGGAAAGATGGTTTTAAAATTAGGTTGTACAACAAATCTTAAGTTCACAGATCCCCTATCACCTGCTTAAATTTATCAAACAAAAAAAATCAAAATAAAAAATTCATCAAATAAGTGAAAACGAGGACAAAAGAGAGTGAAGACGAAGAAAGAGAAAGGACCATCGATTGCAGAGAGAGAAGCGACAGCACAAGTAGGAGAATGAGGAGCTTCATGGCCATGACAAGGGTTTCTGAGATCTCTGATTTATTCAATCGACAGATTGATCGGGATTTGAAAAAAAGGAATGAAGAAAAAGAAAAAAAAAGAGGAGGTTTGATTATGAAAGGGTAAGGGTAAAAAAGTAATTTAATAATTATAATTTAACCGATGGGGTTAAGTTAACGGAGAAATTGGTTTATTGTACTTTTTCAAATGTTGTGTGGACATTTTGTACTCGGGACCAAACGTTGGGGGTACTTTGGCTTTTGCCCTAGAAGAATTCGTACTATATGTTTGCTCGTATATTGTTTCTATAAAAAATTTCATACTATATGTTTGCTACCACACAGAAAATTGCAGCAATAGTTATTAATTAAGTTAATTAAGCTAATAATATGGATATCCATGATCCATATATATAAATTCTACACTGCTTAGAGCATCCACAGTCGTTTGCTTTATTGCCATTTTTGCCATTTTTTTCTACTGTAGCGCTCACAGTCGTTTGCTATTTTGCCATTTTTTGGCAAAAGCGCTACAGTAGATACGGAGAAATAGCAATCGAAATAGCAAAATGCATATTATAGCGGACGAAACATGATGTTTCGTCTGGATTATTTAATTATTATTTTAATTGATCGGACGGAAGTAAAAAAAAAAAACCCGAATAAAATAACCTTTAAACGTGGGAATGAACATGATGTTTCGTCTCAATTTGAGACGAAACATCATGCTTCGTCCCAATCCAAAATTTAAAAAAAATTGTAAATTTCAAATTTTTTTGCAATTTTTTTAATTGATTTTGCAAATTTTTAAATTGTTTTTGCAAAAAAAATTACAATTTGTTTAAAAAATTCTTTTTGCAAATTTTTTTTTTAAAAAAAAATTTCCGGAAAATCCGGACGAAGCACCATGCTTCGTCCAGAATCTGGGCCATTTTTTGAAAATTTTTGTAATATTTTAAAATTATTTTTGCAAATTTTTAATTGTTTTTGCAAATATTATTTACGAACTGTTTTTAAAATTTGTTTTTTGCAATTTTTTTTTGCAAAAAAAAAACCTTTATTTTTTTCCAATTTTTGGGACGAAACATCATGTTTCGTTTCTGCCATTTTTTGCCAATCGACTACTGTGGATGCTCATCGAATTGGATTGCTAAAAAATGCATTTTGCCATTTTTTACGTCGAACGACTGAACGACTGGGGATGCTCTTATCCTACATTGCTTATTAAATTATCCTACTTCGCATACATTGAACGTGCTAAAACCAAGTCTATATCAAGCTAGGACTCGGAGTCCTCTTTCGTTCTCCATCTCTCTCTCTCTCTCTCTCAAGATTCGCACAGTCGGAGGCGGCATCGTCTTCGAACTTCCCAAATTCCCGAAACCTTAAACCATGCAGATCTTCGTGAAAACCCTAACCGGAAAGACGATCACCCTCGAGGTCGAGAGCAGCGACACCATTGACAATGTCAAAGCCAAGATCCAGGTCTGATCGAACTAGGGTTTCGCTTTCCTAATTGATGATAGGGTTTCCTTTCGTGTATATATTGTGGTGTTTCTTTTTGACGATCTGAAGCTACTAAGTTAACCTGGGATTTAGGGTTTTGTTTTATGCGAGATCGTGCTTCTAATTTGGGGATTTTTTAAAGGAAGTTCATGGATTGAAACTGGATTTGGTTTAGTAAGGTTTGGTATATAGGTATCTTACGACATGTTTTTAGGTAGTGTTTGATGTTTGTTAAAATTGGTATGGTAAGAGCTTTTCCAACCACGCTAGCTATTTTGGCTAGCTAGAATAGCCAAAATAGATAATAAATGGATAATTTGGCTAGCGAAAAAAGCTCACACTCCAACCATGCTATCTATTTTGGCTAGTCATAAATGTTTTAATTTTTATTTACTCATAAATAGTTACAATAATGTTTTAAAAAAAATACTATGAACTCAATCTAATAATTTTATTCATTCTATTAATTTCATTTCATTTGCAACCTTTGGGAAGAAACAAAAATACCAGTGTTTATTGTCCGTGTTGCTGTCACAAGTGTTCTACAAGATCCAACTGGAGTTGGGAATGCATCCGTTTATCTCTAATGCGATGATGAGTTTGAATAAATGTTTGCAGTTCAGACATATAATCATGTGATACTTCTATGGACGGACTTTCCTCAACTGCATCACAGTTAAAATCCTTATTATTATATTCTCTCTCTTCTTCGACTATCATGTTATGCATTATTATGCATGCTGTCATAATATCATGAAGCGTCTCTTGATCCCAAAAACGTGTTGGTCCACGAACAATTGCAAAACGTGCTTGAAGAACACCGAATGCTCGCTCTACATCCTTTCTTGCTGATTATTGAGCTTCAGCAAAATATTTATTCTTATTACCTTGTGGAAATGGAATAGTTTTTACAAATGTTGACTACTCTGGATATATACCATCTGCAAGATAATATCTCATCGTATAGTTATTACCATTGATAGAATAGTTAACCTTGGGTGCTCTTTCATTAGCAAGATCATGAAAAATAGTAGACCGATATAGCACATTGATGTCATTAAGAGCTCCTCGTAATCTAAAGAATGCATGCCATATCCAAAGATCATGTGAAGCCACAGCTTCTAAAATAATTGTAGGTTTATGAATGTGGCCAGTATACATTCCTTGCCATCCAGCTGGATAATTCTTCTACTTCCAGTGCATACAATCAATACTTCCTAACATACTTGGAAAATCACGATCTTCGTTCATTGCCAGCAATCGAGTAATGTCATTATTGTTTGGTGATCTTAAGTATTCATTGCCAAATACTCTAACAATGGCCTTGACAAAATGACGAAGATTCTCGATTGCAGTGCTTTCTCCAATACGTATGCGATCATTAACTAAATCTGCTGATACCCCATAAGCAAGCATCCTTATTGCGGCTGTCATCTTTTGAAGTGAAGACAATTCAAGAACACCACATGCATCCCTTCTTTGAATAAAGTATCGATCATGGGCTTCTATAGCAGACTGAATTATTAAAAAAAGGACGTCTCATTTGGAATCTCCTTCGAAAGAAATGAGGAGGATATACAGACCTTTCAGAAAAATAGTCATTGAATAGTCTTTCATGTCCTTGAGCTCTATCACGTTGAATAATAGCGTGGCCTGGAGTAGAACCACAACGAGGCGCTCTTCGTCTTCTTGTAATTAGTTCATCTTCTTCTTCTATATCCATTAATGCTAAAGGTAGTATTTTATCATCAGAATAGACATCAAGGTTATTGATCTCAAATATCATATCAAGTACATTACCAAAATGTGCCATCAGTAAGTAAATGTGTTTGAATGCTTAGTTGAGCTGATAAGAGTGAAAGCATGAATTGAGTTAGAATATTTATATTGCAAGTTTATGTGGAAATTGGATTTATAAAGGAAAAATACAACTTTTATTAATAAGAGGTTTAGCTGAAGGCTTACAGATGCATAGATAAAAAAATACATTAATAAAATATGGCAATTCATATTAATAAATACACAACCAAATACTAATTATTGCTTAGTGTTTTTCCAAGTATTTTCATCTTGCGGGCTTCGTAATATTTTGCTCGCAGTGGGTTCATTCCAGTGGTGTCAATAGCCATTATTTTCTCCTCGTCTGCTAACATTTGTAGACGTAGTTTTTCTTTCTCAATTTCGATTAGTTCTTGCCGTTGACCGAATGCTTTTTCATATTGTTCTGTTTTAATTTTTTTATTTTCCTCCATATATTCTTGTAGGAACATTAGTGCAGGTCTTTTCTCTTCATTCTGTTCCTTATCCTTCCTCTTTTGTTGCTCCTTGGCAGCCTTTCTACCAATAGGTCGTTCCATATCAGTTGCAATATATTTTGTCTCTAAATTAACTTGATCCGGTAGTGAAGCAGATGATTTTGCAGGACTTATCCTTTTACAAGTTTTGGACTTTTTCTTTGAAATTTCCAATGTCCATTTGGGATTATGCTTCAATTCTTGCCAACAATGCAAAAAACCAAATGACTTTCCTTGCAGTTCTTCGTACAATAGCTTTGCTTGAAAAATCTAAAAATAGTTGAAATGAATAATTATTTTTGGAAAGAAAAAAAATTAATTCATAAACTTCAATTATATTAATACCTTATCTTCATTGGTGATCCCACTTTGGTTTCTTGATTCTATTTGAGCATAGTATCCACAATAGAAGTTAACTTCTTTTTGAATTTCTGACCATCGATTCATGAGAGAATTTGCATTGCTCTCAGACTTGAACTTTTTGTTTGCATGAAAGTATTCATGTATTCAATCCCAATATTTACCCATTGTTTGTTGGTTTCCTTGTATTGGATCTAAACCAATACTAAGCCATGCATGTACAATGAGAAGGTCTTCTTCCGATGTGAAGTTACCCGTCTTTGTGATTTCTTAGTAGTTGAATTAATTGTTGCTCGATTTTCTGGTGGTGTCACGGTAGGTTGATCTGTGAATTGAGTACACTCAACAAAATTTGGACAAACAATTCATCCTCGAAGTTTGATCCTTCGCGCAGCAGAGCAGTGTAAGATGTATTATTGTGTGAATCCATCTAACCATTACAAAATATTACTATGGAATTAGATAATTACTAATCCATTTATGTAGAAACATTTCCAAGTTGCAGGTAATAATAATATAGTAATAATAGTCACATATAACTTCTGATAATATAAGCCAATGCTAAGTGCATCATAACCGATGTTTATGAAAAATTGCATGGTGATAATATGACTACTATGACCACAAGAGTACAACAACATCAAAGCCTTTAACAAATGTTTAGAATCAACCACAATAATCTTGTCCTATCAAGAGCAATCTTAGTCAGATTAACAAATACCATATCATTTGTAATTGTCTCAAACCAAAGTCCCTTGACCTTTGTCCCTACTTCTTTATTTGAACAAAACAAACATGCATCTACATTGGCCATGTAGTATACTATGAAGTCTGAAGGATGAATAGTTCTATCCTGCATCTTCTCAATTTGAAAAAGTGATTATGAAGTCTAAAGGATGTATCAGGTTTTGTTCAAATTGAGAATACTAAAATACAAGAAATGCATTACACAGTGAATCAAAACCTCATAGTATACTAATCATAACAAAAACAAGGTATATGTCAGGTTTTACTCATGTCATAACTAATCATAGTATACTAATCCTGCAGAGTAATAACAAATTGAGAATACTAAACTTCAAAAATGCACTTCATGTCAGGTTTTAGCATATGCACTTCATGTCAGGTATCAGCATAGATTCAATGGCATTCAGAAATATATATTAAAGGATATATGATGCAGTAGAATATTAAAGGATATAAGAATGGTTTCTGATAATCTTTGCCATAAAATAATGTTCTGTTGACTACTTGTTCACATTTTATTCCTTCTTTTAAAAGGTTTGATCGGGTCAATGAAGCATAAACTATTCAACAGACATGCATCTACATTGGCCATGTAGTTGCACTAGCAGGATCTTCATGATATTTTTTGCATTGTAAAGAGACAATGGAGTATTTAAAAACAAAATACTGCTTCTTTTAATAAGAAATTATTCATAAAGTTAAAAATACAGGCAGTGATGGTTACAATGACTTTAACTCATTTTGAGTCAACATTTTTATGGAAGAGCTGCAAAACTTTCAACTTCCTCACCTCTAATCAAAACTCTTTGTAGGATCTGCCAAGTTCTAAAGCTTCTCCCATATTAACTTTCTCATTTGTCTCCATCTATGAGATATCTATTATCCGGTTATATCTGTTTTGGTCTTAGTTCTGTCACAACTTTGTATTCTCTCAAATTCAGCCATATCTGTAGACACTTGAACGTTGTTCGTGATCTAACAATCAATAAGCAGCAGTCTAAGCTAAAACTTAAACAACAGTGTATTTTGTTCTACCAGCCTAGAGTATGATTCTCAAGTTTCACCTACAAGTCAAAATGCTCATGTCACAAAATCTTAACAAACCCCACCAACCTTAAAATCTTTTCTCTATGGATTCACCCATAAGTCTCAAGTCTCTTTAGCTGCCAATTATGACATAGCTAATTTTCTTAATTAGCCTCTCCAAAAGACTGACTGTCTTCAGAATTAATACTTCCTTCCGATATAGCAGAACAGGATACATTCATAGGCACATTACTTAGGTTAGGGTTTGCAAGAAATGTACAGAATGGCTTAGGCATAATCTAAGATGGTTTATCAATAATAATCTAAGATGGTGGCAGCAAATTGGAAGAACCACAATTTTGAGGGTTTGCTTCACCCCACATTGATAATGACTCAAAAAGATAATTATGGAGGATCGCAATTGAATCTTCCTCCCATAAGGAAGTTGCTAAAGTGGGGACATACATACCATGTCCCCAAAAAGATAATAAAAGGAAAGAGGACTAGTTTGTTGTTAGACACTTGGTTTGCAGACATTCTTTTACAAACTGTTGTTATCTTTGTTTCTTTTTTTAAAAAGAAATTTCGTCACGGATGTTTCAAGAATCAGTCCCACTATACCCATATATCATAACAATGCCAAAATTTCAAATCGGCGTTGGTTAAATATCATGCACAAACTATGCACAAACTGTTATTGAAAATTGGATAAGCTTATTGCAGCGAAATGAGAATAATCAATAGAGCACTCATGTACACAAGCAAAGCCACAAAGATGAAACTGAATCACAGAAGATTCAATGGTCTTTTCACACACACTATCATAGATAATTAATGATGTTTGAGATATATCAAGTTTAAGCAAATCAAACCATCTCCTACAAATGAGACAAACTCAGTTGATTGATAGTATTCTAGAATTTCATCATAAACAGCTTCCAAACTAGATAATAAAAGCTACAAATACAAATAATCATTGGGAATCACTCCTTCATTTCAGCACCTCACCTGCCAGGAGTCCAGCCCATGAAGCGACCCATCGAATTGAGATTAAAAAGGACCATTGAATCTTCTGTGATTCAGTTTCATCTTTGTGGCTTTGCTTGTGTACATGAGTGCTCTATTGATTGTTCTCATTTCGCTGCAATAAGCTTATCCAATTTCCAATGACAGTTTGTGCATGATATTTAAAATGGTTTAAGTACAACTGGTTATTAACAACTATGAAGTTGGCATCTGCTTGAATTTAAAGGATTGCGTTCTGGATTGTTTTGTTACAATTAAACTGAAATAGTTGATCACTGATGATTTAGTTGGATATGGTATCCCATCATGTTGGGTATGTTGTCTTCTCTACTGACAAAGTTTAGACTAGAACCTCAGTTTCTACAGTTAGATTGCTCTTTGTTTCACGATTGTCTGCTTCTCGTAGTATGTTGACATGGGAATTTGCTGCATTGTAATTTACATTTGCTTTTTTAATCTTTTGTGGGAGTGGAAGAATTTACATTAGCATACAACAGGTCAAAGTGCACTTCATGTCAGGTTTTAGCACTTCATCTTACTCACTATAACATCCATAGATGCAATAGATCATGACAGGTACACATACAACAAAATCACCAGTAACAAGATGAAGATGAAGAAGATGAACAAGATGAAGAAGCAGCAATCTACTAAGCACAAATTGTAATTCAGATAAAGTTTTAAACATCAAATTGTCCACAAAACAAAAACAAAAAAATTTCAAAATACAAATTTTTACCCGATGAAGAAGAAGAACCCAATGAACAAGAAGAAAAACCCAATGAACGACCAATCTACCAAGAACAAATTGAAGAAATTGAAGAAAATCGGTGTCGATTTAAATAAGCAGGAAAGAAATCTTATCGTTTTACCAACCTTGATCTTCGGCATAAGCAATATGGCGAGCGGATCCTGCTCGCCAGATTTGGCGAGCGGATCGCGAGGGGAAATCAGATCGCCATGATAGCGACTGATTTGGTGAGTCCGTTGGAGAGGATATTTGGGGATTTAGGTCGCTATTTTGGCTAATTGGAAGAAATAGAGATTACAGTTGGAGATGGTCTAATAGAGGTGAAAAAAGGTATGTGGAACACACATGCTAGAGGTTTTACCTTGACAAACGTCAAAATCGTTCATACTTTTGACTCGTAGTACTAAAGAGTAGGTATGGAATGTAGATGTAGAGAAATTTGTTAATTGTATTATATTGAAAGAGAAGGAAAGAATTTATGAGACGTTTGTTAATTATTATACAGGTTGCGCTTATGTACCTCCACTTTGGCTTAAAAAAGTAAATTTGGTTGGATTGGACTTTAGATACCTACCATAACCTACGTTTCTTTTAACTCTGAGGTGAAAAAATTGGAGGTAGGGCACCTCTAAAATATGATCCAAATGGACCAAAATTTAGATAACTATAGATATCCACTAACCTCCACTTACCTCCACTTACATCCACTAATCTCCATATCCTGAAACATGGCCTAATAAGTATATTTTGATGTTACTTAGAATTGGTATGGTAATAGAGCTGGGAAAGGTACGTGGAATACACATGTTAGTGATTTTACCTTGACAACCTCAACCGTTCATACTTTTGAATTGTGATACTAAAGGCTAGGTATAAAATGTAGATGTAGAGATGTTTGTTAATTATCTTGAAAGATAAAGGAAAGAATTTATGAGATGAAATAAGAAAAGAGAGGAGGAAGTAGATTTCGGTCGACTAAATATTATGTTGGCATATCTCTACTATTGTAACCACAATTCAGTTGATTCTAGCCTCCTGTGAAATCAACCTTTAAATCACAATTGTTCATGACAATAACTTCTTTGACGATCAGAGTCAAGGCGTTCATTGAGGGTGACAGCCTTATTTAATTTCTAAGATACCCATTTGAATTCGTACATTGGGAATTTGAGGGAAAAAATGGTTTTCTAAAAGTAAATTACATCAATAAATTGTTTTTTCTTCTTCTAGAATTAAGGAAACTATCATTCATTCTTATTATATGTGCATTGAACGTGTGTAGAACTAGTTCCTTACTACCAGTCTACCACCAGTCATAAATACTATGGGTGCAAACAAATTGCAAATCTGATTGTTTATCCAGATTTTGTCTAGTACAGAAAAAGATTTTCCTTTTGCATATGTTATAATCTTAGTAAGAATCATAGAATAATTAATCACGGCAAGTGACCATATATTCATCTTCCTTGCCGTTGAATTGGGCATGAAAGAGGCTGTGAATGAGGAATTAAAAACTGGGTTGAGATTCTGAGTTCATGCTCGAGAGATATTTTGTGCTTATGTGATTTGGAGTACATTTTAAATTGGTAGCAGTATTTAGTTTACAATTGTGTTGATTAGAATGTTGGACTCTTTCTACGAATTTGACAAATATGGATTTAATTTTGCTTTGCCTTTAATATTTAACTATCTTGACAAATGTTTATTTTGAAGAAAAACTACCTTGACTACTGTTGTTGAATAGAATTTAAAGCCGAAAAAACTTCATTTATGATTTTTTGTGAATGCTGAAAGTGATACAAAAATTAGGAAACTGATGCCGTTTTTCTAAACCATTCTAATAACTTATGTTAGAAAGCTTCCCTGGTCCATGAGCTAAAATTGCGTAACTCATGGGTTCTACTATACTAGAATAAGCTTCAATTCTTGCCTCCTTGTCCCTTCCCTCGCTTTCCTAGCTTCCTATATTAGGAATTTGGTACCAATTTAGAAGGGTTTTATTAGGTTGACAAAATTGGTCATTAGAGAAAGAGCTTAATTATGATGTTTAAATTATTAGTTAATTTGATTTTCTTTTTCCCAGACTATTTTGACATGTGTATTGAGTGTAGTTGAAATGAGGATGTTGAGGTTAATGAAGGGTGAGACAATACAAGTGATAACAAATTAGAGGAATATCTGGTTAAGATAACTGAGGGAGTCCTAGTTGAATTGGTTTTAGTCATGTTCAACGAATACCACTGACGACATTAGGAAGGAGAAGTGAATAAATCGTAGTTAATGGAGCAAATATGATTATAGATAGATCTAATGGATTGGGACAGTTCTTTGAAATATGATTATTGTTAATTTGTCAGAGGAGAGGCACCTTCATTGAGCTGAATGGGAAAAGTAAGAGTCATGTGGCATCCCAAAGATTATCTGAAATAATGCTGTTCTTCTTCTTCTTGTTGTTTTAGTAGGCTTTGAAGTGGTTCAAAGCGTGACTGACACGAGAGCTCTTCAGTTTAGGTTAGCCTTAAATGTGAAAAATAAAACTCATGTGGGAGCAATAAATTATATGCACGAGAACTATTCAGCTTAGGTTAGCTTTAAATGAGATGATGTCTAGCCACCAAACATATCATGCAACTTTGGTTGATACATATTCTCTCTATTAGTTTATATATATATATATATATATATATATACTAGATTTGCCTGTGGGCACGTGCCTACGACACGTCTTTGGAACGATGCAGCGTATGAAAGCAAGCATTATAATGTTAGGATTATAAAAGAATGAATTAATTGATCTAATATGAAAGAGTTGTAGATATCATACAAAAAACAAACTTACATGGCCATATATAGTGATGTTATCCAGTGCAGGAAGAAGTGAGAAGCCAGACAGAATATGTTGTTTAGTTCTAATGAAGAACTTGCTCTGTATATCAAGGATGAAAAATATTTAACAATTAACTCTGGTGTTCTCAGTGTTTTCTACTATCATATGTTAATATATTTTCTGAGATATACACTATAATAATGTTCTTGTATAATACTGGATACATTTACTTTTCAGCATTTCGGATGCATGAATCTGAAACTTTCATCATGGAGTTTATGTAGCTCAAGTTTGAATAGTACGACAACAATTAGTTGTAAATAAAAGTCCATATTTGGATAATTATAAATGAGGGTGTAAAATCCACCATCTTAGAATTTTGAGCGTGTAAAATGATGAAATTTAACTTTTGAGGAGATATTTGCTACAGTCTGATTAACTTTAGATGTTGAAATTTACCCAAGTGAATATCCATTTAAATCTTCCATTGCATTTGAAATCAATCAGGGAACTCAGTGAAGTTTTTCACATGAGCAATCAAAAGAAGCAAAAAAAAATATGAAAATCCGGAAATTTAAAAACCTGAAATCTGAAAATCTAAATTTTTGGGTATATATATATATATATATATATATATATATATATATATATATATTTGGGTGTATATATATATATATATATAGGCAATCCTCCATTGAAAACCACCTAGGCCGCTGTTGGGAATAGCGGCCTAGGTTATGTTATAACCTAGGCCGTTGACATAAGCCATTATGTTTATAACCTAGGCCGTTGTTCACGCGGCCTAGGTGGTGTTCACGCGTGAAAACGACATTTGCGTTTTCAATGGAGCATTGCCCTATATATATATCTATATAATAAAACACAAAGAAAGCTATCAAGTGGCTCTCATTCAATTCCCCCAAAATCAAAGGCCTAGATCTAACCTCACAAAACACATTTTTTCTCCCAAAAGTTTTTCCCCAAAATTCAAATTCAAATCTCCCAAAACAACTCTTTATTTATTTAATTATTTATCTCTCTCTCTCTCTCTATATATATATATATATATAGAGAGAGAGAGAGAGAGAGAGAGAGAGAGGAGTGATCCAATGAGAAACATTTTAAAATAAGAAAACGAGAAACATTAATTATAACCATTGGATATGAGAGGATTGAGATGAATGGCTCTAATTCATTTGGATTAGTGATTAAAAAAACCGGTTTATTTTAACTAATCTATAAAAAAAACCACAAAAAAAACCACAAAAAAAAACCCAAAGATCAGTTCTCATATCTTAAACAAAAAAAAAAAAAAAACATCTCAGTTAGTTCCCTAACCCTAGCAATAAAACAGTCCCCACCGTCCTCCAATAATATTCAATATTCTTAGTTTTAGTTCCTTCAATATTCAGTAATGAGATTGATTCTTAATTAATTTTTTACTTCCCCGTCGCCGTCCTCCGTCGCCGCGCCGCCCCGGTTGCCCACCGCTCCCGACGCCCACTTCTTCTCCATCCCGCCGTCACCCTACTCCATCTCTCCTCTGCACTTCTTCCTCGCAATTCTCTCATTGAAGATTTGGCGCCAAAATCCAACCGAAACCCATCCCGCTTCTATGTAGTGGAAGGAGACTGTAAATGAGCTAGCAATCCTAGCCAGTAGGCATTTGTCTTGCTTTCAGCTTCATGTCTCATCATTAGGGTCCTCTTTGCCTGTCAAAAAAAAGGATAATATACAAATGATTTGTCTCCAAATAAACATGAACTTCTAGTATGCTATATATCTTCGTACAAATCAACTGTCATTGTTGAAATATGATATTCGAAGAATACTATCCATCATACAACTAATAAAGAGAATTAAAAAAAACTCTGTTGAAGAAAAAAAACAGTTGAAGAAAATTAGTTCTAAATCAATGAGAACTATTTTGAAGTATTTTTCACTCTTGAGAACTCTATTAATTATCTTACACCCTGATTAGTTCAAATTAACTAATAGCCAGGAGAATTGAGCAAGTCAATCTGTAGAATGTGTTAAATTTAACTCATAACTATGCCTACGGGAAAAATGTAATTCACAGATACAGACACCCATATAGTTTTCATCTTTATCTATACATGTTAATCTAATTCCCCTTGATGGTCAAGGTAAAGTGTGACTGTGTGAGACTAATAAGGTGAAAGTTCCCTCTCATGTCAGCTTTACGGCTTTATAGTAAATGCCTCTTATCCATAGTGTTGTTGTCATAGTTAAAAATTGGTAGCGACTTCAAGCACTAACTTAATTTGAAACTTGGTTGCAAAATTTCATGTAGTCTTCCAATTTAAAGTTTCTACAGAGCAGAAGGGTGATCCATCTTAAAAAAGCAATGATGTAGTACAAACTAGTGATACAGGACTAAAGTTGAGACCAGGCAAGAGCGATAACAGGAGAAAGAATCAGTAAAAGAATCACTAATTCTCTCACAGCAATCTTGTCGTTGTGTAGCCCTCTAAGAACATTCTTGCAAGCATCAATAGCTCTGTGAACCTAAACACGGTCAAATGAAAATGAGTAGTAGGAATACAAAAGTAAAGAAGCTCATTAAGTTTTTGGATTAGTTACCTTGTCTGGAGTAGATGTTACTGATATGACATACCAGCCAAGTTTCAGCTTATCGAAAAGATTTAATTCAAAGGAGACATTGTAGGTAACTAATCTAATGTTTCTTTTGATGTCATAGGTAAATAATTCAAACTGAGAGGTTTTTTTCTTCTTTTTTTTTGGTTTTTTTTTTTGTATAAGATATTGAGAACTGATGTTTGGGTTTTTTTTTGGTGGTTTTTTTTATAGATTAGTTAAAATAAACCGGTTTTTTTAATTACTAATTCAAATGAATTAGAGCCATTCATCTCAATCCTCTCATATCCAATGGTTATAATTAATGTTTCTCATTTTCTTATTTTAAGATGTTTCTCATTGGATCCCTCTTCTCTCTCTCTCTATATCTCTCTCTCTCTCTCTCTCTCTCTCTATATATATATATATATATATATATATATATATATACATATATATATGTACTTATGGAAACATAGACTTTTATACCCCAATTTATAATTATTTTTCAACATATACTAATGAAAATATGGACTTTTATTTACAACTAATTATTGTCGTACTATTCAAACTTGAGCTACATAATTGTTGATTTACTGGTTACAAGACTTTTCATATGCTGTATTGTTGTGAAGACGTGCCGTAGGCACGTGCCCACGGGCAAATCTAGTATGTATATATATATATAGAGAGAGAGAGAGAGAGAGAGAGAGAGAGATCTGAAAAAGTGAAGAGAGGAGAGAAATAGTAATAAAATGAGGAGGGTTTTTGTTTTGAGGGGAAAAAAATAGTTGGGGGGGGGGAACTTTTGGAGGAAAATGTCTTTTGGGAGGGTGAATGTGAGCCATTGATTTTATTTCAATTAAAGGAGAGCCAATAGTTTTTTTTTGGTAGGATAAGAACTCAAATATTTTGGATACATACTCAGTGGTGTTTTACTAGTGATACTCGTCCTGTTAGTATTTGCGAAACTTTTTATCTAGATGTGTCTGCAAGTTTAATGCTTTACTTCTATGGAAGAGCTGAAGTTAAGTTCATAGTTACAATACTTGCAGTCTGGTTTAGTAATAAATGAAAATCTCGTAAGAGTAAAACACGAAATTTTCAACTTGAGAAAATCATTTCATCTCATCTTCATCTTCATCTAAAGTGGGTGAATGGTTTATTTTGCAGGATAAGGAAGGAATACCTCCTGATCAACAACGATTGATTTTTGCTGGGAAACAATTGGAGGATGGCCGGACCCTTGCTGATTACAATATTCAGAAGGAGTCAACACTTCATCTGGTTTTGAGGCTGAGGGGTGGAACAATGATCAAGGTAAAGACCCTTACTGGAAAGGAAATTGAAATAGACATTGAGCCCACAGATACTATTGATAGGATCAAGGAGCGGGTCGAGGAGAAAGAAGGAATTCCACCAGTGCAACAGAGGTACATTTCCCCCCAAAACTTATGGGTTCTTTTTTTTATATATATATATATAAAAGAAAGGTGGAATATAGCCACCCTGTTTCATTAATTAGGAGTTAATAAAACAAACCCAGAGTACTGGGCGATAGTACAACCTACGAACAAGAAATAAAACATGAAGCCACATGATTTTTAGTGGTTTGACCGAAAGTTGCATCTTTTGCAGTTTTTTCTTGTGTTGCAATAATTATTTATTACTTGTTAGTAGGTTGCCGTCTAGTTAATATTGGCACTTTAATTAGTTGTAACAGTAGTTACAATACTAAATTGTTCTGATCATTTATACTTTTGTCTTGCTATTGAACTTCATCTTGTCATTGTCGGTTGATTTGAGACGTTGGTCTATCAGTATTTTTCCTTACCAACTGGCTTTTTTAACAATCTTTTTCAAAACTAGTTGGCCTTGGGTTAGCTGATTTGTGTTGATATCTTTGATAAAAGTTCAATGAGTTGCCAATGGGTTTCTTGATGATAGATGCTTTTATGCAATAGTCGAAGTTTTTCAGAATGTGGGTTGCATGTTGAATTTGCAGTTTGATTTTTTAGGGTGATATTTGCTCTAGGATTTTTATTATTATAATCACGCGCATGTTTTGCAAGTTTTCTGTGATGATACGTCAGAGCAAGTTCTCTGTGATAGGTTTCATGGTGGATTGACATCATAATACCCTGTTTTCCTTGCATTCTTTTTCAAATATAATTTCAAATTGTTGAAATGATTTTTTGGAAAATACATATCTTATATGATTTTCCATTGTGAGCGAGTTTTCTGGTTTGGGTTTATCTTGTCAGTTAGTTTTGAGGGTTTATTTGAATCTGAACTTTCAGTCTAAATCCTTGTATCAGCAAATTATACTCTGTTTCTCACCTTCTCATCTTCTTGTATTTCATTCCTCCCCTATCTTTATAGATTGAAGTTTAATAGTATCTAAGATAATACCAATACCTATGGTGAGACTGAAATTCACTGCATTCACCATTAGGACAGATACCCATGACTATTCAGGTTAAAAGCTTTTTAAGAAGGCACTCTTTCCTTCTTTCCTCACCTTCATCTTTCTTCCACTCACAAGCTTTTTACCATTCCACCCTAAAGCTCCATACTGACCTTGACTACACCTTAAACACCCCAAGCCTCAGCAGGACCCTCACTCTACTCCGGTTGCTCCTACCTTAACCCTGTCATCTAACTTGAATCTGTCCACTCAACCGTTTGCCGCTTTGAACCCTTGATCTCCTACCTTACCTTCAGATTACCCTAACCTAGTTTCACTTGCCAGTTGCCACTCCACCTGATGCTTTCAATAAGCAGGACCTTAAACAGGTCCATATTTGTCTAGGCTAGGATTGGTGAGAGAGGTAGGAGAAGAAAGAAGAGATGCCTTTTCAGGCTCATAATTTTAGCCACTAACGGGTACACGGTCCCATGGTTGGATAACTTAGTGTCACCATAAACAATATTTTGCCATAAAGTGGGTTTTTACTGGATTGTTCGACACTTTGTATCATAGGCCTTACTGGAGTATTGTCTGTATGTATAGTGACCCGAACAATTCACCTTTAAGTGGGTCTCACTAGATTGTTCGTCAGTACAAATTGTATTAGTTACCAAATCAGGATGTCCTGAGTTATCATGTCCAACAAGTTATCAAATGTTTGACCCCTTTCCTAAAAATACTTGATAATATATGACCAAAATTTTGATATGACTTCTTTAATAGTCAGTGTATTAGTTTCAGAAGCTTTAATCAGTCAAATATGAATCAGTATACTAAGTTATAACTGGTGACATCGAAAAACTAGTTCTTTGCTTACAAGCTTCAACTTTTATGGTCAAGGATATGGTTTCCATTGAATATCTACCTTCATGGCTCCATCTTTATCTTCATCGAATTGAGTTGCTCCCTGTGAGTATCTTCTTATGGTTATAATTTGCTTTTGCAGGCTTATCTATGCAGGTAAGCAACTCGCGGATGACAAGACTGCGAAGGAATACAACATTGAGGGTGGCTCTGTCCTTCACCTTGTGCTTGCTCTGAGGGGAGGTCACTAATAGTAGCTCGCCTCACTTTCTACATATATATATAAAATCCATTGCTGAGAAAACCATATCTGAGTCTGTCTAGTTAATACTCGTGATGTAAGAGCATATCGAAGAAGTGCATATGGAAAAAAATTTATGTGTCTAGGATGGATGGAACAACCCTTGAAATCAACCAACATCAGAACAGTTACTGGTTAAATCACTTTTGCATGTTGTTTGCTCAGTTCTTTTCTGTATCTTTCAAAGATAAGATTTCTTACAAATTTTAGCATTTCAATTGGACCGATTCTACCAAATGCCGAAAGTGAAGCTGGATGAATACCTATTCTATGTTCTTCATGATATCTCATAATTTTGCTGGCCTGCCATTGGAATGCATTCTTTCGATTCTTAATTTTAGCATTTTCAAAGTTTTTGCATTCTTTCGATTCTTAATTTTTTATAAAAAAAACTCAACTTGAATTGTGTTACATAATTTTGGTGTGAAATTTTTGGAAAAGGTGAAGTTACACGCACAGCAGTGCACGTCTGCAACCCCATGTATCAAAGATAAAGATAAGGGTACAGTTTGTGCTTGTGTATTATTTAACCTGCTGGTTGTTGATGGTACTCAACTTTATTATCCATTTGCATCCATGAAAAGCAGGATTGTGTGGTGAAAAGAGTTTACATTGTGTTGGGGACAGACAAATGGATGTCCTTTTTCCGTAGAAACAAGTGATGTTTCTATTTGATCTGCAATCGCCCGAGAACTTAAATTCCAAAAGTGGTTCCAAACAACCAAAACTTATGTTCCTAGATGTTTGATTGACCTCCAGTTAACAACTTTAGTTATCTTATCATCCTGTGTGCAGTATCAAAGAAGGCTTCTCGATTCCAAAGCTTGTTCACTCGAGGTTTGGAGACAGAAATCAGCTAGTAAAGAATAGGATTGACTGTAGAAACTCATGTTCAAGTCTTCTGATCCAGTTGTCTTTGCTTTCACATAAAAGGTATTTTGATGTATTTGACTTTTCTTATGGCTTACACCGATCCTTCAAGAATAACTTTGACATCTTGTTGAAGGCAGCATTCACCAAGACTTGAAAAAACTCTTTGATTCACACCCTGTAGAGAAATCACCATAATTGACAAACATGAAACACAGAAAGAACAGTGGAAGAAACCATTAACGCTGTTTAGAGACTGTAAACGCCAGCGGACATGTCACTTTGAACATTGTTAAGAGCATCTCCAACAAGAAATGAAGGCTCCACCCGTAGCTTCAAAACTGGCTTTAAAATGAAGGAGCTTCAAAACCGGCTTCATATTTGAAGGCTTTCTGGAGCTCCTTCAAAATACTATTCACAATTTAAAATTCCCGTTTTACCCTTTTTTACCTTAATATATTTTAAAGAATTTCTTCCATCTCTACTACTATAATGGGAGAAGACCTTAGTGTAATTTGTCCATCTACCAACCCGTGCAACACACGTGCAGAACTATAACTATTGTAAATGAGGTTTTAGATCAAATCCAGACTACACGTCTGAATTTTTACTCTTAAAAAAACTATCTCGACTACTATAATGGGAGAAGGCCTTAGTGTAATTTGTCCATCTACCAATCCGTGCAACACACGTGCATAACTATTGTAAATGAGTTTTTAGGTCAAAATTCAGACTACGTCTGAATTTTCTCTTAAAAAAACTATATTTATGAAGACATGCATTGCACGTGCAAACTACTAGTATCCTTTAATTAAAATGTGTAGCTATATATTTCATGAATGTAACTTATAAAATATTAATCCAAATTTTATTATTTTGGTACTGTTAGAAAAGTCTCGGCGATACCTTTAAAATGAGACAAATTTTGAATATTTTTTTATCGTTTGAAAAAAATAATTGATACAATATTAATAGTCAAGATTATTTAGTTATTTTGTATTAGTTTACAATATTTATAGTCAAGATTATTAAAGTAGTTTTACATTTTATTAGTATTACAATTAATGTATAGTTTAATTTAGTTTAATTTAAAAAATTAAATAAAATTTGAAAAAACCAATTTTGAAGGAGGATGATTGGAGTTGATGAGCCTTCAAAATCAAGGAATCATTAGAGAACAGATTCTCTTAGGAGTAATGCTATATCCACTACCAATTTCACTATCATTTTGTTCACTACTTAGGTGGTATATTCTTATTAGAGAGATCTCCGACCTACTCTCTCTACCTATTGGAGTGTGCCACCTAAGATAGTGAAAAGGTAGTGAAGTAGTTAAATTGGTAGTGGATCAGCATTACTCCTCTTCTCTTCGACAGCCACCTAAGGTAGTGGATCAGCATTAACTTATAAAATATTAAAGAGTTCTCCCACCTACTCTATCATCCCCTACCTATTGGAGTGTGCCACCTAAGGTAGTGAAGAAAAATGTAGTGAAATTGGTAGTGGCTAAAGCATTACTCTTATCAATAACATGCTGGATAACACATACAACAAGAAAATCTCTTTCTCGGATGTGGGCGGCTAAGTCCCATCGTTTAAAAAAAAAAAAAAAAAAAACATAAAACAAGAAATTAAAGTACATCTGTTAATTAGGTATATCAAACTACACTCAAACAAAATAAAGTATTTTCCAGTCGAATAAAATGTCCAACAGGGAACATCCTGAGCTCTTTCATTGAAACGAAAGCTAGTATACTTGGGTCATTATCCCAAACTGCGGATCGGGTTATTCGATCCTTATAATGTGTTCTAGTTCGAGGATCAAAATGTTGAATAAGATTCATACGATTAATACAACTGAGATGTTCAATCCTCAAAAAATACATCCAAAATTTCTACAGAACTGGGAAGATCTTATCAGAAAACAGTTCACCATGAGGGGTCAAGAATTAAAGAAATATGACAAACTGAGGTAGCAATCACAAGAAAATATTGAAGAGAGGCTAAGAAGATGCCGCAAAGAAACAATTGATCCAATTTCATCAAGCTGGTGAATCTACTTGGCGCACAGTACGAGGAAGCATAAACTCCGCAAAGATAGGGTAGTGAGATGATGGATAGAAACCGTCAATGTTATCACTCACCACTTCACAAGATGCAGGAACAAGAGAACGGCCCCTAAAGAGAATCCAATCAACATGCAAATCCTGAGTTTGGCGATCCCAGCACAGGCATAGAGCTCTAAATACCAGCTTTAGGAATTCAACAGCACCTTGTTTATCACCTGTAAATTATTCAAAATGTGTAAGCACGTATTAAATTAGTATATCTATAGTATCGTACTAGGATTTAAAAGAGACCAGGCAGTTAATTTTGAACCCTATTAATGGAGAAAACTAACAGATGTAGAGATATAATGATACTCTATAAGATCAAGTATTTTGTACTGACTATTGAAATTGCAGAATTGCAATATAATCTTAAAAGGGACAACAGAGTTTACCTTTGAAACCATGATACGTGCGAATAAGTGAGACATTTTTCCGTATACGAGCACTGGGCCAGGCATCTCTCATATCACCAACAACACCATGTTCTCTGTAAGAAAATCAACCCTCAGTACTATTAACTTCTTAAGGAAAGACCAAAGTGTCACATTGTCCACATTTCAATGTCAAAATAGGTCACACGTTCTACTGTGCATGTTAAAAAAACAAAATGAAGTAAAATAAAATAAAATACCTAAACAAAAAATAAAAATAAAACAAAAGAATATAGCTATCATATGACTTGAAACATGCACTTGATTTATTAGAAACATGCATACCTTGATCTCCCAAGCAAAAATCGACCTGTTGTTGATTCTTTTTGTGTGTTAAATCCTCCGCAGTAGACAACTGGCAAGTTAGGAGGTAATGATGCTATGTGTTGCCATGTCAGCAGGGCACTTCGTCTTCGTGCACGAGGACTAAATTCGTCAAGGTTTGTATTTACAATCTGGAAGCTAAATCCTGGGGGTTCAACCCCCTTGAGTTGAAATGTGTAGAAATCATGTTAAGGTAACAATAAATCCAACAGCATAAAAAAGGGATTAAATAACATAAAACAGACAAAATTGAGAGTATAAATGGATATTGCCCAACTAGCAATACAAGGGACAGTAGATCCCCATGATGTACTTCCTGGAACAGAGGGTGATTCTGACAGCCAAAAGGTCCCACCTTCTAAAAGCTCAACCTTTATCAAATAAAAGAAAGATTACTACTTCGGGATAGATAATTAGTTAAGTTTTCATACAGCGAAATATCATTAGTTGTATCATTAGAAAGTTCTCAATAATATAGAAAGGTTCAATAGCTTTACGGGGAAAATCTTTGATACCTTTTCTTTATCATAGAAGATTGTGCAGTATTCATCAGTGGTGTCTTGTGATCCTTTTCTTGAAATCCCAAATTGTTCGTAACCTGGAGAGTTACAGAAGCAAATTAGGATCTTATATCAGAAGGCATGAGGTAAATGGCTAACTCAAACTTATCGAAGATATATGACATGAACAAATAGTCTGATTAAAGAAAAGAGATTACTCAGCAAAATATTCAATCTTCAATATTAAAATTATGTTCCTGTGCTAATGAAACTGCACTAAGCCATTAACCATTTAGACTGTAATAAATTCATCTAGAATACATACCAGAGAAAATATGTATGAAATTTATACTTTCTTTCTCAGGCCAGATTGTCTAATTGGATTTCAAAATTTTTGTTCGACTCTATCTACAATGCATCATACTGGTGGGTGTAAGCTGAAATATCCCGGAATATTGTAAAAATATTTACCAGTATCAAATGGTGGAACCTGTAGAGCTTTTTCCGTCGTAATGCGTTAGATAGCAAATTCAAGCAAATTGTGTATGTACTAGATTTGCCCGTGGGCACGTGCCTACGGCACGTCTTCAGAACGATACAGCATATGAAAAGCCTTGTAAACAGTAAATCAACAATTATGTAGCTCAAGTTTGAATAGTATGACAATAATTAGTTGTAAATAAAAGTCCATGTTTCCATAAGTGTGTTTGTGTGTGTGTGTGTGTATATATATATATATATAGAGAGAGAGAGAGAGAGAGAGAGAGAGAGAGAGAGAGAGAGAGAAATGATTAAATAAATAAAAGAGAGAGAAATGATTAAATAAATAAAAGAATTGTTTTTGGGGGGGATTTGAATTTGAGTTTTGGGGAAAAACTTTTGGGAGGAAAAATGTGTTTTGTTAGGTTAGATCTGGGCCTTTGATTTTTGGGGATTGAAAGAGAGCCACTTGATAGCTTTCTTTGTATTTTATTATATAGATATGTGATTCTCTGTGATAACTTGTGGAGATTCTTTGAGGTAATGAATTAGATAGAAGATGCAAGCATATTAAGAGAAGCAATGGAGAATAGGAACATGAAAGAACTAAGATAAGGCTATAAGAGACGGTTTTATGAATGGTAGCAATAAGAGAAGTCAAACCTATGATAAACAAAATAAGGTAAGTTAATTAGCCTCGCACTAATCACAACTAAGAAGAGTTTGAGAGGAACAAAGTCTTAGAATGTGACAAAGTCACATGTCTTAGGCCTATAAATGCAAAATGATGGACACTCCCAAAGCTAAAAAGTCAAGTGATTTCCCACCTTTATCATATTTTCTTAGAAGAATGAGCCTTCCACATTTATGCCTACTTATCTACTATCTATCCCTCTTATTCCGTCTTGTTGTTGATGTCTTGATGCTTATGAAAGCATGGGATGCTGATATTATTGCTGGTTTGGGAGGTTTTCGGGGTTTTAAAAGTGTTATTCAATATGCGGATGATACCATTCTATTCGCAAAATCCGATGAACCTACCCTCCGTAACCTTACACTTCTTCTCTATCTTTTGAAAAAGCATCGGGTATGTCTATTAACTTCCATAAAATTTCTGTTTTATGACTTTGGGGGGGGGGGGGGGACCTCATAGTAGGCAAGTTGAAATTGCCAACTACTTTAGTTGTGCCTCCGCTTCTTTTCCTATTACCTACCTAGGAATCCCGTTAGGCTGGGGCAAATTACATAAATTTTTTTTAGCTCCCTATGATTGAAAAAATTGAATCTAGGCTCAATTCTTGGTCAGGTCGTCATAGGAATCCCGTTAGGCTGGGGCATCCCGTTAGGCTGGGGCAAATTACATAAATTTTTTTTTAGCTCCCTACCTAGGAATCCCGTTAGGCTGGGGCAAATTACATAATTTTTTTTTAGCTCCCTATGATTGAAAAATTGAATCTAGGCTCAATTCTTGGTCGGGTCGTCATATATCCCATGGAGGCAGATTAGTATTGATAAACTCCATTCTCTCATCTATCCCTCTCTATATAATGTCATTTTTCTATGTTTCCTCTTGGGTTATCAAGAGAATCAACAGTATTCAGAGAAACTTTTGTTGGTCGAGGTCCTCCGTTTTATCGATTGGTAAACACCTTTGTAATTGGAAGACCCCGTGCAAATCCCGAGAAGAGGGCAGCCTTGGTATCCTTGAATTCAGGCATCAAAATTTAACACTCCTCGAGAAGTGGCTCTGGAGGATGATTAAGCAAGATGATTTGTCTTGGATATGACTGGTTAAAAACAAAAAAGCATACAGCTTGGGATCTTCATACTAAGCTGGCTATTCAAGCGTCACCCTTTTTGGAAAGGTGTTTGGAAAGCCATAGAACCCTTCAAATGCGGCTTTTTGTGTGTGTGTGTGGAGAATGCTCGATAGTTCGATTTTGGACCTATTTCTCGATCGGCAATAACAGAATTCGCTTTCTTATATTCTAACCTATTCCACCTTGCCTACAATCCTAATGCTACAGGATCTTCTTATCTTTTAACTCATAACTATTTGTGAGAGTGGAATATCCTTTTCGTAAATCCCTTTCTCTGGATCTTAACTCCCAATACATTCGATTACTTGTTCTTTTAAGCTCTGATCAATGGAATACTACAAATGACATTCAATAGAGGTGGTCGAGCACCGACACCTTCACCGTTAAATCTTTTATCGCTTCCTCAATTCTGGTGGACTTATCTCCCCCTTCTATAAACACCTATGGAGAAATATTGCGCCTTTAAAAGCCAAAATCTTTTTTTGGCTGACAATTCAGAATAAATTGCTTACGGTAGAGAATCTCAATAAGAAAAACCTGGCATTGGGCCAGAGATGTATTTTGTGCAAGAACCATAGTGAACACTAGGCACTTATTCATTCACTGTCCGTTTATTCAACCGTTATGGTTCATTTGTAAAAAGCTTGGCTTGTCTCTGGAAGGCCAGGCTCCGTTGTTTCTTGGTGGAGCAATTGGAGATCCCATCGTGTGAAACCCTCTTTTAGATCCTCTTGGGACCTCTATATGATTGCATTAATTTGGATAATATGGAAAGAGAGGAATGCGAGAATTTTCACTAAAACCTTTCGTTGCATTGATTTTCTTATAAAGGATTTCCTCTTCTTCATTGACTAATGGTCGAGTATTCTTCCTCTTAACAAATTAGCTAAACTGTGTTTACCTAATTTATATAAAGTTGTGACTTCTCTTATTCAGCTAGATGTTCATTTCTCTTCTTGATGTGTTTTATTGTGCACTTACTGGCCTTACTTCTTATGTGCAGAGCTAATTTGTTCCTTTGTTGAAGCTCCTGGTTGATTGTCTCTGGCTATCTGAGTTTTGTTGTTTTGTGCTGATAGTGTTTCGGTCTGGAGTTCCCACCTAGCGCCCTTTTGATCTCTCAATATTGTTGTTCAGTTTTGAGTTTACATTGGCTTGAAGCCTGCTATAGTCTTCCTCATTTGGTGCATTTGGTCTGTTTATCCTTGCCAGATGTTCTGAATTTGGGCTGCTGATTGTTTAATGTTGTCGATGAATGTTGCTGCTCTCTCTTCTATGATTTATCCAACTATCTTTCTGATGATGGTTGATGCTCTGCTGGAAGCTCTCATGTTTTGTGGTTGTTTGTACTGTGTCCCTCTTATTATGTAGAGTGTTGTTGGTAATGTTTATTTGTGTTTGGTGATGCTATTATCTTGTTTTGCATCTACCAACTCCTTGATCTATTTGGTTTCTGGTTTCTATGTGTACTGAACTTTATTTCTATATATATATACATATATATATATTTGGGTGGGGCTCTTTTGAATCCTATCGATATGATTAAAAAAAATCTACTATCCATCCCAGTCACCACGGTACAACAACAACAACAGAAGACAATTACTATGTTGTGTTAGACTCTGAGGCATAATTGATTGTGTGTTTACAATTTACACTAATGTTTCCTCATCTATTTCACATAAGAACTGAGAATCATCAAATCATAAACTTCTGTAGCTTACGTATTATTCACACTTTTAATTGTGCAATGCAGTGTTTTACACTTCACTTTGTTAGAGTCTTAAGGTATTTTTCCGAGCTTCAAGCATGCACACTAAACCAGCTAATCAATGGCCAGCCATGGCAAGCTGTGCAAGCATGAGAGCCACATTAGGTGATGTCTATGCATTGCACATCATTTTAGACTTCCCAACCGTCATGTGCAAAGGTTGCATCAAACGTAACCATGTTTGCATCATCAGTTAACCAATCACAAGTTATTCAATCCAGTTAATGCACTTGAGGAAAAAAAAATTCCATTTCCTACATTCTACTCCATGTTAATGCCTAATCTCATCCTCATAAACATACACAAGCTCCACCCTAATATGTTAGCAGTCAATAACTACTAGAATTTGTGAAAAACGCTGTGCTACAGGTACTTCTAGATGTACCCATCATCAAAATTGACATGTTGAATTTCTACGTAGAATCAAATTGGCACAAACACTCATCACATGTATAGTTATCCAATCAAATACTGTTAACATCAATTTATCTTCTTTTACTCTACGTACCATAACAAACAGTCAGTGCTAATGGGATTCAACTTAACAATCCAACACATCAACTAAACTAAAATATTTGGTACAACTCGCGCACTCTCAATATAGTTCATCTTCACTATAAACTAAATATTCGGGACTGTAAGAAAAGAGAGATCAAGAACCCTACCTGGCAAACACTGCTGCAGAAACTCCAATTGCCACTCTAAACCTACAACAGCAAAAAACACATCAAAATCAGCATCAAGTTACAAACATTCTGCAAGAATCGGAGCTCCCCAATCCAATGGTAAAGTAAAGATCAGACCTTGCTGAGTGCAGAGTATGGTGGGTGAGTAGTTGGTGATGACACTAACACAAAGATCCCTCCTTTTCTCCCATGAGTTCGGGCTGTCGCTTGATTGCTCCCCTTCTTGCAGGTTCAAAGTCATCACTGTAATTGATACTCCACTCATCTCTAGATCAAACCCAAATCAAAACACTGATAATTTCAACAACAAAAAAGTGTGTTCTTGATTTGGATTGAAATCCAATCGGGGATTTTAGGACAATAATAGCGGAGGATATAAAGAAGTCAGAAAACAGAATCCTGTCTTTTTTTGGTTTTTTTGTTTACTGTTTGAAAGAGGCGAACATGAACAGAACAGGAGAGGTGAAGCTGGGAGTGAGAGTGAACGCTATGGGTAAGAGAGTATAATAATTTCCATGCGGGAGGAGAAATAACTGTACTAATTTTTTTTGTACTACTTCGGACTCTAGAACTATGAGCATCCACAGCGGTTTACTATATTGGCAATTGTGCCAATTTTTAGCAATTGATATGTTGCAAGGGTTTACTATTTCGTCATTTTATCTATTTTTTTTGCCATGGTAGCTTGTTATATTTGGTCATGGATTTAACAAAATGTATAAAATATCAAACGAAACATGATGTTTTCATGTTTCGTCAATTATATTTTAATATATTTTAAAAGTATCGAACGGAACATAACGTTTTTTTATATATATATTAAAATTCTTGGAAAACCAAAGAAGCTGACAGACAAAACTTCTTGGACGAAACATCATGTTTCTTTAATCCAAGGGATTGCAGGTGCTTTTTTGTAAAAAAATCTTGACTTTTTTGGGGATTCTATAGGGTAATTGTGTATATGATTTTGTAGAAAAGATGAGTGGTTGGTGTGTGTAGGATTTTGTAGAAATGATTCTATGAAATAATTGTATGGGTTTTATTCGGACGAAACACAATATTTTCTCTTATTTGCTATTTTTAGCAATTCACCACAGCAGCAAACAAAGGAATTACTATTTCTAGTTTGTCATTTTTGCTATTTTTTAACATGCATCACTGTGGATGCTCTAAGAGCATCTGTAGTCGTAATTGCTAAAAAATAGCAATATGCATATTTTAGAGCATCTGTAGTCGTTTGCTATTTATCCATTTTATGCATATTTTAGCAAACGAACCGCTGCAGTCATTTGCTATTTATGCATATTTTGACGATTTCAAAACAGTAGATTGTTATATATGAGAGCGGAAATGAAAAAATGCATATTATACAGGACGAATCTTTAAGATCCGTCCCACTAAAAAAACTAATTTTTTAATTGGTCGGACGAAACTCGAAAGTCCATCCCTTCATATTTAATAATATTGTTTTAAAAATGCCCCCCGCCCCCCCCCGGTCGCGGGACGGATCTTCAAGATCCATCTGTTGAATCGGGTCTTTGGGACGGAACTTGACTTGGGGTTTTTTTAATAAAAAAATTCATTAATTGAATGACGATTTTGCCCCTCTTTATTCAACGGCTATTTGTGCTTTGTCGAATTAATCCAACGGCTCTTTCTCTATCTGAACAACTCACTCAAATTTTGTTATATATAGTATCCGTCCTGAACCCAATACAAGCATCACAATTGTCTCAAATATTTTCTCCAGTAACATATATTACCTCTCTGTCTCCTACTGAGTTTTTTGTGAAAGGAATTAAATGGCGAGCCAAGGTGCAAGGGGGAGAGCATATACGGCTCAGGAAGATGTTCTTATCTGCCAAAGTTGGATCAGTATAACGCAAGATCCGTTGATCGGTAACGATCAATCCGGGGCACAGTTCTGGGAGCAAATTTCTTCTACGTTTGAGGTATTATTAGGGACTCCAACTAACAGAATGGTTAGCTCACTTACTAGTCGATTTCAACTTATTTCGAAAGAAGTAACCCTCTTCATAGAGAAATTGAGCAGTGCAACTACTAGGGCTGCTAGCGGAACAACTGAGGCAGATAAGGTATGTAAAAGAAATTGGATTTAAAGTCATGCTTTGTATTATTTGTATACATAATAACATTAGGATTTTCAATGTTGTTTTAGATTCGCGAAGCTAGAGTATATTATATGGCAACATCTAGGAAAGCTTTCAAATTTGAGGAATGTTATGAGATACTTAAAGATCAGCCGAAATTTTCATTACGTACTACATAAGTCTTTGATCGAGTACAAAGTACCCAATCTGGTGAAGGGAGTGGTAGCCAAAACTTTTCCACAATAAACAACTGGGATTCAGATATGCCCGTTGATATGGAATCATCTACACCCCTCATCCAACCTCCAGGTCGCAAATCTGCTAAGAGAAAAGAAAAAAGAATAGCCGAAACATCAGAATATAATGAAATTGCCGTAAAAACAAAAAATTTATATATGTATACAAAGAATCACAAGACAGGAGGAATGTTTCAATGGAAGTGAAGATGGCTATTAAAAAATGAGAATGTGATATTAAAGAACGGACTGAGGAAGATCGCATTATGAGTATCGATTTCAACACTTAACCAACTAATCAACAATATTATTTTATGTGTAGATAGAATGAAATTCTGCAAAAACGAGGTTACAATAGTGGGTAAACAACATTATCCCAAAATTTGTATTTTATCTTTATGTAATAGAAGCACGCAATTTTTATTGTGAATGTATCCTACATTATTAATTTGAATGTATCAAGCAATATTCGGAATGTTTATGTGTTTGTGAATATTGGAAAATGGCAAAACTAAGAATCAATGTGTTTACAATAAAATCTGACGTTAATACCCATAATTATAACTTAATCTACGATTTAAATATTAGATCATAGTTCAAAGTAGTAAATTAACTACGTTTTTAATTATTACCCAATACAAAGTAGTACATTACACGAGAATGGGAATACAAAGTAATACATTACAATTACTTATCTCCATATTGTGACCATATATGCTCCACCAGATCTTGATGAAGTACATGATGTTTTTGTCGATCATGTAGAATGACATTGCGAAGGATTCGGCCTTCTTGATCAGTTGGTCCACCTCTGCTTGGTTCGATCACAGTCGAGTCAGGAATTTGATCATAATCATAATCTAGAATCCCTTCTTCATGTTCATCCTCAACAATCATGTTGTGTAAGATGATACATGTTTTCATAATATATGAAAGACTATCTGCATCTCACATTCGTGCTGGACCCTTCACTATTGCAAATCGTGATTGTAAAACTCCAAAAGCACATTCCACATATTTCCTTGCACCCTCCTGTATTTCTGCGAATTTCTTTTTCTTTTGGATATCCGGTGCAGTGTAAGTTTTGACTATGGTTGCTAACTGGGGGGGGGGGTATATACCATCCACTAAATAATGGCCCATATTGTAATTGTGGTTGTTGATGACAAAATTTGCTGGAGGTGCACAACCATCAAGAATCTCATTAAATAAAGTTGAATGGTTCAGCACATTTAGATCATTATTGCATCCTGACATTCAGAAAAATGAATGCCAGAACCAAAGATCATAAGAAGCAACTGCTTCAAGAATAATAGTTGGTTCCCGAACAAGTCCTGTGTACTGGCCATGCCATGCTGCTGGACAATTTTTCCACTTCCAATGCATGCAATCTACACTACCCAACATGCCAGGAAAGCCTTGAGCGCTGTTTTCTTCGAGTAGTCTTTCCACATTGGCGGCTGTTGGTTTCCTCATATATTGAGTACTAAAGTGACAATTGTAAAATAAAAACGATGCAAAGTTTTCAATACTGTGGTTTCACCTATTTGTATATATTCGTCAACTGCATCAGCCGCACCTCCGTATGCCAAACAACGTAGTGCCGCTGTAATTTTCTGATGTGGAGTTAATCCAAGTTGCTTACATGCATCCTATTGTTGAAGAAAATACCACTACAAGAAATTTGCCATATACCAACGGACACCTATAGTGACGGATCACTAAAACCGTGGGTATAGACATTGTATACCTACAGACGTATAATAAGCTGTGGGTATAGGTATCCTATAGCTTTAGAGTTTTTAATCCGTAACTATAAGTTTTACCAACGGGATAAAACACCGTGAGTATATTCTATAATTTATTTCCCCCCAAACTTTTTCGTTTTCCCACCAAATCCCAAAAACCCCAAATTTATACAGCTCTCACGCTCACACCCATCTCTCTCTCTCTCTCTCCTATCTATCTCTCACACCCGAATCCCCCATTGATCGCATCGCCGTCGTCGATCTTCCACGTCGCCGTCGTCGGTCTTCCACGTCGCTGCCGTCGTCGGTCTTCCACTTCGCTGCCGTCTTCTTCCCTCGCCACCGCAGTAGCCGTCTTCCTCTCGCCGTTTTCCTCCGCCGCCACCCACCGCCACCCACCTCCGTCGCCCACTTCTTCATCCGCCATCGTCTTTCGTTGTCCGCCGTCACCCACCGCTTCCACCATCACCCATGGCCATCTATTTTTGATTAATTTTGCAAACCCTAGGTATGAATTTGGGTGCTTCCCCTTTAGTTGATGAATTTTGATTGCCATGTTGTTGTTTATTGTTTGATTTCATTGAGAATGCGTTCTGGTAGTTTATGGTTCTATTCATTGTGGTTATGGATTTTGATGTAGATCTAGATCTACTGGAAACTTGTTGTAGGCTTGTAGCATGCTTAGAGAACTGAAAGATGGGTGGAGATCTTGAAGAAGAAAATTATCAGAGGAGAGTACACTTAAAGGACCTTGTATCACTTCTTACTAATAAAAGTGACTCATTACCTTGTTGAATTCGTCGTATTTTCTGAAATCATATTATGTTTGCTTGCATCTAGTACTTATCTACTCATAGTAACCATCTTCCAGTCTCCACTGCACTTCTGTCCTTATCTATAAAATCTTCAATGGATTTGTGGATATGAGTATATTAGTGGTGTTTTTGTTTCATCTTCTTTTGCAATGCCCGAAGAGGTGGCTTCTACCAGTCATGAACCTTAGCAAACTTGAGAGTGGATGAATTATAATTCCTTACTGATGATCATTTTGTGGGATTTAGTAGTAAAAGATTTGAAATCTCTGTATAGTTATTGATATTAGCTGACTATTTTTTATTTTTGTACTGGTAATATTGGCTATTTTGAAATTGAAAATTTGGATAGATATTATCAGCTAATATGCTGTGCTTCATAATTTTTATTTTTTTTGTTATTTTTTTATACAACAGACCATTAATACAATGGTTTCATGTTTAATTTAGCATGAAGTTTTAGTCTTTGGACATTTGCAATGTCTGCATAGTTACCATTGCATATACATTTTAGTTGGATGGTGGTACATTGGTTAAGTTTAATTTTTAAACAACTCTAGGACCATTGCACATTGTAGAGGGGTTTACTGATGCTTAAAACCATCTTTTAGGTGGACAAACTGTCAAAACAAAAAGTGGGGTAAATTGGTTTTGGCTGAAAAGTCAGGGGTTCTCTGAAATTTAGCCTAAAATCAAATATTCAAATTTGAGTAAATTAAACAGATTTCAGGTTTATATATTAAGTGTTATGAATGATGTAAACTAATAGTGGTTTAATTTAGTAGGTCCTAGGATTTTAATGGGTATGTTATTTAGGTGCAATCAAATGAATTATTCAGATCATATTAAATATGAGGTCATACGTTATGAACTTATTGAGAAGGCACCGATTCTGATCAAAATCGTATTTATATCTTTATCAAAATGTAACATGAGAACGGTGGTCATACGAAATTTCATGAGAACGGTGGTGGACTATATAACTCAGAAATCCGAAATTATGGCAAAAATAGTGAAATGTGAAATTTCACGAAAACTATGGACTAACAATCTTTGCCAATATAGTGAAGTACGGAATTTCGTAAAAACAGATGAAAGCTAAGGTTTATAAGCCATAAAATTTGGCCAAAAATAGTGAAAAGCAGGATTTCATGAATGCAATATTTGGTTCTTCTAAGCTTGCAGTACGAGACCCTTGGACTTCCCAATTTTAGTTTTGGTAATTTTATTAAGTGGCCGTGTCAGGCACTGACTCAAGCCGAACAGGCATATACAACATTTCTCCCTCACACACACAAAACAGACGTAAGCAGAGAGATGCATCACTTACAGATATCCAATTATTCCTGCTGGCGGCAAGCAACTTCCAATCATAAGTTTCATTATTGGGATGCTTTGTTTAATATTTTATTTGGCTATGTATTATAGTGTTATATTTGTATATATATATTTTTCTTGGAATTATTCTTAGTTTTCTCAGATACAATTAGTCTCTGCTTTTATCCTGCAGCTTATATTGAGAATAAGGCATCTGCGCTTGGTTTACAAAAATTATTCTTGCTTACAACTCGTGCAGCAGACTGGTACGTGTTTATACTACAACTATCAATATATAATTGGCTGTCTGCCTACTCTAGTTCCCTGGCCAAAATTTTTAATAATAGGTGAGTATTACAAGTATCATACGAAATTTCATGAGAACGGTGGTGGACTATATAACTCAGAAATCCGAAATTATGGCAAAAATAGTGAAATGTGAAATTTCACGAAAACTATGGACTAACAATATTTGCCAATATAGTGAAGTACGGAATTTCGTAAAAACAGATGAAAGCTAAGGTTTATAAGCCATAAAATTTGGCCAAAAATAGTGAAAAGCAGGATTTCATGAATGCAGTATTTGGTTCTTCTAAGCTTGCAGTACGAGACCCTTGGACTTCCCAATTTTAGTTTTGGTAATTTTATTAAGTGGTCGTGTCAGGCACTGACTCAAGCCGAACAGGCATATACAACATTTCTCCCTCACACACACAAAACAGACGTAAGCAGAGAGATGCATCACTTACAGATATCCAATTATTCCTGCTGGCGGCAAGCAACTTCCAATCATAAGTTTCATTATTGGGATGCTTTGTTTAATATTTTATTTGGCTATGTATTATAGTGTTATATTTGTATATATATATATTTTTCTTGGAATTATTCTTAGTTTTCTCAGATACAATTAGTCTCTGCTTTTATCCTGCAGCTTATATTGAGAATAAGGCATCTGCGCTTGGTTTACAAAAATTATTCTTGCTTACAACTTGTGCAGCAGACTGGTACGTGTTTATACTACAACTATCAATATATAATTGGCTGTTTGCCTACTCTAGTTCCCAGGCCAAAATTTTTAATAATAGGTGAGTATTACAAGTATCATACGTTATGTGGGGTAAATTTGTTATTTTTTTATACGTTATGAATGTTAAGAATGGTTAAAAACCCTCTATAACTTTATCAGAATCGTATTTATATCTTTCTTTATCCAGCTGCTAATACTGAAGTTAAAATAGTTTGGCTAAAAGTACATTCATTCTGATCACCTTTTGCTTTCTTATCTGTAATGTAAATTGAGCTCTTTTTAGCGAATGACAAATACAAAATCTTTTTGGCATGATATTAAAGGAAAATGGGTTTCTTAAAGTTGTCGTCTTCCAATTAGTTTTCTAACTTTGGCTGACACAAGTACACAATGAATTTGTCCCCTGACATGTTTTTGAGGAAAATGACCACAATTAGAAGTAAAAAAGTTTCTTGTCATTTTTATACTACAATTGATGATATGTTGGCTGGTATCCAACATTTGGCTGACATTTCTGTTTAAAGTTACCATGGACATTGTGTGTATCTGTTTTGAGGAAATAATATTGAGTTTAAAGTTGAATTAGACATTTCTGTTTGACGTTACCTTGTCTGATGCAATTGTATAACTCAAATATAATTGATACTAATTAATTGTTGAATTATATATGCTTCTGTAAAATTTATGACTTGTTCATTGTCTAGTTGATGGTACTGTTCTTTAGAATGCAGAACCATTTTGTTAGTTGTTCTGATTAGTTTTTTTTTTCCATAAATTTTTTTCTTCTGACATCTATACATATACATTATAAATATATTATTTCTTTTAGTTGAATGATAACACATGATGAATCTAATAGGCTATCACTAATAAAAATTTCAACTCCTGATTGAGTTTTTCCCGTTAGAACGTTTTTGTTTGTGAAGCACATTTCGTGGCCAAAATTCTTCAAAATACAATTTCCCAAGTAATCTAATTACTTAAATAGCTTTCAACCTATTGTAAGCTAACTACTTGATTCTGGACTCCAGGATAAGGCATCATATTTGAGTGCCATAATCCCAGCAGGCATCTAACTGACTTCTTTGATCATGTAGTTTATGCTAGTGCAACTGGGGTGCATATGAGTAAGTTGAACCTTCTTCAGTAGAAAGTTAATTCATCTATCAAACACAACTTAAGTACAGAGAAAAATGAAGCTGCATTTCATTTATTCAGTTTTTATAATGTCCCTTGTAACTTGTAAGTTTTTATTATGAATTGTTCTATTGTCCCTATTTGTGTAAATGCTTGTTTTCATTGCCATTCACATAAAATTATTTGAGTGAATATGCATGAATTTGTACATGAATGATCCTTTCATTTACATGATTTTTCATTTCAGTGTTGGATTTTACCATTCAGCTTGTGGAAAAAGGTGGGGAGGATAATTTGGTCTCTGCTCTTGTCGTGTTTTCTCTTCAGCATGTGTTAGTTAACCATATTCATTGGAAATACAAGTGTAAATATGCTCGCTGGCAAGTGTAAATATGCTCAAGGTATCTGTTAATTTTCTATCCTTCAGATTAAGTTTTTTCTCCTTCATTTGACCGACAGACAAGTTAAGCAAGTGCTTATGAAAGCTAGTTTTTAAAATCCTGTCCATTTTTCGTTTTTTGTCTAGCCAAAGAATAATTTATTTAATAAAACCTCTATATTCTATTCCGTGCTATTTCCCGAGTAAATTGCTGTTATTTTGATTGTTATACACACAAATATGCTTACCTTTTTCGTTCATCGGTTACTAGAAAACTATTAACAACACTGTTTCTGTGGTCACCGATTGATTATATCTTCCAAAATTGTCTTAACCTTGTAAAGATAAAGAAATGTTTCTCACATGATGCTATTGTTTTAGGTGTTAGAAGTGTTGAAAAGCTGCATAACAGCAATCCAGGTTCCTCATAAGCTTGCATCCATGATTCGGGGCATTTTATTCTTTGACTCCTCAATCCACAGTATTCTTTGTCAGATTCTTTGTATTTCGCCCGCAGAATTGGAGGTCTATAATTCCTTACTTGTAATTATCTAGTTATATTTATCTCTGATAACAATTGATGATACCCAGAGATCACTGTTCTTTTGATAACAATTGGAGTACACTGTTCTCTTTTTGACTATTTGTTGATGATCAAAGTTGGATCTTTTTGCTTTGTTTTGTTTGTGAATGGCTCTCAACAAGCGAGAAATGACTGAACTCGCTCAAAATGCAGCCGAGTTTGTGTTTGCCAACGATGAAGTGAAGAAGGTTGTAAAGAAGATTTGCAGGATGCTGAAAGAAGATTACTGCAAAGAGAATCAAGATAAATCAAGATCTGGTTGCCGTAAAATAAGAAAATTGTTAGTGTCATATCTCAAGTGAGGAGTTAATTGAATGTTATCTTATAATGTCATTGAATATGTTGATCGTAGTTTAAAGTATTGATTCTCATGTCTGCACACATGAATTCAATTGTGTATTTGGTTATTAACTATTTTGTAATTTGACATGCTTGTAATACTTCATTAATTTTTAATATGATTGAAGTTTATTTTTTTTTTATTTTATTTCATAAACACATTTATCTATTTTATTGTGTATTTAGTTTATAATTGGATTAATATTATAAAAGAAAATATTAAATTATTATAAGCGTAATTAATAAGAAAAAAATGTGTATAGAGCGATGAGTACATATTCAAATAATTGGATGCGAAAACCATCGCTAAAACCTATATAGCAATGAAGTTTCAACCGTGGGTATAGGAAAGCGAAAGGTGTCTTTAAAACCTATACCAACAGATACGAAACCGTGGGTATAACACCGAGGTTTTGTCCAACGGGTGAAAAAACCGTCGCTATAGGCTATAGTGACGGCATTTTGCCGTGGGTATAGCTAATTAAAAATGACGGAAAAATATGTCCGTTGGTATAGGTTTTAAGGGCTATACCTACGGTTTTTCGCCTTTTACCCACGGATTTTTTCTGTCACTATATGTCAAATTCCTTGTAGTGTACTGATCGTAATCCACAACAGCATCCAATATCCGATTGAAGAGGTGTCAGCGCATGCAGAATTGACGATGAAAAATTGAATCTGTGTAAACTGGATTTTCAGCAAAGTAGTCTTTCCACATCCATCTATGACCTTCTTCTGTTTCCCGACGAATATAACGGCGACGATTAATTTGTTCACTAGATTTAATTGCCTTGCCAATGCTTACTAGACGGTTGTGAATAATCTTAGCAACCACATCATTGTCCTCTGTTGAAGAATCAGAAGATGTTGAGGAAGAAGATGAATCTAAACTAGCCATTGCTAAGTAGAAGATATAAATTCAGTGGGTTACTTTGAGTTGAAGATGACAAAGTTTAGTTGACAAATAAATGTACACAGGAAGGCCACATATAAAGACTGATCATGTTGCTTGAAGAAGAACGAATCATCAATGTCCCGTTCAATCTGAATATTAGCTAATAATATGTAGGTTTGTAGGTAGGAGTTAATGTGTACGAAAGTGAATAAATACAAAATCTATCTGTGACTACAATCCAAATAGACACCTACTTCGCATCTAACATTAATATCATGACTATAATACCCTCAAGCTATCTACAACTACAATAGGAGTACAAAAGTGGATATATTAATTTTCTAATGTGTTGCTACAATCCAAATACAATCCAACTTGGCATGTGACATTTATAACTTGACATTAATACCCTCATGCTATAGAGAAAACAATTGGAGTACTATTTTTCTATTTTTCATAATCATACTGTGTACATGGCACAAATGAGGACGTCGATGTTTCAGTGTCCTCTAAATTCGGATTCAACGGTCTGTCGGGAAGTAGATGGTTTGCTCCTCGATACAGATTGTAACATTTGGTAATTCAGGTGGAACTGATTCCCTAAAAACCATGTCTGAAAGTATGATTCGCTGCAGTTCTGCTTTGATATTGCTCAGTTGTTGACAACATCTGTATAACTCCTTATGTGGAAAGGTATAAGATATAATAAAAAATCAGAGTACGTAAAATATATTATAACATAATAACGTTCTAAATTAGAAAAAAATTCTATAAATTTGGTAACTCTTATATGATGGTTACTCATTTGATGAAATGAGACATTGATATTAGGGTCCAAACTCTTGATAAGAGTACTGCCTGAAAAAAGTGGCACTTCAACATAAGGTTGACCAAGCATTAATGAATTCTCTACAGTGGGTCGTGTTGGGTACTCGGCTGGTAGCCAAAATGGAGGTGCAGCATGTGGCAACTGAGCGGAAGGATCTCTAATTGATGCTGGTTCAATGAAATCGATATTTGCTGCATAGGAGAGTGTTGGCATTATCGGACCAATTGAAACCTTTTCCCAATACTGATCATAGGTGCTCTGCTCTACCCGAGTTACGAAAGACGATGCTTTGATAGGTTCAGGAATATTAGTACTAGATGTCATTATACGCATGAGAGGAGGTGGGTTTGTTGGGATAGCAATTATTCTAGTAAGTTGGCGAATACAACGATCACCAAGATACCATACACTCTGCCTCAAATGTTTACTTTAGCATAACCGAACAGTTTAATAAAAGTACATTAAACTAATATGACAAAAATTAATATACATGGTCACAGTACGTAAAAACATGTCGATACCGTGAAATGAATTTGATAGCTTCATATTCATATACGTCTTTAATTGATGACCCATCATATGGCTGCCAAATGATAGAGAGGAAGTACGCATATCTAACTAATCACGGGCCATCGATTAATTGTACCTAATAGGATCAGATCGACCTATATCCAAGAATTCTCGACTCCATCGCAAATTTTCAGCCAAACATCAGAATTAGCCATGTGAGTCTCCATAGGGATGTTCCTATCTTTAACTGGAATACAACAATTTGTGTATTCGTAAGCCCAATACTGTAGAAAAAATTATCAGATATGTTACAAATGGACCAATTGAAATAATATAATGACATTATTTGACTAAAATTAGTAGGTAATAGATTTAGTATTACCTCCAGTACTTGCCTCGATCCATTGAATGACTTCACTTTAAGTCTGCTACATGAGTCCAAAAACAAATACAGTAGAGCAATTGCATGATTACCCCAATCGTATTTGGTAACTGAATTAAGATCTTCAACTGCGGCTAGCCAACCACATCTTACTAACCCAGCACCATTAGGATAAAGGAATGCACCGAGGAAGTACATAAAGAAAGCTCATGCAATCCTCATTGTTAGTGCCATATCGATTTCAGCTTCTTCAATCAAAGTATTGGTAAAATAAATTTTGAAAAAAGAATACCGTACATCTTGTGATTTCCAATCATCTACTGTTAATTCCGGAAAGAAGCGAGTCTGAACAATTTCGAAAGTATAGGCCTTATCATTATATGGAGGCAAGTCACCGATACAAATAGAAATTCCGTTAGCATAACCCAATCCAACGGAGTGAAACCCAACTCACCACACGGTAGGTGGAAAGTGTGGGTAGTGTCCCATCATTTCTCTACGAGTGCCTCGACTAGCCGCATTGACGACCTATTTGTATTGATTTTCATGAAACGATGCCATCCCGCCCGCTCGACTAGTTGTTTAATTAGTGGAAGCCGTGAGCAATACTAATTGTACATCTTGATTGGGTCCTTCCAATTTCTCCTGAATTTACAAAAACCACCCTCAGGGTTAACAGTAATATATTGACTAATATGTTTCGAATCGTCTACTACCCGATTCCAACTGGATTGATCGGTAAAGTCGACATTCAGATTTTTTCCTTCAGCTTCGTTGCTTGTGTTGTCATGAACTGGCATCTGCTCTCGCTTTGATTTCAACCGACCAATAAATCTTTTTATCAAAGACATCGTACCTCGGTTTGGCTAATTGAAAAATAGATAGTGAGATGACCTCCCAAAGAAGATTGAACCTTGATTTGCAGATATTGAGATAGAGAGTGAGACGAAAGAAGATTGAAGTTTGCCTCGTAGCCATCAAACTTGCTGAATATATAGAAGCATGTCTAGGGGCAATATCGTCCTAAATATATTAATAAAGCCGAAAAGAAAGGCTGAATTGACCGAAAAAGGAAAAAATTCCCCAAAGTGACAGATGGATCTTCAAAATCCGTCAGACGCTTCTGCCATTAACGGATGGAACTCGACAGTCTGTCCCTTGCAATTTTATTATTATTATTATTATTTTCTCCGACGAATCTTCAAGATCCGTCTTACGAATTAAAAATATTTAAAAAATTCATTTTAGCATTTTTAAATATTGTCGATAATATATTTCGTCGTGGGACGGATCTCCAAAGTCTATCTTATATTTTTTTAATTTAAATTGCTATAATATAGCATTCGACGACTGAGTAAACGCTTAAATACTATATGTAATGAGACAGTTCTTATAAGCAGTTACCGAAAAAATATTTATTATGAACTTCACCTTTTTTAGTCTAGAGATGTTCAAGTGGTGCTAGAGTGGTAAGAAAAAGAAAAAAAAATTTTAAGTGAACGTATACATTTTCCTTTCTGTTGTTATCATACACACAACAATTTACCCTAGAGAGAGATGAGGGCCGTTATATTGTGTAGTCGTGCACCACAAAGTTAATTTGGGCTCACTACCTTTTATTATGAAGTGAATACAAATAACCCCCTAATATTGATGAATACAATGAAGAAAACATATTTGGAAAAAAATGATTCTTATTCTTGTTGTTTTTTTTGATAAATTCTTTACTGTATACATCTATATATAAGGATTACATTCTTGAAGGAGAAGAAAGGAGATTGAGAGAAGACTGATGGATAAGAGATTTGGGGAATCTGTTTCCTATAGATTATGAAACAGAATATACATATTAGTACTTACTATATTTCAACACTTCCCCTCAAGTTGGTGCATAGATATTGATTATGCCCAACTTGTCAACAAATTTTAAGAAGAGCTGACTCGAAACTGCATTGGTCAGGATATCTGCGAGCTGATCTTCTGACTTCACTTTAGATATCTCAATGACTTTCTCATCCAATTTCTCCTTGATGAAGAATCTATCCACCTCTGCATGTTTCGTCCTATCATGTTGAACTGAATTGGCGGTAATATCACACGTTGCTTGACTGTCACAATACACCTTTATAGGTTCATTCGGACCACAGCCTAAGTCCTGCAACAAGAGTTTCAGCCATAAAACTTTCGCTATACATAGAGCTAATCGGCAATACTCAGCCTCTGCACTAGAGCGTGCAACAATATTTTGCTTCTTACTTCTCTATGTAACTAGATTTCCTCCAACAAATGTGAAATATCCTGAAGTAGAGTGCCTATCAAGTATAGATCCTACCCAATCAGCATCAGTATATGCCTCAACCTTCAAGTGACCATATTTCACAAATAAGACCCCCTTTCCTGGAGTAGACTTAATATATCTCAGAATTCTCATCACTGTATCCATGTGATGTTCCTGAGGTGCATGCATAAACTGACTTACCACACTTAAAGCATATGATAAATCTGGCCATGTATGCGCAAGATACATCAGTCGTCCAACCAATCTCTGATATCTTTCCTTATCACAAGGCACATGATCGGATTTGTAAAGTTTCAGTCCTTCTTCTAACGGTGTACCAATCGGCTGACAAGCAGACATTCCAGTTTCCTTCAATAAATTGAGAGCATGCTTTCTTTGAGACAGAAATATACCATTTCTTGAGCGAGAAACTTCAATACCAAGGAAATATCTCAAAGAGCTAAGATCCTTCATTTCAAACTCTTGTGACAAGTAACTCTTCAATGCCATTCTCTCCTCAGGATCATTCCTAGTCACTATCATGTCATCCACATATATAATGAGAGCAGTAATCTTACCTTCTTTCCTTTTCAGGAATAGGGTATGATCTAAATTACTCTGACAATATCCGAATGTCCTCACTGATTTTGTAAATCTCCCAAACTAAGCTCTTGGCGACTGTTTGAGACCATATAGCGCCTTTCTCAACCGACACACTTTATTATTGTGTTGGACTGGTCTATTTGATCCTGGCGGTAGATCCATATAAACCTCTTCTGTCAATTTCCCGTGTAGAAATGCATTCTTCACATCAAATTGCACCAACGACCAGTCAAGATTTGCAGCAAGTGACAGTAGAACTCGAACAGTGTTGAACTTTGCCACAGGTGCAAATGTTTCGTCATAATCACTTCCATACATTTGAGTGTACCCTTTGGCAGCCAGCCTTGCCTTGTATCGCTCTATCGAACCATCCGACTTATATTTCATGGTATAAATCCATCTGCATCCTACCAGCTTCTTTCCTGCTGGCAGCTCGACTATCTCCCAAGTCTCATTCTTCTTCAAGGACTTCATCTACTCATCCATAGCTGCTTTTCACCTTGGATTCGCTAAGGCTTCTTGCACACTGTTAGGAATAGATACAGCAGATAATTGATTTACAAATGACTTATTTGATTTTGACAAGCGGTGAGTGGATACATAATTACTCATGGGATATTTGACGTTACTAGTGGGATCAGGTTCATTAGTGGGTTTTGGAATACCTTTATTAGTATGGTGCGTGAGTTCTCTTCTAAGAACTTCGGACAATAATGACAATTGGTTTTGGGGTTCTGACGGTTCACTCTCACTGAAATTCGGTACTGATTGTAATTCTTCAAGAGGGTCTTCTTCATGACGATCTTCTTCATGAGGGTCTTCTTTATGACGGTCTTCTTCATGACGGTCTTCTTCATGAGAGTCTTCCTCCCTTGCTAGGTCTTCATTCAAGTGTTTGCCATTATTTGTATCTAGTTGTTTGTTCTGACTAGTAATTACTTCATCATACACAAGAGTCTGAACTTCACTGACCCCTTCATCATACCCAAGAGTCTAAACTTCAATTTGGTACTCCCCCTGAAGTTCAGTCGTAGATGAAAAATACATCTCATTTTTATGGAACACAACATCCATAGTCACAAACATCCTTTGAGTTGGTAGATGATAGTACCGATACCCTTTCTTATTCTGTGCATATCCCACGAAAACACAGTAGATAGCTCGAAGAGTTAACTTATTGCATTCATGTTGATGAAGATGAACAAATGCAACACACCCAAACATACGAGGTGGCAAGTTCACGACTTTTGGTGTATTCACAGCTTCAGTTAATACTTAAAATGGTGTGAGGAAGTTGAGGATACTAGAGGAAACTCGGTTGATTAAATATGCAGCAGAAGCAAGAGCTTCCCCCAATAAATGAGTGGCATATTTGCATGGATGAGAGACGCACGGACCACCTCGAGCAGGTTTCTATTTTTCCTTTCTACAACCCCATTCTGTTGAGGTGTATATGAGCACGTAGTCTGGTGAACAATTCCGTGTTCCACCAAATATTGTTGCAGATTCGAACTCAGTTATTCTCCGCCATTATCACTCCTAAGAACTTGAACCTGTGATCTATACTGAATCATAACATGCTTGTGAAAATTTTGAAACAAGCCACTAACTTCACTTTTCGACTTCATCAAACATATCCAGGTCATACGGGTACAGTCATCAATAAATGTCACAAACCAATTGGCTCCTCCAAATGTAGTGGTTTTGGATGAACCCCAAACATCAGAATGAATCATCATAAATGGAAGGAAGCTTCTACTTGGACTTGGAGGAAAAGAGACACAGTGACCTTTTGCAAGTTCACACACATCACACCGAAAGGCAGATATATCCAACTTCAAAAATAAACTTGGAAATAACTTCTTCAAATAACCGAAAGAAGCATGCCCTAGACGTCGATGCCATAGCCAAATATCTGATTTTTTCTTCTCATCTTTGGATCCTTCCACACTTAGAGCTTGAGTCAACTTGCTTAAACTTTCAGATTCCAAATCCAGGCAATAGAACTTCCCGTGTCTAACTCCATAACCAATCGTCTTGCGAGTCTGAATATCCTTAAACACACAATGTAAAGGCCAAAAGACTACAATACAATGTAAGGCGGTAGTTATTTGAGCAACAGATAATAGGTTAAAATTCAAGGATGGCACAACTAGGGCAGTATCTAAGGTTAGGTTGTTTGTGAGATGTATGGTACCCTCGCCAGTAACAGTGGCAGGATCACCATTGGTAGTTGATTGTTGAGAATTTTGAACTTGTCTAGAATCAAAAGTCATATGGTCGGTAGCACCCGAATCAATTATCCATGCACTATTCATAACAGAAACAGAAATATTAAATACCTTACCATCATTACCTGCAGCTGTAACTACTGTAGAGGCGAGTCCAATACTCGTCTCAGATCCATCAGTTTGTCTCATGGTAGCGGCACAAGAAAAATAACGGATCTGTTCTTCAGCAGCCAATAGCAAACGACATAATTTGGCCAAGAACAGTTCCAAGTCTTCAACAAACAGCAAAGCAGCAAAAATCCAACACCCAAACAACAACTCCACAGTGGATAAAAACACCAAACACCGAGATCCAAATGCCAAACACAAGATCAAGATCCCTCATTCTCAGATCAGCAAACACACAATTAACACGTGCACAAACTACGTGCAAAGAAACCCAAGCAAAGAGACAGCAATGGCAACATCTACAGTAGAGGAAAAAGGGGGCATGGCAGGGCAGTGACGGCATCGCTGGTGGTGTCGACATCACTGGCGACGGCGCGCAGGGGGTGGGGGTCACTGGTCGTCGATCAGAAGGGAGGAACCGTAGGGGGGTTTTGATTGGGTTCTAGTGTCTATTGTCGAGGAACAGGAAGGGGATGCTGGGGGGTTGGGCTAGTGGCGAGACAGGAGTGCCGACAGGAAGGGTGACAAAATGGGGAGTCGCCGGAGATGAAGTGGGCGAAGGGGGTTACCGGAGGTGGTCATGGATTGGTCGGAGAAGGAGAATAGGGAAATTGGGCGGGAAAATGGATGACGGGCTGATAGCAGCGAGGATCGAGGTCGATGAGGATCGGGTCGATGAGGCGGTTCGGGGATCGGGGTTTGGTCGGGATCGAATCGGGATGGAGGCGTCAGATCCGATCGCCTCCATCTCTTATTCTTCTTCAACTAGCCTAGATCTTGTTAGGCTCTGATACCATGAAGAAAACAGATTTGAGAAAAAATGATTCTTATTCTTGTTGTCTTTTTTTATTCTTTACTGTATACATCTATATATAAGGATTACATTCTTGAAGGAGAAGAAAGGAGATTGAGAGAAGATTGAGGGATGAGAGATTTGCGGAATCTGTTTTCTATAGATTAGGAAACAGAATACACATATTAGTACTTACTACATTTCAACATACAAATATAATACTCTCCACGTATCTAGTAGGACATAACAACATTAGTTAATCATCAGTTAACTAAGTTAAACACCCAAACATGTTTTTAACATTTTATTAATTATTTTATCCCTTGTTAAATATTTAGTAAATATATATGGTGACAAACATAATTATAAAAGTGACAAAAAAAGAGTTTAAAAGAACATTTAAAATTTGTTGACTTGGTCAACTAATGGTTAATCACGTTCAAACCTCTCTAAGATAAACCTAGGTTTAGGGATGTAAATAAGCTCCTGAAGATCGAAGCTCGGCTTAATAAAAGTTTGTTCAAACTTGTTATATAGTTAGGTAAACCAAGTTTGAATACAAATTTGTGTTTGCTTAATTAAATGAATGATCAAAAACATGTTTGAGCTTGGCTCGGGCTCAAGCTTGGCTCATTTAGAGATCGCACAGGCTCGTTTGGGCCTGGGCTCAGCTCGTTTAGGTTCGTCAACTTCATATATATTAAACACGTTTACATATATGTGTGGTATATGACTGAATTAAGTTTAATCTTAGGTTGCATTTGGCCTACCTTTTTTTGGGCTTTAAAGTTACTTCAGAAGGAGAAGCCAGAAAGTAGAGCTTCGAAATTAAAAGGTGAAGCTGTTTGGATAGTTAGCTTTTTTTCAACTTTAAAGCTACTTGTAAGATAGATGTACTTGCACTTTTTTTTTCCGTAAAAGGTTGGCAATTGCCCCCCCCCCCCCCCCCCCCCCCCCCCCCCCCCTGTGTTTCATTAAAAAATTTAACAAAACAAACAACCAAAAATAAGGCTTATGGAGTTCAGATCCCAACAGGCTGGGTTCTGGAATTAATACACCCCAACCAACAAACAAAATTACACGAAATCTAATCCTACTGATCGGCCACCCCCGCCTGAACAACTTTCTCGTGCCAATTTGGGCTCACTCTGTCACTCAGTCCCTCACTTGTACGCCGTTTATCCTCTCCAACTATCGTACCCTCTCACTCGTCGCCCCCAGCAATGACCCATACGACAAGCGTAAGCACCATATTAGAGACCCCGCAGGCACTCCACCAATCTGACAACTTCATGTCAAGATTGAGTCCTCGTTCTCATCCCCTCGCTTCACCATCGATGACTCTCATCGCAACCTCGCAACGAGGGTAGACGTCGCACCTGACCCCTGCGATCCCTCTGACATGACAGAACCAAAAGCACCCCTCACTTTAACCAACCAAGGTCAAAGTAGGACCCAAACTATAAAATTGTCCGACAATCGTCGCCTATACGAACTAGGATACATTTTGTTGCTACTTGTAAGTCGGTTGTAATTTAGATATTAGGGACAAATTTGGATCTTAGGGATCCTACCGCGTCAACTCAAATTTTAAAACTCAATTTGAAATTCAAATCTCCCCCTGCCGCAACACTCCCAAATAAAAAATCTCCCTCCCCCACTCTCTCCCCGACCTCCCCCACGCCTCCACGACAGCCCCGACTGCCCCGTAGTTCGCCGCTCGCCGCTCCACGCCGGCGCTAGGCAACACTCCCGCCACAAGCTCGACGCCACCAGTCCCGATGTCTTACATCATGCTAAAAACAAAAATCTGTACCTGATACATAAAGTCTGTGGAAAAAGTAAAGGAATCATAAATTTACATTCTAGTATTGTTGAAGAAGGGGGAGATGCCCCTTCTGTTTATTCCAAAAACAATTCAAGTAACGAAAATCACTTGTTTATAAAATCACTAGTTTGTTATCCTATTCATTTTCACCTAGCAGGAGAAAGAACAATGACTATCATAATTTTACCAATTGTAACTTAATGATGATTAAACTTTAATTAGCTATGTTTCATCAAAAAACAATAATTTGTTGTAACTTCATTTTGAATTAAGACCAGCTGATAGGGTGCAAAATAATTGCTAGTAAGAATTACCGTAGTACAAAGTTCAATTAAAAAAAATCAATAAAAAAATCTGATGAAATTACTAACCAGATAGTACAAAGTTAACTGAACTTCAATGTGTCTACTGTCTCAGTGTCTCCTAATGAAACCTTGAAGATCTTCATGCTAAGATCATGTTCCCAAAAAAAACACAAAAGTTACTGATTTTCTGTGAGGGATTATACAAAATGTCAAACTCACATATGATCTCAAAGTTTAGCCACAAAAAATTGAGAACGATACGCTAAGCATTGTCAATGACTCTTCGACAGCGTTCTAAGGCGGGGTTCGACGGCGGTGTTTCCCGGTCGCGAATGTTCGGCGAGGAAGGGGAAGAGGGTCGCGAGTGTTCGGCGAGGAAGGGGAAGGGGAAAAATTTTTGTTGTTAGGGTTTGATATGTGGGAAGGGCCAAAAAAAGTGAACAGGTAAAAAAAGAAAAAAGGAGAAGCCAGAAGTTGCTCTTGAGGGCATTTTTTTAAGCTCATTTTCTTCATTAAAAATAAGCTACTTCTCCTTCTGTAGAGCTTTTCAAAATATGTATTTGGCCTATCTTCTCCTTCTAAAGGAGAAGAGAAACTAATTTTAAGCTGGGCCAAACGCTACTTTAGTCTTAGCCTAACTAAATGCACATAATTATTAATTAACAAATGTATTTTAAAATTTTTCCTCTCATCAAGTCAATCACAATCCCTTAATCTATTGCCTCTTCCTCTTAAACCATGCAAAAATTACGAAAATTTTGACGATAAATACATTTTGTATTAATTAATGAAAGTTACTATTATTTTAATTAGCAAAGAATGGAGCCTTCTAGTTTATTATCATTCTCAAGTAAAGAATGCAAGCAATGATGACATTAGAATTTGAGAACTTTGGACGGTATTGATTTCTTCTTTCATGTTGATGTACTGAAAAGAAATTGTATTCCCTAATTATAAACCTCTGGAAATACATATCAATAAACTAGTTATATTGTTACTGCTAATTTTAGAGTGGGAGCAATTAGATTTATGAGTTATTTTATTGAGAAAGAAAGTACTGATCTGAACCGTCGATTAGGATCTGGATTTGGATTGCTGAAAACGATTGGATATGAATCTGGACGGCTGGAAATGCCTAGATATGAATCTGGACGGCTGGAAATATCTGAGAATCCAGCAAAGAGTCTCACACCGGAGATGGCTCAAGCGTAAGACCCTCCGACTTTCAAGTCAGTAACCAGAATAAATATTAGAGTTGTCTTGGTTGAGAAATATTGATTGCCTGTGACTGATGGAGTATGGAGGGTATTTATAGGCTATGAATCAGTTAGAGCATCCACAGTCGTCAATGTGTAAAATATGCATATATGGATAAATGCATATAGCATTTAGCTATTGTGCTGCAGTCATAGATTGCTATTTTTTACCTATTTAATATTAAAAAAATTCAAACGGAACTTCACTTTGCGTCGGACGAATTTTTAGAATTTTTATGATTTTTTTATTAATTAAAAACAAGGATTTAAGTTTAAAAAAACAAAAACAAAATAAAATAAGGTGGGCCCCATCCATTGGACGCAACTTCATGTTGCGTCCAAGGAGGGAGCTTTTGGTTTTAATTTATAAAATGTAGTTAAGAATTGGTTTTAATTTATTTTATGTTTTTTTAAAAAAAAAGTCGTCGGACGCAACTTCAAGTTGCGTCTGACGAATTAAAAAAATATTTTTTTCTTCGGACGAAACTTCAAGTTTCGTTCTGTATAATATGCATAATTCTTATATCCTCTCTCATATATGCAATCTTCTGTAGCAGAATATGCATATTATGCATATTTAGCAGACGACTGCAGCGAGTTTTTTTTACCAAAATATGCATAATATGCATATATAGCAGACGACTACAGATGCTCTTATAGAAGATAGACAAAAAAAGGTAGTATCTTTTAAGATTCGGATGGAGAGTCCCGCATTGAAGGAATAGAATTAGCAACTAATATCTGTTTTGGGGGATTTGACTAATAGCTGCAATGGGCTAGAAATCTTCTTCTTGGGCTGCAAGTAAGCCATAATTGTGGATCTTGTTGGGCTGATGGTCCTCAAGACGACCCATATTGTTTTAGTAGGCCTATTGTTGCTGTAAAATTACTGTACTGCCATGGAAGTTTTGAGATGCACGCTGAGATCATGTGGCTCCAAATTTTACCCGTATCATAAGCCCCCCACTCCTGAAGGTTGAATATTGCAGCCTTTTAGGAGTGCTTCCTTCTGCTTTAGGCAACGGGTGGGCTAATAGCATCTTCAAGGATGCCTGGGGCTTAGTACAGAGCTTCTTAGGGTAGCAAATATTTTTCAGAATTTTAAATTAATTTTCTGAATTTATAAAAAAAAATTTAGAATCTTAAATTACCCCCCCCCCCCCCCCAAATTTATAATTATTTTTTGGAATTTTTAATTAATTTTCTAAATTATAATTAATTTTCGAAAAATTTAATCAAAATAACAAGGGCATGAATCTTGAGGCAAAAAATAGCTAGATCAGGCCCAGAGATGTCGAGTTGCTCGGACGACAGGTTTATCACCGAGTACCGAGCTGTTCGGACCCCAGCGTTCGAATTAGGTGGGCATGCATTTTGCGAAGATTGGACGACCATATCATGCCTAGATACATCAAGTTGCTCGAATGACAGGTTTGGCACCGAGGACCGAGCTACTTAGACTTCGGTGGTCGGATCAGGTGGGTGCTCATTTTGAGAAGATCAGACAGCCAGATCAGGTCCAGAGACATCGAGCTGCTCAGACGACAGGTTTGGCACTGAGGACCTCAGTGCTCGGATAAGGTGGGTGAGCATTTTGAGAAGATCGGACGACCAGATCAGTCTCAAAGGCGTCGAGCTACTAGGTTGACAGGTTTGGCACAGAGGACCAAGCTTCTTGGACCTCGGTGCTCAAATCAGGTGGGCATGCTGTAACCCCTATTTTTGTTTGTACGTATTTTCTATGTATTTTTGTATTTCAATTCCTTATAAATTCTTTTCCGCTCTCAAATTCGTTTTTATTCATCTTGGACTTCTATTAAAGTCAATTCTAAACATCAATTATATTTGCAGTTATTTTCAATTGATTATATACTTTAATTGTAGAATTTTATTCTTTTCTTATTTTAATTATTTATAACCCAGACCAGGTCTATTTTTATTATTTGATTATTTAAATTAATTTGAAACTATTCTATAAAATATTATTTGATTTATTAATTTTGAACTTAAGCCCAATCCTAGTCCATTATATAATTTGTCTAAATTATTTATTTGGCAAACCATAATTAATTCCTAGTCCATATTATTTTATTATCTTATTATTGATTGAAGCCCAATCTTTTACCACTTCTATAATTATTTATTTTATTTTGTGAAGCTCAAACCTAAAGCCTAAGTCTATTAATCCAAGCCCACCCTATCATTGTTTACTTCTTCATTATATTGGAAGCCCAAACCAGTTTGATTTTATAAAAGCCCAATTTTAGCCGATCCTGTAAATTAATTTGATTATCTTATGAAGAAGCCCAATATAAAACTCAAATCCTAGTCTACCCAAAACCCAAGCCCATAACTCCCTACCCAAAGTCAAACCATCAGTTCAAAATTGTAACACCCTACATTTTTAAATAATATTTTTGAGATTAATAAATGAATTAAAGTGATTTTTTGGTGATTTAATAAATATTTTTTTGAAAATTATCTTTTTACACGTGCAAAATACGTGCAAATATTTTCTTGGGAAATTCAAAGTTAGAAATTATTTTTGAGAAACCTAATATTTATTAGTAGGTATTATTTATGATTTTTTTGGATTTTTCTGATATTTATTTGACATATTTGCAAATATTACAAAAAAGAGGGGCTTTTGTGCAAATTACCACTTAGAGTAAAAACTCCAGATTTTTGGTTTTCTGGGCTAAGCATGATGGCTAGCCAACTCAGAGGTATGGATTTTACCTTTTATTCTAATAGATTTGGTTTATTTCGCAAATTTGTTAAAGAATGGACTTTTTGCAAAATTGTCACTTAGAGGCAAAAATTACAAAATTCTTTTTTCTGGGTTTGAAACCAGTGCTAGCCAGATCTGGAGAGTTACTTTTGATTTTAAATCTAAATTGAATTGGTTAATCTAATTTCCTAGTATAAAGATTTATATATGTAAATATATATTTTAAAGGGATATTTTGCAAAATCTTCTCAAAACCATAATACCCTGAATTTCGGCTATTAAAAGAGAGGTAGCAGCCGTCTCTTTGTTGCACAAAACAAAGGGTTTTCTTTATTATTGATTTCTTGGATTTTCGAAGCGAGGATCTTGGATTTTTTGCGAAAGGAATGACTTTTCTTATTCTCTTTATTATTTTGGTTTATTCTTCAATAAGATGAGTGACATATGTTTGCTTTCTTACCATTCTATGCATATTGTATGTGCTGATTTATCTATTAGAATGCATGATAGATGATGGTATGATGATATAATGAATTATTGATGGATGGATGAATCAAGATTGAACCTTTCATGAATACTATGCTATTGATGATTTAAAATTCTATATAGATGACTTGAGAATGTTAAAAACCTAATAGAAATCATGGATATGTTGCTTTCTTTCATATTATTGCAGATTTGATATATACTAGGTTTGCCCGTTGACACGTGCCTACGACACGTCTTCGGAACGGTGCACATTGTTTGGTCATATAAAATAGTTTTGGAGGTCCAGCAAATTAACTGAAGTAGCAAACATATTATATGAGAAACTTTTGGGGGTCCGGCAAAAAACATATTATATGAATTTTTTTTATTTTTTGAATTATTTTTAAAGTTTTAATTTTTTAAATTTTTTTAGTTTTTTAGTTTTTTTATTTTTTAAAAATTTAAAATTTTTTTATTTTCTTAATTTTTTAAATAGAAAAGAGAGGGAAAGAGAGAGAAAAAAATTAAATAAATATATGAATTGTTTTGAGTGGGGAATTTGAATTTGAGTTTTGGGGAGAAACTTTTGGGGGGAAAATATGTTTTGTGTTGTTAGATCTGGACCTTTGAATTTTGATGGGATTGAAGGAGAGCCACTTGATAGCTTTCTTTGTGTTTTATTATATAGATAATGAGATAGTATGATGTAAATTGCCTAAAAGTGAATAAAGGAGGGTTCTTTACTGTGTATGTATATATATGATTTGTTTGGGGGTATTTCGATGAAAAGAACTTGACTAATGATTGCTGTAGATGCATATGATCAAGGGGTTAACTAATATAATCAGTTGGGGTATGTGTATAACAAGTTGCAAAGACTTTTAAGTATCAAAAGATCAAGTTTTTGAAGATTTTATAGGGTTTGATTTTCGGGTATGTTGAACTCAGCTGAAATTGTTTTTTGTGTGTTTTGTGATGTTTTTGATTGGATCTTAATTTGTTATGATACTGAGATTGAATTGAAATATTATACTACTCATATTTGATGGATTCAATGAAGATACTGACACTCGAACACATATATATACATATATATTCATATTAGCTATTTTGAAGAAGTTTTGTCGAAAAATTGATCTTTTATGAACTTGATGAGATTTTGATTTGTTTTATAAACTCTAGTATGTTAGGCAAGTTGTACTTGATCATCTCAGGGTTTTTAAATTTACAATTCATGTTTTAAAAGAGTATAATCATGTATCAGTCGGAAAAGTGCACAATTTTGAAACTAGTCGAGTAGCAGCTAACGGTCGACTGGCCCCATTTTGAACTAAGATGTGCGGTCGACCGTCATTTGAAAAAATAGATTTTTCTGGGCTTGTGCAGTCGACCGTCGTTCTTTTGAACTGTTTTCGACCGTCAACTGTCACCTGCTGTTTTTGATGATTTGTTGAGTTTTCTTGCTGATTTCTTGAATGATTATTTCTTTACACTTATGGATTATTGATCTACTATTTTAGATTAAGTTTTTACTACATATTACTATAAATTACAGAGAGTTATATCTTGATTATAATAGAGTTTAACTTGCATTTCTATGACATTATGAAGTGAAATATATACGGTTTTCAAAGGAATTGATGTTTCGTGATATTCTATGACTTCAAAATACGAAACTCAGTTATTTTGTGGATTTGATACTTTATTTCAGTTCTGAAAATTTGTGAAGTATTTGGATAAATTTGTATTTTTTTGGTTAAAAGAGTTTTCTTAACATAAACGTTTTGATGATGAAAATAAGAGTTTTATTGAAAGATTTTGTGTTGATATTCAAATTATGAGTCTCTAGGGATTGAGTGGGATTCCTGTAAACCGACAAATAAGATTTTGTGGATTTTTGACCAGTTGGGTCTTGGGATTATTTTGTGGAATTAAGTACGGCAGGATACACTAACTCTAGTGAGGGGAAAATTTGTGTTTTAATAATAATCAACCTAAGGACAGACACCAGTGGAGATGTGATGGAACTTGGGAAACATAAGTATATGCTCTAGGGATCTAGTCCAATGGATGCATTCCAGGATTGCGTGTTATTTGTCCCGAGAGGATAGTTGGTATGTTCGTGTGTCGAAGGTCGGCAGGCCTATTCAAGAAACATACGGTGCATTCGCATGTCGAGGGTCGGCGGGCCTATTCATGGGATGTACTTGTGTATCTGCACGTCGAGGGTTGGCAGGCCTATTCATGGGATACATGGCAGGGAGGTGATTCTCCGAGGGGTCAGAGCTATGCTTACATGATGCTTGCGCGTCAAGGGTTTTCAGGCCTATTCGCGGAGTAATCTGGATCTTGTTTCTATCACCGTAGTAGGATTAGTTGCATAACGAGGGATTAAACCCTATAAAGTGAAGAACGATAAGGGCTTGCACCAGACATTATGTAGTATGAAATGCATAGAATCCGACAAGTATGCATTAGAGAGTCATCATACTGCATTTGTATTTTCTTGACTTAGTTTTATGCATATTTGTTTTTCTGTTTTCTTACACTTGATACTTAGTCTAGTTTCACTTGATGTTTCATGCTTTATTTATTGTTATTTCATATTCAATTCGTTCCTGCTGTTGGTATGTGTTGTTATGACTTTATTCTTTATGTTTTATTTATGTTGCATTTTTTTTGATGTCACTCACACCATTATGGCTGACCCCGTAGTTTTAGGGGTTAGGGTTATCTCTAGCATCATATTTTACAGGTAGGTACCTATAGCTTGGGATTTGGATGCATGTGGTAGAATGATAATGTGGCTTATGCAATTTGTAAAAGAATGTGTTGTAAAAGAAAGAAATTGTAATTCAAGGTGTTTAATTTTCTGCTATGCTTTATAAAGAATTGATGTAATAAAAGTTAAAAAATATATGTGTACTTGGCTATGTTTACTATTACATTGAGGTAGATGCTGGAAATTATGCCACATATTTCTGAGATATTATATTAGAAATTTGGGGCACTACAAAAATCACCTCAGATCTTTCCACAAACTCACCTCACGTTCTCCCACTCTCTCATATAACAGTCAATCACCGTCACATCCCCTCGCTCGACCTCGACTGCAGCCTCGCATCCCACAGTCGCACCTCCTCCTTGCCAACCCCTCATCTCCCTCACCCCGAGCATCGCCCTCGAGCCCCGCAGCCCGTCGCCCTCTCCTTCCTTCAGTCGACCCATCCACCATCGCTCGCGTCCTCTCTCGAGACCACAAACTCGACCACCATCAACCTCACCTCCATCGCCCCGCTTCACACCGCTCTCCCTCCCCGTCATCATCATCACTGCAGAACCCATCAAAGCTCCCCCTCATCGTTCGAACCCATTGCTGCACTCCGTGCTCGCCTGCACCCACCCTCGACAGCCCCATCGACTGCTTCCCTTCCTCCTCATCGCTGCCCCCTCTGCGACCCTTATCACCTCCATCCTCGACCTTCAAACACAGCAACCAGCATCATAACCCACCGCTGCTCCGCCTCGCTCGAGCCACCTCCTGTCACCACTGAGCCCCTCTCCTCTGAGCACTTGACCACCACTGCTGACGACCACCTCAACCCCTACTGCCGCTCACCCTGCACCTCCGGGCTTCTCTGCCCCACCGATGACTGCTCCGAACCCATGCCTGCCCTGCCTCCGCCGTCACCCTCGAGCACCGATTGCAGTGTCCACCTCCTCCTTGCTGTGCCCGCTACCATTCTCACTGTTGGTGTTGCTATTCTGCTTCACGTGCTATTTGATGTTCTTGCTGGTACATGCATTGCACGTGTTGCGATGTGCACGTGCTGTTGCTGTCTTGCCACTTTTTCTGTTACCATTTGCTATCGTTGCTGCGTTCTTGCTATTTGCACGTGTTGCTGATTGTTGTTGTTGTCGTGTCCCTTATTGTTATGCTGCCGACCTCTTGCTGATGTGTTGTGGTGTTCTTGCTGTTACTGTGCACGTAATTTGCACGTGTTGCCGTTGGGACTCTTGGCCCATTTTTCTTTCACCTTCATAATTGTCACCTTTAAGGCAAGCGTCTCTTGAACTCATTTTTATTGTTCTAGTTCAAGAAAACACTCTTTGAAATCCGGAAAGTAGTGATCGAATTGAATATTACATCTAGTTGAATTCCATTATTGGTTCATTATTGTTTATCGTACCATATTTATTGATTCATAGTCTTCTTATCGTGACATTGTCATCGATATAAAACTTGAACCGTAAACTTATCGTATTACTGAACATTCAAATATGTTATCCAGTCGTTTTTCCGAGTTTGTACTGAGGTTTCGATCCAGTTCCTGACATTGAAACTTAGAACCTTGTACATGGAAATTGTAGCACACTGTGTCTAGTTTCTGGAACATCTCACAGATTCTCAATCCGATTTATTGATTGTATGTTATCACTGTTTTAGTACTGACATGTTATAATTTTAGAACCGAGACTATGCACAAAACCCGTAAAGAATTGATTGATCGGCCTAACTTTTGTAACTATAATGTATCGTATGAATGTGTTGAAACCGGCAGAGAGTCTACTTTCTAGAATCTCTGACGGAATCAGATATGCATTCCCTTAGCAGCGGAAAAGTGAATTTGAGTATCGATAGGTACTGCTGTCCAGAACCTGTTTTGTTATGTTTTTGCATATAAACCCGTATTTTTCATATTTAATGAATTGAACCATGTATATTTCATATATTGTATAGTCTTGATATCATCTTGAAATTGTCTAGTAGTACCTGTTTCATTGATTGTACCCGTTGCATGAGTATTGATACCATCATCCTCATTGATCGCATTGACTGTATGTCCATAATTGTTCGTAATAAAATGATAAAAAGTCAGGGTAATAAGGGTACGACTTAGTAGTGGTTAATATAGGAGAGTGTACTCGGAAGGAGACCCGTGTTTCCCGTATTGACATGTTATTATTTTATCAATTGATTGCGATTGCTGACTATAGTATCCCAATTTATCGTGTTTTATATTGTGTGTTGTTTATTGATCATTGAATATTGTTATTGCAAGAGACGAGTACATGACCCTGTAGAATTCATCACTATAGACTGAACGTTCACTTGATTGTATGCACCCGAACCTGTGGTATGGGAAGCAGGATTGCATGCATTAGCTAGGATTGATAAAAGATGGATAAACCTAAAAATTGACATTGAACATCGATTTTTGATTTATTGTTATTGATTATTGGTCATAAATTATTGATTATTGATTATTGTTATCGACTATTGTCTATTGATTATTGATTATCGACTTTTGATCTTGTTATCGTTTATCATTTATTGACTCCGATATCATTCCAATTTCTGTTCTTGTTATATTGTCCTTTACTTCCTTCACCACTTGCTACTACTTGTTGCCCGAAGCTTGCTCTAACGGTACACTCCATCTTTTGAGTTATTGTTTACACAGTTATTGATGATGGGCTACTGAAGAATCTTAGCAAACTACTATTGAATTTTGTATTCTCCGGCTATTCTGTAAGTTCTTGTATCTCAGATATTGGTTATTGCATTTTATTCTTGTTTATGTGATTATTATTGTATTATTGAGCTTACCGGCATTGTAAAGCTTATGGATGGTATGAGTTGGCATACTTATATTATTCGCTGGGCCTCGATTCCGTACCCGTGTTTCCGTATAATGGGAAGCAGGGCGTGACATAGTTTTTAGTAGTATCAGAGCTAGAACCTAATCATATTGGGTTAGCCAGGTTAGACTCTAACCATGTTGGAGTTTAGCCAGGTTAGCTTAACGAGTACACACGACAATGATCACATGAACATGTAATAACCAACTTGAATCTGGATACTTACCCTATTCGATCCATTTTTAATCCTCTAAATTCAATTCTTTGATTCCTTGTTTCTTTCCATCTCTTGTAGTCGTCCTCATTCGTTGATTTCTTATTGGGTATAAATTCCTCAGATCCCTTATGCTCCTTGGACCCCTTGGGCTCCTCAGATTCCTAGTGCTCCTTGGATCCGAGCAATGAGCTTTTGGGTCTTTTTGGCAAGGTAGCTCAGATGATGTTCCGACCACCCAACTCGATCATGATGTTTACCATGTCATCTTTTGTCACTTTGTTTTCTCGACTCTTCATTTCGACCGTTAGATTAAAAGGAGGTTTTAGGTGGCTAGGATTTCGCCATGTCATCAACTTTGAGTGGCTAGGATCACGCTGCGTCATCAATGCGATTATTGAGGGTACGTTATAGATTTTTCTCTATAAATCTCAGCCTACCTCATTTCTTTACTTCTCCATTTCAACTTAGAGCTTCTCTCAACTTTGATCTTTCTCTCTCTAGACTCAAACTCCGACGAGTTTTTTTGGCCACTTTTTCTCGTTAATTCATCGTTGACAGCCAAGCAATTTCATTATAAGTTAAGTAAGTCATGTCTGGGGTCCATTTGGGTAGCTCAGTCTCCTCCTTGAATCACGACGAGAATGAGGCGCTCTCCGTTTGCTAACCCCGCCCCTCAAGGAAGGATAAAGGAAAAGAAGCAGTTAGTTCTTTCGTCATCATAGAGGAGAAGGATAAGATAAGAGTGATAGAGGGAAACATCTTCGATATTCCTTATCCTCCTCACACCCCTTCCTTGTTCATCAATACCCAAAGGACTTGGGGATCTAGTGCAGTTCGGTATGCAATACGATGAACCTGAGGACCACCCTACCAATGAGTATGATCATACCAAGACTATCCTCACAAAGGACAACCTTCGTCAGATTAGAGTCGCCTTTGGAATTCTGTCTGAATACAATTTGCTCTTACCAGGCCCCAGAGTTAGGGCATTCTTGGTGTTGCCCTGTGAATCTTGGGTCTTCCCCTATGATGCTTTCCACATTAGGCTTCTTCCCATCCATTCATTCATAAAGGAAGTTCTTAACTGGTACATGCTTAGTCTGGTGCAGTACATGTCGAAAGTGTAGAGGCACTTGACTGGCTTCATCTTGTAGTGCCAAAAAGTGGGCGCCGAACCAAGTTTGAAGATTTGGATGAGGCATTTCAAGATTCATAGACAAAAAAGTGAAGAACCACTGGTACTATCTCTCTCCATATTCAGAGAGGACTTATAGAGAATCCGAACTCGATCAAGCACTGGAAAAATAAATACTTCATCATCTGAAGTCCCGAGGCATGGGGGTTCCTAATAAGATGGAAGGGGGATGTCCCGAAGAAATTGAAGGTTGACCCAGATGTGAGTGGGGAGGAGCGGAATTTAAGTGATGTGCTCATCGGGTGTGGGGAGTTGAAATGGCAAGATGTGACGAAGGATGTCCACGTCTGGGGGGCTAACTCCGATGGACCCTAGTGTAAATAGTTTTTTTTGTCAAGTACTTAGTTTTAGTCTTTGATCAAGTACATGGTCTTTTTCGATTCATCCCATTCTCATATCTATTTTTTGTTCTTTTTGCAGAAGGGGAAGGCATGGACTTCGATGCTCTCATGGCGGCTCATGGTGCATCAAGCGGTGCGACATCCTTCTTAGCGAATCTGTAACTCCCGTTTCCATTTTTCCCCTTTTTATTGTTGATCCCCATTGTAATCTCTTTTGTAATCCTATAACATTTCATTTGTTTCATTATTGTATCGAATAATATCAATTCCAATATTATTCTTGTTTATCCTTAATCTCTGATTATTTGAATCTTACTCCCTTTTTTCTAATCTAAAATTTAATTTCAAAAATTGTTTTTTATCTTGTTGGGTTGAGAATTGTTCTTCTATTTGACCCATATTGTACCCAAAAATCCTATAGCCTATCTCTTATTGGATCTAAACCCAAACCCAACTAAAACCCCAATACCCATTTATACACCCAATAACCCGTTATAAAAACCCATACTCGTTTGTACCTAAAACCCAACCCATTACAACCCTACCCATTAACCTACCCTATTTATATCACCCCTAAACCTAACCCTAGCCACCCTACTGTTCCACCCCTACCCTCTCCTTCTTCCTCTCACGTGTGCTTCCGAAACCCCACATCCATCTCGAGCTCCGCCCATCCCCCTCCCGCCTTCATCCGCCTCCATCCTCTTCTCCGCGGAGAACCACCGAAAGCACATCCATCACCTTGCACCCTCGATTGACTTCACCTTCATCATCTCTCTCCCGAACCCAAGTCGTCTTCCTCCTTCGACTTCAGCCTCGTCCACCATTGCCATCACTCTCAAGCTCTGTTGATGCCCTCCTGTTCTGTCGACCACCCCTTCGAGCCGCCATTGCCATCCCTTTCTCCGCCTTCCACCGCCAGTCCCGTCATCTTCTTCGTCGAACCCATCGATAACTGAACCCTCCACTACAACCCATCGAGCCCTGTCGTCTTCACCCTTACCTCATCGAAGCATCGCCAATTCCATTACCGATGCCCAATCCCCTTGATGCCAATGCCTCCAGCTCTCTCATCGAGCCTTCACATTCTGCTCCTCTATTTTCTTCTGAAAACAGAGTGCTCGCTGTGCCGCCTTACTGTTGGTGCTCCCAGTTGCCACCGGCTCTATCCTCTACCACCGACAACACAACCATTCGCCGACCAGTCACCCACCGCCATCAATCATCGCCAGAGCCGAAACCTTCGATGCCTGCTGATTGGGTTTTGATCAAGTGAATTCTGGACCGTCCGATGTACTGTCTTAATCGCCGTTTGGTGTTCGGAGGAAGGGGATCATCTGTTGCTGTTTGCTATTTTGTGTGAGGAGATCCCAACTTCAATGTTTGCTATTTTGCTGGGTTTGGAGTTGCTTTTGCTATTTTGGTTTCTTGCACGTGGCTCGCACGTGTTAGTGCATTTTCTCGTGTTCGTGGGTTCGTCGCCCGAAATTCTTATCCCGTTATTCTCTTCATATTCAGAATTGTCTCCTAATAGGAAAGCGTCTCTTGAACTTATTTTTATTGTTTCTAGTTTAAGAAAACACTCTTTGAAATCCGGCAAGTAGTAATCAAATCGAATATCATATCTAATTGAATGCCATTGTTATTTATTGTACCACGTTATTTGATTCATTGTCTTCTCATCGTGCTATTATTGTTGACTTCAATCCCAAACCGTAAATTTATTGTATGATGGAACATTCACATATACTGCCTTATCATTTGCCTTGTACTGAGGTTTCGACCCGGTTCCTGACATAGTAACTTAAAACCTTGCACATGAAATTGTAGTACACTTAGTCCATATATTGTCATGTTTTGCATATAAACCGTGTTTTCCATATTTAATGCATTGGACCATGTATATTTCATATATTGTATAGTCTTGATATCATCTTAAAATTGTACTAGGGCTACCGGTCTCATCAATTATACCTGTTGCATGAGTATTGATACCATCGTCCACATTAATCATATGCATGTTCATAAATGATTGATAATAATAATAAATAATAAGCCGGGGTTAAGGGAAAGACCATAATAGTGGACAATATAGGTAAGTGTACTCAGAAGGGGGCCCGTATTTCCCATAGTTACAGGTTAAATGGAACTAACTGCCACATCAGGAATTGATGGGAGCCACCTCTAGAACTTACGGGGGCCACCTCTACAATCCATTATATGGAACTAATGCCACGTAGAACTAAGTGCCACGTTAGGAATTGATGGGGACAACCTCTAGAACCTACGGGGGCCACCTCTAGAACCCATTAAATGATTACATGATTCATGAATGTGTTTATCGGTTTTCCTGTTTACCAGTGAAATGGAACTATGTGCCACGTCAGGGGCTGACGGGGGCCACCTCTAGAACCCATTACCTGATTACAGGACATGATATAATGATACCTGAGTACACCGCCCTATAAAATCCACCACTAAGTCTAAACTTAACTTACTTGCATGTGGCAACCATGCGGTAAATAAATGGGATGCATGAAGTGCTACATTGGTTAGGATTGATAAAAGACTTATAGACATAAATGAGCACTGAACATTAACACTAATATTGAATATTGGTTATTAAACATTGATTCATGATTTCTGAATTATTGATTATCAACTTTTGATTTTGTTTTCGTTTATCATTTATTGACTCCGATATCGTTTCAATTTCTGTTCTTGTTATATAGTCCTTTATTTCCTATTTTACTGCTTTTTACTACTTGTCGCTCGATGCTTGCTCTAACGGGTTCTCTTCCTCTTTCGTTTGAGTTATGTTATACAGGTACAGTGATGAGTAACTAAAAGGAACTCATCAAACTGTTACTGCATTGCTTATTCTCGAGCTATTTGGTAAGTTCTTATATCCCAGATTTGGCTATTGGATTTTATTTGTTTATGTGATTATATTTTTCTGCGTGATTGTGATTATTTCTTTTCATGTTGTTGAGTTAAGACTGGTACGCTCATGGATGATTTTAAAATCATTCGCTGGGCCTTCGTCACGGGCTCGTATTCCCATATTTTGGGAAGTGGGGCTTGACAGAATCGGTGAACTGCCTCGAGGTGGTTAAAAATCTCCCCACTTCATAGGATCAGGGGAGGCTCGCCGACAAAATGATCGACTCCTCCCTTCTCAAAATCTCCCAAGTTGGCGTATCAGTTCTCTTCCTTGTAGTTTAGGTTTTATTTTCTTCCCCACGTTTCTAAGTTTTGAAGTTTTCCTCCTCGCAGATCACTTGCCACATTGGCAACTTGATCAAAAAGACCAGGACCGAGGAGAAGCTTTGGAAGGACATGGCCACTCGGACCGAGAACAAGAGGAAGAAGACTGCCAAGGAGCTCGAAGTGGTGAAGAATTGGGAGGCGACTCATCTTGGCCATATCACTTGTCTCAAGGACGAGCAGAAGGAGTCAGCACAGGCGGAGATGGAAAGGTTGGCCGTGATTGCCAAGGTGGAGGCCGAGGCGAAGACTCATCTTCTATATGTGATGGAGAAGTCATATGGTAAGGCCATAAGGAACATGGCTGAGCGCATCCCCGACTTCAATGGGAAGGGGTGTAGCCTTGAATTTTTCCTGAGGTGCAGCCAGCTGAGGAGGAGTTCGAGAGAGAAGGCGAGCAGGAAGGCAAGGGAGTTGAGAAGGAGCCTAAGGGTGGAGAGGAGGAGGCTCTGGAGAAGGACGCGGGGGTGAAGTAGAAGAGAGCGGGCGAAATGTCCACTTCTTTGGTCACAATAACTGAGGTGGACCCTTGATCATTTTCTCTCCGTCTTTCTTCTTCTTTTTTATTCTTGTAATTTGCCGATTAGCGGACTAACCACCACTTGTGTATCTTTGTTCTAATGAATGAAAAAAGAGTTTGTTGTTCAACTTCTTCTTCTCTGTGAGTGAGAACTTCTCGTGTGTTTGGTTTGGATCTCTTGAATTTTCTCAAAATCGAAGATAAGTGTTTTTGCATTTACTAGTGTTGTAGTAACTCCACCATTTCTATTGACAGATGATTGTATACACCAGAGGGTATTCTCAAAACAATGAGATTGCACGACTCCGCTATGAGTTAAATGAGGAGAGGATCGAGAATGACCATTTAAAGGACGTGATACTCGATAAGAACTTAGAGATCAACTAATTGAAAGAGACTCATCCTGGCTGCTCAACTCACATTCGTGTGGATTGGGGATAGATCTGGGTTGGGGACACTCGCCTCAAGGACATGCTCATCGAGAAGGACTAGGATATTTACTCGTAACTCCACCATTTCTATTGACAGATGATTGTATACACCCGAGGGGATTCTCGAAACAGTGAGATTGCTTGACTCCGCTATGAGTTAAATGAGGAGAGGATCGAGAATGACCATCTAAAGGATGTGATACTCGAGAAGAAATTGGAGATCAACTACTTGAAAAAGACTCATCCTGGCTGCTCAGCTCACATTCATGTGGATTGGGGATAGATCCGGGTTGGGGACACTCGCCTCGAGGAGATGCTCATCGAGAAGGACTAGGATATTTACTCATTGAAGATGAAGCTTGGAAGATTGCAAATACAAAGTACTTCTCTCTTGTGATGATGACGATCCAGGGAGGAAGTTCCATGAGCTATCCTTAGGCATAAAGCAACATCGAGGAGTACCGGGGATGCTCAAAGTGGAGTAGCTGGGTCATCCAGCATGAGTTCTACTGAGGGGACGTTTCCCACCTACAATTGCGTGATTCAGACTCAATCCGTTAGGGTCAACCTCTTTTGGGAAGCTCGGGTGGTCGAGGGATAAGCACTGCGGCGAGGAGGCAACGCGCGCGAGCCATATCATCGAAATACCCCTATCCCTTGACATCGTAGGTAATTTGACTAGAGAGACTCATAAATAAATTTCTCACATTTTTACAAAAATTTTGATATGAAATAAAGACTACACATGTTTTGTCTGTCACGCCCCGTTTCCCAAAAATACGGAATACGAGCACGTAACATTGGCCCAGCGAATGATTTTCATCATCCATAAGCTGTTCAGAAATTTTTACAACATATCACAGGAATAATCAGAGTCGGAAGCAAAGAAACAACCAGGCATGCATAATTGAAACAAGATACCAACAGAAATTTACTCGAAACCAAAAATAAATACATCTCAAATAAATCAGAATCTGGACAAGTCAAATATCCTGGGTCACATAACCCAAATACAAGATAATTATATAAGTAATTAAGTACATTTTATTCAAATCAAGCAATAATTAATAATAATAAAGCAGGAAATCCAGCATTAGTATCTCATATCTCCAATGCCATCGGGCAGCTGACCATCCTGATCTGCAATTAATAAATTGTAGGAGAAGGAAAAAGAAAACATGTATCCGTCAATTGCAAGTTACAGGCCACTTATAATGTAGGATACAAGTGCATGTGATAGATAAATCTAAGTAACAAGTATAGCATGGTATAAGTGTGTCAATAGAAATGTAATATGTAACATGAATCAAGCAAATAGAATCAAGCAACATGGTATACAAACAGGTACAGGTAACATGTATCAAGTGTCAAGTGAACAGGTAAACAGGTAAACATGTATCATGTAACAGGTAAATAGGAACAGGTAATCAAGTAACAGGATAATCAGGTATCAGGTGATCAGGAATAAGTAATCATGAAAATAGGTAATCAGGAAACAAGTACAGGAAATCAGGTTATGTCATGTCAAGTCTTGTGTTATTACTATTTAGGTAGCACTTCATGCATCCCAACTTTTACTACATGGTTGCTACAACAAACAATTTCGCTTTAGATTTCGTAGTGGAGTCCATAGGGTAGTGTACTCAGGGATCAGGATAATAGGAAACAGGAACAGGTAGAACCTAGTGGCTCTCTTCCGAGTACACCTTCCTATAGGGAAGTATGCAGTCAGGTACAGGAAACAGGCATAACCTAGTGGTTATCTTCCGAGTACATCTTCCTATAGGGAAGTATGCAGTCAGGTACTGGTAACAGGATCGTGAATCATGTAGTCATGAACACGTAACAGGCATGCAGGATACATGTCCTCTTCTTAGTATACGTTTCTATATTTTTCACTACTAGATCTTTTCCTTAACCCCGGCTTGGTCATTTATTATTATAATCAGGCATGTATGTATGTGTCGTAAAAAAAAGCAAGGATAACAGAGTATAAACATGTATCAGTTTCAGGGTGCAAGATAAACAAGTACAGGTAGTTTTCTACCTGTAACAGAGTAAAACAGCTAGTTTTCTGATTCAGAACAGCAAGACAGTGTCGTACTAAAACAGTGATTCTCGCTACTACAAATATCCAAATCTATATCTGTCAGAGAATCTAGAAAATAGACTTCCAACCAAATTCAGCAAGTATATATAAATCATATAGTGTTTCACAAAATCATAACTCAAAACTAAATCTAAACCAGGAAATGCATTCAGCCAAGAATCAGTAAATTATATTCAAGTACAGGAAAACAGCAAGAAATCATCATAATAAATTTCAGAAAAAATCTGGGGTATTCCCCTATATGTCTAGCATCAAAATATAAAGTTTCATAATTTTCCAGAAAGATTAGTTTAGTCAATCAAAATAAGAAAACATCAAGAAACGGTAGTTTGGCAAATCTGGAATTTCCAACACTGCTGTACGAAAACTGTAATATCTCACAAACCGTGAAACGAAATCCAAATCCGCCAAAGGGATATGAAAATAGAAAAAATAAGATAACTTTCATATTTCATAAATATTTTTCATACAGGAATAGAAATTAGGGTGAAAACACAAATCTTTACAGAACAGCGAACACAATCCAGCAAGTATAGTTTTTATAAACGAGCATAAAACGGCATATAAAACTCATCAATAAAATCCACTAAAATTCTGGGTAATCCCTAGATAGATATAGAAATACTGACCAAAATTTCAGATCAAAATAATATGTTTAGAACTAGTATCAAAATAGTTTATTCATCGAAATCATCAAGAAACGAAATCTGAAAATGAAATACACCTCTGTAGTAAAACAATCATATCTCATAGATACAAAAACAAAATCGACCAAGGTCGGAGGGATTGGAAAGAAGACGAATTTCTCTACACATTATGTTTTATACAAAAATTAAGATACTGATCTTAATATGGTCTAAATTACTGATCAAGACAGATTATCGACAAAACACAGAATTTTCTTTAGGAACAAAACCAACATGAATCACACGAAACTTAATCGAAACATAACTAAACATGAATTAGAGTCTACTAAGTATCCAAACATCAGGAAATAGGGTATACGACAGGTCCACCACAAGTATATCACATGAATCTCACAAGCACACAAGTTCTCATAATTGTTCACATATACATCACATCAAGAAAAGGTCACTCCTAGGTTAACTCATGTTATATGTGTCGTGAGGCAACTATGGTCAAATAGCACAATAGAGACAAAACCCAACAAACATAACATACACACGAGTTATCTCTAGAACCCAACTACACTATAAGCGGTATTTTTGATTTGTATCATACAAAGGAATTGGAGTACAAGTTACTTGCCTTAACCGAAGATGAAAACGAAGAACACCAAGAATAACGGGAACAGATCCTGACAATGCACAAAACCTACGAACGAGAAATCAACGAACCCACGAACGATCTACACGTGCACTCGAGCACGTGCAAGGAAAACCCAAGATTAAGAGAGCGCGAGATGGCATTGGGAGGCACGGTGGCTGGCCTTGTTGCGGCAGCTGCTGTCTCCTGGCGCACCGACAGATGGCGAACGGGATGGCAAGGCACGACACCACGGTGCTGCGCAGCAGCAGAGCGACAGGGAGAGGGTCGAAGGCGGGGGGTATAGGACGCAGGGAGAGAGAGGGAGTAAAGGGAGTTCGGTGGTCTTTGGGTTGCGGCTGAACGTGAGGGAGAGGAGAAATAGGGGCATGCACAGGTATTTAAAAGGGGGGAGTTTTTAGGGTTAGGCTGCTATGAGTGGATCAGGTGGGCTTTTGGGTGCAACCGGGTAACTAGGCTTAGTGGGTTTCTGGTTGGGTGTAGAGTGGGTTAGGGGATTAATTAATTGGGTTTGGTTATTAATTAAATGTATGCGTTAGTGCAAACAGAGCTTTAGGTCATATTGGGTAATTCATGGTAAAAAAAATAGAGTGTATGGGTTTGATTATATGGTTGATGATGGGTATGAGTATTAGGTAATGGTTAATGGTTTGGGTAAAGCTGATCTGATAATGGGTATTAGTAATTAAATGGGTTAGGGTTTTAAGTAGGGTATAAGATCCAAAAATTGACAGGGCAAAAATGAGTGAATTAAAATAACAAAATGGAAAAAAAAAATTTAACAGTGAGAATCAAAATAATGGCACGAGCACAAAGAGACGAATCAAAAGAAGACAACCGAATCAAGAATTCAAATAAAAGATGATAATAATAAAAATAAATACATTGAAACAAAAGATCCAATATACGGTCCAAGAAAAAGTTACAAGAAGAAAAACACCAAAATGAAAATTACACTCAAAATACACAAAACGAAAAATAGGGATTACATTGTCAAACTTGTACCAAATTGTTGATATGAAATAATGATTGCCCATGTGTTATCAAACTGGTCTCTCATTTTCTCTGTGTTGTGCTCCATTGTATTGAGTTAGAAGTTGTAGGAGCAGCTTGGGCAACAAGCTGAGCTCCGAACTCGTTGTCTTTGAGTTAACAAGTTGTTGGAGTAGCTTAGGGGACGAGATGAGCTTCGAACTCATTGTTTCAAGTTAACGAGTTGTTGGATTAGCTCAAACGATGAGCTAAGAACCGAGCTCATTGCTTTTGAGTTAACGAATTGTTGGAGTAGCTCGGGCGATGAGCTGAGCTCTAAATTCGTTGTTGGAGTAGCTTGAGTGATAAGCTGAGTTCCAAACTGGTTGTTTTTGAGTTAAGGAGTTGTTGGAGCAGCTCGGGCGATGAGCTAAGCACCTAACTCATTCTTTTGAGTTAATGAGCTGTTAGAGTAGCTCTGACGATGAGCTGAGTACCGAGCTCGTTGCTTTGAGTTAACAAATTATTGGAGTAGCTTGGGCGACGAGCTAAGCTCCGAACTCGTTGTTTTTGAGTTAAAGAGTTGTTAGAGTAGCTCGAGTGATGAGCTGAGCTCCGAACTTGGTGTTTTTTAGTCAACGAGTTGTTGGAGTGGCTCGGGCAACGAGCTGAGCACCGAAATCATTGTTTTGAGTTAACGAGTTGTTGGAGTAGTTCGAGTGACGAGCTGCGCTTTGAACTCATTTTTTTAGTATTGTTGGAGTACGAGCTCCTAACTCATTGTTTTGAGTTAATATGTCGTTGAAGTAGCTCGAGTGATGAGCTAAGCTCCAAACTCATTATTCTGAGTTAACGAGTTGTTGAAGCAGCTTAGGCGACGAGCTGAGTAGCAAACTCATTGTCTTGAGTTAACGAGTTGTTGTAGCAGCTCAAACGACGAGCTGAGCACCAAACACATTACTTTAAGTTAACGAGTTGTTGGAATAGCTTGAACAACGATATGAACACCAAGCTCATTGTTTTAAATTAACGAGTTGTTGGAGTAGCTCGAATGATCAGCTGAGCAATGAACTAATTGTTTTGAATTAACGAGTTGTCAGAGTAACTTGGTCGATAAGCAGAGCACCGAACTAGTTTTTGTGAGTTAATAAGTTGTTGGAGTAGCTCGAGCGACGAGCTGGGCATCGAATTCCTTGTTTTGAGTTAATGAGTTGTTGGTGTAGCTCGGGTGACGAGCTCAACACCGAACTCCACCGAACTCTTAGTTTTGAGTGTTGGTGTACCTCGGGTGACGAGCTCAGCACCAAACTCATTATTTTGAGTTAATGAGTTGTTGGAGCTACTAGGGGACCAACTAAGCTCCGAAATCATTGTTTTGAGTAAAAGAGTTATTGGAGTAGCTCAGACGACAAGCTAAGCACCAAACTCATTTTTTTAAGTTAATGAGTTGTTGGAGCAGCTTGGGCCACGAGTTGAGCACCAAACTCATTTGTTTGAGTTAACGAGTTGTTGGAGCAGCTCAGACGACGAGATGAGCACAAACTCATTGTTTTGTGTTAAATAGTTGTTGGTGTAACTCAGGTGATGGTCTCAGCACTGAATTCCTTATTTTGAGTTAACGAATTATTTGTGTAGCTCTGGCGAAACCGAACTCATTGTTTGAGTTAATGAGTTGTTGGTGTAGCTTGGGTGAAGAGCTCAGCACCAAACTCATTATTTTGTGTTATCAAGTTGTTGGAGTACCTCGAGTGACGAACTAAGGTCCAAACTAGTTATTTTTGAGTTAATGAGTTGTTGGAGTAGCTTGAGTGACGAGCTGTGCTCCAAACAATGGTTTGAGTTAATGAGTCATTGGAATTGTCATAGTGACGAGCTGAGCTTCAAACTCATTGTTTTGAGTTAACGAGCTGTTGGAGCAGCTCGTGCATTGGGCTTAGCACCAAACTCATTGTTTCGAGTTAACGAGTTGTTGGAGTAGCTCGGACAATGAGCTGAGCACCAAACTCATTGTTTTGAGTTAACAAGTTGTTGGAACAGCTCAGGCGATGAGCTAAGTACCGAACTCCTTATTTTGAGTTAACAAGTTGATGGTGTGACTTGGATGACTAGCTTAGGACCGAACTCCTTATTTTGAGTTGACGAGTTTGTTGGTGTAGCTCGGGCAATGAGCTTAGCACCGAACTTATTATTTTGAGTTAACAAGTTGTTGGTATAGCTCGGGCGACAAGCTAAGTATCGAACTCGTTATTTTGAGTTAACGAGTTGTTTGCTAGGCAGTTGAAATCGGTTTTTGGAACTAATCTGTCAAGAAGCGATTAGTGATTAATCGATTAATCGGAAAATAATCGGGGATTAAATCGGAAAAATCATTATATATATATATATATAAAATTACAAAAAGATATATCCTCATTATGTAGCAACCATAAATCCTAACATAAAACTATTTTGAGATTATCAAATATGAACATATAGTTATATAAAAAAAGAAGAGAGTACTTGGTTTGAGCCGAGTTTGGATTCTAGATGTTGGTCGGATCAGGTTTGTTGTCGGTTCCATAAAAAAAAAACAATCGGGAAGGTGGAGCAGCGCAAGTAGCAAGAGGAGGTGCAGCAGATGCGGATCGAGTCAAGTATGTGATGACGCAGGGGGAGCGATGGCAGGTCGGGTTTCAGTTTTCTCGAGGAAGAATAAGAGAATCAGTTTGGGTTTGGGTTTGCGCGAGGACCAGAAGGGGTTTGAATTTTGGATTTGGATTTGAGTTTGGGCCGGACTGAGCCCAAAAAATGCAAACGAACATGAAAATTAGAAGAGATTTAATCGGTTAATCTGCCACTTAAAATCGGTCGATTAACCACTAATCTGCCAATTATACTCGATTAAATCGCTAACTATTGAAATATTATAAATCGCTAAAAAATAATCGCTTAGCCTCCGATTAGCGATTAATCGGGGATTAATCGTGCGTAATCGGGGATCTTAATTGCTTAGGTTGTTTGAGTAGCTCGAGTGGTGAGCTGAGCACCAAACTCATTATTTTGAGTTAACAAGTTGTTGAAGCAGCCCAGGCAATGAGCTGAGCACCAAACTCATTGTTTTGAGTTAACAAGTTGTTGGAGCAGCTCAGGCGATGATCTGAGCACCAAACTTATTATGTTAAAGAGTTGTTGGGTAGCATGGACGATGATCTGAGCACCAAACTCATTGTTTTGAGTTAACGAGTTATTGGAGGAGCTCAGGCAACAAGTTGAGCACCAAAATTATTTTGAGTTAACGAGTTGTTGGAGTAGCATGAATAACGAGCTGAGCACCAACTCATTATTTTGAGTTAACAAGTTGTTGGAGGAGCCTGGACGATAAGCTTAGCACCGAACACATTGTTTTGAGTTAACAAGTTGTTGGAGCAACTCGGGCGATGAGCTAAGTACTGAACTCATTGTTTTGAGTTAACGTGTTTGTTGGTGTAGCTCGGGCAATAAGCTCAACACCGAACTTATTGTTTTTAGTTAACGAGTTGTTGGTATAGCTCGGGCGATGACCTGACCATTGAACTCGTTGTTTTAAGTTAACGAGTTGCTGGAGTAGCTCGAATGACGAGCTGAGCACCGAATTGATTGTTTTGAGTTAAGGAGTTGTTAGTGTAACTCGGGTGATGAGCTGAGCATCGAACTCATTGTTGGAGTAGCTCGGATGACGAGCTGAGCACCAACGCAGCAAACTCGTTGTTCTGGGAAGTTGTTGGAGTAGTTCAATCGAGCTGGGTTCCGAACTCGTTGTTTACATCTGAAGAGTAGTACAAAAATTTACGAAGGAAATGGTAAGCTTTTATTGAAGAAATCAATCTAAGTAGCTGCCATGATGGCTAGCTTATTATTACATGCACTGACTGTTATAAAGATTGGTCTTAGTACAAATTTAGTGTAAGAATCAAGTGGAGGGCATTAAACACCCTCGTTGAACTTCATCAAATGCTTTGCATTCCAGGTCCTTGATATTTCCTTGTACCCCAGGTCTTCAAGTTAATAAGCTCCTAGCTGGACGACTTTGGAGAACTTGTAGGGTCCTTTCCATTTAGGAGTGAGCTTTCCCTTCTTGCGCAACTCAGAGATCTCGAGCTTTCGTTGGATGAGGTAACCTTCTTTTGAGTTTGTTAGTCCTCTCGACTGTTTGCTGATAAATTTGTTTCTACACTAGAGCTGGTATCAGGTCCTATTAGGTCGGGTCCTCCACTACCCGGACCCAGTACCTCACAGGTCAAAAAATTGGACTCAGACTCGGACTTGCAAGTACCGGGTCCGGGTCCGGGTCCTAGTTAAAATAATCGACCCGTCGGGTCCAGTAGCGAGGAGTAAATATTTATACTTAAGTATTTTTGTACTCAATACCCTACGGTTCCAACAATTTATGCACTTAATGTAAAGCCCCGAATTTTAAATAAGACCGAATTCGAGATTTCACAGGATCTTTACCTCACTTCATACAATTTTACAAGGAAACTAAAACTTTTCAATGACATCAGAGTTCATTACATTTTATTTACACAGCGGAAGAATAAAAGATTACAACATTGAAAACAAAAATACAACTTATACAACTTTATCAAATAAGTCATCGATTGCATCATAATATCTTTATTCCTTCATGAATAGTCCATTACCTGCATATCAAGCTGTGGGCACGTCAGTCACTTATAACTGACGAAAATGTTATACTCGGCTATCCTCTCTATGTCGTACATATAACGATCTCATTACTTTATCAAATCACAAGAGTTGAATGAACAATAAAGTGTTAAATTGTGATTACGCTAAACATATAAGTGTATGCCAGGCCTTAATGCCTAATGCACACAATTTATACTAGGATGATACTAATACACACTTGTTCGGATTCTATGCATCCCATACTACATAGGTCCGAGGGCAAGCACCTACGTACTCCACAATAAAGGGTTCGATCCCTCGCCATGAAACTACCCAGTAATAAAACAAGGTTTAGATCATTCCACGACTACGAATCTCAGCTTGCTGGCTATTATAACATATCCCTCATCGTGCGAATCATCCCGCAAGTGACCCTCTAACCTCGGTATACGTATATACATTGGAGTATGGCAAACTATCCACAAAGCAATCTTTTACTTAGTCTTGTCACTATTCATGATGTATTTATTCATTCATAATCTTTATAAGCAAATAAATTCTTTCAAGAACACAACTTTAGCATATGAAATGTTACAACAAATTCAAACTCTAACAATTCTTTTCATGAACACCTTTTTATCACTTGAAATCTTATTAACAATTTAAGTTCATACAATGTTTCTCAATAATTCTTAAACCAAGTAAGAGAATAATCTTTTCAAAAGAATTCACTTCACACAAACACATTCTTCTTCAAAAATATAAATTTCATACTCTTTACTAATTAAATCTTAAGTTACAATTCACTTTCTATTTCAAATCCACTTTAAATTTCTAAAAAAATATACTGGAAAATTTTTGAAACTATTTTTACTAGATTCCGTATCAAATTATAAGAGTATTAGAATTTTCTTTCAAATTTAATTGCATTAGAAATCCCTTTAAAACATTTTAAAGCACAAAAAAAGAATAAGTTGCGGCCATTGGGTTTCGAACCCAAGCCCAACCCAGTCAGCACCTAAGTCCCGCTCCACTAGCAATTAAGTCTAAATGGACTTGGTGTTCTAATTCCACACCGAAATTCCTAAGTACACAGTCTCGGGTTCGGGTTTAATTTAAAAGAATTAAAAATAAATGTAACTATCAAGTTTCGAAGCCAAAATCCCTCACAAACAGTGCTCTATGTTGCACTAGTTAACCAGTAAGTCCAAGTGTGATTTCTGATATCAAAATATACTATTATGTTTTTGTTCAACTTTTCTGTCATTTTATTATTTTCATAAAAACTCTCTTTTTCATTCAATCTAATCTTTCATTAGATTATAATTAGTTCATCTAAACTGAATTTTCTTATAAAAGTAACCCATGAATAAATAAAAAAAATCAATATTTTGACAATATATCTAAATTTCAAATCCATCTCTTCTCTTTTATGAATAAGCAATTTATTTCTTCATTTTAGTCAACTAGCAATTTCCAACAACCAAATGAAATTATGAGCACCAAAATACAATTTTTACAAAAATTCATTTGCTTATCAAAAAGGAAAACTCAACAATCATTCACATAATCAAAAATCTCTACATTCAAGTATACTAGTTTATGACAACTAATCAATTATTTCTTTTCTCATTTGCAAACAACATGGTGATAATTTGTGTATTAATCATGGCAAAATTCTCCACATTTCTTGACACAAATAAAAGCATGGATTTGATCTACATAATCTCATCAAAATTTCTATACTACTCATTTATTAATACTAGCATGCATAGTTCAAATATTAGAAAGCATGAGAACACCCACCTTGAAGAAGAGCGAAGACCACAAATGAAAAGAGATTTCTTCTAGCTCCTAGCTCCACTAGCACTTTCTTCTCTCCTAGCAAAAACTTTTCCAAGCAAGAACTCCTCCAAATAAGAACACTCTACTTTTTTTTTCCCTCTTATTTTGATTTTGTTTTTGGTGTGAAAAGAGAAGTAGAAATGGGGTGCTATTTATAGGAAAATGGGAGGGTCTAATTTGCAAAATTCTCAACCAAATAAATTGCTCTTTTTAATTTTCAACCCTTCACTTTCTTAACTCACAAAATCTCCAACTTTTCACATTTCTAACTCCTTTTTCACCTCTTCAAAATCCTAACTTCCAAAACTCCCAACTCTTCATGTTTCCACATCTTCAAAAACCTAACCCCCACATCTTCATGACAAAACACGCCAACTCCCACCCCTTCATCTTACACGTGCACGTGTTGTGCACTAGTACAAACACATACACAAAATAAATACAACTCCTATAGTTTAAAAATGTATATTAAAAGTTGTAACATGTCATTTAGTAGTCCATGCACAACTTAAAAATAGGATTTTATTAATGGATTTGTCCCATGGGCTTTTATTTTAATTAACTAACTTAATTATACTAGTGGGCTCTCCTTTTAATTAGTCTAATGAGCTAGGATTTAATCTTTAGGTCCATGGATCAAAAGAAGGCTAATATAAAAACTTATGCATGCTAAAATAAGAAGTGAGAGTAAGAAAATGGAGATTGAAAATTAGCACGTGCATCATACGTGCAAAAATCGAAAAATGCATTTTAATCAAAATAGGGAAAAATAAAATTTTATTTTATAAAACGAGTTCGAACACGTAAAATAAATAATCAATACACATAAAAATATCACACTTAGTGATGGAAAAATACGTAGTTGATACGTGTATCGAAAACACATAAAAAGTACGTAAAATACAGAGATTAAAATATTATATTTTAGTTGACTCAAATAGAATAAAATCAATACGGAAAATGCATAAACAAACGAAAATCCAAATACGTAGTAAAAACACGTTACAAAATATACGTGCGTAACACACAAGGGCAAAATTATCATTTCCAATTTTGCGGGGTGTTACACTTAAGTACATGAATAAATATTATATTTACACATCCATCTTCAACAATTAATTTTATATGTATGTCCCTGTAACCCTTTTATTCAAATTTCATATTTTTTGGGTATTTTTAAATAGGCCCGGGTCCGGGTCGGTTCTATTTTGAGCAGATCCGGATCCGGACCTGGATCCGGAAGTGCATCGGATCTTATTTTAGGATCCGGTCCCAACCCGTATAGATCGGGTTAGTTCCGGTCCAATGCCGGGTCCGGATCGGTATCGATTAAATGTGATAGTGAAACTCTGCACGTCGGATTTCCAACAAACTTCTTTAATAAGGTCGATGTTGCCCCAGAGATCATTCTGATTTTTTTCCTCGTTGAAAGAGAGGACAGACAGGGAAGGTAGTCCGACCTCTCTAGGGATTATATGTAATACCCTGCAAAATAAGTGACTATTTTGCTTATAAGTTGGTACGTGCAATGCACATGTGAACGTTGCGCGTATTAGTTGTATTTTCTTAATTATAAATTAGTATGAATGGAATTGTATGTTATATTAACATAGTATGAATGCAATAAATATTGTGTATAGAACCTAATTAGGGCTAGAATGAATTGAACCTAGGTTGAGTTAAGTTTCAAGTTAGAACTGGGTCTAGACTAACCCAACCAATTTAGCACCAAACTTGTATCAGTTGAGTGCAACAAATGTGTGAAATTTTGCATAAGCACCCTAGGGTATGGCCGACACAACATGGGTAGTGGGATGGGGAGGTTGGACATTCCAAGAGTCACCCAAATTAAGTTGTGAAAATGGGTAATAAATTATACAAATCAATGTAAGTTTGTAACATCCCAAACTCCCAACCCTTGAGCTCCATGCCGGCCAAAAAAATATAGAGGGTTGATACCACTTTGTTTCATTTGGTGTGTGACAACAAATCATATCATTCTAGTGAGGGTTTGAATTGAAAGAGGAAAGAACAGTTGAAGACTTGAAAACAAGGATTTCAACTAGGAGGTGGGCGTTCTCTCATTTCTCATGGTTGTTTTGTTATTATAAAATAATGGCATGCTAGGACTTATATTTGGAATGTTGAATTGTTACATATCTATGAATTATGTGGAAATTGTAGAGAGCAAGCTAGGTGGAAGTTCTCTTCTTTTCTTATTGTTGTTTCTTGATTAATTATTGTTATTTTCATTTAGTAGCATGTTAGGTTTTTTTTTTGAAATAATGACTATCATATATTCATACTCATAGGAAGCATGTTAGTAAACAAACAATCGAGTTGAGATGAAAATGTTAGTTTTGCTATTGAATGATTGCTTAGTTGTTTAGTACTTTGTTCATACAAGAATAATTTTGCAGTTTGAATGCCTTTCATGATCTATTAGAATCATGTTAGGTTGATGTATCACAGATTACTAATTAATAAGTTAATCAGGCAGAAGATAAACAAGAAATACATAGAAAACATGATATATGCTCACTGTTTTGAACTATTTTTCATTGACCGTGTGTGGCTATGTATTTCATCTTTTAAGGATTGTAAGTGAACTCAAATGAAACCTAAACCATTTTAAATATGTTTGTTTGGACTTAGGGGTGATATGACTTGAGTAGCACTTGTTTTAGATTCGAATAGAGCTCAAAACAACATTTCTGGACTGTCGTTGTGCTCAAAACAACATTTCTGGACTGTCGTTGTGTGCTATATTTTTTGGGGCTGTCGACCCTATTTTAGTAGTTGTTTAATCGTTGGTTAGAGACCCTATTTCTTGTGCTAAAGAGGTGTTAGACTGGTGAAAAAACAAGTCAGGAGAGTGTCTGAGTTTGGGACTCAAATTCAGCTTAATTCAAATACTGTTCATGGCCGGGTTGGCCACTATTCAGGGGCCGGGTTTGGGCCAATGTGGGGGCCGTGTTGGCTATTGTGTGGGCTGAGTGTGAAGTTCTATTGGGTCGAGTTTGGACCTATCGGATGGGTTGAATTTATGCAGTGTTTAAGTGAGGGTCCAACCAAAAAAGGATTAGTCATATAGTTTGTTTTCCTTAACTGATCAACACTTGAGAATAAGTTGAGTTAGTAGTGATAGAAGTGTGATATAGTCTATAGAGCATGTGGTATATTGGAAGCTAGTCAAATATTAGTATGACTTAAATAGGTTGTGAGACCTAGAGTCGTGCAAAGTTTGCGAGTCGCATAAAGTAGAGGGAGATGAGATATTGCGAATTATGAATTATGTATAGTCTAGTATATAACTTGAACTACAAATTTTTGAGCAACTAGTGCCCTTAACTTATTCAAAGTAGCAAATAATTAAGTTGTTGTTAAGATACCTAATTCAACTACAGAAGAAATGCCATAGCCCCGACGAAACTACCCCGGCTCCCCCGCCGTTTAGGTAGTTTCTAGGGGTGGGCATCGGTCGGTATCCGACCTAATATGGACCATCCACTACCGATCCAAAGAAGATCGGTTTTTTAATTTTCTCATCCACAACCAATCCGAACCTTAATTGGATCGGTTTCTATCCAAGCCGATTAAGCTCTGTTTGGATTGGATTGGATGGTCGGTTTGGTGTGTTACTTTTCACCTTCAACATCATTCATAATTTTCTTGAAATTTAATAGACCGGCTTCAATCAAACTTAAGAAACAACCTGCTATTTGTTATTCAAAAAAGAATTTAAAATAAAGATTTATAAAACCACAAGTTGTTAATGAATTTTGCATTAATTGTTTGAGATTATGATGTTTAAATGAGTGAGATAAACTGCTTTTTCACTTGCATACTTTTGTAATCTTAGTTTATTATCATAAAAGAAATATCAATAACCATAGCTAATTGAATTTCAGGTACAATAAAAAAAGATTTAGAAAACAATTTCTGCTTGACTTGATTAAAGTAACTACTAAATGTTATATCAACTCCATGATTCTATTAAACTGGGCCACACTGTAAATCAAGCATTTCTCAACAAAATAACACACATGATTATGAAGAATCAAAACATAGGTAAAACAACTGTTCGGTTTGTATTAAAGAAATTAAAGAAGGCTGTTTGTATCTCTAAGAAAATGTGAAATGACTATTTGTATATTCAAGAAATTAAAGGAGAACTAGATTTTTTATGGACTTATGCATAGAGATACGGTCGGTTCGGTTTCATCGGTTATTTGAAAGCTCCATCCAACAACCGAACCGGTCCAGTTGGTTGTTGAAGATCAAGAACCGGACCAATCCAAACCCCCAATTGGTTCGGTTAAAAACCGGTCGGTTCGGGTTGGATTGGTTCGAATTGGTTGGTTCAGATAATAGTTGTCGACCCCTAGTAGTTTCGCCAGGAAATCCCCGGCATTTTTTAGAAAGCGCCAACAGAGCTAGATGAAAACCCCGACATTTTTCCCACTTTCCCTCTCCCCTCCCCTTAAATCCCTAGATACCCTCTTTTCCTTTACATTTCAAGCTCGATTGAAACCCTAGCTAATTCCCAAATCCCAATTGAGTGAAACCCTAGCTAATTTAAACCTGATTCCCTTCATCATCCCTAACCTCCATTGCCAATTTAAACCCGATCCATCCCGATGCCAACCTCAGGCCAGACATCAATTCAGACTCGTGGCCGTCGCCGTCTCTAGCCTGAAAACAACACCCCCATCTTCTTTCCTCTCCTTTCCTCTTCGATTCCCTAATCCAAATCTGACTCCATCGTCCTCCTGCATCACCCCCCCGGTTGCCGTCACCGACCTCTCCTCCCACCCCTAAATCGACCTCTCTCTCCCTCTCTCAATTTCAAAGTTTTGAAATTAGGGTTTTGATTTTTTTTAATGATACGAGAAGGTACAGATTCGTCATGTAGTCTGTACCTTAAGAATTTTATATTTCTTTTTTTGTCTTCTCCAGGAAAATGTGAAGAAGAATTGGCTTAAAAGGAATGCGGAATCTATGGAATTGACACTAGAGGACAGTGGCAGTGAGGAAGAAGTAGTTAATGGGCATAAGTAGAAGAAGTTAAATTCTCTTCATTTGAAGAGGCTACAACAAGTATTATCTAACTATTGATGGTTCTGCAGTTTAGTTTCTTAGAGCATCTCCAACCACGCTAGCTATTTTGGCTAGCTAGAATAGCCAAAATAGATAACAAATGGATAATTTGGCTAGCGAAAAAATCTCACACTCCAACCACGCTATTTATTTTGGCTAGCCATAAATAATTTAATTTTTATTTACCAATAAATAGTTACAATAATATCTGGTAGGAATGATTCTGAATATCAGTTTATTGCATGATTCTCAATACAGTGTGTAAACACTTCACTGATACTACTACTCAGGTAAACAGTTTATGCATCTCAATACAGAGTAAACATCTCAGGTAGGCATGATTCTCAATATACAGTTGTGAGTGAAACATCTCAGAGTAAAAATCCCTCCTCACTCCATTCTCAATGAGATAGTCAACTATCTCGTCCATTGCATCTAAGCTGTGCTCCAATATTGAGCTTGCTTTCACAAATACAACACCAAGATTCCTTCCTTTCATGTGTATCGATTTCAACCACTCTTCTACCTCCCTCAATCGCCCAAGTTCACCTGAGCACATGCATATTACATTCCCTATCTGGTTGTATGTCATGGAGTTATGCTTCAACCACCTAGAACACATAACATTTTCAAATTCATCAAGGATAATTATGATTTTTTTCACCTTTCGGGGTAAGATACTGCAGCAATCTTAACTCCAAAATGAGTCTCAACCATGTCAGCGTTATGATAACTTGAGTTTTTTAAAGTTATGCGAGATAACTTCGGTTATCCTAACTAAACTTTTCCGAACATATCTTAATGTTGAGATACCTCTAGTTATCCAATGTCGAGACTTGAGAGAACTAGAGGCATCTAAAATTCAAGCCCCACTTATTTTCAATTTTCTATTCTTAGTTCCAAATCTAAAATTCAAACCCACACCATTATTTTCCTAAGCTAAAGGTATACAATCTACAATTTATCCTCTGGGTCCACACACACACACACACACAACCTACCTGTAATTATAACACTAGGCAAATAATTCGACCAAAAAATGGTATTGCTGTACTCAAAATTTGAATCAAGAAACTTACTTGACAAGAGCAACAACACCGGAACTCTGAAAGCAACTCTTAGCCCTGGCATTGAACGAAACTTGCGAAAACTCCGAAACTGCCTTCATCGCTGCCACCTCAATCACAACCCTATCCACAAATCCCCCCAATCTTGACACCAAATTATTCGAGTAATTAATACTCAGCTTCCTAGCTCTCAACGCATTTTTCAGAATCTCAGCCGCAACACCTCGCCTAACCTCAAGCGCCTTCTTGATGATGTCATTGTCGCTCTCAAGAACGGCTCAACAGAGGTCGACCGACATCATGAACTGGTCCGGTTTGGGGAAGTCGATGGATCCAGGGAATCTGGCGATTCTTCGAGTTGTGAGCGACGCTTCTTCGATGATTTGCTTTCGCTGTAGCGATTCTTCGTCCTCTTCATCGACATCAAGTTTGAGGTTGTTGAGAACGAGGGCAGTGGATGAGGGCATCGACGACGACAGGGCTTCGAGAGTGGAGGAGGGCTTCACAATTTTGGAGGAGGGCTTCAATGGCGAGCGGATCCCGCTCGCAAGATTTGGCAAGCGGATCGCGAGCGAAAATCAGATCGCCAGAGTAGCGACTGATTTAGCGAGTCCGTTGGAGAGAATTTTTGGGGATTTAATCGCTATTTTGGCAAATTGAAAGGAATAGCAATTAGCGTTGGAGATGGTCTTAGTGATCCATATATATGATTTGATACTTTTGTCTCTGAGTTCCTGTTTGGAGGCTTTGTTATCTGTGAAATAATTCCTAGGGGGTGGACAACTATTCTCCGAACCGACCAATCCGAACCAATCCAATCAGAACCGACCGGTTTTTAACCGAACCAATTGGGGGTTTGGATTGGATCGGTTCTTGATCTTCAATAACCAATTGGACCAGTTCGGTTGTTGGATGAGGCTTTCAAATAACCGATGAAACCGAACCGACCATACCTCTATGCATAAGTCCATAAAAAATATAGTTCTCCTTTAATTTCTTGAATATACAAATAGTCATTTCTCATTTTCCTTGAGATACAAACAGTCTTTTTTAATTTCTTTAATACAAAGCGAGCAGTTGTTCTACCTATATTTTGGTTCTCCATAATCCTATGTGTTATGTTGTTGAGAAATGCTTGATTTACAGTGTGACCCAACTTAATAGAATCATAAAGTTGATGTAACATTTAGTAGTTACTTTAATCAAGTCAAGCAGAAATTATTTTTTAAATCTTTTTTTATTGCACGTGAAATTCAATTAGCAATGATTATTGATGTTTCTTTTGTGATAATAACTAAGATTACATAAGTATGCAAGTGAAAAAGCAGTTTATCTCACCCATTTAAACGTCATCATCTCAAACAATTAGTGCAAAATTCATTAACAACTTGTGGTTTTATGAATCTTCATTTTAAATTCATTTCTGAATAACAAATAGCAGGTTATTTCTTAAGTTTGATTGAAGTTGATCTTTTAAATTTCAACAAAATTATGAATGATGTTGAAGTTGAAAGTAGCACGCCAAACCGACCATCCAATCCAATCCAAACCGAGCTTAATCGGCTTGGATGGAAACCGATCCAATTAAGGTTCGGATTGGCTGCAGATGAGAAAATTAAAAAACCGATTTTCTTTGGATCGGTGGTGGATGGTCCATATTAGATTGGATACCGACCGATGCCCACCCCTATTAATTCCTTTGTTAACTGGTTGTTTTTTCTTAAAATAATGCAGGAGTTGAAAGATCCGTTAGCTCGGCCGCCGCAACCCAAAAACTTCTCATGACGCTTTTTGGCGCTTTTTGGCTCGGGTAATTATCTCAACTTCTTTTCTTTTATTTTCTTTTGTTAGCCTGTAATATGTTTGTAGCATTAAATGTATTCATTCTCATTTTTATATTAGAAAATAACTGTATCGGATTATAGGAACCTGTACAAAACGATAATAACTGATGCCGTTATTGTGAAAAACGGCATCAGTATTATCTATGCCGTTCTCTTAGAGAACGGCATCAGTTATTTCACTTTTTGCAATTCTCTCTCGAGCCAAAGTTGATACAGTACAGATCTATAGACAAAAATAACTTATACCGTTATTGGGAATAACGGCATGACAATTTTTTTAAAAAGAGATGCCGTTATTGGGAAGAATGACATATAAATAGCTGATGCCGTTTTTTCCAATAATATTTGTTGCTGACGTGTCACAGACAAGGGCATCTCGCTAATTGTTTTCGAAAGTATGGTAGGTCACTAATTATTTTTTAAAAAGAGGGCATTTCGGCAAAATTTTCTTATTAATTGGAGGTTAAAATGCACAGGACTACCCTAAAGTTTTTCTAGCAAAATACTGCCGTAAAATTTCATTGGGCAATTGAGAATTGATTTATGTAAAGTGCATTGTGTGATCAAATTTAGGCTCAATTGCCTGGAAAAGTTTGAGGGTAGTTTTTGCTAGAACAAAAGAACAAGGTAGTTTTTTTAATTTTACTGAATCTTGAGGGTAGTTTTTGCATTTAAGTCTTAACATTCTTATATCATTTTATTTTCTATATATTTATTTATTTTGATTGTTTATTTTTAACTTTTTTGCCAGTCAGACTTAACATAGTTTTATTGATTCATGTAAATATATGGATTTTATTCTAATTCAATGATTTCCTTCAGTATAAAATTATTGTATTTGTTTGTTTTATGATCACTGGCTTCAAGGAATGGGGACCACTGTTGGTTGGTTTTTTTTTTTTTTCTTTCCTTTTCATTCCTCCTCCACATGCATCGTACTTTTTTGTCCCTTTTCCTTCCTCCTCCACGTGCATCGCACGTGCATCATACTAGTATCATGCACGTGCGATGCACGTGGAGGAAGAAGGAAAAAGACAAAAAAAAACATACCAACACGTGCGCTACACGTGTTGACTAACATATAAAAAAACAATAAAAAATTGTTTATTTGTTTGGAACCCCATCTCTCCCATTATAATAGTTACTAGTATCATGCACGTGCGATGCACGTGGAGAGGGAATGAAAAAGGACAAAAAAAAACTACCAACACGTGCGCTGCACGTGTTGACACACATACACAAAATAAATCTATATCTATAACTATTATAATGGGAGAGATGGGGTTCCAAACAAATAAACAATTTTTTATTGTTTTTTGTATGTTAGTCAACACGTGCAGCGCACGTGTTGGTAGTTTTTTTTTTGTCTTTTTCCTTCTTCCTCCACGTGCATCGCACGTGCATGATACTAGTATGATGCACGTGCGATGCACGTGGAGGAGGAAGGAAAAGGGAAAAAAGTATGATGCACGTGCGATGCACGTGGAGGAGGAATGAAAAAGACAAAAAAAACCAATCAACACGTGCGCTGCATGTGTTTGCACACATACAAAAAAAAAAAAAAATTGTTTATTTGTTTGGAACCCCATTTCTCCTATTATAATAGTTATTATAGATTCATTCTCATTTTTATATTAGACTTGGTAGCTTTCTTTTGAATTTGTGCTAGTTACTACTATATAAGCTAGTTTCTAGCTATCAGTATAAATGCGTCCCTCCTCCTAAGTTTTCTTAGAGATTTTTATGGGCAGTGCAGTTAGTATTCGTAGAAGTAGCCTACTACTTGTAGAATTCATCTTTGCCAATCTTTTTGAAGGACACTAGAATAGATGTAAGGTCCGGGAGGCTCCAACCGAGCTTCAAAACTGGCTTCAAAATGAAGGAGCTTCAAAACCGGCTTCATATTTGAAGGCTTTTGGAGCTCCTGCAAAATACTATTCACAATTTGAAATTTTCATTTTACCCTTTTTTTACCTTAATATCTTTTTAAGAATTCATTCCATATCATTTAATTAAAATGAGTAGCTATATATTTCATGAATGTATCTTATAAAAAAATAATCCAAATTTTATTATTTTGGTACTGTTGGAAATGTCTCGACGATACTTTTAAAATGAGACCAATTTCGAATATTTTTTTATCGTTTGAAAAAAATAATTGATATAATATTTATAGTCAAGATTATTTAGTTATTTTGTATTAGCTTGCAATATTTATAGTCAAGATTATTAAAGTAGTTTTACATTTTATTAGTATTAAAATTAATGTAGTTTAATTTAGTTTAATTAAAAAAATCGAATAAAATTTGAAGAAACCAATTTCGAAGGAGGATGGTTGGGGTTGATGAGCTTTCAAAAAGAAATATTTCAAGAATATTCTTTTTTGAAGGCCTTCGAAATGAAGAAACCATTGGAGATACTCTAAGACAGTAACATTAATCATTAATCATATTCACATTTCATATCGTGTTTCTACATTTATATTTGCACTGGGAGTTGTGTTAAAAATCATTGGAGCGTATTGCAGATATTATATGCTACATTTTGCTGTAACATTATATTTCTTAATTTCAAAGTAGGTTTTGACCTCAAAACATTATATTTCACAATATTTTTAGTACATAGCAGTTGTGAAATATGTTATTTTTTTAGTTACATGTTGTTAGATATTATATAGATTATATATTATGAAAGAGATTAGTTTAGTCCCATATCGAATAATGTATTGGTTTATTTTTCCCTTCTCTCCTATATATAAGAGACATATTGTACTTAGTTTAATTCAATCAATAATCAAATAGTAATATACACGTGCGATGCACGTATTAATTTTTTTAAAAAAATTATAGTAAAAACTCTGATTTACACGTGCAATGCATGTCTTAATAAATAGGATTATATATTTTTAAAAGTAAATGTGAAGACTATAGTGAGAAAGTTGGAGTTGCACATGCGTTGCACGTAAGTAGGTAGATTTACAACTCCGACTCTTCCATTATAATAGTTATTACACGTGTGATGAACATTTTTTACTTTTTTTAAAAAATAAAGTAAAAAATATGACGTAGTGAGGACTCGAACCTGAGAACTCCTTCATATTAGTTATGCACGTGCAATGCACACGTTGGTAGATTCACAAATGACACTAAGGCCTTCTCCCATTATAATAATAGAGATAAAGTATTTTTTTCCATCCCTATTTCTAACATGGTATCAGAGCCTGTCTCCTATAAGGCCTATACTAATTTTATTCTCGTCGTCGAGGTGGAGTAGTTCTCGTCTTCATCAGAATCACTCCACCTCCCGACAACCATCTTCCTCTTCCGAGATCAAATCCCTAATCCCAAATCTCCAAAACCCTAATCCCAAATCTCCACTACCCTAATCATCATTAATCCTAATCTCCTTTCTTCACCGCCGCCAAATCCATCTGCAGCTGCCTCATCTTCCTGATGCAACTCCGACAACACCAACACCCACATCAACATCCAACAAGGCATCATAATAGTTGTCTCCCTCATCGTCATCAACAACCAACAACAATCAAGAGCAACAACCAAACAATCGGCAACGACAATCTTAACAACCTCCATCTCCAACTGAACCCTTTCCTTCAACCTCCCAGCCTCCTCTCCAACTCGACAGGGTGGTGAAGATGGTGATGCAATACATGTAGGTCCAAATGAAGGTCATTAAGACCAGTTACGGGTGGCAATTGATGGAGCTGCTCGACCTCCCAATCAAGAGAATAATGACACCCTCTTCACCTTCCCATTCGAGATCACTGGCTACGCAAAACCCTAATCGCACCTGAAACCCTAGCCGCCAAAATCCTTCCACCTTCCCACACCGTAACTGCACCCGAAACCTTAGACCCATCTCTCTCCTATTCCACCCCTGGCCGCCACCTCTCCTAAACCAGATCTGAAACCTTAACACCTCTACTGCTTTATATCAAAATTCAAACCTAACCCAAATCCCACTTCAAACCCGATCCGTTTAACCCGTACCCAAATCCCTAACCGAAACCGAACCCAAACCCACACCATAAAGCCATTTTTCTATTTTTTCTTCTTTGTTTTTTTAGGAAAAAAAAATTCTTTCTTGCAGGTTCTTCAACTTCTACAGTTCTGCTTCTGCCTCCAGATCCCATTACAACCTCACACAAGTTGATCCATTGTGAGTTTGAGAGGGGTAGATCCCAACATCATTCCAGATCCTAACTTCTTCTTAGTTCGAGGGTGAGATCCCAATATGTGCCAATAGTGCACCACCACATACTACTTCTTCTACTTTTCTGTTCGGGGTGAGATCCTAACAGATCGGGATATGGAGATCCCGCCACAGTTCGGGATATGAAAATTCCAACAGTGCATCACCACTACGTCCTTCCACTACTTCCTTCCACTACTACTGCTATACTATTCTTAAGTTTGGGGTGAGATCCCAACACGTACGCCATCGAGCACCTTCACTACGCCATCTACTTAAGCACCATTCCAGTATCACAGTTTGGCATCCTTACTACATCAACATCGTCAATATTCCAAACTCATTTTGTTTGAACCAATTTGAGTTGGAGAGGGGGTGTTAGATATTATATAGATAATATATTATGAGAGAGCTTAGTTTTGTTCCATATCGAATAATGTATTGGTTTAGTCTTCTCTTTTCTCCTATATATAAGAGACAGATTGTACTAATTCAATCAATAGTCAATAAAGTTTTTCTTTCCATCCCTAATCCTAACTCATGTCATTTCTAAGTGCGTACCTACTGGATTTCTAAGTCTATCCTGAACCAGATTTAGCTATTCTAATTATTATTTTCTTACCATTGTATTCTAATAACTCTTAACTCTTCTTGAAATTTACAAAGTAGTTTGAGTTTTTGGACTTTTTAAAGCATTGTACTGCTTCAGGATTTTTGCAATTTGCATGCACCTTGGAGCACCTCGGAGCACACCGTAGTGTTAAATTTAGTAATAAGTTTTCAGTTCAACTCGCTTTTCAATGTTACAGTACCAGTCTTTCTTGCTTGCAAAGCAGATTTTGCCATATTTTCATTGGGCAATTAATTAAAATCTATACTTTCTTAAATACTGATCTATATTACCGCACCCACAGAAAATTGTATAATTTTTAGAATTTGAACTGAATGGGATTTTTATTATTTTCTAGGCTGGTGTGTCTCTCCTTCAGCAGAAGCAGTTAGAAGAGTTATCTAAAAGGAAATCAGAATAGATGCTAAATCCCAAAGAGAAGAAAAGAGCAGAATTTTTAGTTATTGGTCAAGATTGTGTTGAACCAGTCGAGGCTCTTCGAACTTCTGGTCGTGAGGTATACAAGGCCTTTAAAAGTAGGGATGTCAAAAAATACCATATTACCGTACCATACCGTACCATATCGTTACCATACCATATATTACCGAAATCTTGGTAACACCGTACCGAAATCTCGATATTGTACCATACCAAAATTATATGGTAGGGTACTGGTACCCAATACTGATACCGTGGTATACTGTACCGTACCGTACCGTACCGTACCGATTAATTAATATATATTTAATTTAATTTTTATATTTAAAAACCCAGGCCCAGGCCTAGGTCCAGGTCTATTTTTCTTATTTCTTTTTCAATTTTTCACCCCAATTATACTACTACTTCAATTCTTCTTCCTTTTTTTCCTTCCTTTTTTTCTTCTTTGAATCTGCGGCTCACGCACCGACTGACCGATGCACTACGCTGTCGAAGCACCACGCTATCGCGACGCCGCCTACCTTCCTCAGCCCCCATCGGTACAGTATTTTCGGAGGAATTTTTTGACTAATTAGGAAAACTTTAGGGTTTAGTTTGTGTAATAATATAAGATCCATCTTCTTCTTGTTCTTGTTGAGTTTTCTTGAGATCTTGGGTATTATTATTCACAAGTAATTAGGAATTTAGGATGTACAAGATCTTCTGATTTGATTTATCAAATTAATTTTTGTGTTTTTTTAGGAGTTAATATAGGTGAAATATTATTTAGGTATTATTTTTTATTCCTTAATTATTTGATTTAAATTATTTTTAAATATGTTTCGGAGTATATTTACCACTATTAATTGATTTTATTAGCATTAGAATGATTAAATTGATATTTTGGGGTAAACGGAAAAAATTGACAATATAGGAGTTTTGAGATGAGTTTTCTCGGAGGAGACGAATCCGATTTGACCCGAAATTTTTCTGGGGCATTTTTTCATGATAAGGGATTCAAATTTTCGAGTTAGTAAATTATAGTTTGAAGTTGAAAGTATTTTTCAAAAAAATATTGCGATATTCGTCTATATACATGTTTATATGTATTGCTCCCGTTCGTAACTATTGATTTTGACTACAATTATGCATACAAATGCATTTCTAATTCATTTTTTCATTGGGAGGAATTTAAGTACATTATGGAGTGATTTTCACAAGAAAAACCCTAGAAATGTTGACTAGAAGGGTATATATATAATATTATAGTCATATAGGGACTTATAAGCAGTTTTCCCATTTTATTTCCTTCTCCATACTCCTTTTCCTTCTCCCTCCTTCAGATTTCGGCAGCACAAACTTCCCCCAACCGGCCAAGACCTAGGGTTCAAACCCTAGCCAATTTTCATGGGGTTCTTCACAAAAAAAATTGAGGGTTTAAGCTAATTTGGAGGTGCTCTACTCATTTCCGGAGTCTATTTGCAAAGAGAAGGCTTGTAAGGTAAGAAATTATGAAGTTTAGTTTATGGAAAGATATGATTTTGAGTTTTAGTGCTAGAAAATGATATAGTAGGGTAATTAGGTGATGTTAGTAATTATAGAGAAGAAAGATTGGTGAGAAATTGAGTGGTTTGTGAGTTATAAATTAATTAGTGTGTTGGCTTTAGAATTTGGATAATAAAAAGAATAATTGATAAGTATGGATTATAGAAATTGTTGTGTATTAAGGGAAAATAATTTAGAATGGGGTTAGTGAGAATTTTATGGAGTTAGAAACCCGTCGGAATCTCAAAAACTACGGGTACACTATTTATGCATGCTGGGTGTTCAGTGAAATGCCCGAGCGAGGATTAGGTGAAAATTTGATGGATTCGGAGGTATAATTGAGTTCTATTATTATTATTAACCCTAATTTGAGAAACTAGGATAAAGAGGATTAAAGAAATTAGAAAATATGAATTTTTCTTATTAGAAAGCCTCCGATCAATAAGGGAGTGTTTGTATGGAGAACCGAATTCGAAATTTATCGATGTAGCTCACCTACGTATGTCATTTGTGACGCGTGGTCGAATTTGGAGGTCCGTAGGTCGAGTTTTGAGTTTTAAGCTAACCGGTTCTATAATTTTCCAATTAGGTGGAAAAAGTCGAACTTCGACTGGCTACAGGACGGACGTGGGACATCGTTTGCTCGATCCGTCAGGTGAGTATATTGTAATTATAAATATTTTATATTGTGGCCAAATTTCGTGGCTTTTTGATATGTCTTGTAAAAGTTATAGCAAAAATTGATTTTCAAGGAAAATACGGATTTTTAAGGGCTCGAAAATGGGTTTTTGAGAAATTTAGTGAAATTAATTATTTTAAGTATATAAAACCTATATTATGGGTTAATGTGATGTGTTGATGTATAAAAACTAAAAATATTAAATTATTTATACATATTTTTACCCCGTGCATGTTTGGTGCATGTTTTTGGGGTATATAGGCCGATATAGGCAATCGGATATATGCGGAGCCTGGTGTATGGGCTAGCATGCCATGGATGGATGTTATAAGATGTAATTAGACGAATTTAGTGATTGTGATCATGTTTTGAAGATTTGTGTAATTATAGTGCCCGTTTTGTGCATGTTTTGGGGCATATAAGCCCTTATAGGTGATTTTACTTATATGAAACATGATGTATGAGCTAGTATGCTATAATTAGATATTATAAGATTTAATTAGAGGAAATAAGTGGTTTTGGCCCCTTTTCTTGGAAACCCACATGTGTGGTGTATGTTTGTGATATATATATCATGATATTGACTCGTGATGTGATAATTCATGAAATTAGTAAGTGGGTATATGTTTACATTATAATTATGTTCGAAGTGAATTAATGAGCAATAGTATGATATTATAATATGATGAAGTATACATTTTGATACTCTTACGATATGGAATAACCAAATGTAGTTCTTTTATTAATGTTATAACTTGATGTATGCCTACATATGAGATAATGAGGTAATGAATAATATGGTGTTCTTAATATGGGATGTTATAACAAAATAAATATCATGGCGCATTAATATTATGCATTAATATGATATGATGAGTTTATGTGTCGAATAACAGGGTGTATGTTTAATGTGGTTTGATGACATGAAGATAAAGGATATGATGGTACGTGCTAATAAAATGTGGTATTAATTTTTGTGATTAAAGTCAAGGTGTGGCAATTATTGAAGTCAGAAGTGAAATGCGTGTGTTGATAAGTAAGCTGAAAAGATAAAATGATTAATGCTATGATTTTGTTGACCAGTACCTACAGCAATCCTGGGGGTTTGGGATAGACCTCCTAATACCCAAGGACTGGCTTGGGGTGCGGTGTTTTTCCCTCCTGGCTTCGGCTGGGAGGAAGTACCCAGTTTACCTGGGGTGATGTGTTTTTCGCCCAAGCTATCGGCTTGAGGCCCGGTTTCCCTCGTTGACAGCTGTCGCGAGGAAGTACCCAGTTTACCTGGGGTGATGTTTTTCCCTCCTGGCTATCGGCTGAGAGGAAGTACCGAGTTTACCTGGGGCAATGTGTTTTTTCCTCGATGACAGACGTCGCGAGGAGGCACCCTAGTGGGACTAGGAGTGCTGTGTTCCCTCGCTAGTTCGGCTAGGAGGAAGACGTAGCCTCGGACGAGTAAGACTCTGTGTGAGCATCGGACCGCGTGTTTACTGGGCTGTCAGCTTTCAGTATGTCGGGATACTGTGGCTCACTGGTCGACCAACTAATAAAATAAATAAGTGTTAATAATAAATGTGGTAGTAAAGAAAGTGGAAAGTGAATTGTGATTGTGAAAGAAAGTGGTTGTGAATGAAATGAAAATGAAGGAATACGAGTTATGAGTTGTGTATGAAAAGAAATGGTAATTGCAGTATGTGGTTAATTTAAAATGAAATAGTAAAAGAGACATGTGTTAATATGAATAGTATGAAGTAACTATAGTATGTAAATGATTATTAAAGTAAAATACAGTATGGTATGAGTTGTTACACCTTGGAATTGTGTCAAGAAACTACCTGTCCGCTATTTCGGTGAAAATAGTGGGAACTACCTGCCTTGGCATAATTCGCAGGGTGAGTGGGCATGATAGTGGTAATGATTAATGGAAATGAAGAATTAAATAAAGTGAAGATGAATAGTAAATGAAGTGAATTTATAACCAAGCTATCGGCTTGAGATGTGATGTAATATTACCCAAACTGTGTGTTTGGGGTGTGGTGATTATTACCCAAGCTATCGGCTTTAGGGGTGTGATATGTTGTGACCCAAATTGGATTTGGGAATATGGAGTATATCGTGATGAGAATGAAAGTGAAATAAATGGTAAATGAGATATAAGTGAAAATAAAAATAAGTTCAATTCTCAATTCGATTGAGTAGTAACTAAATGAAATAATGAGATGAGAATGAACTATAAAACATGGTTTTGATGCAGTGAGTATAAAGCATTCTAATTAGTGATGTGATGAAATGTGAGTTCTTTGCAATGGGAAATGAGATGTTTTAATTGCGTCATAACACATGAATGAATGTGGTACTATGAGAATAGAAGCATAAATGTAAGAGGTGATTCTTGTTATAACATAATAAAATAAATACCCGTATTATGAGATTGGTTATGAAAATGGTTATTAAAGAGAGTATATTGTGTTATGAGTCTGTATTCATAAATGGTTACTAATGAAAGGAGTAATATCATCATGGAGTTATATTCATATAAATAGTAAAATTCTATTCTGGCGATAATTGTGGAAGAAAGAATATTCGGGTTAGAGAATTTAAATTGAAAATGAATGGATCGTATGTGAATTCGTATTATGCAAATGTAAAATAAGGATATATATATATATATATATATATATATATATATATATATATATATATATATATATATATATATATATACATGAGGTTGAGGTGAAGCATATAGTGAAATGTGTGGAGTTATGGGTAATTATATCGTTGGATGCAGATTCGAAGAGTAAATTGATGTAAAATCGTATCAATGATGTTTTTATGTTCAGATTTCAGGGTGTATCTTCTTAACTTGATGTTTGTAAGTTTAAATTATTTTCTTTATACAATTTAATTCATTTATTAGATTAATGATTATACTCACACCAGAAATGGCTAACCCCTGATGTTTTCTGGGGGTTAGGGGGGTCCCTCCCTGAGAGTGGACAACCCTAACTCTCCTGCAGGTTGCTAGCAGCATGGCGAGGTAGTTCTAGAGTTAGGATTTACATTTCGTTGAGAGGATAGATTAGTTATGTATCTAATATATGTAGAAAGGTATTATGGTAAAGGTATAAGTATATAGTGCTGGGATGAGGTGAGAAAGCCCGTACCCACCTCGTTGTGGCGTATTGGGTTCTGTGGTTGGCTTTTAAAAAGGTTTTCCTAAATTTTTACAAAACTCTTATATGTTTTCAAAGGAATTTATGTTTTTTATTTAATATTTGATAATTCGTTATGAGTTTGGCCCCCAGAGCATGATATTATATTGCCTGTGTGATTCTGCTCATTTTGGCCTGGAGAGCCCGTAATATTAATGCCTGTGTTGTGAGCTACGGAATTTAGAGCAGAATTCCGTAAGCTTTTTGTGTTTCGGGGCAGAAATTACAGGGAAAACTCTGCCGAATTTTTTATTGAAATATAACTATTTTAGTTTATGTTTAAAGTGATATAGAAATTGATAGAATTGAATTTAGAGGTTTGGTTTTCAAAAAAGAAAAAAAAAATTGGGGTGTTACAGTTGGTATCAGAGCTTAGGTTAACTAGGAAATTGTTAATCCTAGTGATCTTGCCATGTGAGTATGGGTTCATTATTGCTTAGTCGGAGATAGAGTGTGTACTTTACGTGGGTGTTTTATTGAAGAGTAGATCATATCATGGAAGGGTGCGATCCTCATTAGACTTTGGTCTGACTTTGAGTCAGCATTATTTTCATGGCCCTGCATATGGGTTGACCTTTGTAGAAATCTCGGTGCGACTTCGTGTACTATTGGAGTATTATAGTAAATTAATTGCTATGTGTCGCAAGGGGCTATTCCCAGGAGATCTGGTGTAGGTCCTATGGACGTATGTTCTATAGGTGTATATTTTACAGATTGAGGAGTGATGTGTGGTTATGGTTTTATCCCATATTTGGGGAGATTGATTGGTTGTGAAGGGTTATGTGGGTCTTATGCATAGTTGGGGTATGATGTAGGGAGGATTCGGGTGAGACAGCCCGATGAAACCCAGTCTTGATTGTATATAATGCCTTGGATGATGAGATTATACTCGTTGGGTTTGGTGGAAATATCTAAGGCGATGATTGAGATTGTTGATGGGGTTTGCAAAGTTTTTGATATATTTGAAGAGGTTTTTGGTCTCCCACCTTAGCGAACTCTGAAGTTCAAGATCGATTAGATATTTGGTATGACTCCAATTTTTAAATCAGCTTGTGTTATAGCACTTAAGGAATGGGAAAAGATGAAAGTGAATTTGAGGAGCTGTTCTGATAAAGGGTATCGGTTCAAGTGATACGCCGTAGGGCGCTTCTGCAGTATTGTAACAAAGAAGGCAGTTCACCGAGAAGGTGTACTAAGTAAGGTGATTAGTAAGTAATTATTGTTGAGAATAGATAATTGGTTGGGTTAGTTGCGGGGAGTGTCATTAATTTCCCGGTTAGAGTTGCACACCGAGTACTATTAGATAATCCCGAGAGAGGGAAAACATCTCAGAAATTGTTTTTCGTACTCGGTATGAATTGTATGAGTTCTTAGTGGTATCTTTGGGCTGGCGAACGTCCCTGCAGTTTTTATGAATTTGACGAATTGGGCCTTTCACCCTTATATTAACAGGGTGTGATTGTAATTGTAGATGATATTTGGTGTACAATTGCTGTATGGTGGAGCCCTGATCGATAGGTTGGGGCCAAAAGTGGTATGCTATGTCTGCAAATTGCCAATTATGGGGGTGAGAAGCATGACTTTTGGGACACATTATGTCTATTGAAAGCGTATTGTGGATTCGAAGAAAATTTCAAAAGGTGAAAAGACGGGAAAATAACCCTCGGATGTGTTAGAAATTCAGAGTTTCTTGGTTCTAATTGACTATTATTGGAGGTTCCTTCCTCAATTTTCTATTATTGCTGTACCGATGACTCATTTTATCATAAAGAATGAGCCGTTGGTATGACCAGAACAGCGTGGAAAGATATTTTCAAGCGTTAAAGGAAGAGTAACGACAGCTCATGTTTTGATCATCCCGAGAAGGGAATGCATGTAGTACCGGATTAGGTGGAGTTTGATGCCTGAAGGCACGCTTGTGGCTTATATCTGGAGGCAGTTGTGGTTATAGGGGGCGCGTGAATTACGCAGATTTGAAATTAGTGACAGTAGGGCATGCATTAAAGGTGTTGAGAAATTTATTTTTCAGAAAATAGTTTTAGCTTTTTTTGTGATCGTAAGAGTTTGAACACTTGTTCAGCAAATAATTTTAGCAGGAAGCAATAAACGTGGCTTGAGTACCTTGGTAGCTTGGTATGGAAATAAGATACCACCCGAGGATGAAATAAGGTGATGAATGCTATGAATGGAAAGAAGGTTTTGGTCCTAATGACGTCCCAGGAATGGACGGTGTTAAATTCATTAGATCAATTGATTTTATTTCGGTAGTAGAGGTTGATCCGACTCTATATATCGGTAGTTTATCAATACAGTTGTTTATCCTACAGTTGACCAGTCAAACTTGAATTCAAAATTTCTGGTTGTGACCAAGGATGCAAAATCGAATTCTGAATGGGATTAATGAGCGTAATGCAGATTGGTCAGTAGGCAGTAGGAAATTCTTGTTATTATCGTAGATTTGGTGTTCTTGATGAGGACGGCTTGTAGTAGCGGGTGATGGAGAATATTTTAGTGGCCCGGAACAAGGAAGAATATTAATTATCAGGTGAGCATGGATAAGCCTCTTTTGAGGTGTGTAGTCGGCAAAAGAAAAAGTGACGCAGATCAGCGGCAAAAGCCTCAGGAAGTTAGAAATTGGAGATTGGGTATTCTTAAAGGTATCCCTTGTCCTTGGAATACGCCGTTATAGAAATTGGAAAAAATTAGACCCGAGGTATGATGGCCCTTCAGAGTTATAGAAAGAATTGGAATTGTGATATATTGTTTGAAGAGTATCTTTGAGATATCGGGGATTCTTGATGTATTTTTTTTGTTTCTATGTCGAGAAAGTGTGAAGGATCTATCTCAAGTGGTGGAGCCGTGGTAGATTGAAGTCCAGCTAGATGTGATATTGGATGTGACATATCTTATCAAACTAGTGGTTATTATAAATCGATAGTGCGGTGATCTGACGACAAGTTATTCAATTGTTAAGGGTGCAATGAAGTACTGATGCTGATAATGTATCCGGAAATCCTAGGAAATGGTGTGAAGGAGGTATCTTGAATTTGTTTGAGGAGTTTTCTTAACCCCCATAGCTCGAGGACGAGCTTCTTTTGAGGTGTGTAGAATGTAACATCTGTTTTTTTAATTCCTTAATTATTTGATTTAAATTATTTTTAAATATGTTTCGGAGTATATTTACCCCTATTAATTGATTTTATTAGCATTAGAATGATTAAATTGATATTTTGGGGTAAACGGAAAAAATTGACAATATAGGAGTTTTGAGATGAGTTTTCTCGGAGGAGACGAATCCGATTTGACCCGAAATTTTTCTGGGGCATTTTTTCATGATAGGGGATTCAAATTTTCAAGTTAGTAAATTATAGTTTGAAGTTGAAAGTATTTTTCAAAAAAATATTGCGATATTCGTCTATATACATATTTATATGTATTGCTCCCATTCGTAACTATTGATTTTGACTACAATTATGCATACAAATGCATTTCTAATTCATTTTTACATTGGGAGGAATTTAAGTACATTATGGAGTGATTTTCACAAGAAAAACCCTAGAAATGTTGACTAGAAGGGTATATATATAATATTATAGTCATATAGGGACTTATAAGCAGTTTTCCCATTTTATTTCCTTCTACATACTCCTTCTCCTTCCCCCTCCTTCAGATTTCGGCAGCACAAACTTCCCCCAACCGGCCAAGACCTAGGGTTCAAACCCTAGCCAATTTTCATGGGGTTCTTCACAAAAAAAATTGAGGGTTTAAGCTAATTTGGAGGTGCTCTACTCATTTCCGGAGTCTATTTGCAAAGAGAAGGCTTGTAAGGTAAGAAATTATGAAGTTTAGTTTATCGAAAAATATGATTTTGAGTTTTAGTGCTAGAAAATGATATAGTAGGGTAATTAGGTGATGTTAGTAATTATAGAGAAGAAAGATTGGTGAGAAATTGAGTGGTTTGTGAGTTATAGATTAATTAGTGTGTTGGCTTTAGAATTTGGATAATAAAAAGAATAATTGATAAGTATGGATTATAGAAATTGTTGTGTATTAAGGGGAAATAATTTAGAATGGGGTTAGTGAGAATTTTATGGAGTTAGAAACCCGTCGGAATCTCAAAAACTACGGGTACACTATTTATGCACGCTGGGTGTTCGGTGAAATGCCCGAGCGAGGATTAGGTAAAAATTTGATGGATTCGGAGGTATAATTGAGTTCTATTATTATTATTAACCCTAATTTGAGAAACTAGGATAAAGAGGATTAAAGAAATTAGAAAATATGAATTTTTCTTATTAGAAAGCCTCCGATCAATAAGGGAGTATTTGTATGGAGAACCGAATTCGAAATTTATCGATGTAGCTCACCTACGTATGTCATTTGTGACGCGTGGGTGAAGACAGATTCGAATTTGGAGGTCCGTATGTCGAGTTTTGAGTTTTAAGCTAACCGGTTCTATAATTTTCCAATTAGGTGGAAAAAGTCGAACTTCGACTGGCTACAGACGGACGTGGGACATCGTTTGCTCGATCCGTCAGGTGAGTATATTGTAATTATAAATATTTTATATTGTGGCCAAATTTCGTGGCTTTTTGATATGTCTTGTAAAAGTTATAGCAAAAATTGATTTTCAAGGAAAATACGGATTTTTAGGGGCCCAAAAATGGGTTTTTGAGAAATTTAGTGAAATTAATTATTTTAAGTATATAAAACCTATATTATGGGTTAATGTGATGTGTTGATGTATAAAAACTAAAAATATTAAATTATTTATGCATATTTTTACCCCGTGCATGTTTGGTGCTTGTTTTTGGGGTATATAGGCCGATATAGGCAATCGGATATATGCGGAGCCTGGTGTATGGGCTAGCATGCCATGGATGGATGTTATAAGATGTAATTAGACGAAATTAGTGATTGTGATCATGTTTTGAAGATCTGCGTAATTATAGTGCCCGTTTTGTGCATTGTTTGAGGCATATAAGCCCTTATAGGTGATTTTACTTATATGAAACATGATGTATGAGCTAGTATGCTATAATTAGATATTATAAGATTTAATTAGAGGAAATAAGTAGTTTTGGCCCCTGATATGGCTAAAAATGGGGTTTAATCGGAACCGTCCAGACTGGGCGCGAATCTTGAAGCTCGGGGGTAAAACGGTAATTTCACATACACATGGGTCCGAAATGGGTACTGGATCTCCTTCTCATAGATCCAATAACCCACAAACGGATCTACTCCAATTGGGTACAGGTCCCGACCCAAGGCGAACCCAGACCAACAAGAGGCAAATCAGGGTCACTGATTTGACCAAGTCAACGGGCCTGATTTGCTCTCACCGGGAATCAGGGATTAGTTTCCTAAACAGACTGTGAGGATTTTACTCCTGACGGTTACACAGGGAATCCGGCCCCTAATCACTCCCATGGCGACCATAAATACCTCCCACCTACCACTGTTACAGGTTAATCACTTTTTTTCCATCTTAAAGCTCTTTCTTAATCTCCACTGATTACTGACAAGAGCGTCGGAGGGTGCGTCGCCGGAATCAACCCCGGTGTATCGCACTTCCTTGCAGGTCGCGGCAGGAGTGGAAGGTTTGGATCCGCTATTCAGGTTTCCTACGAACTCACAAATCTCATCTGTTTACCCCCACACCGAAATCAGCGGTAACAGATTGGCGCCGTCTGTGGGAAAACCACACGAATAGCCTTCGCCTCTTCCTCATCAACTAGCCCTTCTCCAACCATGCCTCCCAAGAAGGTCAGATCTAGGGGGTCCAACTGCGGGCCCAACCCCGCCGATCAACAAGAGGAAGTCCTCCCGCACCCTGCTGCGCAGCCGAAACTTCCTCCCCCGGCCCCACAGGGTCAGCCTCCTCATCCGAACAAACCACCCCCTAATGGCCCTACCGGTCAGAACCAGAGGAGGCAGAAGCAACCTCTCCACCCAGACCATGTCTCGGTCCATAATGCCTCCTCGGACTCTATGGCTTCCCATAGCCCCGACCTTCGTAACACTGTCCTGAATCGCCAAAGGGATGGGGACCTTCGCAACTGCCTTGAGGAGAAACGGGCCCGAGAGGGAGCCTCCCGCCAACATCAAGGCGACAGATCCCTCTATCGCCCGAACGACAGAAGGTCTCCGGACCGAAGAAGGTCTCCAGACCGAAGAGGGCGGCGGGAATCTCCCGAGCGCCGAAGGAGGAGGCCACATTCCCCGCCGATCGGCGTCATCCTAGGAACAATGAGGCACCAATCACTCGTGCCGAGTTCCTACAATTCCAGGCAACTGTGTTGCAGGCTCTCAACCTTCGCAACAACAACAATGATGCCCAGAGGGTTCCAACACCCCCACGGGTTCCAAGCCCTCGCCAACGATCCAGAAGTCCCCTCCCGGCTCCCAGTCAACAGCAGAACCACTATAGTCCTCACCGATCCCAGGACTACCGATGCCGCAGCCCCCGCTCCCCTTCCTATGAAGATTCTAGGGGATCGTTTGATTACCAGCAGAAGGATGATGCCCTCTACCGTCGTCTCCACGAGGTGGAGAGGCGCATCGGTCGCATGGACAAGGAGGAGGAGTCGAGAGCAGGGACTGTTCGCCCCAGCAAACCCCCCTTCTCTCGGACGATCATGGAGGCCCCCATACCGAGGGGTTTCAAACCTCCGCAGTTTGAAACGTACTCAGGGGAGTCCGACCCAGTTGATCACGTCGAAAGCTTCAAGACCTTAATGCTGATCCATCAGGCTTCCAATGCCATGCTCTGCAAGACCTTCCCCACCACCCTTAGGGGGTCGGCTCGGGAATGGTACTCCAGGCTCGCCCCCTCTTCCATCTTCTCGTTCGAGTAGTTCAAAACGCTCTTCATAACTCACTTTGTGAGTAGCAGGCGAACTGAGAAGACAAGCCTCTCCCTCCTCAACCTGCGATAGGAGAAGGCAGAAAAGCTGAGGGACTATGTGAGGAGATTCACCGTAGAGGTCAGGTCCATCGCCTCCCTAGACCAGTCGGTTGCGACCGTTGCGTTCCAGTCGAACGTCCTCAACTCCAACCTCCGGTCGTCCCTCGCCAAGAAGCCCCCGCACAACTTTGCCGACCTTCTCCTAAGGTGCGAGAAGTACATTTGGGCGGAAGAGGCCGAGTGCCTCCCAAATTTCGGAGGGTCGGCCTCCGGATCGATGAGGAAGGCGACGGAGGAGGAGGGGTCCAAGAAGATGCAGAAGGACAACGGCGGTCAGCGCCGTCCTCCCCCTAGGTTCGAGAAGTTCACACCCCTCACCACCAATGTCTCCACCATCCTGATGGAAGTGGAGAAGGAGGGGGTCATACCTCCGGCTCCGAGGATGAACACCCCGGCCAAGAGGAGGAACAAAGAAAAATGGTGCCGTTACCACCGGGACCACGGCCACGACACCAATGACTGCCGGGCGTTGAAAAACGAGATAGAGGCCCTCATCCAGAGGGGACAGTTGGCCAAATTTGTGAAGGCAAACGATCGTGCGGATTGCAACACTCCTCCGCCTCGGGGAGCCAACAAGCGCTCCGAGCAGCGCGAGGAGACCCCCGAGTTCGAGGAAGAACGAGTTCTCCACCTCATCCACGGAGGTCCCATGGGGGGCTCCTCCAACTCCTCTCGGAAGGCCTTCGTCCGAGAGGTAAACTCGGTTCACAGCGCCCCTCCCCCCAAAGGTCTCGGCGTCCCAGTGACTTTCTCCGATGAAGACCTCGAGGGGGTCTGAACTCCCCACAGCGATGCTCTCGTCATCGACCTTCGCATGGTAAACTTCAAGGTGCAGAGGGTCCTGGTCGACAACGGGAGCTCGGTGAACATCCTCTTCCACTCGGCCTTCCGAGGGCTGCAGCTGTCTCGGGACCGTCTCAAGCCAGCCGGTTACACGCTCCACGGGTTCACGGGGGTACCAGTAACTGTCGAAGGGGTTATAACCCTAGACGTAACTGCTGGGAAGACCCCTACTACCCGGACAGAGCCGATGGACTTCATGGTTGTCGACATCCCGGCCGCATACAATGTCATCCTAGGCCGGCCCGGCCTAGCTGCCCTGGAAGCTGTCCCTTCAGCGTACCACCTTAAAATGAAGTTCCCCACTCGGTCGGGAGTGGGAGAGGTCAGGGGCAGCCAAGAGACCGCTCGGAAGTGCTATATGACTTCCACTGGGGGACCGGTGCTCTCCCTCGAGACTCTAGAAATCCCCGAGCCAAATGCCCGACCCACGTCCGAGCCGGCGGACGAGTTGGAAGAAGTGCTCTTCTCGGATGGGGACCCGAGTCGAAAGTTCCTCATCAGCAAGTCCCTGCCAACTGCACTGTGTTCCGACTTGGTGCAGTGCATCCAAGATAACCGCGACCTATTTGCTTGGTCAGCCGCGGATATGCCGGGGATTTCCGAGGAGCTGCTAGTCCACCGCCTAAGTGTCGAGCCGGGGTGCAAACCGGTTCAGCAGAAGAGCCGAAAATTCGCTCCCGAGCGACAGCAGGCCATTAGGGAGGAGGTGGATAGACTCTTAAAGGCTCGGTTCATCCAGGAGGTGAACTACCCCGAGTGGCTCTCCAACGTTGTAATGGTCAAGAAGTCCAATGGCTCTTGGAGGATATGCATCGACTTCACCGACCTGAATAAGGCGTGTCCGAAGGATCCATTCCCTCTCCCAAATATCGACACCCTCATCGATGCCACCTCGGGCCATGAGCTCCTCAGCTTCATAGACGCCTTCTCTGGCTATAACCAGATTCGGATGTTCCCCCCGGACATTCCGAAGACCTCCTTCATCACCGACCAGGGCCTCTACTGCTATAGAGTCATGCCCTTCGGTTTGAAGAACGCTGGAGCCACCTACCAGTGCCTCGTCAACAAAGTCTTCCAAAGCCAAATCGGCCGCAACATGGAAGTGTACGTCGATGACATGCTCGTTAAGAGCATCCGGGGTACCGACCATGTGGCCGACCTCCAGGAGGCGTTCGGCGTGCTAAGAAGACACAATATTAGACTAAATCCGAACAAATGTGCGTTCGGAGTCTCCTCGGGAAAATTCCTCGGCTTCATTGTGAGCCAGCGAGGGATCGAAGCGAATCCCGAGAAAATAAAGGCCATACTGGACATGGCCCCGCCCTGGAGCGTCAAGGAGGTGCAGAAGCTTACGGGTCGGCTCGCAGCGATTGGGCGGTTCCTTTCCAAGTCTGGGTTAAAGTGCCTCCCCTTCTTCAAAGCTCTCAGGGGAGCCAAGGGTTTCCTGTGGGGCGAGCTACAACAGAAGTCCTTTGAACAGCTGAAAGAATACTTGGTCAATCCTCCCCTGCTCAGCAAGCTCGTTCTGGGGGAACCCCTCTTCATATACTTAGCCGCCTCCGAGCAAACGCTAAGTGCAGTTTTGGTAAGAGAGGAAGACCGGGCTCAGAGGCCCATCTACTACGTGAGCAAGGTTCTTCGGGACGCCGAGCTTCGTTATCCGAAGATAGAAAAGATGGCCTACGCCCTGATCATGGCGGCGAGGAAGCTCTGCCCGTTCTTTCAGTCCCACTCGGTCGTGGTCCTTACTGACCAACCGTTGAAACAAATCCTCCACAAGCCCGAAACTTCGGGCCGGCTTATGAAGTGGTCCATAGAGCTAAGCCAGCACGACATCTCTTACCAGCCTCGGACTGCTATAAAGGCTCAGGCGCTCGCCGACTTCATCGTTGAATCCACCATCCCCGAGGTCCGCCTCGTCCCGAACGGTCCCCCAATTTGGACGGTCTTCGTGGATGGCTCCTCCTGCAATGAAGGAAGCGGCACCGGTATCATCCTGAACGGGCCTGATGACTTCGTCCTCCAGTATGCGATCTGTATGAGCTTCAAGGCCTCGAACAATGAGGCGGAATATGAGGCTCTCATCGCAGGCCTCGGACTCGCCCGAAGTGCCAGGGCGCAACGCCTCTGAATTCGTAGTGACTCTCAGCTGGTCGTGAACCAAGTTTTAGGCGAATATGAGGCGCGAGACGAGCGGATGGCGAAGTACCTCGCCAAGGTCCGAGCCCTCATGAGCCGGTTCGAAGAGGCGCTCATCCAACGAGTCCCTCGAGAAGAGAATTCACAGGCCGACGCCCTTTCCAAGTTGGCCTCATCCTCCCTCCAAGGTCTCGAGCAGACCGTTTTGATCGAGGTCCTCTCCAGGCCGAGCATAGAAGACGAGACATCCAGTTCGGTGGAGTCATTGCCGGTCCTGCTGCAGGATAATTGGATGAAGCCATTGGTGGAGTTCTTAAGGGACGGACTCCTCCCCGAAGACCCCAAAGAAGCACGCCGAGTCAGAACCAGGGCCGAACGGTATGTCTTGATCGAGGGAATCTTGTACAAGCGCTCCTTCTCGCAGGTTGATGGCCGACCGTACCTAAGGTGCCTCTCCCCAGAACAGGCAGATTATGCTTTGCAAGAGCTCCACGAGGGCATCGCCAGAGCACATTCAGGATCTAGGTCCTTGGCCCGGAAAGCTTTGAATTATGGGTACTTCTGGCCGACTCTCCTCCAAGATGCCGAGTGACACGTTCGGCAATGTGCCTCCTGTCAGAGACATTCCAATGTTCGTCGCCTCCCTCAAGCCAACCTTGCCTCCCTATCAAATCCTATCCCCTTTGCAATGTGGGGAATGGATTTACTAGGGCCGTTTCCCCCAACTCCCGGTCAGTTCAAGTTCTTGGTTGTAGCCATCGATTACTTCTCGAAGTGGATTGAGGCCGAGCCCCTCGCCACTATCACCGAGAACAAGGTGCTCCAATTCTTCTGGAAAAATGTCATCTGTCGGTTCGGCGTCCCTCGCGTCATAGTAACTGACAACGGAACTCAGTTTACCGGGGCCGCGTTCCGAGCTCTGTGCGAAGATCTTGCTATCCAACAGCGCTTCTCTTCCGTCTCCCACCCTCAGTCGAACGGCCAGGCAGAAAACACCAATCGGCAGATCCTCACAGGTATCAAGAAGAGGTTGGACAAATGTTCCAAAGGCCTATGGGTCGATCAGCTCCCCAATGTGCTGTGGAACTACCGCACGAACAAGAGGACGGCCACAGGAGAGTCCCCTTTCAACCTCACTTACGGGTCCGAGGCAGTGATACCCCTCGAGGTCGGAATACCTTCCCCTCGCCTCGCAGCCTATAATGAAGAACAGAATGCCAGAGACCTCAGGGCGAACTTAGATCTGGTGGACGAATTAAGGGAGAGAGCATCAATTCGGCAACAGAATTACCGAAGAAGGGCCGAGTTGGCATATAACAAGAAGGTCCGACCCACCAACCTTAAGCAAGGGGACTTAGTCTTGAGAAAACTGGCCATATCCTTCCCCAATCAGAAGAACAAGTTGGCTCCGAACTGGGAATGACCCTACAAGATCACAAGGGTTGTTTGCCCCGGGGCTTATCGTCTGGAAGATCTAGAGGGCAGAGAGATTCCGAGGACCTGGAATGCAGACCACCTCCTAAAATACCAAGAAAGCACCCCGGCGCCTCTCTGAGTATCACGGGGTGTCGAGCCATTCCTCTCCTCTAACTTGTAATCCATTTTATAAGTTGTTATGTGTAAACACGGTTCGCCGTCAATTATCAATAAAGAACGCTCTCTCATACTTGTGAATTTGTTTGCTTCTCTCTTATTGCTTTTATTTCTCGACCAATGGTTCGGAGTCCAATGTTCGGCCCGACTTTACCCCCTCGGCTAACCCCCGGGCGAGCCAGGGATAGATCGCCGTTCGGAACTGTTCCCATAACCGTTGAACTACACCGATGGTTCGGAGTCCAACACTCGGCTCGACTTTACCCCCTCGGCTAATCCCCGGGCGAGCCAGGGGTAGATCGCCGTTCGGAACTGCTCCCACAACCGTTGAACTACACCGATGGTTCGGAGTCCAACACTCGGCTCGCCCCCGGGCGAGCCAGGGGTAGATCGCCGTTCGGAACTGCTCCCACAACCGTTGAGACCACACCGATGGTTCGGAGTCCAACACTCGGCTCGACTTTACCCCCTCGGCTCGCCCCCGGGCGAGCCAGGGGTAGATCGCCGTTCGGAACTGCTCCCACAACCGTTGAAACCACAACGATGGTACCGGAGTCCAACACTTGTTCAGTTCTACTCCCCAAGCTTACTTCTCGGCAAGCTAGGAGTGGATCACCATTCGGAATTGCTCCCACAACTGTCGATCATTCGCTATGACTGGCGAGCTTCACCGTGGAAAAGAGCTCGGCTCACCCCTTGACTACGCAAGAGGAGGGAGACCGAAGCACTGTTCGGCACCACAATCCGAGCCATCTGGCCACGGAGACGGAAGCCCCAAGAAGAAGGGTCAGACCATGCTGCCTCCGGTCGGATGCCGAGCAAGTGCCATTCCGAGCCTGCAAACGGAGAAAACTCACTTTCTCCTCAACTTTCGCGTAGGATCTCGATCAGACGGCCCAGACCTTACCAGCAACGCTAGACGATAAGATAGCGTTTTCTTGGGAATAGAGCCGTCTCGAGATTCATGCCAAAATCCAATGGCCCAGATCTTGTCAGCGCCGCTAACGACAAGATAGTGTTCCCATAGGAACTGGTTCGCCTCGAGATTCTTGCCGACGGCACTATACGCTCGGCTCGTAAACCTCGGCACGACCAACACACTCACAAGCAAAGATAAATACGCAGAGCAACAAGAGATATGCTAGTTCTTAAAAGAAATTTTATTAATGATCGGGACATAATACAAAGCAATCTTTCCATGGTTACAAAGTATTAGAAAACAAAAAATACAGCGCCGACCCACTACACTTGGCCTTCAAACGGAAATGTCTTCACTGACCCGTTCGGTCGCCAGTCCATCCACTTCGGCTGATAGCTCCTCCACCTCCTTTCGAAGCTTCGCCTCCACGGTCTACAAGTGATGGATCTCAGAGAGCAAATCGTCCCGCTCGGCTAATATTTTCGACTGGTTGTGCCAAATACACCGGACCCGAAGAGCGTTGCTAAAAGCAATCTGCGAATCTTCGTCCTCTCCTACGGGGGTCGCCTCGGCGATCCTACTCTCCAGACGTTGGATCTCGGCGTCTCGTTGGCCGAGGACGGACTGAAGGTGGGCCCGCTCGCTCTCAGCTCGGCGTAACTCCAGCTCGACACCATAAAGTCGCTCTCGGCACTTCGTCGAGTGCGACTTCGTCACCCCTGAGATTGCCTCGGTTTCAGCATCATCGTCCGAGCCGTTGGGATCGGTGTATTGGGTTGCCACCACGAGCTGAAAAGAAAGGAAAGCGAATAGCAAAATTTCAACACACTGCCGAAGTCCAACACTTGGATAAATTTTCCAATCAAACTTTCAAATTCGTATTCAGATATAATAGCTCTACATACAACAAGACCGACCCTACAATAGAGTTTTACAACAGCCAGAAGAAACATAAAACGACATGATCAGGGTCTCTTCGGAAGGGGAACGCTTCGGTTCAAGGAAACGCGAGGACGACGAGGCCTAACCTCCGAGCTCGATTCCAAACCAACGAAGCGTGACCCCCCTTCGCTGCTGAACCTAACTGTGGCGCCGACCGAGGCACCGCTCGACGAGACGGCCACGCTACTCTGAGCGTTAGCAGGGTTCCGCCTAGCCACAGGCAAACGTGTCGCAAGTTCGTAGAAGGTAATCCCTCTCTCGCTCTCTTCGCGAGTACACGATGTACTGCGGACGTTGGCCCTCTCCGGCAGTGGCTTGAGTGACGCGACCTCTTCCTCCAGTTCAATGATTCTGTCTCTCAAAACGTCGTCCTTCGCCAACTTCTTCAAACGAGGAGGCCTTGACGAGCCCGAGGCGTTGGCACTATCGGTCGCGAGCCGTCGGTAGTGGGTGACCTCGATCCCCCTATCTATCGTGATCCTCCTAAGCCTGTCGACCTCGGCCAACAACTTCTTGCGTTCGGACGACGCCTTCTCCAGCTCGGAAGCAAGCTTCTCTTCTTCCACCGAGCGACCTTGCTCCACCGAGCGACCTCTGTCTGAAGAAGCCAGAAAAAATTTATGTTCAAAGTCTTAAGGCACCGCCCTCGGCGAGCCCCCCAGGCCCCAGGTCTCGGTCGGCATTCCTCTCACCCGTAAGCAAAACAAAGCCTCCGGCCTCGGAGCCGAAGCCACGAATTGTTCAAGGATTAGAGAGAAACCGCCGACCCACGGGGCCCAGTCAAAAGCCGATCGGCACGCCTCCCATCTCTAACTCCTCCGGGCTGACAACCATCAAAGCCACCAGCCCGGAAGGAAGACAGAGGTCGGAAGAGACCCATCATTCCGAAGCTGCAGTCCCTCAGATCCGAACTTGGGTCATACCTCTTCTACCGTGATCTTCCCCGACCTTGACACCCACATTGGGGCAGTCAGAATCGGGAGAAGATCACGGTGGAAGAACGACCACCCATCCTTCCGAAGCAAACTAGTCCCTCGGATCCGGACTTGGGTCATCACCTCTTCTACCGTGATCTTCCCCGACCCTGACACCCACATCGGGACAGTCAGAATCGGGAGAAGATCACAGTGGAAGAACGACCACCCATCCTTCCGAAGCAAACTCGTCCCTCGAATCCGGACTTGGGTCATCACCTCTTCTACCATGATCTCCCCCGACCCTGACACCCACATCGGAGCAGCCAAAGTCGGGAGAAGATCATGGTGGAAGAACGACCACCCGTCCTTCCGAGGCACACCGCCCCTCGTGATCTGGACTTCGGTAGTCAACCCTTCTGCCAATATCTCCCCTGACCCTGACACCTCCACCCGGGCCGTCAGAATCAGGAGAAGATTTTGGCGGAAGAACGACCACCCGTCCTTCTGAAGCAATTCGCCCCTCGGGTTCGGACTACGGTCGTCACCACTTCTGCCCTGTTCTCCCCCGACCTTGACACCCACTTCGGAGCTGTCAGGATCGGGAGAAGAACAAGGAAAAAGAGTAGCCACCCCTCCGAACCCCGAGGATAAAATTTCTCTAGACGGGCGTCCACCTTGACTCCGGTCGTCACCCCCTCTGCTATGATCTCCCCCTACCCTGACATCCGCATTAGGGGCCGTCAGAACCATGAGAAGACCATAGTCGAAGAGCAACCACCCAAGGCAGATACCTCCGAGGTCTAAAACTCAACATTGTTGCGACTGAAATGACAAGGGGAATGGGGTACTTATAATCACCCTCCAAAAACTAGCCATTATGGCCCTCGGAAGTTGAAACGCCACGCATTAATTGGGGGGCGCCATGTATTAATGACCTTGGGAAGATGGAACGCCGCACGAATCTTGGGACGCCATTAATGCCCTTGAAAACCAAACCGTATCGGGATCCTTCGGTCGGCTGCCGAGCAAGTGCCTTCCCGAGCCTGCAAACGGAGAAAACTCACTTTCTCCTCAACTTTCGTGTAAGATCTCGATCAGACGGCCCAGATCTTGCCGAGGACACTAAACGACAAGATAGTGTTTTCTTGGGAAATGTGCCCGTCTCGAGATGCGTGCCATCATCCGAAGGCTCAGATTGCGCCACGTCGCTCGGACTGCCGAAACCCCATGCCTTCGGTTGGCTGCCGAGCAAGTGCCTTTCCGAGCCTGCAAACGGAAAAAACTTACTCTCTCCTCAACTTTCGTGTAAGATCTCGATCAGACGGTCCAGATCTTGCCGAGGACACTAAACGACAAGATAGTGTTTTCTTGGGAAATGTGCCCGTCTCGAGATGCGCGCCATCATCCGACGACTCAGATTGCGCCACGTCGCTCGGATCGCCGAACCCCCCTACGTTCGGTCGGCTACCGAGCAAGTGCCTTTCTGAGCCTGCTAACGGAGAAAAAAGCCACCGAGCAACTACAACCGTTGGATTTCTCAGAAATTCGTGCTTCTGATGATGAACGGTCCAGATCGCGCCACGTGCGCTAAAAGAGAAGATAGCATTTTCTTGGGAGATGCGCCATCATCTGACGGCTCAGATTGCGCCACGTCGCTCGGATCACCGAACCCCCCTGCCTTCGGTCGGCGATCGAGCAAGTGCCATTCCGAGCTCGCAAATGGAGAAAAAGGCTGCCGAGCGATAACAACCGCCAGATCTCCCAGAAAATGGCGCTCGACGCCGATCAAAGGTCCAGATTGCGCCACGCCGATAATCGGTATTTAAAATTCGATTTTTATTTATTAAATCGTTTTATTTATTTAAAAATTGCAAAAAATTGCTAAAAATTCGGGAAAATTAACTAAAAATTCCAGAGAATAATTAAAGATTTGGGGGGATATTTTTGAGCCCCTAGTCGAACAATTATTACCTCGAATGTACTGTTAAGCTCCCCGAACGATTAGTTAACACATCGCAAAATTAAATAAATAATTCGAAAAAAAAAGATAAAAACCGTCGAATGTTCAACAAGGCTTCAGAACAGCTCACTGCTTCAAAGATCACCTTACTACCCCCGTCGAGGTTCGAAACTCTCCATTCGGACTCCGATACAACTCCACTAGCCACTAAAACAGTCAAACTACTCCTCAAAGGCTGATCACACTCAGTCTTTAGGAGTGGGGGGCTCGTGATATGGCTAAAAATGGGGTTAAATCGGAACCGTCCAGACTGGGCGCGAATCTTGAAGCTCGGGGGTAAAACGGTAATTTCACATACACATGGGTCCGAAATGGGTACTGGATCTCCTTCTCACAGATCCAATAACCCACAAACGGATCCAATCCAATTGGGAACGGGTCTCGACCCAAGGCGAACCCAGACCAACAAGAGGCAAATCAGGGTCACTGATTTGACTAAGTCAACGGGCCTGATTTGCTCTCATCGGGAATCAGGGATTAGTTTCCTAAACAGACTGTGAGGATTTTACTCCTGATAGTTGCACAGGGAATCCGGCCCCTAATCACTCCCATGACGACCATAAATACCTCCCACCTACTACTGTTACAGGTTAATCACTTTTTTTCCATCTTAAAGCTCTTTCTTAATCTCCACTGATTACTGACAAGAGCGTCGGAGGGTGCGTCGCCGGAATCAACCCCCATGTATCGCACTTCCTTGCAGGTCGCGGCAGGAGTGGAAGGTTTGGATCCGCTATTCAGGTTTCCTACGAACTCACAAATCTCATCTGTTTACCCCCACACCGAAATCAGCGGTAACAGCCCCTTTTCTTGGAAACCCACATGTGTGGTGTATATTTGTGATATATATATATCATGATATTGACTCGTGATGTGATAATTCATGAAATTAGTAAGTGGGTATATGTTTACATTATAATTATGTTCGAAGTGAATTAATGAGCAATAGTATGATATTATAATATGATGAAGTATACATTTTGATACTCTTACGATAAGGAATAACCTAATGTAGTTCTTTTATTAATGTTATAACTTGACGTATGCCTACATATGAGATAATGAGGTAATGAATAATATGGTGTTCTTAATATGGGATGTTATAACAAAATAAATATCTTGGCGCATTAATATTATGCATTAATATGATATGATGAGTTTATGTGTCGAATAACAGGGTGTATGCTTAATGTGGTTTGATGACATGAAGATAAAGGATATGATGGTACGTGCTAATAAAATGTGGTATTAATTTTTGTGATTAAAGTCAAGGTGTGGCAATTATTGAAGTCAGAAGTGAAATGCATGTGTTGATAAGTAAGCTGAAAAGATAAAATGATTAATGCTAATAACAGATGATTTTGTTGACCAGTACCTACAGCAATCCTGGGGGTTTGGGCTAGACCTCCTAATACCCAAGGACCGGCTTGGGGTGCGGTGTTTTTCCCTCCTGGCTTCGGCTGGGAGGAAGTACCCAGTTTACCTGGGGTGATGTGTTTTTCGCCCAAGCTATCGGCTTGATGCCCGGTTTCCCTCGATGACAGCTGTCGCGAGGAAGTACCCAGTTTACCTGGGGCGATGTTTTTCCCTCCTGGCTATCGGCTGGGAGGAAGTACCCAGTTTACCTGGGGCGATGTGTTTTTCCCTCGATGACAGCCGTCGCGAGGAAGAACCCAGTTTACCTGGGGCGATGTTTTTTCCTCCTGGCTATCGGCTGGGAGGAAGTACCCAGTTTACCTGGGGCGATGTGTTTTTCCCTCGATAACAGACGTCGCGAGGAGGCACCCTAGTGGGACTAGGAGTGCTGTGTTCCCTCGCTAGTTCGGCTAGGAGGAAGATGTAGCCTCGGACGAGTAAGACTCTGTGTGAGCATCGGGCCGCGTGTTTACTGGGCTGTCGGCTTTCAGTATGTTGGGATACTGTGGCTCACTGGTCAACAAACTAATAAAATAAATAAGTGTTAATAATAAATGTGGTAGTAAAGAAAGTGAAAAGTGAATTGTGATTGTGAAAGAAAGTGGTTGTGAATGAAATGAAAATGAAGGAATACGAGTTATGAGTTGTGTATGAAAAGAAATGGTAATTGCAGTATGTGGTTAATTTAAAATGAAATAGTAAAAGAGACACGTGTTAATATGAATAGTATGAAGTAACTATAGTATGTAAATGATTATTAAAGTAAAATACAGTATGGTATGAGTTGTTACACCTTGGAATTGTGTCAAGGAACTGCCTGCCCGCTATTTCGGTGGAAATTGTGGGAACTACCTGCCTTGGCATAATTCGCAGGGTGAGTGGGCATGATAGTGGTAATGATTAATGGAAATGAAGAATTAAATAAAGTGAAGATGAATAGTAAATGAAGTGAATTCATAACCAAGCTATCGGCTTGAGATGTGATGTAATACTACCCAAACTGTGTGTTTGGGGTGCGGTGATTATTACCCAAGCTATCGGCTTTGGGGGTGTGATATGTTGTGACCCAAATTGGATTTGGGAATATGGAGTATATCGTGATGAGAATGAAAGTGAAATAAATGGTAAATGAGATATAAGTGAAAATAAAAATAAGTTCAATTCTCAATTCGATTGAGTAGTAACTAAACGAAATAATGAGATGAGAATGAACTATAAAACATGGTTTTGATGCAGTGAGTATAAAGCATTCTAATTAGTGATGTGATGAAATGTGAGTTCTTTGCAATGGGAAATGAGATGTTTTAATTGCGTCATAACACATGAATGAATGTGGTACTATAAGAATAGAAGCATAAATGTAAGAGGTGATTCTTGTTATAACATAATAAAATAAATAACCGTATTATGAGATTGGTTATGAAAATGGTTATTAAAGAGAGTATATTGTGTTATGAGTCTGTATTCATAAATGGTTAGTAATGAAAGGAGTAATATCATCATGGAGTTATATTCATATAAATAGTAAAATTCTATTCTGGCGATAATTGTGGAAGAATGAATATTCGGGTTAGAGAATTTAAATTGAAAATGAATGGATCGTATGTGAATTCGTATTATGCGAATGTAAAATAAGGAGATATATATATATATATATATATATATATATATATATATATATATATATATATATATATATATATATATATACATGAGGTTGAGGTGAAGCATATAGTGAAATGTGTGGAGTTATGGGTAATTATATCGTTGGATGTAGATTCGAAGAGTAAATTGATGTAAAATCGTATCAATGATGTTTTTATGTTCAGATTTCAGGGTGTATCTTCTTAACTTGATGTTTGTAAGTTTAAATTATTTTCTTTATACAATTTAATTCATTTATTAGATTAATGATTATACTCACACCAGAAATGGCTAACCCCTGATGTTTTCTGGGGATTAGGGGGGTCCCTTCCTGAGAGTGGACAACCCTAACTCTCCTGCAGGTTGCTAGCAGCATGGCGAGGTAGTTCTAGAGTTAGGATTTACATTTCGTTAAGAGGATAGATTAGTTATGTATCTAATATATGTAGAAAGGTGAATATTTGATGTATTATTTTGTATTATGGTAAAGGTATAAGTATATAGTGCTGGGATGAGGTGAGAAAGCCCGTACCCACCTCGTTGTGGCGTATTGGGTTCAGTGGTTGGCTTTTAAAAAGGTTTTCCTAAATTTTTACAAAACTCTTATATGTTTTCAAAGGAATTTATGGTTTTTATTTAATATTTGATAATTCGTTATGAGTTTGGCCCTCAGAGCATGATATTATATTGCCTGTGTGATTCTGCTCATTTTGGCCTGGGGAGCCCGTGATATTAATGCCTGTGTTGTGAGCTACGGAATTTAGAGCAGAATTCCGTAAGCTTTTTGTGTTTCGGGGCAGAAATTACAGGGGAAACTCTGCCGAATATTTTATTGAAATATAACTATTTTAGTTTATGTTTAAAGTGATATAGAAATTGATAGAATTGAATTTAGAGGTTTGGTTTTTTTTTTTAAAAAAAATTTGGGGTGTTACGTACATACTGAAAAAAAGGAGTAGAACAATATACAGAAATGAAAGAACCACCAAATATTATGAATGTTATGAAAGGAAAATAACGATACTGTTGTCATTCTTTATATCAATGTTCTAAAAATCGCTAGGCGGTAGTCGGGCGGCTGATGGGTGCCTAGCGCATAAGCCTTGTAAGTGGAGCTTAAGTGGTTAGGCGCTAAGCAGTTTTATTTATATATTATATATATATATTTATTTATGTATATATTTTAATATATTTTATCATTTTGTTTTGTTTTGTTGTTACCAATTCTTACTCTTGATATTTCTCCTTGCAATTGCAGGATGAGCTTTACAAAATCGAATCGGTCTATTATTGTATCGGTAAACATGAAGAGAACAAAATATTTGACTCCTCTTCTCCATATCCATCCAAGGACTACTAGTGGATGTGACCAGCATATATATTGCACAAATTTCATTTCTATGTTACTCTGTGCCAATTTAATGCATTACTGGAAGTTGGTATATGTTATGATGCATTGAGAGAATACTTAAGAACACTGCAAAATATGAATAAATAAGGCTCTTTATAACTAAAATTAGGTAGGAGAACACATGCATTGCAAGTTTTGAAATTTCCAGTGGTCATATCATGAATGTTCTCGGTTAGATTGGAACCAACTCAACATGACCCAAGTTGCACCAACGCATATTGTCTAGAACTTCAAATGATGTCTCGACAAGATGGAAACCAAGTCCAAGCTTACTTTATCAGTTATTCTATTATCTTTATGTCGATCAAATCATCAAAGACGTTCTCAGATTCTAACATGTAAAAGATCAAATACTAGGCTAATTCTAATCATAGACTGTCTTAGATGACTTAAATGCCCAAACCAACCATCTTCACTAATTTCATATTTGTACCAACTAAATATTCCTCAGTCGGCAGATTGCAAATTGTGGTGAGAAAACTACTTAGCTATCAGTATTCCTTAATATTTCACCAAGGCTGTGAAAGCAATCTAAATATAAACAAATGAAAACCACCATCCATTAAAATGTAAAAGTATTTGTTATGTTATAGAAAACACAAAGTAACGAGAATTCATGGCATGGGGCCTATTATGTGGTTTAAATTTTTTAGCTCTGTTTGACAAGAACAATTTGAGTACATACCTGATGTTGTGTCAGGGGAAGTTTGAGAGAGAAGAGGAGGATGTAGTGTTGACGATGGAGGTGACACAAGGCGGGAGGCAGTGTGTGGTTGTGTGACGTCGGAGGTGAAGCAAGGTGGGAGGTGAAGCAAGGAGGGAAGCTGAAGAGAGGAGATTGAGGTTTCGTTGACGTCGGTTGAAGTTGAAGGAGGATGGAGGCGAAGGACAAGAAAGGCGGAGGAGGAGCGCTGCGAGCCTCCGACTGCGAGGAGGGAGGCAGAGGAGGTGATTCGGGGGTTTTAAAGAAGAGAAATTAGGGATTTAGAGAAGAGAATTGATTTGGGGTTTTTTTACGGGGGATTTAGAGGAGAAAGAGAAGTTTTAGGGGTTTGAGTTAGCGGGTCGGGTTGGAATAAGTCGGGTTTCTTTTTTTTAATAATTAAGTTCTAAGCGGGTCTAGCCTGCCCAGACCTGCTTAAACCGATTATGCGCCGCCTAAACCCACTTTTAACCGCCTAGAATCATTAACTGATTTTCTTAAATGCCTAGCACCTAGGCGAGGCATTGGAGGGCCGCCTAGCACCTAGGCGCTGCCTAGACCGCTTGTAGAACACTGTTTTATATATGAATCTTCTTAATTTCAGGTATTGTTGTCATTCTTTCTCTATATGTTGAAGCTCTCGAATTATATCTAATCAAGCACATTGCAGAATACTGAATATAATAGAGTAGCATATTGAATCAATCATATTGCAGAATGCTGAAACTAATATGCATACATAAATATACATTATATTGAAACTTATACATCTCTGAAATTTTACAACAATAAAGTCTACAATCCTGATTTGTTGTTTGTCCTGGGTGGATTAAGGATTGGGCAGAAAAGGTCTTTAGCTAATTCTTTTATTGAGGGTTAAACTATTTAGGGGATGAGAAGGGGATGTTGATGTTTTTTTATCCATGATCTTAAATATTGTGTCGATTCTTTATCACTATATCAGGTGATGTATATTTGTTGTGAGGATAATTTTTTTTATGTGAATCTGTTTTCAGTTAAGGTTGAACTGTAGGTTTATGTATACTATTCGTGCCGGTGTTTCTCTGTTCCTATATGTGTTTAATTTTTTTTGAGTGGGAATTCTAGAGCTTTTTGAAAGAAACATGCCTGAAGATATTAGTTATTTCAATGGAGTTTTTTGATGATTTATTCCTTCATTATTAAACAGAAACTTATATTATTTAGTACTGCTGGTGATTGGGCTCTGGAAACATAGATGTTAGACTAAATTATGGATCGTTAGCTGAGTCCTGTTTGAGAATTGACATTGGCTGATTATTGAAACTTCTTCATATATATATTTATGTTGAGATTATTTATCGTTCTTTTGTCATTTTTATGAAAGTTAATTTTTTAAGGTAATTGATGTCTGGTAATACCAATACCGTACCGATATTCCGGTATTACCGAACTCGGTAGTACCAAAATTTTGGCACGGTAATGGTAGAGAAATTTGTGTACCAAGTACTCCGGTATGGTAGATGATACAGTAATGATTATACGGTAAGGTACGGTATACCACCCCTATTTAAAAGATTATCTTTATGTTTAATTTCCTTATTGGTTATCATGCCAAATTGTTTAGTCTCTTTCTCAAATATATCATTATTTTCAAGAAAGAGGGTGTGCTAACTGGCTAGGTGCATTGTAACACCCTAGAATTTTAAATAATATTTTTGAGATTAATAAATGAATTAAAGTGATTTTTGGTGATTTAATAAATATTTTCTGAAATTTTTTATTTTTGCACATGCAAAATACGTGCAAATGTTTTTTTGGAAAACTCAAAGTCAGAAATTATTTTGGGAAAACCTAACATTTATTAAAAGGTATTATTTATGAATTTTTTGGATTTTTCTGATATTTATTTGGTATATTTGCAAATATTACAAAAAGAGGGGCTTTTGTGCAAAATTACCACTTGGGGGTAAAAACTCTAGATTTTCGGTTTTATGGGATGAGCATGATGGGATGAGCATGATGGCTAGCCAACTCAGAAGTAAAGAGTTTAAATTTTATTTTAATAGATTTGGAATATTTTGCTAATTTATTAAAGAAGAGACTTTTTGCAAAATTGGCACTTAAAGGCAAAATTTACAAAATTTATTTTCTGGACATGATACTGATGCCGGCCAGATATGGAGAGAATATTTTGATTTTTAATCCCAACTAAATTGGTTAATAATTTCCTAGTATAAAGGATTAATATATGTAAAGATACAATCTAAAGGAATATTTTGTAAAATCTTCTCAAAACCCTAGAACCCCAGATTTCGGCCTATATTGAGGCTACTACAGCCGTCCTCCTCCTCTGCAAAAACAAAAGATTGATTTACTATTGGTTTTCTTGGAGTTTGAAGCGAGGATCTTGGATTTTTGCGAAAGGAAGGACTTTTCTTATTCTTTATTATCTTCAGTTGATTCTTCAATAAGGTGAATGACATATGTTTTGATTTCTTGTTGTTCTATGCATGTTGTATGTGATGATTGGTCTATTAGAATGCATGACAGATGATGGTATGATGATATAGTGAAGTTATTGATGGATGAATGAATAAAAATAGAACTTTTCATGAAATGATGCGATTGATGAATGAAAATTCTATATAGATGACTTAAGAATGTCAAGAGCCTAATAGAAATCATGGGTGTGATGTTTTCTTTCATATTCTTGCTGTTTTGATTGTATGTGATGAGATTACATAATTGAGATGCACAAAAATTGAATAAAGATGAACACTTTACTATTAAGGATATGCATGATCTGTTTGAAGGGTTTTGATGAAGAAAATTTGATGAATGAATGTTGTAGATACTTATAATCATGAACAAACTAATATAACTAGTTGTAGTTGTGTTTAATCAAGTACAAGAAGAATTTTAGAATTTAAAGATCAAGCTTTAATGAGTTGAAGTGGATTTTATATTTCAGATCTGACATGGATCAGCCGAAACTTGACTTTTGGTGTTTTTGTGAAATTTTTGATTGAATCTTGACTCATATTGTTATTGAGATTTGTATTGAACATTATACTACTCAAACACAACGAATTTTGATGGTTTACTGATATATATATACCCATATATACATATAAATTCATGAGATCCTGATTTGAAGAAATTTCCATGAAAAATTGCTCTTTTATGAATTCGATGAGAATTTGATTTGTTTTATAAACTCCAATATATTAGACAAGTGGTAATTGATCATCTTAGGAATTTTATCTTGCAAATTTATGCATTTAAAGATATTTAACGATGTATGAGTGAAAAGTGCATGAATATTAAAGAGCTGTGGTTTTGGACATGACAGTCGACTGCCCAAGAACAATACACAAATTGTCGGTCGACTGCCATGTTGTGGATTTTTGGATTTTTCTTAACAGTCGACCCCTGTCTTTTTGAATTGTTTTGACAGTCGACCGTTAGCTGTTTGGCTGAGTGTTTTCTTGAGTTTTTCGTCGTTTTCCTTGAACGATTATTTCTTCGAACTTATGGATTATCGACCTACCGTTTTAAATGAAGTTTTTAATGCAGATTACTATAATTTACAGAGAGTTATATTTTGATTATAATAGAGTTTAAATTTGTATTTCTATAACTTTAAGAAGCGAAATATATATTGATTTCAACATATGAGTGTTTTGTGATTTTTCTACGACTTCAAATATGAAACTCAGTAATTTAGTGGATTTAATATCTCATTTCAGTTTTGGAAATTGCGAGTATTCGGATTGATTTGGATTTGTTGATTTTTAAGAAGTTTTCTTAATATAAGCAAATTGATAATGGAATTGGGAGTTTTAACGAAAGATTTGGTGTTGATAGTTAAGTTATAAGTCTCTAGAGGGTGAGTGGGAACTTAGTTACTGACAGTTGAGATTTTGTGGTTTGGTCAGTTGTGGTCTTGTTGTTGATTCGTTGAGTTAAGTCCGATAGGGTACACAAACTCTAGGAGATTTGTAATTAATTAATTAACTTAGTAAGATCAGGACAGATAGATTGTGATATGATAAAATGATTGCAAACATGGGTTATGGACCTTAGTATGATCTGCGGTGTGAGATAATCCCCAGAATTATCGAGATGTGAGTGAAATAGTCTTCGGAATTACCTGCGGTGTGGAATTAATCTCCGAAATTATCGAGGTCGAGGCGACGCTCATGGGGTATTTGTGTGATGAAGCACCATAGCTTGCGGTGTGGGGTATTCTCGAAGATTTCCAGTTGTTAGTGAAATAGTCTCCGAAATTATCAGTAGATAGAGATTGATCTCCGGAATTATCGAGGCATGGGCTTGATACTCACAGTTTATCTAAATCTCGTAGTAGTCATCGTAGTATGATTAGTTGCATAATGAGGAATTTAACCCTATAAAGTGGAGAACGATAAGGGGTTGCACCGGACCTATGTATTGTTGGATGCATAGAATCCCACAAGTATGCATTAGAGTCGTCATACTGCATTTGTGATTTCTTGACTAGTGTTATGCTTGATGTTTTGTATTTTTTTTCCTATACATGACACTTAGTCTAGTTTCACCTGACGTTTTCGTGCTTTATTTACCATCTTTTCATATTTCATTTGCCTCTATTGTAAGAATGCGTTGATTATGAATTTATTCTTTATGCTTTATTTAGATTGCATTTTTCTTTTAATGCCACTCACACCGTTATGGCTGACCCCTGTAGTTTTGGGGGTTAGGATTATTTCTAGGCTCATGTTTTACAGGTAGGTACATGTTAGCTTGGGATTTGGATGCATGTGGTAGAATAATAATATGGCTTATGCAAATTGTAAAACATTGTGTTGTAAAAAAAAGAAAATGTAATTGAAGGTGTTTAGTTTTCCGCTATGCTACGTAAAGAATTAATAAAATAAAAGTTGAAAAATTTATTCTGTATTTTGGCTATGTTTACTATTACATTGAGATAGATGCTAGGAGTTGTGTCATGTATTTCTAAGATATTATATTGAAAATTTCGGGTGCTACAGAGATTGGTATCTGAGCATGCTTCAATAGTAATAATAAACATGGTATATAAATAAACCTAAGTGTGGACACTAGAGCGTGAGTACCTAGGTGTGGACAATAGAGTGTGAGTATCACATTGAATTAAAACAAGATGAGATGGTTTGGGGTATGATTGAGTTTTTGCCATAAAGTATAAATGTGAATGTGAATGTGATGTGTGCTGTGGTGCTCTAATTTTCCCCCCATTTTGCAGTATTCAGTATAATGGCAGGACCCAGGACCAGGAATGGTGGAAATGGTGATGGGGCTGAGGGTTTCCATGGGGCTGGACTTGATCTTGAGATGGAAATTACCAAGGTGTATCAGACCTTGAACACATTCATGGCAGCCAACATGACTCGAAATCAGAATCAAGGGGCTGGACCAGTGCTTGTTAATGCTAATCCAATTAAGCAGGATGAGTCCTTCAAGCGGATGAAGCCGCCTGTTTTTGAAGGACCGTCTGATCGAAATGTGGCTGATGATTAGATTTGACAGATGGAAGTGGTCTTCGAGGTTTTGGAAACCCTAGCGGCCAATAAGGTGAAGTTGGCTACAATGCAGTTAGAGAAGGATGCTGGCGTCTGGTGGCAGTCAGTGAAAAGGACTTTTGGGAATGAACAAGTGACTTGGAAAGCTTTTTTGGGGGAGTTCAGGGATCGTTTCTTTCCTCTGGATGTTCAACAGAAGAAGGCAACATAATTCTTGAATCTACAGCAATGCAGCATGATAGTGCACGAATATAAGACTAAGTTTGCCCAGCTGTCGATATATGCATCAGAGCTGATAGTTGATGAAGCGAAGAAGGCCAAGAAATTCGAGCATTGCTTGAGGCCAAATTTGAGGTCTCGGATGATACCGTTGGGCATCAGAAGGTTTGGTAAGCTGGTCAGGAGAGCAACTATGATGGAAGAAGATATGGACTAGTTCCAAAAGAAGCAGGAGACCTGGAACAGGAAAAAGAGGCCAGTAGCAACAAGTCAGGGTGGGAAGAAGTTCCTAGTGAAGCAGGGCAAGTTCAGTAAGTCAGAGTAGAAGGCACCCATAGCTCAAGAGGTGACTTATTACTACTGTAAGGAGGAAGGTCACTTCAGGTCAGCATGTCCTAAACTGACGAAGCAGACTTGTTTCCAGTGTGGGCGAGAGGGGCATACTAAGCTGTTCTGCCTGCAACTTAAGAAGGATGGTGCGGATGGAAGCAAATTTCAGAGGTAGGGGTGAGTGTTCGCATTAACTGAGGAGGATGTGAGGAACTCAGAGGATGTGATCCAGGGTATGCAAGAATTTTAAATTCATTTATTTGATGTATTACGTAAAACTTTGTTAAGAATAAATTGGAGATTTGAGTATCGTTCTTCATGTAACAGGATTTGTCTTTATTAATGGAATAAAAGTAAAAGTTTTATTTGATACTGGTTTTTCGCATACATTTGTGTCGCCTAATTTTGCTAAAGTTTTAGGTGTGGAACCTAAGGTATTTCCAGGCAGAGTTTTGTCATTGGCAACACCATCGGGAGAAGAATTGATGGCTGATCGATATTACGAAGGTTGTGATATCATCATTAGTGGGAGATTGTTCGGCATTAGTCTCATTGAACTACAAGTCTTGGGTATGGATGTGATTGTGGGCATTGATTGGATGGAAATATATGATGCCACAATTGAATGCAAGAATAAAGAGGTGTTGGTGAAGGTACCAGGAGATCCCGCAATGACTTTTCAGGGGAAGACGAAGAACCCAACAGTGGATGCAATGGTATCTAAGTTGATGATTCCGGATGAAGTCAGAAGCATTCCAGTTGTCAGGGACTTTCCTACGGTATTCTTGGAGGATTTGCCAGGGTTGCTGCCCCAGAGATATGTTGAGTTCTGCATCAATGTTGTAGCGCCCCAAATTTCCAATATAATATCTCAGAAATACATGGCACAATTTCCAGCATCAACCTCAATGTAATAGTAAACATAGCCAAAACACAGATACAATTTTCAACTTTTATTACAATAATTTCTTACAAAGCACAACAGAAAATTAAGCATCTTGAATTACAATTTCTTTCTTTTACAACACATTCTTTTATAATTTACATAAGCCACAATATCATTCTACCATATGCATCCAAATCTCATTCTATCGGTACCTACCTGTGAAACATGAGGCTAAAGATAACCTTAACCCCCAAAACTACAGGGGCCAGCCATAACGGTGTGAGTGACATAAAAAAAAATACAACATGAATAAAACATAAATAATAAGGTCATAAAAAACCTATATCAACCGTAATAACAAATGGAATATGAAATAACAATAAATAAAACATGAAAACATAGAATGAAAGTAGACTAAGTGTCAAGTGTATGAAAATGAAAAATATCATGCATAAACAAAGTCAAGAAAACACAAATATAATATGATGACTCTCTAATGCATACTTGTTGGTTTCTATGCAATGCATACTACATAGGTCCTGTGCAAGCCCTTATCGTTATCCACTTTATAGGGTTAAATCCCTCGTTATGCAACTAATCCTATTACGATGATTGCTACGAGATTTAGATAAGCTGTGAGTATCTAGCCCATGCCTCAATAATTCCGGAGGTTAATCTCTTTCCACAGATAATTCCGGAGACTATTTCACTCACACCTGGGAATCTTTGAGAATACTCCACACTGCAAGCTATGACACCTCATCACATGAATACCCCATGATGTTGCCTCGACCCCGATAATTTCGGAGATCAATCCCACACTGCAGGTAATTCCGGAGACTATTTCACTCACACCTTGATAATTTCAGAGATTATTACACACCGCAGACCATACTGAGGTCCATAACTCATGTTTGTAATCATTTCATTATATCATCATCTAGTGCCTGTCTTTATCTTATTAAGTTAATTTATCAATTACGAATCTCCTAGAATTAGTGTACCCTACCGGACTTAACTCAACTGATCAACAACAAGGCCACAACTAGCCAAACCACAAAATCTCAACTGCTGCTGTCCCAGGATCCCACTCACCCTCTAGAGACTCACAACTCAACCATCAACACAAAATTTCTCATTAAAACTCTCAATTCCATTATCAATACTCTCATATTAGGAAAACTTCTTAAAAATCAACAAATCCAAATTCTTTTGAAATACTCACAAATTTCAGAATTGAAATAAAATATTAAATCTATTAAATAACTGAAAATCATATTTTGAAGTTATAGAATATCACAAAACGTTCATTTCTTCCAAAATCCATATATAGTTCACTTTATAAAGTCACAGTTTAAATTCTATTATAATCAAATTATAACTCTCTGTAAAATACTGTAATCTGTAGCAAAAACATAATCTAAAATAGTAGATCAATAGTCGGTAATATCGAAGAAACAATCGTTCAAGAAGCACAAAGAAAACTCAATAAAAACAGCTAGCAACAACACTGACAGTCGACTGTTAAGACAATGCAAAAAAGCGACGATCGACTGTCATATTAAAATTATGAAAATAAAGAATTTCACAGTCGACTGTCATCTTTAGTGCAGATGGGAAGCGGTCGACTGTCATATGCAAAATTCGTTGCTATGAAATTCGTGCACCTTTTAACTGATACTTCGTTACATATTTATAAAACCATAAATTTGCAAAAATAAATTTCCTGAGATGATCAAATACAACTTGCCTAACATACTGGAGTTTATAAAACAAATCAAAACCACATCAAATTTACAAAATAGAAATTTCCATCAAAATTCTTCAAAAACAGCAATGTATACATGTATATGTTCATATGAGTGTTTCAAGCATCAGTTATGCATCAAAATAAAATTCGATATAGGTAATATATTTTTCAAAACCGTCTCAGTACCAAACAACTCAAATCCAACTCGAAAACATCACAAAAATCTCAAAAATCCAACTTCGGCTAAAAATAGTCAAATCCGAAATTCAATTACTCAATCCAACTTCAAAACTCCTTCTACAACTTGTTATACGCAAACCCCACTGATCAAAATAGTTTACCCATGAATATAAGTGATTACAACATGCAAACAATCAAGTTTTTCTTCATCAAAACCCAAAATAGAGCATATATATATATACACAGTAAAGATCCACTTTTGTTCACTTTTATGCACTACTCATCATACAATTCATCTTATTTATTCAAAATAGAAAGTATATGAAAAAAACAACCTACCCATGATATCTATTAGGTTCTTTAACAATCTCAAGTCATCTATATGAAATTTTAATCATCAATAGCATAGTTTTCATGAAAAGATTCAATTTTTATTCATCCATCAATCAATAATTTATTATATCATCATACCATCCCCTAGCATGCTTTCTAATAGACAAATCATTACATACAACATGCTTAGAACAGTAAGAAAACAAACATATGTCACTCACCTTATTGAAGAATCAACCGAAGATAATAAAGAGAATGAAAATCCTTCCTTTCGCAAGAAAACCAAGATCCTCGTTTCGAAACTCCAAGAAATCAATAATAAAGAAAACCCTTTGTTTTGTGCAGCAAAGAGACGGCTGCTACTGCCCTTATAACAGGCCAGAAATAGGTGTATTAGGGTTTTAAGTAGATTTGCAAAATATCCCTTTTTTGAATATATCTTTACATATATAAATTCTTATACTCGGAAATTAGAATAACCAATTAAACTTAAATTAAAAAACAAAAATAAACAACCTGATTTGGCCGGTACTGTTTTCAAACCCAGAAAAACGAAACTTGTAATTTTGCCTAAGTGCCAATTTTGCAAAAAGACGATTCTTTAAGAAGTTTGCGAAATAAACCAAATCTATTAAAACAAAATGTCATGCCCCGCTTCCTAAAAAGAGAATATGGAATATGGATACGTGACTAAGCTCAGCGAATGATTTTCATCATCCATAAGCTATTCAGAATCTTTACAACCTCTCACAGAAATAATCAGAGTCGGAAGCAAGAGAAATCAGCCATATATGCATAATCGAATCAAATATACCAACAGAAATTTACTTGAAACTAAAATATAATAATCTTAAATAAATCAGATCTGAACAAGTCAATATCCTGGGTCACATTGCCCAAATACAAAATAAATCCAAGTATCAAATACAATTATTCAAATAAGCAACATAAATAATATTAAAAATTCCAGCACTAATATCTCATATCACCAACTCCATCTGGCAGCTGATCATCCTGGTCTGCAATTAAATAAATTGCAGGAAGAGAAAAAAGAAAACAAACTCCTATCAATTCAAGTTACGGACCGCTTGTAGTGCAGGATACAAGTACATGGAAAAGAATAACAAATATAAAATAATACCAGAATAAACATACCATGGAATAAGCAGATTAACAGAAATATAATATCTAACATGAATCAGAAAAATAAATCAGATAGCATGGTATACTAACAGATACAGATAACAAGTGTCAAGTGTCAAGTGGTATGCAGACAGATATACAGATGATAGTGTCAGATGATAGTCAGGCAGATAATAGATAATCAGATAACAGATGTCAGATAACAGATACAGATAAACAGATAACAGATGTCATGTTCTTATCAGTCTTGTGTGATTACTATCTAGGTAGCACTTCGTGCATCCCAGATTTTTACTACATGATTACTACATTCAAACAGTTACATTTAGATTCTATAGTGAAGTCCATAGAGCCATGTACTCAGGAATCAGACAGACTGATATCAGATGCAGATCAGACAGACAGATAGAACCTATGAGTTCTCTTCTGAGTACACCTTCCTACTGGGAAGTAATGTATTCAGGGTTTAGATAAACAGAGTCATGCATCATGTAGTTATGAACACATAACAGGTCGGGAACACATGCCCTCTTCTCAGTACACATTTATATATTATCCACTACTAGATCTTTCCCTTAACCCCAACTTGGTTATTTTGTTATTATTATCAGACAGACATGTATGTGCAGAAAATTGAGTGAGAATAGCATGGTATAAATATGTAACAGGTTCAGGGTGATAGACAAACATATACATACTAAAGATAACACATAAAAGAATAGTACAACGAAAATTCTAGTTCAGGACAGCAAGACAGTACTGCACTAAAACTGAGATTTTTGTTGCTACAAACATGTAAATCTGAATCCGTCAAAGAATCTGAAAAATAGACTCCTGGCCGAACTCAGCGAATATATACAAGTCATATGGTAATTCACTACACCATAACTCAAAATAGGTTTGAATCCAGAAACCACGTTTAGCCAGAAATCAGAAGTTTGTATTCAAAGTTAGAAAAAAGCATGAAAAATCATTAATTAAATCCACGAAAAATCTGGGGTATTCCCCTATATGTGCAGCATCGGAATATAAAGTTTCATAATTTTTCAATATAAATAGATTAGTCAACAAAAATCAGAAAACATCAAGATGCAGTAGTTTTGTAAATCTGAAATTATAAACACTGCAGTACGAAAATAGCAATATCTCACAAACCATAAGTCGAAATCCAAATTCGTCAGAAGGGTGATAAAATAGACACAGTAGTATAACTTTCATATTCATAAATAATTTACATACAACAAGTAGAGTTGGATCAAAAATCAGGTTCTTTACTGAACAGTGTGAAAATTTTGCATATATAGTAATTGTCTGGAAACATAAAATGGTTTGTAAAACTCATCAAATAAATCCACAAAAATTCAGGATTATTTCCAATCAAGTATAGTTGTATGGCTCAAAATATTGGATCAAAATAATACTGTTAACATCATAATAAAAATAGATTACTCTTCAGAATTCATAGAAAACAATATCTAGAAATCTCTCTACACCTCTGTAGTAAAATAGACATAACTCACAACTCGTAAAACGAAACTAAGATTCGTCAGAAGGGTTGGAAAATAGACAGAATTCTCTACAGTTCATGTTCACAAAATATTTTCATATACTGACCTTAATAGGGTTTAAAATACTGAATGAAAACGTGGTAACAGAATTTATAGAATGTTCCTCATGCACAAATCAACATGGATCATACAGAATTTGTCCAAAGCAAAACCAAACATGAAATATGGTGTACTAGATGTCCAAACAACATAGTATAGGGTATTTTGCAAGTCCACGACAAGTTATACTACGAATAACACATCAATCATATGATATCACAAAATAGCATGCATATATATATCCAAAAAGTGGTATCCCTAGTTGTTTCATGTCATGTATGTCGCGAGGCAACTGTGGTCGAATCAACACAATAGAGACAATATATAACAGAGGATTCACACACGAATTATCTCTAGAACCCAAATACACTACAGGCGGTATTTATTCCTTGTATTACACAAAGAAAAGAATACAAGTTACTTACCTTAACCGATGAAAACGACGAAGCAAAAGCAAGAATAACGAGAACGGATTCCCGAGACACGAACTCAAACGAATGAAACTCACAAACCGAACCAAGGAACCAAATAACGAACAAACACTCGAACTACGAACACCACCTCTAACACAACGAACCGCGGGTAAAACCTCAAAACAACACGTGCACGGGCGAAGCACGTGCTCACCACCAATCACAACAACAACACGACAGCAAGAGGGATGTCGGCATTGACTGTTGTCGCCGTTTGCTATTGCTGCCGGCGGTCGGGAGAGGAGCATGGGGAAGGCACATTGTAACTAGCTGCTACAGGGCGTCAGGGCAACTTGCAGCTACTGACGGTCGGCGCAACGGAGGAAGGGAACCAGGGGGCAGTGCCGGAGGGACGTCGCGATGCTGCTGCTGTGGGAGACAGCAGGGCGCAGGGGCGTTAAGATGAGTGGGTGGACGGGGGGGGGGAGAGAGAGAGAGAGAGAGAGAGAGAGAGAGAGAGAGAGAGAGAGAGAGCTAGGGCTATGAGATGAAGGTGGCGGCTAGCTTAGGGATGAAGATGAACAGTCGGCAACACATGGGTTATATATATACAGGGTAGCTTTTAGGGTTTTGGTGAAAGGGTGAATAGGTATGGGTTTTGGGTTGGGGTGTAGGTAGAACGGGTATGGGTAGTTAGGTTCCGGTGTTGTATATAAATGGGTTATTGGGTAGGTTGGGTTGTTGGGTTAGTTTAGGTTTTAATTAAAGGGGTTTGTGGATCATAGGAACAGAGTATTAGGGTAATTGAATGGGTTTTGGGTTTTAAGTGGGGTTTAAAGAAATATAATCCAATAGGAGATGGGAAACAAATGAATAAACAAAATAGGACATGAATAATCAAAATAATGGGGATCAAAATAAAAGCTTGATCAAACAGAGATGAGCAAAAGGCAGACGATAGAATCGAGAACAAAAATAAAAGAAAACAAAATAATAATAAAAAATGAATATATTGAAAATAAAATCCAATATACGGTCCAAGAGAGAACAAGGCGAATACAAATACCAAAAAAAAAAAAAGAAATACACCCAAAAATACAGAAAATAGAAAACAGGGGTTACACAAAAAGTAAAATTTTTACCACTGAGTTGACTAGCAATCATGCTCAGCCCAAAAATCTGAAAATCTGGAGTTTTCACTCCAAGTGGTAATTTTGCGCAAAGCCCCTCTTTTGTAATATTTGCAAATAGGTCAAATAAATATCAAAAAAATCCAGAAAATTCATAAATAATACTTACTAATAAATAATAGGTTTCCCCAAAATAATTTTTGACTTTGAACTTCCCAAGAGTATATTTGCACATGATTTGCACGTTTAAAAAAGATAAATTTTAGAAAATATTTATTAAATCACCAAAAATCATTTTAATTCATTTATAAATCTTAAAAACATTATTAAAAAATCTAGGGTGTTACAAATGTTCAGCTAGAAAGTGCTCCGATTTCTAAGGCTCCGTATAGGATGACACCTGTAAAGAAGGATGAAGTTCAGAAGCAGAATGAGGAATTGCTTGGTAAGGGATTAATCAGGCCGAGTACTTCGCCATGGGTTACACCAGTGTTGTTAGTAAAGAAGAATGATGGGTCAATGACAATGTGCATTGACTACCGGGAGTTGAACACGGTGGCTATTCAGAACTAGTATCCGCTTCCATAGATTGATGATCTATTTGATAGCCTTCGGGGGACAGCTGTATTTTTGAAGATTGATCTGTGGTCAGAGTATCATCAAGTCCGAGTTAAGGAGGAAGATGTGAGCAAGACAGCTTTCAGAACTCGTCATAGGCTCTATGAATTTTTGGTGATGCCATTCGGAGTGACGAATACGCCGGCAGTGTTCATGGACATGATGAATCGGATCTTGCGGCCATTTATTGATTCCTTCGTGGTGGTATTCATTGATAATATTCTGGTGTATTCGAAGTCAGAGGAAGAGCACTCTAAGCACTTGCAGAGGTATTGAGGAAGTTACAGGAGCATAACTTACGCCAAGCTGTCGAAATGTGAGTTTTGGAAGTTTGAGGTAGCTTTCCTTGGTCATATCCTTTCTAAGGAGGGAGTGTCCACCGATCCTCAGAAGGTTGAAGCTGTGAAGAATTGGCCAAGGCAGACGTCAGTGAAGGAGGTCAAGATTTTCTTGGAATTGGCTGGGTATTACAGGAGATCATTCAGGGCTACGCACAGATCGCAGTTCCTTTGACCGGATTGATTCAGAAGAATGTGGCATTCACTTGGACTGATAAATGTGAGGCGAGTTTCCTTGAGCTAAAGGAGAGGTTGACTGTGCCTATCCTAGCTTTGCCACAAGTTGTAAAGGACTATGACACTTTCAGCGATGCATCACTCAGGGGTTTGGGGTGTGTCTTGAAGCAAGAAGTAACGGTCATTGTGTAACCCCTGTTTTCCATTTTCTTGTATTTTGAATGTATTTTCTTTTTATGAGATTTATTCATTTTGTACTCTTCTGTTTCTTATGAACCATGTATTTGTTCTTCGTTCTCCATAATCAATCAATCTGTTTTGACTTTGACTCTATTTCGTGGCCTTGAAAATTTTTCTGATTCAATTTAAACTTTTGTCCAAATTTATTGTCTCTGATTGAATTTGTTTAACTCTAATTAATTGTTGTTCATGGCCTATTTGATTATTGTCTAATTCCATGTCCTATATCATTTTATTGGATCTTCTAATAAACCCTACAATCCATTGAAGCCCTAAACCCTATTATCACTCTCTTCTTATTGGGTTAAAACCCAATATCCATTAACCCTAACCATCTCCTATTAATACCCTATTGTTTACAACCTAACCCTAATACTATACCTAAACCCTAGTCGCTCCTATTACTCATCCCGATCCCCTCTGCTTCACTCTCTCCCTCTCTCTCGTGTACCCTCATCCCTGTCTCCCTCCTCCTGAGCAACGCCAGCCGCTCAGCCCGACCCTTCAGCAAATGCCAGCCCCTTGCGCTTGCCTACTCCCGGCGCATCGACAACTAGCAGCAGCAGCTGCACTGCTTTCCCCCGACGCCAGCCAGATAGCATAGCAATGATAGCAGCAGCGACCCCTGTTGCCACCGTTCGCCTCCTGCCGTCGCTCTTGCCGTCGCCCATTCAACCGTCGTCCTCCTCCCGACAGTGCCCTGACTCTCTTTCTCTCTCTTTGTTTGCACGCATTGTTCCGTGTGTTAGGTTCGTGATTATTGTGTTCGTACCTGGGAATCTGTTTCCGTTATTCTTATTTTTCGTCGGATTCCTCGTCAATTACAAGGCAAGTAACTTGTATTCCTTTTTTTGTATAATACAAGTACTAAATACCGCCTGTAGTGTGGCCTTTGATTCTAAATTCATTCCCATAAAAATCCCTTGTAAAATATTGTTTCTATTTGTTGATCCATCCGTGGTCGTCCTTTGTTACACACACGACATGAAATTAATTTAGATCTAATTAATTCTTGATGCATGTATGTTGATGTTTGTGATCCTGATATGTGGTATGAATCTTGTATGCTTGATATGTTAGTTGTAGTATATCTTGTGGTAGATTTGTAAAACACCCATGCCATGTTGTTTGGAAATCTATTATACCATGCGTTGTGTTTTGTTTTAATTTGGATTTATCGCATATGAACTATTTAATTTAATACATGAGAAGATTTCTGTTTTTGCTGCTGCCCCGTTTTTTTCAAGTATTTTTGACCCTGTTAAGGTTAGTAAATCAAATTTATTTGTGAATATAAATCATAGACACTGTTATCTATTTTTCAGAATTTCTGACAGATCTCAGTTTTGATTTGTGAGTTGCAAGTTATTGCTGTTTTACTACAGAGGTGTAGAAAATTCCAGATTCGATTTTATGTGAATTCTGTTGAGTTATTTATATTAATACTGATGTTAAAGATAAGATTTTGACCTAGTATTTTGCTGGATATGACTAGACATGACTGGGATTAACCCTAAATTTTTGTAGATTTATTTGATGATGATTATAAACTATTCTATGCTTGTAAACAATTACTATATTTCCACAAATTTTATGCTGTTCAGTAAAGAACCAAGTTTTCAACCTAATTCTGGTTGCTGTTGGTAAAAACTTTGTAAATATAAAATGTAGCCTACTGTATCTATTTTATCACCCTTTTGACGGATTTGAATTTCGGTTTATACTTTGGAATCTATCGCTGTTTTAGTATTACTGTGTTTGAGGTTTCAGATTTACAAACTTGCTGTATCTTGCTGTTTTTTGATTTTATTTGGCTATGGTATCCATGTTGGAATATTATGAAACTATATTTACTGATGCTAGACACACTGGAAAATATTCCAGATTTTTCTTGGATTTAATCAGTAAGTTTTTATGCCATTTTCATGCTTGTGAATACAATCTTGTGATTTCAGGCTGAACATGTTTTCTGTGTATAATTCTATTTTGAGCCCTGTTTCTGTGATTATTATGTGACTTGTATATATGTGCTGGATTTGGTCGAGAGTCTATTTTTTAGATTTCCTGACGGATCCAGATTTGCATGTCCGTGGCAACGGAAATCCCAGATTTGGTGCAGTACTGTCTTGCTGTCCAGAACTTGAATTTTCGTTGTCTTAGTCTATTTTGAGTCATTCATCATCCATTCGTGTCCTTTGTTCAACTTGTACTTGTCCCTTGTTGTCTTGCCATGTTTCTCACTTTGTTTGTGCATATCCATGCTTGCTTGAATAGTAATAACAAGAAACTAAGCCTGGGTTAAAAGGAAAGATCTAATAGTGGAAAATACAGAAACGTGTACTCGGAAGGGGATCCATAGATCCTACATGATAGTTGATACTTGATACTTGACACGTGATTACTTGACACTTACACACTTGACACGTGATACTTGATACTTGATGCTTGATACTTGATACATGATTACTTGATACTTGTCCCTGAGTACACTATTCTCTATGATCGACTATGAAATCTAAAACGTAACTTGCATGAATGTAGCAACCATGTGGTAAAAATCTGGGATGCATGAAGAAATACTTAGATAGGACTAGATACAAGACTTAAAAACAAAATGATCACTCACTTGCTACTTGTTACTTGTACATGATACTTGATTACTTGACACTTGTTACTCGTTACTCGTTTACATAATACTTGACACTTGTTACATGCCACTTGCATCCGTCCATCTTGCCATGCTACTTGTTCTGTTCTTGACTTAGAGTTAGTTGCTCTATTTTGCTGTTACATCTTCCATGCTATACTTGCTTCCGCTGTTGTCTATTTCTCTTTCCTGTATTTCTTGCCTGCATTATAAGCGGCTCGTAACTTGCATTGACTGACATTTTATTTCTCTTTCATTTTCCTACAATTTGTTAAATTGCAGACTTTGGTGACCAGCTTCCCGATAGAGTAGGTGATCAAAGATTCTAGTTGGCTGGAGTTCTTGCTATATTCATTTATTTCTTGTTGCTTATCTTGAATAATTGTAATTCGTTATATGGATATTTGTATTGAACGTTTTGTCCCAGACTTGTGTTTTGTTCTAGACTTGATTATTTGAGATTCAGTATTCTTGCTTTCAAATAATCATGTTGACTATATTAATTCAGTTATTCATGCGTGGTTGATTATTTCTGTTGCATATATCTTGTTTATACTTGTGCTTGTTGTAAAGATCCTTACAACTTATGAATGGTGAAAGCAATTCGCTGAACTTGTGTCGCGTACTCTTATTCCGTATTCTTTTTTGGGAAGCGGGGCGTGACACATTGCTTATGGTTCGAGGCAGTTGCATCCACATGAGAAGAACTATCCGACGTACGATCTGGAATTGGCAGCTATTATCTTTGGCCGGAAGCAGTGGAGGCATTATGTATATGGAGAGAAGGTCAACATGTATACAGACCACAAGAGCTTGAAGTACATTTATCAGCAGAGAGATCTAAATATTCGACAGAGAAGGTGGTTGAAAGTGTTGGAAGACATTCGACCTGAGATCAAGTATCATCCAGGAAAGGCGAATGTGGTGGCCGATGGGCTTAGTTGGAAGAGCAGTCTGTTGAGTTTGATCACTACTCGGAGAAAGTTGGCAGCAGAGTTAGATCAGGCAGGTATTGAGGTTGTACTACAGGGTTTGGGATCATCTTTGGCTCAGTTGAGGTTGCAACCTTTATTTGAGAGAGAAGATTTTGGAGGGTCAGAAATCAGATGCAGGGATTCAGAGGATGTTTTAGCAGGTTTTCGGAGGCAAATTATCAGAGTTCCGTGTCCAAGATGGAGTTCTATGAATGGGTGAGAGGTTGTGTGTATCGGAGAATGCAGGTTTGAAGGAGAGTATTTTGCAGGAGGCACACAGTACTTTGTTGTCAATGCATCGTGGAGGTACGAAGATGTACAAGGATATCAAACAGCATTTTTGGTGGTCTGGTATGAAGAGGGATGTGGTAGACTTTGTGGCAAGGAGTCTGACTTGCCAACGGATCAAAGCAGAGAATCAAAGGCCTGGAGGTTTGTTACAACCATTGCCTATTCCAGAATGGAAGTCGAAGAATATCAACATGGATTTCATCACAGGATTGCAGAAGAGTCAGAAGGGCAATGACTCAATTCGGTTTATTGTGGACCGTTTGACCAAGTCAGCTCATTTTCTATCTATGAAGATTACTTGGTCGTTGGAGAAATTGGCAGAACTGTACATTGATGAGATTGCGAGACTTCATGGGGTTCCTGTGTCGATTGTTTCCAAAAGGGATGCGAGGTTCACATTAAGATTTTGGAAGGATTTGCAAGCAACTTTGGGTACCAGAACTAATTTCAGTACCGCTTTTCATCCGCAGACCGATGGTCAGACTGAAAGGGTGAATCAGGTATTAGAGGATATGCCGAGGACTTGTGTTTAGATTTTGGTGGAAATTGGAAAAGGTACTTGGCATTGGTTGAGTTTTTATAACAACAGTTACCATGTGAGTATCGGTATGGTGCCGTATGAAGCTTTGTATGGGAGGAAGTGCAGGATACCCGTTTGTTGGTATGAAGTTGGTGAGAGACAGATGTTTGGCTCGGAGATTGTGCAGCAGACATCGGAGAAGACCGAGCTAATCAGTAAGAGGTTGGTCGAGGCTCAGAGTCGGCAGAAGAGTTACGCAGATACTCGACGAAGGGACTTGGAGTTTGTGGTTGGGGATGCAGTTTTTCTCAAAGTGTCTCTGACTAAGGGAGTGATCAGGTTTAAAAGGGTGGCAAGTTGGTGCCAAGGTACATTGGCCATACAAGATTTTGAGGCGGATTGGTAGGACGACATATAAGTTTTAACTACCGGAGGAATTGGTGCAGGTGCACGATGTGTTCTATGTGTCGATGTTAAGGAAGTATGTGCCAGATCAGAGCCATCAGTTGATGGAGGTGCCTGAAGGACTACAACTGAACTTGAGTTACAAGGAGCAGCCTGTAGAGATTGTTGATCATCTGGAGAAGGTGTTGAGGAATAAGGTGATACCTGTGGTCAAGGTATTGTAGAGAAACCAGTTGTTTGAGGAAGCTACTTGGGAGCCAGAGGATCGCATGCAGAAGGATTTTCCTGAGCTCTTTGTATGATTGTATTTCTTTTGGATAATTGTATTTCTCTTGTATGATTGCATTCTTTAAACTATATTCCGTTATGTGATTGCATATCTTTCTTTTGCTTAAATTGTTTGGTCTCATTTGATTCACATTTTGTTGTCGAATACTGATAAAAAGCAAAGTAACAGAAAATCCAGAATTTCCTCTTCGAACACAAAATCATCTAGTTCAAGTAAAACTCATCCAAATCAAACCAAAGATGAAATATAGTGTACTAGATGTCCAAACAGCATGGTATAGAGTATTTTGCAAGTATTCGACAAGTATATCACGAATAACACATTAAGCACAGATATCTCGAGGTAGCATGAACATATACATCAAAAGTGGTCAACCCTAGGTTGTTTCATGTTATATATCTCGTGAGGCAACTATGGTAAAATTATCACAATAGAGACAATAGATAACAGAGAATTCACATACAATTTGTCTCTAGAACCCAACTACACTACAAGCGGTATTTAGTACTTATATTTGCAAAGGAATTTAATACAAGTTACTTGCCTGGAAGATGACGACAGAAATGGTGCAAGCAAGAATAATGGGAACGGATTCCCGAGGCACAAACACAACGAACACAACAAACAGATCACGAGCACGATCCAACGAACGGATCACGATGACGATCTAGATCAAATCTGACGGTCCAGATCTCCCTGATGGTGAAGATAATGATGATCAAGATCGGTCGATTGAATGGCTGCGATCAAAGGAACTCAATGATCATCACGATTGTGATGATCAAGAGGGGATCGGATGACTGAGGTTGAAAGCCATGATCAAGATGTAATCAAGATGAGATTAGACGGCCAGGATCTAACATGATCAAAACTTGATCAAAGAGCAAGAGCTTACTCTGGCTTGGAGATGCAAGCGGGCGGCATGGCGAATAGGCGGAGCACTGCGGGGAAAGCAATGTAGGGCACTGACGGCATAGGGAAGACAGACCGGGCGCTGCTGTACTGTCGACGGAGGACCACAATGCAGGGAGCGCGCTGCGGCTGGTGCATCGCGAGGTGGGCGCTGTAGTTGGCTAATCCTGCAGTCACTACTGCAGTCGGCAGGTGTAGTCACGGCAACGCGACTGGGGGTCACGAGGCAGCGCGAGGGTGGCACAATGGGGATGCAGGTGATAGGGCATCGGGGAGGTGCACAGGTCTGCTGTGTCGCCTGGGTGCTGTGTCGCCTGCGTCTGCCCTGGCGAGGAGGCAGGGTGGAGCATCGGCTGGCACTGCAGAGGGGCGGCCAGTTGACGGAGAGAGAGGGAGAAGGAAGGCAGGGGAGAGCAGGGGGAAGACGAAACGGCTGAATGGGAAAGCGGCTGGGGAGAGGAGAAGGGAAGGAGAAGAAGAGAAATCGGGGGGGGGGGGGCTTAGGTTTGCATAGGGGGTAGGGATACAGAATATATATATGATTAGGGTTTAGGGTGATGATAACGGGTAGGAGGGTAATAGGGTAACGGGTTGATAGGGTTTGGGTAATGGGTAGAAGATTATAAAGACCCAATAAGAATATAAATAGGGTTTAAAATCCAATAAAATAATGGGATTGAGTTTTTGGATTAAAATAAAATAACCAATAAAAATATACGAAATAACAGTAATAATAATAATACTGATAACAATAATAAGAATAATCAACAACATAACAACAACAACAACAACAACAACAACAACAACAACAACAAGAATAATCAACAACACAACAACAACAACAACAACAACAACAACAACAACAACAACAAGAATAATCAACAACACAACAACAACAACAACAACAACAACAACAACAACAATAGTCATAAAACTCTTGGCAGGCAGGAACACATGGTCATTCTTCACTTTATTCATAGAGGTCCAATGAAGGGAGATTCCAACTCCTCCCGCGAAGCATTTGTTAGGGAAGTCAACTCAGTACATAACATCTCGCCTGTCAAGAGCACCAGGGCCCCGATATCTTTCTCTGACAAGGACTTAGAAGGTGTCTGAAAACTTCACTGTGATGCATTGGTCATAAACCTTCGCTTAGTGAATCATGAGGTACGCTGCATCCTGGTGGACTATGGCAGCTTAGTAAACATCCCATTCATGAACACTTTCAACTGTCTAAAGCTCACCCAAGACCTACTCAAGTCAGCCGATTATACACTCCACAGATTCGCTGGTATACCCGTTCAAATAGAAGGAATAATTACACTCGATGTGACCGCAAGAAAAGCCTCCACTATTCAAACAGATGCACTGAACTTTATGGTAGTCGACGACAAAGCCGCATACAACGCAATATTTTCCCGTCCAGGCCTGGCGGCTTTTCATGTAGTTGCTTTCGCCTACCACATGAAGATGAAGTTCCTAACAACAGCAGATGTATGCCTAGTTATAGGGAGCCAATAGGCAGCACGAGCATGCTACACCACCACAATGGGGGGCTCGATTCACCCCTCGATGACATTGAGCTACTGGCAGAAAGTAGTCACAATAACTCCAAGCTTGTAAACAAACTTGAAGCCACTACCGTAGAAAATCCTGCCAAGAACTTCTAAACCTGCCAAGTCATCTACCACCGGTCTAAATTTGTAACATCCGGTCTAAATTTGTAACATCCTGAATTTTTCAAATATAATTTTTTTTCACGTGTCTTACACGTGCAATTTAATATGTGTATTTTTAGCCTTAAAAAGTATTCTTGTATCATGAATAAACATTATTATCTTTTTAAGTTAAAGCCTATTATTAATCTTTAGGCCCAATAGTCTTATTCTAGCCCACTTAAATAAATTAATTATTTAATTAGAGATCCCATGGATATTTTAGCCCACCTAATTGGCCCACTAGTTAATTTTAATAATAATTAATACAACTTGTAATGTAGACTTGATCTAGTAGTAAATAAATTAACAATTTAATGTACAAACTAGGTTGTAGTATGCATAGTGTGATACGTGCATTGCACATGCACATGCAATTTGGTTGAGAAGACTTGGCCGGCCCATAGCTTGGAGAGATGGGGAGAGTGGATGAGTGGAGGAGTGGTTATTTGATCATGGGGAGTTCTTCTAACTCCCAAATGCATCATAGCCTCTCATCTAATCTCATCTCAACCCTCCATTTGAGCTTGAGTTGTGTATAAGTATCCCCCCCCCCCCCCCCCCCCCCCCCCGTCTTCTTCATTACTTGCATTAAAAATATTTTAAAAGAAGAGAAAAGAAAAGAAACAAATTGTGAGGAAAATAAAAAGTTGTGTGAGAAAAAGATTGAGAGGTTGTGTGTTTGTGTGCTCTTGCAACATTGGTGGCCGGCCAATAGCATCAAGGAGGAGGTCTCGGGTTTCACACTAGCAAGGAGGAGAAGGCTCAAGTTTTGTGGCACAAACTAGGAGGAGAAGGGAGCCATCTGTGCATTCAAGGAGTTTCTTAGAAGTTTCTATTTGTTTCTTCAATAAGGTGGACAATTTCTCAAACTTCTAACATAGATACCATGCTAGGATTTTAAATTGTCAATATGTTAGAAAGAAGTAGGAAAAGTTGCTTGGTACTTGTTTTAAGAGACTAGTAGGAAAATGAGCTCTAGTTTACCCACATGAAAAGTTAGTAAAATGAATTGAATTGTGTAGATTAAGATTTGTTATGATACTTTGTTAGTATATTTGCATGCTAGATTACATATGAATTGATGAAACATGTTTATATGAAAATTTGTGCTTATGAATGAGTTGTAGAATGCAATATGTAAAAAATTACTCTTATGAATGAATTGTAGAATGCAAAATAATGGCTATGGATTGGGGATAAATTGATTAGTTGCAATAAGTATGTTTTAATTGCATTTTATGAGTAATATTATATTCACTAGATTATCATCTATCTTGTCTCTTTGAAACATAAGAAAAAAGTTAGTTTTGGTAAACATAAGACTAATTTAAGAGCTTGATTTTGTTAAAGAATGAAAAACAAAAATTGTATGAACACATTGTGAATAAAAGGGGAATATGTTGAGATTCATCTAAAAAAGAATTCTTTTCTATGTTGAAAATGTATTCATGATCCACTTTTCAAAGAATTAAAGATAAATAGTCTACTATGTGTTTAAAAATGAGTTTTTGACAATCTAAGAAAACATATGTTACTGTTTTCAAAGAAATAATATTATGGAAAAGATCTATATTTTTGTAAGTACAAATTAATTGAGAAAAATCGAGTTTACTAAAAGAAGAAGTAGATTCCATGCAGTTTATACAAAAGGTATTTAATCGAGTTCTATACCGGTTAGTCACTCAAGACCTAATGGTCTTCGGGTGCATTTTGGGTGCGTTACTGTAGCTGAGCAGAGCATTTGGTCTTGGGTTCGACTCTCTCAAGAGACTCTGTTTTTCTAAAATTCGGTTTCTATTTCAAACCGAAAACCAGACTTTAAATACATCTTAAGACTATTCTATAACAGTTAGTCACTCTTGGACTTACTGGTTCTCGGGTGCGATTTAGGGCGGTTACTGTTCATGAGCGGGGGGTTCGGCCTGGGTTCGAATCTGGTCTTTGGCCACTGTTTTGATATTTGATTTTTTTTTCTTCTATTATGAATTTTTTTTTGTAGTTTTTAATGTATAAAAAATTGAGAAAAAATATTAGAATTCTTCAAAAAATACTTAGACTTCATGAAAATTGTTTCTACAATATTTGACTTATTATAAAGGGAATTACAATTACTTTTGAAAAGAAGAAATGGATAAACTTGCTTAGAATGTGATTTTGATAAATTAAAGAAAATGATTATTTTTGAATATAAAGAATTTTTGTAAAAGATCTAGAATGAGATTTTTTGACATGGAAACATTGAGTAAGATTAAATATGAGATAGTTGTTTAAAACTATGCAAATGTGCATGGAAAATAAAGTAAAAGAAACATGATGAAATATGGAATTTGTGAATACGAACTCTCATTTTGAAGATCATGAAGCGAGTTGACACTAGAGTTTAGCTGTCCTTACATCGGCATGAATGAAATTTTGAAAAAGAAATGTGATAAATAAAGACCAAATTTGGGTCGTGATTAACAGTTGATGTTTAAGACCGATGTAGAGGTAACGCTAACTCTAGGATATTAAATTGTATTCATGATTCAATTATCTAAGGATTAGACACATAGTGAAGATGTGATGAAAGTAAGAAAAACACAAGTATGAGGGCATCGGATTTACAGTGTGAGAGTGTTCACAGGCTGTCTACATGATGCGTCATGTCATGACGTGAATACATCTCTGGAATTATCGGAACCTTGGTGACGCTTGTGGGGTGTTTGGTGACTACGTAGTGCCATTGTCCCATAAGGGAGGCGAATTGTCCATAGGCAGTCTACAGGATGCATCATGTCATGACGTGAGATTCCATCCAGGCTGTTTGGACATGGGATCGTAACTCATAGAACATCTAGGATACTTACCATAGTTACCGTAGTAGTCTAACTCATAACGAGGGGATTAACCCTACAAGATGAAGAACGATTAAGGGCTTGCCCTCGGACCTATATAGTATGGGATGCATAGAATTCGAACAAGTGCGCATTAGTGTCATTAAATATAAATAACTGCATTAAGGACTAAGTGCACATTCACACACGACATCAATAAGATAGTCCCCCTTAGCTTTGGTTATGACAAGTGTGTACTTTCTAAGTAAGAGAAATTGATGTATTATATCCTAGAGTCAGTTGTATGCAACTGACGTGCCCACAGTTTCTATGCAGGATAAAGTGAATGACAAGACTAAAGAATGAATGCTGCTTAGAGGAATGTTCAAGTTGTTATTTAAATCATGTATCATGTTTTAATTTATAATTCCGCTGCGTTAATGTAATCATTGTTGCATAAAAGTTTTTAATTCCTTGTAAAATTGTACGAAGTGAAGTGTAAAGATCCCGTGGAACTTCGAATTCAGTCTTATTTGAAATTCGGAGTGTTACAAGATTTGTCCCAGTCGGAATACAGTAATAGACCTAAATCCCTTGCCCGAAGCCACTCCGCTCAATCAGCACAAAGAGACAATCCCACCTAAACACATTGGCAAATCTGAAGATCTCCCATTCTCTATGCAAAACAAGGGGAGGCTCGCTTCAAAATAGGCAAGTTCAGGTAAGGTATGTTAAGTTATTCGCCTAACAGCTCATCAGCTTGAAGACCCGAGGGGCAAGGAGATATCAACAGGTACTTGGAAAGTGAAACACTTCATGAACTTCAACAAGGGTGCTTAACACTCGCATCCTCTATATATTTCAATATTTTCTAATAAAGGCCAGCCACTAGAGCAGCCGTTTAGTTTTATTTTTCAATGAAGACAGCTTTCGCTACCGGCCACTGCATGTAATAAATACCAGCCACTGGAGCAGCCACTTAGTTTTATTTTTGAATAAAATTTAGTATTATTTTTTGCAGAATTATTGTACAACTCTATAGATGCAAACAATGAGTTAAATGCAAGCTTACTCCTAAAAATGGTATCATTAGAAGCTCTTCATAAGATGAGTTTGGAGTCTATACCCGCGGCTAGGAGTTGCTCTCGCAATTTGCAACGAAACAAGTTTATAGCTCAACTCGCCATTTGACCTGCTCCTGCAACTCGTTAAATATCTCAATGACAGGTTCGAAGTCCATACCCATGGCTCGGAGTTGCTTTAGCAACTTGCAATCAAGCATGTTCAGAGCTCAACTTGCCATTCGATCTGCTCCTGCAACCTGTTAAATCCTTAAATAACAAGTTCGGAATCCATACCCATGGCTTGAAGTTTCTTAAGCAACCTGCAATTAAACACGTTCAGAGCTCTTGCCATTCGACTTATTCCTAAAACTTGTTAAATTCCCTTGTAGACAGATTAAAGGTCTATAATTGTGGATTGCAGTTACTCCAGCAAACCCGCATAAAAAATTTTCAGAGTTTAACATGCCACTCGAAGTGACTCTCACAATTTTTTGGAGGATCCATACAGCATGTTCGGGGTCCAACTTTTTCCCAGAGTTGCTCCTACAACTAGCTAAGTACAAAATGGCAAGTCTAGATCCCAACTCTCACCAAGAGCAGCTCCTACGACTAGCCAACCCTAAGACGACGAATCACAGGACAAGGCACATGCATGTAAAAGACTTCTTATTTCACAAACAACAAGTCTCGATACAACTATAAATCACAATGAGTCTACGTCTCATGCTAAAGAATAATTATGAAAGTCTTGCAAATGCTATACAACAAGCTGTCCTACAAGTCATCCTTCCAGCAACACGATAGAGAGATGTTCCGTCAAAGAGACACAAACCCCTTTGCATGCCTCCTGCAAGCTAACAACTCTCTAGGGCCACATCAACTCTTGATGATAAAATCCAAGACAAGCCTTAGGCGAACAAGCTCCAACTCTATCTCACGTGACGTGCTGTGCAAATGGATAAGTCCCAACTTAGTCATGCACAGCTTATTTCAAAGGAAAGCAAGCTCGACGTCCCGAAGACATCGTTCAGTGTACACGACTACTTGTCGGCAAACAGAAGAATGGAATCACCTCAGAGCTAAACAAATACAAAGTACTTCACTTTACACTTTAATATTAAAAAGATTTAGAACACCTACAACTCATTTGCCCTTCGAAATGAGTTTGATGCTTTGTGCACCACTCGAGTTCCTCAGTCAAGCAACTCATTCCCTCCATACAACGAGTTCATCGACTTGATCTTCACACGAGCTTTGTCAACAGCTCATTCACTCCATATAACGAGTTCAATGCCTTGCTTTTCGCTTGCACTCCGTCAACAACTCGTTAGCTCCAAATAACGAGTTCAATACCTTGTGCTTTGCTTGAGCTCCGTCAACTGCACGTAACTCCAAACAACGAACTCAATGCCTTGCTCCTCGTACGAGCTTCGTCAATGACTTGTTAACTCTATACGACGAGTTCAACACCCCTCTCTTCACACGAGATCCGTATATTGATCCTAAGTTTGGTGTATACAAAATGTACAATTAAGACTAATATTTTTCAGTTTAGATATACAAGTTCTACAAGAATTTGCAAATCAAACAAAGGGATAAAAGAGATTTGAAATCAACATAAAAGAAGAAAGTATCAAATAAGATTGCAAAAGTCAAAAGGATTTCAACTCAAGATAGATAAAAAATATTGTAAATTTATTTCTGTTGATGTGAGGAAATACGTTGTAAAGAATCAGTAATTGAATAATTAGTTATGTAAGGATTATAAAGTGAATTCACCAAAAAAAATAGGATCTGGCAAATTAGCAGTGAAATGCACATATGGTCGGTGAACTGTCCAACAGTCGACCGCACATAGTGCAAAATTGAGTTAGTCAACCAGCCACCTCACTGCCATTGGGCTGAGGTGAATGATCGACTGTTCATAAAAGCGGTCGACCGATACTTATGCAGAACCGATTATTTTGGAATATCTTCTCACTATTTTTAGGAAAGATATAAATCTTCACCCTATAAATATAGGTGAATTCACCGAGTATTCTTCATCCCTTTCAACTATTATTCTTTTGAACTTAATATTTAATCAACCTACCGAGAATGTGAGCTTTTATTGTTTTCTTAGTCAAGATTGACATAGATCTTGCTTATTTTTCTTTTCGTCCGTTTTAGCAAGTTTACAGGTCTTATTGATTGAAGTCATTTGGGTATAATAAGACTCTCGGCTTGAATACAGAGAAATCAGTATATGGGGTTTTGAGTATAGTGGAACGCTTGCGGCGCAGAATTGCTACAAGTAGGAGGTGTGGACATAGACCTGTGGGTCGAACCATGTTATATCGTTGTGTCTTGTGTGCTTACTCTGTTTGTGTAACACTCCGAATTCCAAATAAGTCTGAATTAGAAGTTCCACAGGATCTTTACACCTCTCTTCGTACAATTTTATAAGGAATTAAAAACATTTATTACATCAGAGTTACATTTAAACAGAAGAAGCAAAGTTAAAACAATTACATGAATGAAATAAAACAACACTTGAGTAATTCTTTAAGCATCAATTCCTCCTTAGCCTTTTTCATTCACTTTATCCTGCATAGAAACTGTGGGCACGTTAGTTTATTCAACTGACGCAAGGATATAATATATCAATTTCTCTTACTTAGAAAGCACACATTTGTTACAAATCAAAGCTACGGGGAATATCTTATTGATGTCGTGTGTGAATATGCACTTAATCCTTAGAGCAATTATTTATGTTACATGACACTAATGTGCACTTGTTCAGGTTCTATGCATTCCATACTACATAGGCCTGAGGGCAAGCCCTTAATTGTTCTTCATCTTGTAGGGTTCAATCCCTCGTCATGACTTAAACTACTACGGTAACTACGGTAAGTTTTCTAGATGTTCTATGAGTTACAAGACCATGTTCAGACAGCTTGGACGGAAATCCCACGTCGTGACATGACGCATCATGCAGAGCTTATGGACAATTCAGCCTCCGTCATGGAACGATGGTACCACCCGTAGTCACCAAACACCCCACAAGCATCGCCACCGGGATGATAATTCCGGAGTAGTGTTCACGTCATGACATGACGCATCAAGTAGGCAACCTATGAATCACTCTCACATCGCCAATCCGATGGCCCTCATACTCGTGTTTTCTCTTACTTTCGTCACATCTTCACTATGTATCTAATCCTTAGTTATTTTGAATCATGAATAAAATTAATACCGTAGAGTTAGCACTCCCTCTATACTGGTCTAAACCATTAATCAACACAACGACCCAAACTTGGTCTTTTCTTTCCAACATCTTATCTCAAAAGTATTTATTCAATGTCGGAATAAACCTTAGCTACACTCTAGCTTTTAATCCCATTTCATGTTCACAGAATTGAGTATTCACACTCATAAAACTTTTCATAATTCAACATGATTCTTCTATTTCATTCTTGTGCATCAATTTCATGCATAAAGTGACAATTTTAAATTATTCCGTTCACATTCATAATTGAATCTCCATATAGCTAGTTTCTTTATTTCTCACATTATCATGTCTTTCCTTTACTTGGTTCAAAATCACAATTATATCTCAAGTAAACTTCCCATGCATTAAAATTTCACAATTTCATGGATAAAAATCCATAATAAATCACACGTTAATTTTCCATACAAAAATTCATTTTATAAACTACATAGGATTTTCTCTAGAATTAATCACATTTTTATTCCCACAAACATCAACTTTATGGAGTTCTTTTTAATTGTCTCTACTCAACTTTTGCCTCGAAATCTCATTTTATTAGACCAAATATTGTATAAATATTTTTCATGAAGTCTAGATATTTTTATAACAATTATAGTATTTTTTCTGAATTTTTAAAGTCCATAAAACTCGAAAAAATAAAAAGAAATCGAAAAATGTTTTTAAGAAGCCATAACCGGGTTTCGAACCCGAGACCCGAGGCAAACCCACGCTATAGTAACCGTTCTGTGGCGTCACCAAAGACCACAACGTCCAAGGCACCTAGGTGATATGAGATGGGCTTCAGTCCATATAGGTCGACACTGTGTATTTCAGATTTTTTTTTTAAAAGAAAAAGAAATAAAAAGCTCTGCCCAGTTTCGAACCCGCAACTAAAGGCCAGACCAGACCAACGCTACAGTGAGCGCTCTGAAATGCACCCGAAGACCAGTAAGTCTAAGTGACTCACCTGATATGCGTCGGGTTAAATTTTTTATAATTCAACTCTCTGTTCAAATACGAATTTTTCATAAATCAAGTGTTTTAATTCTTTTTTTCTCTACTTTGTATTCTAAATTTTCAGAATATAATCTCTATAAATTTACAGTATATCCGTACATAAAAAAATATTATTTGACACAAAAACATAAATTTTACTCTCAACTTTGTATTTTTAGTCTATAATTTCAAAAATGAGAAAGCAATTATAATTTCTTCATGTCTTAGCACCACAATTTTCCGCAACTCTTCTTTCTTATTTTTTGTGATTGTACAAGCATTTCTACAACAAAATTTGTTCTTTTTCATACTATTATCAAGTCAATTTAGGCAATTCATATTTCCTTGATTCTAATTCAATTAACTAGTCCTACCAACACACTTTTCTTAATCTAGCACAACTCAAACACATAATTCATGGTAGCATGGTAATTTCTAAGGTAATAATCACAGTTTGCATCAACTAACATTCAATTTAAAAAACATTCACATTATTTGCAATTTGTCTCCTTCTAACAACCCATGACTAATCTAGTTGGGTTTTTCTTATCAATTTTATCGATCACAAACCCTAGCATGATATCTAGTTAGAAGTTCGAGAAAATCACCCACCTTTATGGAGAGAAACAAACTAAGAAATCCTAAAATCTCATAGCATGAACGAATGACTCCTTCTCCTCCTAGTTTGTGCCACCAATGTGCCTCTTCCTCCTTGTGCTAGCAAACCCGAGCCACCCTCTCTTTTGCTCTTTGATGTAGGCCGTCCACCTCTTGAAGGAACACACACACGAATAAAATTCCTCAATCATTTACTCACCAAAAACTCTCAATCTTTTCTCACTCTAATTCTTTTCTTTCTTTCTTTCTTTCTTTATCAAATTTCTAATGTACTACATGAGAAAGGTGGAGGGGGGGAGGGGGTATTTATACATTTTTTTGAGTAAAATAGATGGCTAGGATTAATCCGAATAATTAGAGATCAACGGCTTGGATGAGTTACGGAGTTGTAGCAACTACCCATGATTGAGAAACCACCTCTCCACTACCTCCATCTCTCCCTCTCTGTTTGTTTACCATCCGGCCAACCTTATGAGGGCTCCAAGCACGTGCTACCCAAACACCCCTATTTACTAGTTTGTACAAGTTTAATTAATTTAATTTTCTACAAAAGTAGTCTGCACAACAAGTCATGTTAATTAAAGAGGATTTAATTAATGGGCTCATACTAATGGGCTAAAAGTCCATGGGTTTCTAAATAAATTGATTAATTAATTAGGGTGGGCTAGAATGAGACCAATAGACCTAGAGTTTAAATACTTTCTAAATAAGGAGGGGAATAATTAAAACACTTGTTCATGAAGAATAATGTTTTAGGGGAAAATGTACATTAAATTTGCACGTGAACAACACGTGAAATCAAACGAATCTTATTTAATTATAGTTGAAAATTCAGGATGTTAAAACACTCCCTCCTTAGAATAGTTCCGTCCCCGGAACTACGCTTAAAGAGTGAGGAAACAGAACCCAAATAATAAAAGAAAAGAGAAAAGAAGACTCAAATCAAACAAAGAGCTCAGGATGATCCTTCATCATCCTCTCCTCAGATTCCCAAGTAGCCTCTTCAACCAACTGATTTCTCCAGACTACTTTGACCATCGGTATTGTCTTGTTTCTCAAGACTTTCTCCCGACGATCCACAATCTCAACCGGGAGCTCATTGTAACTAAGATCCAACTGCAAATCCTCTGGCACTTCGACAAATGGTGACTCAGATCTGGAATGTAACCTCTCAGCATAGACACATGGAAGACATTGTGCACCCGAGACAACTCTTTCGGCAATTCCAACCGGTAAGCAGTTTTCCCAATCCGCTTCAACATCTTGTACAAGCCTATAAACCTTGGGGCTAACTTCCCACCTCTGCCAAAGCGAATTACACCTTTGCTAGGTGATACCTTTAGAAAGACAATGTAATGCCCCAAATTCCAAGTAAGACCGAATTCGAGATTCCACAGGATCTTTACACTTCACTTCATACAATTTTACAAGAAAATTTAAACTTTTCATCATACAACAGAGTTCTTTACAATTTTGTACACAGTGAAAAATAACATGAATTACAACAATGAAAATAATATATAACTTGCAACAACTTTAACATGTAACAACATCATATCAACTTTACTTCTTCATGAGAAATCCAATTCCTGCATAATAAGCTGTGGGCACGTCAGTTACTTACAACTGACGAAAATATTATACTTGGCCGTCCTCTCTATGCCGTACATATAACGATCTCAATACTTTAACAAACCACAATTTTGGTTGCAATTAAAGTGTTAAATGTGACTACTCTAAACATGTAAGTGTATGCGATGTCTTAATGCCTATTGCAGATATTTTATACTAAGATGACACTAATGTATACTTGTTCAAATTCTATGCATCCCATTCTACATAGGTCCGAGGGCAAGCACCTACGTATTCCACAATAAAGGGTTCGATCCCTTACCATGATAACTACCCAGTAATAAAACAAAGTTGAGACGTTCCACGAGTATGGATCCCAGTTCCGGAGAACTGCCGCAGCAAATCTCCCGCCCGACTGTTATATAGAATCGTCGTGCGAACCTCTCGCAAGTGCCCCTCTAGCCCTGGTATACGTATATACTTTGGAGTACGACATACTATCTGCCCGACTATGCATAGTCCTGGATTTAAAATAAAAGCTCATCTCTCATGAAGCAACCACAGTCCCGGAGTACACCGCCCAACTGGGTCTATAGTCCCGGTGAACCGCCGCAGCAAATCCACCGCCAGACTATAGAGTGCCCCACTTACGTTTGCCAAGGTTTTACTACATCTTCTCTTAGTGCCTAGTTCTTAAATTCAAGACATGTACCTAGAGTTAGTCTTACCCCCTACCGGACTTAATCACAATTACCGAGATCGCTCCATGGCTAATCTCAAAAATATAACTCAATTCTTTTTATTTCAACAGTGCCAGTACCTGAGGTCTTACTAACTCTAAATCACAATCTTTCATGTACAAGAATCCATGGATACTCATACCCTTCAATAATCATGTCTTAACTCAAAGTATTCTTATCTTCAACTTATTCATAAATAGATCAATGTCTTATTTTAGCACTTATTCATGATTCACTTGTTCATTTGCAACTCAAATAGAACACAATTCCTTTCATGAACAAAAGATTCATCACTATAAATTTTATTAGCAATTTAAGCAATTCATATCTCAATTCCCATCAAGTATTTCTTACTCAACATAAGTGTTGGTTTACAACAAGAGAGTTTCATAACTTGTAACACATTTTTCTCTTCTTTTCAAAAATAAGGTTCATGTACTCAAATAATAATTTTGGAGTCAAAACTCATTTACTAACTCAATTCCCCCTTTTTATTTTCTCAAAGTATACAAGAAAATTTTATAACTATCTCTATTTTATTTTATATGAATAATAAAATTTTATTCTCAACCTTTTTCACATTAAAAATCTCAAATATATAAACAAAACCCAAAAAAAATCAAAAGGAGGAATTCAGGTTTCGAACCAATGATCAGCCGAAAACAACAGCAAGCGCCAAGGCCCAAACACGCTAGTCACTAAGTCCGTTTGGACTTTGTGTCAATAAACCGCAACAGAACCCCCTTATACTCAAAATACAGGTTCAAATTTTAATCAAGTGAATCAAAAAAAAAATGTGACTATCAAGTTTCGAACCCAAGATCTCTTACAAGTAGTGCTCTGTGGTGCACTGGCTAACCAGTAGTCCAAGTGTGATTATTGATTGGGAGTTGTATTGATATAATTTTGTTCATACTGTTCAGAAATTAGTTCTTTTTCACAAACTCGTTTATCCAATGATACAATCTTTTAGGATATTGAAATAAACTTTTCTTTTGACTGAGATGAATTTTAAAACAGCAACCAACTAATTTCAAATTCATTTTAAAAATATATTTCTATTTTTAAATAGTTCCTCTTTCCATTTTACATATATATTTTTATTTTTCTCAAATCTTGAATTTAAGAATTGTATTCATTAAAACTAGTTTATGTACTCAATTATACTAATTAAAATTTTGTAATAACACCAAACATGCCTCTCAATCATGAGAATCTCAAAAAAAAACTCTTTTATGTAAAAATTTACATTTTCAATATAACAAGGCAACATACATAAGTCGACACATTTCATGGTAATAACTAAATTTGTTTTTCTTTCTTTTTTCTTTCTAATTATCATGACACTAAGGCATATATTGAATATAACATATCAACCAATTTTCATACAAATCATATATTCGACATGTACAAATTTACAAACATATTTGTATGGTTCATAGCATAAATTCTTTTGTTAATATTCCCTTTTCTAATTATTGTGTGGCAATTATTTACTTAATCACAACAAGATGGCATATTACACTAGCATGGATTATGTCTATATATTTCACATCAAATTCAATCTAAACTACTCATTTATAACTTTTAGCATGCATTCTCTACATTAGAAAGAAAGAGATCACCCACCTCTAATGAAGAATAACAACTAAGAATGCAGAGACAACTTCTAGCTCATAGCTCCAACTAGCACCTCCTTGTCCTTCTCCTCTTAGCAAAAGCTCTCCAATGCACAATGGTACTCTCTTTCTCTCTTTCTTTTCCTCTCTTTATTTTGTTTAGTTTAGGTGTGACAAGAGAAGAAAATGAGGGGTGTATTTATAAGCCAAAGTGAGTTTAAAGTGAAAAATTATCCACCTAATAAATTACTCAACTTAATTCTCCATCTCTTCATAATCCTTTCTCCCATAACTCCTAACTCTTCACTACTCCACCTCTTCAAAAATCAAACCCCCAACCCTTCAAGTTCAAAACCGATTTCACTCTCTCTGTGAGTACATAGAACCCCAAGTGGGCCCTAGCGCCATGTCAGCAGAGAACAGAGGACAGCAGCAACCCGGTGGGACCCCCAGTGTTGACGTCATCTACTGAATGACGAAGTCAATAGCCAAAGTTACTGTTTTACAACATCGTGGGCCCCCCCAGCACAAGGCTGACGTCATCAGCCTTTGTTGCAACAACAACATTATATATATGCTCTTGCAAATACAACCAGTGGGCCCCATCAATCCACTATTCATTTCAACATTATTACACAAATACCATTCTCTACTTACCAAATAGCAAACTATACCTTTCAATATATATATATATACTCTTTGAAAATTACGGGGTGTCACACACCTCAAAATCTATTTTTGAAAACAAATACGCTTAAATACGGGCACCGAAAAACACGTACTTCGCATGTAAAACATAAAAATACAAAATTCGATTTTATCAACGAAAAAATATTAAACATGATAAAAATACAATATAAAAAAATATTTATTAATTTTATATATTCTACGATGTAATAGTCATGTATGTGGAAAATACGTGTATTACACGTACAAAAGTAATTAGATCAAAATGCAAAAAAATGAACTTCCGTTTTATAAAATAGATTTGAAATACCTAAAATAAATAATTTAAACACACAGAAAATATTACACGTAGCGGTGAAAACACATAATCGATACGTGCATCAAAAATACGTAAAAAGCACGTAAAATGCAGAGATTGAAATTTAATATTTTAGTTGATTTAAATAGGATAAAATATACGAAAAATGCATAAATAGTCAGAAATCACAATACGTAATGAAAACACGTTACAAATATTACCAGTAACGGTACAAAATACACGTGCATAACACACAAGGGCAAAATAATCATTTCCAATTTTGCAGGGTGTTACAAACAATGTCACCAACCTCGAACTCAAGGTCCCTCTTCCGGTTGTCTGCATAGCTCTTCTGCCTACACTGAGCATCCACCAACCTCTTCCTGATCAGATCGATCTTTTCAGAGGTCTGCTGCACAATCTCAGGCCCAAACATCTGCCGCTCCCCCACTTCAAACCAACAAACAGGTGTTCTGCACTTCCTGCCGTACAGATCTTCGTATGGCTCCATCCCGATACTAGTTTAAAAACTGTTGTTGTAGGCAAACTCCACCAGAGCTAGATGCCTTTTCCAACTGCCTCCAAAATCCAGAATACAACACCGAAGCATATCCTCGAGAACTCGATTGACTCTCTCAATCTGCCAACCGGTCCAAGGATGGAAGGTAGTGCTGAAATCTGTTTTGGTACCCAAAGTTGTTTGAAGGCTTATCCATAAATGCGAAGTAAACCGTGCATCTCGATCCGACACAATGGTCAACGGAATACCATGAAGCCTGATAATCTCTCCAACATACAGCTCGACCAACTTATCCATAGACGAAGTGAGTTTCATTGCCAAGAAATGAGCAGATTTGGTTAGTCGATCGACTATAACTCAAATCGCATCATTGCCCTTTGAACTCATAGGCAAACCTGTGATGAAATCCATGCTGATGTTATCCCACTTCCACCCCAGAATAGGTAATTGTTGTAATAAACCTCCAGGTTTCTAATTCTCGGCCTTCACCTGCTGACAATTCTCACATCTCGCCACAAATTCAGCCACATCCTGCTTCAAACCTGACCACCAGAATGATGCTTAATGTTCTTATACATCTTAGTGCTCCCAGGATGTACAGACAAAAGAGTAGCATGTGCCTCCTGAAGAATACTCTCCTTCAAGTCCGACTGATCCGGAACACATAGCCTTTCTCCAAACCACAACACTCCATCCCTGATCTGAAATTCTGATAACCTGCCTGCACCAACCTGCTTCTTCATCTTCTGAATCTCTACATATTCCCTCTGACTTGCTATAATCCTTTCATTTAGCGAGGGCTGAAGCTTCAACTGAGCTAAGGATGCTCCCAAACCTTGCAGAACAACTTCAGTACCAGCCCGATCCAACTCCTCTGCAAGATGCCTCTGAGTTGTAATCAAACTAGCCAAACTGCTCTTACGGCTAAGTGCATTAGCAACAATATTAGCCTTCCTAAGATGGTACGTAATCTCAGGATGAATGTCCTCAAGTACTTCCATCCATCTCCGTTGCCTCAGATTCAGGTCCTTCTGCTGGTAGATGTACTTCAAGATTTTATGGTTCGTGTACATGTTCAGCTTCTCACCATACACGTAATGTCTCCATTGCTTTAAGGCGAAGATAATCGCAGCCAACTCCAGATTATGAGTCAGATAATTCTTTTCATGCGGTCTTAGTTTCCTAGACCCATATGCGATCACCTTTCCTTCTTGCATTAAGACTCAACCAAGCCCACGATGTGAAGCATCGTTGTAGACATCATACTTAACACCTGCTCTAGGAAAAGCCAAAATGGGAGCAGTAGTCAGCTTCTCTTTTCAACTCCTGAAAGCTTGCCTCGCACTGCTCAGTCCACTTGAAGTTCACATTCTTCTTGGTCAGACCAGTGAGCGACACGGCTATCTGAGCATAGCCCTGAATGAACCTCCTGTAGTATCCAGTTAGCCCATGGAAAATTCTAATTTCCTTCACTGTAGTAGGCCTTGCGTAATCCTTCAGCGCCTCAATCTTCTGCAGATCAGTTGCCACTTCCTCCTTAGAAAAAATGTGACCCAGGAATACCACTTCAAATTTCCAGAAATTGCACTTGGATAATTTGGCGTACAACTCCTGCTCTTGAAGCTCCTCCAAAACTGTAGCCAGATGCACTGTGTGCTCCTCCTTCGACTTGGAGTACACAAGGATATCATCGATAAACACCACGACGAACGAATCAATGAATGGCCTCAGAACTCTGTTCATCATGTCCATAAAGAATGCAGGTGCATTCGTCACTCCAAATGGCATAACTAAGAATTCGTAATGCCCATGTCGAGTTCTGAATGCAATCTTATGCACATCTTCAGTCTTCACTCGAACTTCATGGTATCTTGATCAAAGATCTATTTTGGAGAAACTGCTGCTCCTTGTAGACGATCGAATAGGTCATCAGTTCGTTGAATAGGATACTTATTCTGAACAGTGACCTTATTCAGCACTCGGTAATCGATGCACATCCTCATCGAACCATCCTTCTTCTTTACCAACAGCACCGGTGCTCCCCAAGGCGATGCACTCGGTTGAATAAAGCCTTTATCCAACAGTTCCTCAATCTGCCGTTTAACTTCATCCTGCTCCACAGGTGCCGTTCTATGTGGTGCTTTAGAAATAGGTGCACTCCCTGGCTGGATAGTGGTGCTAAATTCTACATCACGTTGTGGGGATAACCTAGGAAAATCTTCCAAGAACACAGTTGGATAATCCCGAACCATTGGAATTTGCTGCACCTCTACAGAAACCTTCTTCTTGCTGATAGCAGACACCAAATCTGAACATCTCTTCTTCCCTTGGAAGGTGACTTCAGGACCACCTGGAGCCTTCGCTGTTACTTCCTTAGTCTTACACTCGATGTTCGCACTGTACACCGACATCCAATCAATGCCAATGATAACATCGACCACCAGGATATTCAGCTCGATCAGATCAATCACGAAAATCCTATCTCCAATCACGATCTCATAGTCCCGCACAATACCGATCAGTGGTTAAAGTCTCCCCTGATGGAGTAGCTATTACTAAGACCTTACCTGGAAAACCCTTCGGTTCGACTCCCAAGACTTTAGCAAATTTTGGAGATACAAAGTGTAAGAAGATCCAGTATCGAACAAAACAACAGCTTTCTTTTTATTCAAATAAAGTTCTCTTGTTACACAACACACACTCGTTACATAACAGTTCACTAAATAAACATGAAAAAGAGAACAACAGAAAGAAAACACTTCTAAACATCTGCCCTCGTACCAGTGATGACGTGATCCACTTCATCAGCATCAGCCTCAGTCAAAGCGAATACTCGCCCCTACTTGTCCGGCTTCTTCCCAATTTGCTGCGTTGACCCATTACAGGTGACATCTCGCAGCTTAGGGCAGTGAGATCGGTAATGACCTGTCTCCCTACAATTGACACAAGTCACCACAGGAGGTCTCACCCAACCATTTCCGGGTCTCCCAGCCATATTGACAGCGTTTGCCCTAGTAGGTTTGAACCTTTGAGTCGGCGGCTGCCCTTTGACATTCCCAGAAAATGCGGGCCTCTTCCTAGCATGCCAATTGCTCATCCGGTTCTAAGTGGCATGAAACTGCTCCATATCTCCTCCGTAGCTGCAGCTCGTTTGACCAACTTGTCAAATCTCCTGATACCAAGGGGTATCATCTTGGACCTCAGACTTGGCCTTAATCTGTGCTCGAACTTTCGAGCTTTCTTTGCCTCGTCCATCACAAGTTCGGGCCCATACCTCGACAGTTGAGTAAACCTTGTCTCATACTCTCTAACCGACATACCGCCCTGCTGCAGCACCAAGAATTCCATAGCCTCCTTCTCCTGGACGTCAGATGGAAAGTAGTGACTGCAGAACTCCTCCAAGAATTTCTCCCAGCCAAGAACAACATCTCCCATCGTTCGCTTCATGGACTGCCACCAAACAACTGCGTCCTTCTCGAACTGCAGTGCTGCCAACTTCACCTTGCTGGTTTCCAGAGTTTCCAAGACTTCAAAGATAGTCTCGACCTGCCTGATCCAATTGTCAGCCGCATCTGAGTCTGACTTTCCCTTAAACGCAGGTGGTTTCATCTTCTTGAATGATTCCATGAGATTGATTACCTCAGGTACCGGATTTGCAGGCATCCTCCCCTGGTTCTGATTCTTGGCGTTGAGTGTCTGATAGACTCTCGCTAACTCCGTTTCCAAGTCAAGTCCTTCTCCGCTTCTAGCTCTCCTTCTTGCCATGTTCTGATGCAAAAGATCCATTAAATCCAAAGCAGAAAACATGAATTTAAATCAACTCTTCATTTCATTGAATTCAAACTTTGTACATTCAAATTTAAAATATTTTCTGACATCAAACGAAAGCAGTAAGAAGATACAACATTCTAGTTTCTACGGTTCCTCTTGGCTTCTCGGAGCTCTTCCCGTAGTTCTGCCACTTCTTCCTTCAGTGCATCGTACATTTTCTTTCTTTTCTCAAGATCCCAAATATGATGACTAAGACTTGCAATATCCTCCTTGCACTTCGCACACTGGGCCTGCAGTAGCTCTGCTTTCTCCCTCTGAGTCTCCACCTGCCTCTGAAGAGACACAATGAGACTGCTCAGAACCGGCTCTTTCTCGTCGGAGGAATCATCAGCTAAATCCGGAGGCGTAGTGATCTCTCGAGACTCAGGCCATTCCTCCTCAAATTCTTCGGGATCTTCTTCGTCGAAATTAGCTTGTCCGGGTAGTAATCCTCTTCGACTATGTGCCAACCATCACCGCCGGCTAGGTCGAAGTGGTTCGCCATCTTGGGGAAAGGAGAAGAAGAAGTATAAATCATAGAGCAACACAAATGTAAGTGACTTACATTTAAATCTCTATACTCAACGCACACTCTAATGTCCACTCTAGGGTGTCGTTCCTTATAAATTTTTACTACTTGGAAGCGTGGCTCTGATACCACTTTGTAACACCCTGAATTCCAAATAAGACTGAATTCGATGTTCCACAGGATCTTTACATTTCTCTTCGTACAATTTTACTAGGAATTAAAACTTTTATTACATTAGAGTTACATTTAAATAGCGGAAGAAAAATTATAACAATTACATGAATGAAATAAAACAACACTTGAGTAATTCTTTAAGAATCAATTCCTCCTTAGTCTTTTTTATTCACTTTATTCTGCATAGAAACTGTGGGTACGTCAGTTCATTCAACTGACGCAAGGATATAATACATCAATTTCTCTTACTTAGAATGAACACACTTGTCACAAATCAATGCTACGGAGAATATCCTATAGATGTCATGTGTGAATGTGCACTTAATCCTTAATGCAATTATTTATGTTACATGACACTAATGCGTACTTGTTCGGGTTCTATGCATCCCATACTATATAGGCCCGAAGGCAAACCCTTAATCGTTCTTCATCTTGTACGGTTCAATCCCTCGTCATGACTTAAACTACTATAGTAACTATGGTAAGTATCCTAGATGTTCTATGAGTTATGAGCCCATGTCGAGATAGCCTGGAGGAAAATCCCACGTCGTGACATGATGCATAATGCAGAACCTATGGACAATCCAGCCTCCGTCATGGAACGATGGCACCACCCGTAGTCATCAACTACCTCACAAGTGTTGCCACCGGGACGATAATTTCGGAGTAGTGTCACACCCCGCTTCCTAACAATACGGAATACGAGTACGTAACAAAAGCCCAGCGAATGATTTTCATCATCCTTATGCTGTTTCAGAATCTTTACAACACACCACAGATATAATCAGAGTCGGAAGCAGAAGGCACAACCATTCATTCATAATTGAAACAAATTACCAACAGAAATTTATTTGAAACCAAATACAATATTCTCAAATAAATCAGAGTCTGGAGAAAACAATATCCTGGGTCACATCGCTCAAATACAAATAATATCCAAATAACCAAATACACTTATTCGATGTTCAAGCAATAATAAAAAAAATAATAATAAAGTAGAAATCTCCAGCACTAAAACATCATCTCGCCAATACCATCTGGCAGCTGACCGTCCTGATCTGCAATTAATAAATTTGCAGGAAAAAGGAGAAAAGAAGAAAACAAGTACTCGTCAATTGCAAGTCGCACGTTACAAATAATGTAGGATACAAGCACATGGGGAAACTAACTAATAGCATGGCATACTAACAGTACAGTTGTTTATGTCTAAGGCAGTGTCATATGGCAACTAACAGTGTCTAGTAACAGTATCTCAGTATAGCAGTGAATCAGGATAACAGTATATCAGTATCAGTCCAACAGTCTCAGTATAACAGTCTCAGTCTAATAGTATCAGTCTAACAGTCTCAGTCTAACAGTATCAGTCTAACAGTATCAGTTTTATGTTCTTACAGTCTTGTGTGTATTACTAACTATGTAGCACTTCATGCGCCCTAAAATCATATCACATGGTTGTTACAACAAACAGTTTCGCTTAGTAAGATTCATAGTGGACCTTGATGGGGCAGTGTACTCAGGTATCAGTAACAGTAGCAGTAACAGTAACAGTAACAGTCAGAACCTAGTGGTTCTCTTCTACTCTACACCTTCTTACATAAGAAGTAATGTAGACAGGGTCAGAAAAAAGTAACAGTAACAGTAACAGTATGGAACACTAGTTCCCTTCCAAGTGCACGTTTCCATATTATCCACTACTAGATTTTCCCTTAACCCCGGCTTGGTTACTTTTATTATGGTTATCAAGCAGACATGAATGTGTACGAAATAATGTCAATCTAACATGGTATATTCATTATAAGGTTCAGGAAAACAAATCAGCGTGTATAGATAATATACAGTCACATAATCGAGCAAAACAATGTATGTTCATAATCAGGACAGCATGACCAGTCAGTACTAAAACAGTGATTCTGGACTCTACAGAAATGCAAACCTAGATCCGACAAAGGATCTGGAAACTAGACATCCACACGAATCCAACGAGTATAATTAAGTCATATAGTAATTTACAACATCTTAACTCAAAACAGGTTCGAAGAAAGAAAACATGTTAAGTCAGAAATCAGGAAAACAACTTCAAGTACAAGAAAACAACATGAAAACACATAAAATAAATCGATGAAAAATCTGGGGTAATCCCCTATATGTCCAGAATCAAAATACAGAATTTCATAATTTTTCAGGAAGAATATATAAGTCATGAAAAATAGGAAAACAACACGAAAACATAGTTTAGCGAATCTGGAAATCCCAACACTGCTGTACGAAAACTAGGATATCTCGCAAACAGTGAAACAAAATCCAATTCTGCCAAAGGGATATGAAAATAGATTGAATTTAATAACTTTCACATTTCATGAGGAATTTTCATACACTATAAGGAATTATAGTGAAAACAGGGTTCTTTACTGAACAACGCGCAAAATACAGCATAAGTAGGATCTAGAAAAGAACATGAAACACCATACAAAACTTGTCTTTAAATTTAATCAAAAATCTGGGTAGTCCCTAATATCATAAGGAAACACTGACCAAAATTTTAGATCAAGATATTATGTATAAAATAGTTCTTGAAAATAGTTTGTGAACAAAATCAACCAAAAACTGAATCTGGAATTGATCGACACGTCTGTACTAAAACATTCATAACTCAGTCATACAAAATCCAAATTAAGACTAGTGGGGTTTGAAAATAGACAAAATTATCTAAAATTCATCTTTTATTTTGGAATCAAGATTCGGACTGTAGCATAGACGAAAATAGCAATCAAAACAGAACACCCAGTAAATACAGATTTCACACTTTAAATCTAGAACATCATAACTTCAAGAATATTGATCCAAACACATCCAAACTTGAAATACAACCTACCAAACATCTAAACATCATGATTTAGGGTTACTAACAAGTCCACACCTATTATTTCACATGGGTCTTAGTCCAAACACAAATTCCTACAAATATTCACATACACTGTTAAAAATGAAGATTTGGGCAAATCTTAGGTTATCACCTATCAATATTGGTGTCATAAGTCATATATGGCCAAATTATCACAATAGAGACAAGATCCATTAAGGAAAACACAATCTTTGGTCGTCTTTAGACCCAACTACACTATATGTGAACATTTCAACTTGTATCAACCTAATGAATTGTAGTACAAGTTACTTGCCTTAGAGGATGAAGAACGATCCTAATGCGAAGAGAAGCAAAACCCACGAACGAAATCCTTTCCACGTGCGAATCCAAGCAATCTACGAACAAAAACTCCCAATAACAAAATCCTTGATGCAACGAACGAAGTGGAAAATACCCACTTCAAGAATCCACAAGAAGAGATGATTGAAGGGATGTTGATGGTGATTGTGGTGCTTGGTGGTATCGGATACAAGCAAGGGGGATGTAGGGTTTTGGTGTGGAGATGGTGTAGGATACGGTGGTCGGCTTTGGGGAGGTATGCAGGCCAGGTTGGAGAGTTGGGGCAAGGCCGGGATGCACACAATAGGGGGGGAGGTCGGGATTCTTTGGAGAGGGAGAGAGAGATAATTAGGTTTAGGGTTAGGGTTTTAGAAATTAGGGATTATATATAGGGGATTAAAGTGGGCTAATGGGTTGTGGGTATTAATATGTAGTAATAGGTATACAAATGGGTAATGGATATTGGGTAACTGACAAATGGGGATACAATTTAGTGTGAATTCTATGGCTCTTGAAAAATCTTATTAGGAGTCAAAAATTATAGGTTTGGGAAATCACCACCAAAAATACCATCACATCACTATGGAAAAATATAATGAAGGTAATGTGGCCAAAAATGAAAAAAAAATCCAAAATGACGAAGGCGAACAAAAGCGACGGTCACACAATACAAGGAGCTCAAAATGAAATAAAAAGAATATATATTGAAATCAAACCCAATATACGGTTCAGGAAAAAATTACAAGAGAGATAAAATACACAAAAATGAAAAATGCACTCCAAAATATATAAAATGAAAAATAGGGGTTACATCCTACCCACCTAACATAAAAATTTCGTCATCGAAATTCAAAAGAAAGATACATAGGGTAACCCCAAAAACAAAGAAAAAGACCAAACAAAACCAAAACAACTACTTAAACCAATGAGGAAACTTCTGTTGAATTTCCTCCTCCAACTCCCAAGTCGACTTACCAGGCGAGTGAGGATTCCAAGCAACACGAACCAACTTGATGACCTTGTTCTTAAGCACTTTCTCCCGCTGATCCACAATAGCAACTGGCGGAATCTCACAAGTCAAATCTGGCCCAACGGTCAACTCAGAATAGTCGATCACGTGGCTCTCATCTCGGATGTATCTCCTGAGTTGTGAGACATGGAAGACATCGTGCACTCCTGATAAAGCTGGCAGCAATGCAAGACGATAGGCCACCTTGCCTACTCGCTCCAAAAATCTCAAATGGTCCAATAAACCTCGGGCTAAGCTTGCCCCCCCCCCACCGAACCGAATGACACCACGCCACGGCGATACCTTGAGTAAAACATGGTCACCAACACCAAACTCCAGAGCCCGTTGATGAACATCAGCCCACCGCTTCTGCCTGTCCTGAGCTACTTGCAAGTGCTTCCTGATCTGAACCACTGCATCCACTGTCTTGGTGATCAACTCTGGACCTAGCAACTTCCGCTCACCAATGTCATCCTAGCACACTGGTGATCTGCACTTCCGTCCAAAGAGTGCCTCGAACGGAGCAGCTTTAATACTGGCTTGAAAGCTGTTATTGTACGAGAACTCTGCGAGATGCAAATGATCCTTCCAAGACCCACCAAAATGAAGCATGCAGGACCTCAACATGCCCTCAAGAATCTGAATAGTCCGCTCTGACTGTCCATCAGTCTGGAGATAAAAAGCTGTACTATATTTTAATTTGCTCCCCAAACTGTTCTGAAGACTCCCAAAACTGAGATCTGAATCTCGTATCCCTATTGGATACAATGCTAATTGGAACCCCATGAAGTCTAACAATCTCTTACATGTACCTCTCAGCTAGGCTCTCAGTAGACTGACCAACACGAAAAGGAATGAAGAGAGCATTCTTCATCAAACGGTCGACAATCACCCAAATAGCATTATGACCCTCAGGACTCCTCGGCAAAGCAGTCACAAAATCCATGGTGATATGTTCCCACTTCCACTCTGGAATAGGAAGCAGTTGAAGAAGTCTAGCGGTTCTCTGATGCTCTGCCTTAACCTGCTGGCTGACCAAACACTGAGAAACAAACCGAACAACAACCCTCTTCATACCATGCCACCAGAAATGAAACTTTTAATCCCGATACATCTTAGTACCGCCAGGATGGATAAAATACGAAGGCTGATGAGCTTCTTCAAGCAACCTCTGAAGAACTTCACCCTTAGGGACACATAACCGGGAACCAAAACGAAGAGAACCATCTGAATGAATAACTATGTCCGTCCTGGATCCAGACTCAACCTCAGCTCGAAAACCCTGCAACTGCGCATCACTAGCCTGCGCCTCTTTAATCTGCTCCACAAGAGACGACTACAGCTGGAGCACCAAAAAAATCCGACCAGAACTCAGCAATACAACATCAAGCTCCAACCTCCTCATTTGCTCAATGAGATCTCTCTACTGAGTAAGAAACATAACTGCTGGTCTCCTGCTCAAAGCATCAGGCACCAAGTTTACTTTACCAAGTTGTATTGCAAACTGATGTCATAATCGGCCATAAGTTCCAACCAATGCCTTTGCCTCATGTTCAACTCCTTCTGGGTAAAAACTTACTTGAGACTTTTGTGGTCTGTAAAGATCTCCACGCGGTCTCCATGTAAATAATGTCTCCACAGCTTCAAAGCAAAGATCACTACCACTAACTCCAAGTCATGAGTAGGATAGTTCTTCTCATGCGGCCTCAATTACATCGATGCATACGCAACAACACGGCCCTTCTGCATAAGAACTGTGCCAAGACCCTTACCAGAAGCATTACAGTGAATTACAAATCTGCCTGAACCATCTGGAATAGTCAACACATGCGCTGATGTCAATCTGTTCTTCAACTCAACAAAAGCCTCATTGCACTCATTAGACCAACAAAACTTCTGATCCTTCCTAGTCAATTTAGTCAATGATCCTGCTATATTCGAAAAGTCCTGGACGAACTTCTGATAATAGCCAGCCAAATCGAGAAAACTCCTGACTTCTGAAACTGACTTGGGAATAGGCCAATCCTTCACAGCCTCATCCTTAGCAGGATCCACAGAAATACCATCGCCAGAAACAATATGACCCAAGAAAGAAATCCTGTCAAGCCAAAACTTGCACTTGCTAAGTTTCCCATAGAGCTGATTTTCTCTCAAAGTCTGCAGAACTACTCTAAGATGCTCAGGATGATCTTCCCGATTACGAGAGTACACCAAAATATCATTAATGAAGACCACCACGAACTTATCCAAGAACTGAGAGAACACTCGGTTCATAAGACTCATGAATACAGCCGGCGCGTTCGTGACCCCGAACGGCATCACAAGATACTCATAGTGTCCGTATCTAGTCCTGAAAGCAGTCTTCTGTATATCTGCAGCCTTCACCTTAACTTGGTGATATCCAGAACGAAGATCCAACTTCGAAAAAACAGCAGCCCCACTCAGCTCATCAATCCTGGGCAACGGATACCGATTCTTCACAGTAACTCTGTTCAGTTCTCGATAATCCATGCACAGACGACGACTACCATTCTTCTTATCAACAAAAAGGGCCGAAGCACCCCAAGGCAAAACACTAGGTCTGATGAAACCCAAATCAAGCAACTGCTGAATCTGCACCTTAAGCTCTGCCAGCTCAACCGGTGCCATCCTGTAGGGACTCTTCGATATCGGTTCTGTTCCAGGCTGAACATCAATACCAAATTCCACTTCCCAATCAGGGGGTAAGCCAGACAACTCATCTGGAAAAACATCCCTGAAATCCCGAACTACGAGAGGCGTAGCCTCACAGCCTGAGTGCAATTCCATCGCACAATCCACCTATTCAACTGCAGTCTTTGCCCGACCAAGAGAAGAATCTTCGGCATGGAACTCAAATTCTGCCCGATCTGAAATTCTGAAGACAACTTTTTTGGCACGGCAATCAATAACAGCATGGGCTTCACACCGGCCAATCCATACCCAGAATAACGTCGAATCCTAAATTTCCAATTATAATCAGGTTGGCTTTAAAATCTGCATCCCTAATAACAACGGGACATTGCCTGCACTCACGGGAACAACAGACAACACCACCTGTCATGATGTTCCAAGCCTCTGACATGTTGCTGCACTCTAACTGATGGCGAGCGACAAATCGAGAGGAGACAAAAGAATGGGTTGCCCCAGAATCAAAAAGAACATAGGCAAGAGAAGAGCAAACAAGGATGATACCTAAAAGAAATCAAAGACAAGGAGAAAGCATAGAAGATCAAGGGTGAGGAAAAACAATAATGCAGGAAACATGGCAAAAGGAAGCAAAGCAGGACTAAAGGATATAAACAAAAGGAACAAAACAACAAAACAAGATATACCTGCCACAAGTCCTTCAGCAGTCTCAGCCTCTGCAGCAGTCAAGTTGAGAGCTTGACCTCTCTTCGAAGCAGCGGTCCTCTGACCGACAATCTGGCATTGAGGAGGAAGCAGTGGCCTGACTGGACCACGAGCTGGGCTTGCCTGCTGAACAGAACCCTTGACTGGAAGAGCCACCTGCTGAAACGGCTGGGGACATTCGCGTACAGAATGATCAGCGGTGCCACACCTAAAGCACCGGCGGTTGATGCGCCAATAATTCTTACGCTCATGCCCAGACATCTGACAGAAGTCGCAAAAAAACCCCTCTGGAAGCCAGCAGAATGATACGAAGCTGCCCTGACCGGATGGGTTGAGACAGGCTTCCGAACAGGACCACTAGAAGACCTAGCAGCAGAATACGAAATAGTTCGCGAAGAAGGAGCCAATCCACCACGAGCCTACTCCTGAGCTCGAGCTGCTTCAAGGACCTCATCATAAGTACGCAGACGAAGAGAGACCAGATGCCTCAAGAACAGCAGAACAACAGCGTTTGTGAATCACCAGATTACAAGTAGTGATCACGCCATGACATAACGCATCAAGCAGGCAACCCATGAATCACTTGCACACTGCCAATCCGATGGCCCTCATACTCGTGTTTTTCTCTTACTTTTGTCACATCTTCACTATGTATCTAATCCTTAGTTATTTTGAATCATGAATAAAATCAATACCCTAGAGTTAGCACTCCCTCTACACTGGTCTTAACCATCAATCAACACAACGACCCAAACTTGGTCTTGTCTTTCCAATATCTGATCTCAAAAGTATTTATTCAATGTCGGTATAAGGCATAGCTACACTCTAGCTTTTAATCCCATTTCATGTTCACAGAATTGAGTATTCACACTCATAAAAATTTTCATAATTCCACATGATTCTTCTATTTCATTCTTGTGCATCAATTTCATGCATAAAGTGACAATTTTAAATTATTCCTTTCACATTCATAATTGAATCTCCATATAGTTCCTTTATTTCTCACATTATCATTTCTTTCCTTTACTTGGTTCAAAATCACAATTATATCTCAAGTAAACTTCCCATGCATTAAAATTTCACAATTTCATGGATAAAAATCCATAATAAATCACACTTTAATATTCCATTCAAAATTTCATATTATAAACTACATAGGATTTTCTCTAGAATTAATCGCATTTTTATTCCCACAAACATCAACTCTATGGAGTTCTTTTAATTGTCTCTACTCAACTTTTACCTCTAAATCTCATTTTATTAGACCAAATATTGTAGAAATATTTTTCATGAAGTCTAGATATTTTAATAACAATTATAGTATTTTTTCTGAAATTTTAAACTCCATAAAACTAGAAAAAATAAAAAGAAATCGAAAAATGTTTTTAAGAAGAGGTTTTGAACCCGAGACCCTAGGCAAACCCACGCAACAGTAACCGTTCTGTGGTGCCATCGAAGACCACAAAGTCCAAGGCGCCTAGGTGATATGAGATGGGCTTCAGTCCATATAGGTCGACACTGTGTATTTCAGTTTTTTTTAAAGAAAAAGAAATAAAAGGGCTCTGCCCAGTTTCGAACCCGCAACCAAAGACCAGACTAGCGCTACAGTGAGCGCTCTAAAATGCACCCGAAGACTAGTCGGTCCAAGTGACTCACCCGATATGTGTTGGGTTAAATTGTTTATAATTCGATTCTCTGTTCAAATACAAATTTTTCCTAAATCAAGTGTTTTTAATTCTTTTCTTCTCTACTTTGTATTCTAAATTTCCAGAATATAATCTCTATAAATTTACAGTATACCAGTACATAAAAAATTAGTATTTGACACAAAAACATAAATTTTACTCTCTACTTTGTATTTTTAGTCTACAATTTCGAAAATGAGAAAGCAATTATAATTTCTTCATGTCTTAGCACTACAATTTCCGGTAACTCTCCTTTCTTATTTTTGTGATTGTACAAGTATTTCTACAACAAAATTTATTCTTTTTCATACTATTATCAAGTCAATTTAGGCAATTCATATTTTCATGATTCTAATTCAATTAACTAGTCCTACCAACACACTTTTCTTAATCTAGCACAACTCAAACACATAATTCTTGGTAGCATGGTAATTTCTAAGGTAATAATCACAGTTTGCATCAACTAACATTCAATTTAACAAGCATTCACATTATTTACAATTTGCCTCCTTTTAACAACACATGACTAATCTAGTTGGGTTTTTCTTATCAATTTTATCGATTGCAAACCCTAGCATGATATATAGTTAGAAGTTCGAGAAAATCACCCACCTTTATGGAGAGAAACAAACTAAGAACTCTTAAAATCTCCAAGAATGAACGAATGACTCCTTCTCCTCCTAACTTGTGCCACCAATGCGCCTCCTCCTCCTTGTGCTAGCAAATCCGAGCCACCCTCTCTCTTGCTCTTTGATGTAGGCCGGCCACCTCTTGAAGGAACACACACAAATAAAATCCCTTAATCTTTTACTCACAAAAAACTCTCAATCTTTTCTCACTCTAATTCTTTTCTTTCTTTCTTTCTGTAATCCCTGTTTTCGTAAATATGTATTTTTCGTGTATTTTCCGTATTTAAAATTTTTGTAAATTATTTTTCCGCTTCCAAATTATTTTGTTAAAATGTATTGTTGGATCTTCTATTAAAATCTACTTCTTTTTGTTAATCAATGATTTTATTTGTAACTATTTTTCGATAAATTTATATTATAATACATACCCTATTAGTATTGTTGTTATTACTATTCTCCAGTATTATTATTATTACGGTTATTTTTATTTTTGTTATTATTATTATGATAATTGTTATTATTGTTATTATTATTATAAATTTGATTGTCTATTAAAAAATCTATCCCCATTGTTAATTGTATTTATTTCAAATAATTTCCATATTGTAGTACAAATATATTTTGTGTATAATCCTACTTTATATTGATTATTTTATCTTCCTATTGGATTTTAACCTAATACCCATTTAATAACCCAATACCCTGTTTAATATCCTAATACCCATTAAGCCACTCCCTAATACCCATACCCGTTTAACACCCAAACCCATTATATCAAACCCATCTGCACCTAACCCTATATATATATTCAAAAACCCTAATCATCCATATTCTAACCCTAAAGCCACCTCCTTCCAACCCTCTCTCTCTCCCCGTTCAACCCATCCCTACCGTTCGCCTCTCTCTCCCCCTACCTCCTGTGTGCACCCCCGCCCCCCTGCAGCAGCTCGACCCCAACCTCAGCGACGGCCTGCTTCCTCGAACACCTCATCCTCTGCCTCCCTCGTGTCACCGCAGTACAGCAGCATCGTGATCACCCCGTGTCTCCCATGCTCCTCCCCTTGAGCGACGCCCACGCCGCCTGTCCCTGTGCTGCTCCTCCCTAGCACCGCATGACTGGAATGCCTCCCAGCCGGTGATCCCCCAGCAGTGCAGTGCCGGTGCCAGTCCTCTCCCCATCGTGCCGTAGCGGAGCAATAGCCTTCCCCTGTGTTCCTCCGTCGACAGTTCTGCAGAAACCTCGACAGCATGCCATAGTCGCGGCGCCCCTCTCGATCCCTGTTCGCCGGTGCCGTCCCCTTGGCCGTCGCCGGTCATTGCCAAGCCAGAGCCGAAACCACTGTAAGTTACTGTTGCTGTTTGGTTTTGGGTCACTTTGATTATGGGCCGTCGGATCTTCCTTGATCATCATGATCATGATCTCCATCATCGCCTTCGATTGTGGACCGCCCGATCTCCTCCTAATTCGATTTGACCATCATCATCATCAGCAGCTTTCGATCTCAGCCATCCGATCTTCCATTTGATCATCACCAAGCCATTGGATGTAGGCCGTCCGATCGTTGATCATTGCCATTGTGATCATCGTTTCCATCATCATCAAGATCTTGATCTCGACCGTCGGATCTCTTTTTGATCATCGCGATCGTGATGATCATCTTGATCTTGAGCTTTGATCTTAGCCGTCCGATCGACCGATCACACTTGATCTCGGCCCTTGATCGTCTCGATCATCTCGTTCGTCTTTTACATGGTGAGTTAAACATTTGACCCATTTTTTGTTCTCATTCATCAAATTGTCATTCATGGTATATTTACTATTTTAGTACTCTTCTAATTCTTATATATTTTATGTTCGATCTCGGCCGTTAGATTTGCTTGATGTTCATCTTGATCACCATCTTGATCAACCAGATCCGTGTCTGATCATGATCATTTGCTCATCGCTGTGTCACCGGGATTCCGATCCCGTTATTCTCAATATTTTGGATCTAACGTCTGTTAATTCTTGATTTTGATGACTACAACACAATGCAAAATGTATCTGTGCTACGCTGTATATAATTGCAGGTTGTTTCAGAAGATACACAAAGGGCCTCATTACTCTAAAGCTGAACAAATGAACAAGCACAGCTCCGGATAAAGACAATGGCTAAAAGCTTCACTCAAGACTCAAGACTCAAGACTCAAGTCAAGACAAAGCTTCAAATGTCATATATTATGTGTGTCTTGTAAAAATGTAATATTTTTCTCTTTATTGAGTCTTAGAATGATGTACAGCCTTGTCACACACACATACACTCACATATAACATTTTATAACTGTGTGTTTACAAAATCCAAAGGTCGAAACAGCTTGAACTAGATTAGCTGTTGAGTACCAGTCAACTACCACTTATACCAGTCGACTGAGTCTGTACAAAACTGCCTGATCTTATTCAAACTCTGACCAGTCGACTCATAGAGGCAACCCAGTCGACTGTTCAAGTGCTTTTGACTGTTTTCTGATTTCAAAAGCTATTTTTTCGAATTTAAAAGTTTTATCCGTTATTTATCCGTTGATCAAATGATTATGAGTAACTGTCTTTAACTGCCAGGGATTCTAGCCTATAAATATAGCCTAAGAATCACCTTCAAAAGGTCCCAAGCAATTTTTTAGAATAATTTTAAGATTTCTGCATTAAAGAGAGAAAAGCTTTCAAAACTCACTAAGTCTTGGTTCGCTATCTTCAGTCCAGCATAATATTGAATTCATTTTGGACTGGATTTGGAAGTCAACCAATTAGCCACGTACTAAATCACAATCACAACAAGGCTATAGGTTGATTGTAAATAATTTCATTGTTTTCTTTTTCCTCTCGGTTGGAGAGCAGGACTCTAGGTTGTAGAGTCGGGTTTTGTCACTCTTGGTGGAAGAGTGGGTTGCTTTGTCTGGTTGAGAGAAAAGACTACGGGTTGGACAAGGTTGTTGTCTGAACGCCGTAGGGTATTCTTGTAATCTTTTTCAAGAATAGTGAAAAATCTCAAGTGGGTTGCTTGGGAACTGGTTGTAGGTCGGGAGGACCGAACCAGGATACATCGTGTGCACTCTGTGGTTGTATCTCTCTACTTGCATTTCTATTTTCTCATTTTATAATTTTCTTTCTGTGAAACTTGTCTGGATAGTTGACTGGTCAGACTCATACTACTCTGAGTTATTTGTGTGACAAGTCGACTGTCTCATCTCTAAGTCGACTTCTCAGACTTCTTTAAAATACTTTTCTTTTGTTGCTTCAGTCGACTGGTTTATCCCTTCAAGTCGACTGAACAGAAGAAATTCTCAATTCCGTATTTTTAAATTTTTATAAAATACTATTCACCCCCCTTCTAGTGTTTCTTGCCTTGCCTACAGGATCCAACACTTGGTATCAGAGCCTGGTTGAGTGCAATGGCAACTACTTCAAATACAAATCAGTACCATGAAGATCAATCTACACAAAGTCCACCTCTCTTCGATGTAACAAATTACAATTATTGAAAGTGTAGAATGAAGATCTACCTACAACCCATTAATTATGAAATATGGAACATGACGGAAACAGAATACACCGCTCCTACTATTCCATATGCACAATGGAACGACGACATGAAAAACCAAACAATGAACAATGCAAAAACAATGAATGCATTATTCTGTGCTCTCACAAAGGAGGAGTTCAATCGTGTGTCGAATGAAACAACTGCACATCAAATCGGGCACACACTCGAGGTAACACATGAAGGAACGAACAAAGTGAAAGAATCTAAAATATATGTTCTTGTTCACAGGTTTGAAATGTTCCGCATGAAGGAGAATGAGAGTGTGTCCGAGATGATTACTAGATTTACAGACATTACAAACTCACTTGTGGCACTTGGGAAGATATACACTCAAGCAGAGATGGTGAGAAGAGTACTCCGTGCACTTACCCCCGAATGGGAAAAGAAGACCACTACCATAGAACAGGCCAATGATTTATCACAACTTTCTCTTGAGAATCTTGTGGGAAATCTAATGGCTTATGAGGTACAAATTAAAGAATGCAAGAAGGATGCCGAACCACAACAGTCAAAGAAGAAAACATTAGCATTCAAAGCCATATCAGACTCCGAAGAAGAAGAAGAAGATGAGGAGGAGATTGCTATGTTCACAAGGAGATTCAAAAAATTTCTAAGGAAGGGTAAGTTCAATTCAAAATCTAAAGATTCTAATGATTCTCCAACTTGTTTCAGATGTAACAAAGTAGGCCATATGAAGAAGGATTGTCCACTAGAGAACACAAAGTCTAAGGGAAAGACATCCAACTTCAAAAAGGATAAGTACACAAAGAACAAGTTCGCCAAAAACAAAAAGGCATATCAAGCAACTTGGAATGATAGCGATTCTTCTTCAGAAGAAGAAATTGATGAGACCAACGAGGTTGCAAACGTGTGCTTCATAGCATCACAAAATCAAGTAAGTAATGAGTGTGATTCAGATGATTTACTTAATGCATTCAATGAAAATTTTCAAGAACTGAAAAGGAAAAAGATTAGAGTTAAGAACCTAGAGAAAGTTAATCAAATACTTTCTCAAGAGAATCTTAACCATGATAAAGAAGTAAAATCTTTAAATTCTCGTATTTTAAGTTTAGATATGGATCTTGAATCTCTAAAGAAGAATTATGAAGAGATATCTAAGAACGTATCTAAGTTTAATAAAGGAAAAGAGAATTTAAACGATGTTCTTCAAAATCAAGTAAAATCTAGTCAAAAGTTTGGACTTGGTGTTAAAAAATCTCTTGAAAAAGATCATTCTTCTAAGAACACTAGTATAAATAAATCTGTATCTATTTCTAGTGTTAGATATAAATTGTATGAGTTCTTTGAAAAACCTAACTTTGTACGTTCTATTGATAAAAGCAAATCTAAATTTCAGTCAAGTCGACTGTATCCATCCACCAGTCGCCTGTCCAGAGTTACTGAGTCTTATTCAACAAGACCAAAATCTCATATAAGTCGATCTATATTATCATCCAGTCGACTGACATATAGTAGAAGTCGACTGAAATGTGTTATAAAGTCGACTGGACAGAGCAAACATATATGGGTTCCAGTCAATTTGAGTTCAAAAGATAGAATTGCCTATATAAACTCATATATGCGGAATGTTTGTAATTCTTCTAATTTCATTCCTGCTTATGGTGGAAAATCAAACTCATCATGGATTTGGTTTCCCACAAACTAATATCTTTTGGACCCAATGAAAAGGGTACCATATTCACATTGAATATTTTATAGGTACCAAAGAAAGATCGTTGGATACTTGACAACGGATGTTCTAAGCATATGACTGGTCATGCCAATCTCTTATCTACCATATAAAGCATTGATGGAGGAACAATTACTTTTGGTGATAACAATAAAGAAAAAGTCATAGGAATCGGCATGGTCGGTAAGGACACTAACCCGTCTATAGAAAATATTTTATTAGTTAGTGGACTTAAACATAACCTGTTAAGTATTAGTCAACTGTGTGACAAAGGTTATAAAATTGTATTTGAAAAAGATTCTTGCTTAATTTATGATTCCACTATGCAAAACATTATTTTTCAAGGTTTTAGGAAAAACAACATTTATGAGTTATGTTTGAATACAAATGAGTTTTCAAATGATTTTTGTTTAGTAGCTTCTAATAATGATTCTTGGCTTTGGCATAGACGCTTTGGTCATGTGAATATGAAAAATCTCTCTAAAGTATCTAAGTACAACCTAGTTAAAGGGCTGCCAAGACTATCCTTTAAAAGGGATAAGTTATGTGATGCATGTCAACTAGGTAAACAAATTAAATCTACTTTTAAAACAAAAGAAGTAATTTCTACTAGTAGGCCGCTTGAATTAATTCATATGGATTTATTTGGCCCTACTAGAGTTGCTTCTTTAAATAAAAGTAGATATGTATTTGTTTTAGTAGATGATTTTTCATGATTCACTTGGACCTTCTTTTTAAAACATAAAAATGATGCTTTTGATGAATTTACAAATTTTTGTAAACGAATTCAAAATCAAAAGTCTCTAACCATAGTCACTATTAGAAGTGATCATGGTGGAGAATTTGAAAATGAAACGTTTGCAGAATATTGCAACAAGAATGATATAACTCATTCATTTGCATTTCCTAGAGCTTCACCAGAAAATGGAGTGGTTGAAAGGAAGATTAGGACTTTGCAAGAATGTGCACGTACCATGCTTGTTGAAAGCAATTTACCTAAGTATTTTTGGGCTGAAGTTGTTGCTACAGCTTGTTATGTTTTAAACAGGATCTTGATAAGACCTAAGCTAAAGAAGACTTGGTATGAGTTATTTTTAAATAAAATTCCTAAAGTATCTTACTTTAAGATTTTTGGTTGTAAGTGTTTTATTCTGAACACTAAAGATAATTTAGATAAATTTGATCCTAGATCTAATGAGGATATCTTTATAGGATACTCAAATAGGAGTAAAGCATATAGAATCTTCAACAAGTCAACAATGACTATTGAAGAATCAATGCATGTTACATTTGATGAATCTCTGCCTTCATCAAATTTAATTAAAGATGATGAAACTGATTCATCACCTTTAAATAAAGTAATTACATCTTTAGAACAAACTAGTCTCGCGGATAAGTCGACCGATAAGGACGTCAAGTCGACTGATGTAAAATAGTTGACTGATCCTATTGTGATATCTCAAACTTTACCAAAATCTTTTGTTGAAGTTAGAGATCATCCTCATGACTTAATAATTGGTGACATCTCTCATGGTATTCAGACACGATCATATATTAATATGATATCTCACACAGCTTTCTTGTCGGATTTTGAACCGAAAAATATACAAGAGGCATGTGAGAATGAATTTTGGATGAATGCCATGCAAGATGAATTAAACCAATTCATAAGGAATGATGTATGGGATTTAGTTTCACGACCTCTTGATCATACTATTATTGGTACTAAATGGGTATTCAAAATAAGTTAGATGAATCAGGGAAGTTGTTAGGAACAAAGCTAGACTAGTTGCTCAAGGATATAATCAAGAAGAAGGCATAGATTTTGATGAAACATATGCTCCTGTTGCTAGATTAGAATCAATTCATATTTTATTATCTTTTGCTTGTTTTATGAATTTTACACTTTATCAAATGGATATTAAAAGTGCATTCCTTAATGGGTTTATAAAAGAAGATGTTTTTGTTAAACAACCACCAGGTTTTGAACATGAACAATTCCCAAACCATGTTTTTAAATTGAAAAAGGCTTTATACGGTCTTAAACAAGCACCACGTGCTTGGTATGATCGATTGAAAACTTTTTTTAGAAACAAGTATTGAGATAGGTAAAGTAGATACTACTTTGTTTATTAGGAGAATTAAGAATGATATTTTAATCATACAAATATATATTGATGATATAATTTTTGGCTCTACTAATAGTAATCTATGTCAAGAGTTTGCTAACACCATGAAAAACGAATTTGAGATGAGTCACATGGGTGAACTCAATTATTTCCTTGGACTACAAATTAAGCAGTCACAAAATGGTATATTCATTAATCAAGGAAAATATGCAAAGGAATTACTCAAACGGTTTAACATGGATAGCACAAGTAGTAAAACCACACCTATGGCTACTACCACTATCCTTGACAAAGACATATTAGGTAAGAGTGTTGATCAAACACTCTATCGAGGTTTGATTGGCTCACTCTTATATATAACTGCTAGTAGACCAGATATTATGTTCAGTGTATGTTTGTGTGCTAGATATCAGTCAAGTCCTAAAGAATCTCACTTAAAAGCTGTGAAACGAATTTTAAGATATATTAAAGGCACATCTGATTATGGTTTATTCTATCTACGCACCGATAATTTTCAACTTTTGTCATATAGTGATGCTGATTTTGCTGGCAGTAAAACTGATCACAAGACCACTAGCGGGACATGTCATTTTTTGGGACATTCACTAGTTTTTTGGTGCAGTAAGAAGCAAAATTCGGTATCCCTATCTACTACAGAAGCTGAATATATCGCTGCAAGTTTGGCTTGTGCACAAATTTTGTGGATGAAACAAACCTTATTAGATTATGGTATTTCTTATGAAAGGTCTTCAATAATGTGTGATAATACCAGTGCCATTAACCTATCTAAAAATTTGGTTCAACATTCACGTACGAAACATATCGATATTCGACATCATTTTCTACGTGATCATGTTTTAAAAGGAGACATCTCTTTAGACTTTATCTCTACTGATAAACAAGTAGCTGATATCTTTACCAAACCCCTTAAAGAAGACACCTTTAATACATTAAGAAGAGAACTAGGGATATGTGATTTTCTTGATATTTGTTGAAATTTATTTTTGTTTAAGTCGACTTGCATATGTTGTTCAGTCGACTTCTACATATCATTTTCTATACTTAATTTTTTTTTGAACAGTCGACTGAGATGTTCAACCAGTCGACTGACCAGTTGTGTTAATTATATATTTTTCTCTCGACTAAGTCGATTGCATACTAAGAACAGTCGACTGTCGCGACTCATTCTGTCTTAAAATTCGAATCGTCGCACCGATTTTGAGATATCTATTCATCTTTTGACTCACCTTTTGACCATTCTAAACTGTTGATTTCATTTCCCCTTCGATCTCAGCCGTTCCCATCAAGTTAAAACCCTAAATCACTACCTCTCCTATTTTCACTTTTACGCCAACTATTTTCACCTAGATCTGGAGAACTAGAAGAGAACGAGAAGAAGAAAAGAAGTCGACTCCTGTGTTGCTGCTGTCTCAAGTTGATTTCTTGTTTCTTTGCTGATTGCTACCTTTCATTTTCTGTTGGTAAACTCTCCTTCACCTTCACTCTTATATTATGGCACCAAAAAGATCCAAAACCTCTCATGTTGATGAAGGTTCTTCCTCTAAGGACTACTCTCAATTTCTTAGAAGCCCTGATTTTATGGAAAAATGGTATATCATTTTTACCATGATTATTTTTCCAGGTAGATTTGTTAATTTTAATGATCTTGATCGGTTTAACCTTGTGTCTCTATTCCAAAATTATAGTCTTTATGATTTCTTGTCCTTAGAAAATCAACCCCATTATTACCCTCAACTCATTTATCTATTTTATACAAATATGAGGGTGGTTCAATTGGATGATGGTGAAGTTATAATTTATTCTTCTGTGAAAAATAAGAAGATGAAACTCACATCCGAAAGAATTAATCTGATTATGGGTATAGATAATGAAGGACTTTATTTAGGAGAAATCATAATGGATGATGGCTTCATCCTATCTAAAATCTATTTGCCCAACCATGGACTCCCTATGACCAATAAATCCATTACCCCTATTGCAAAACTTGTTGCACGAATACTGTCCTATAATATTATCCCTAAAACAGGGAGTTATGATCAGTATTCCATGGAATTGCAACAAGCTGTATATGAAATCTTTGGTAAAATAAATGTTAATTAGGTTCGTATCATCTTTCCTAGACTTCATAAGTCCCATTCCACTTTTCTTCCTTATGGTGCTTTACTTACTCTTGTTTTCTGTGCTTACGATATTGATCTCGATTCCAAGACCAATGTTGTCAAGTACTATGAATGCTTTGATCGTGCAAGTTTAGCACGCATGAAGCTTCTTGATTCTCCATCTAGATCTACCACTAGGCCTTCTTGCCAAACCCAAGTTCCTTTAGCCACTTCTGCTCGACCATCTTCAGCTTCTAGCTCTTCTCGCCCCCGAGCTGATTTTGATGATCCACGCAGTATTTATAATGCTGTTAACTATCTCATGGATCGTCAAGATGCTCTTGAAACCCAACTTTCTCATCTTACTCATCTTTTCACCACTCAATTTCCTTCTCCCTCTCAAGATGACGATGATGACGATGACGAAGACGAAGACTGATGAGTTTTTTTAATTTTTTATTTTTTCTTACAATGTATTTTTCTTATTGCACTTTAGTGTTTTGGTATTTTGTACTAGTTTCAAAGACTCAGTTGTTATGAATTAATTTTGTTTGTGTGGTATTTTGTTTAAGTGAAATATTCTTTCTTCCCATTTCTGTCTTTTTGTTGATGACAAAGGGGGAGAGAACACTGATAATCTACTCTCTATTGACTGATAATCTACTCTCTATTGATAATTTTTTTTGTGATAAGTCGACTGACATTTTTTTGATAAGTCGACTGACATACATTTTTGTTTTGTGATGTTAATTTTTGTGATAATTTATGCATGATGTGTAATACCCTGATTTTTCAAATATATGAAAGATTATTTATTTTTATATATGGTGTGCTTGTGTAATATGTTGACTATTATTTTCAACATGATGAATAAGAATATTGTTTCCTATAAAGCATTTTTTTTTACCAAAGCCCAAATGTTAATTTACTTATTTACTTCTACAAAATAACTATTTTGGCCCAATTAATTTTAAGCCCACGAAATTAATCTTTTATTATTTTCTACAACTTGTATGTGTAACATTTCTTTTAAAGAGACTTATTATTTTATGTACAAGTTCTTGTAGGGGTGTTTTGTGCATGCACGTGCATTTCACATACACGTGCATTGAGCACTATTCTTGGCCGGACTTGAGGTAGAGAAGTGGGTGTAAGTCATGGATAGTTATGTGAGGTGTGGGTAGTTTTCACAACTCCCTAGTCCATCCTAGCCCTTGATCCCATAACTATCTACTAAATCCTAGCCATCCATCTACTCAAATTTGTGTATAAATACCCCCTCTCATTCATTATTTCTTTTACACTAGAATCATATTGTAAGAGAGGTATTTTTGTGAGAGAGTGGTGTGTGCTTTTCTGTGGAGACCGAGCAGCATTTCTGAAGGCTTCGGTGTGGAACAAGGAGCAAGGAGCAAGGAATCGTCCACTGCAGTAAGGAGCTTTTGCTGGATTCGATTACTTTGTCAAATAAGGCGGGTGTTTCTCAGGACTTCTAATGTAGGAATTATACCATGATTATGATATTTGTTACCATGTTTCTGAAAAGTAAATTCAACATATTAGAATTTGCCTGAGTATGTTTATGATGATAATCATGAAGGACAAATGGCGAAATAATGACACTGTAAATAAGAATGAATTGGGTCTGTACAGCCGACTGTCTTTTGGACGAGTCGACTGGTACGAGACGTATATTCTCATATTTTGATAGAAAGTTTCGTGATGTATATGTGTATGGACTAAAATGAAACAGAAATGCCATCTTGTATCTTCTATGTCGCATATGACTGAGAGGACATGAATATGTGGAAAGAAACTAGTGATATTAGAAAAATTGAGATTGGGTCGGTACGGTCGACTGTCGATGGATAAGTCGACTGGTACGAGACATCCGTTACATATTTTGTTAGAAAGTTTTCGTTGACATACATGTGTACAATTAAAATGAAATAGTAAGGCTAAACTCATATTCTTCATGGTATACATGAATGAGGAGCCATGAGCCTGTGGAAAAAGAACTAGTGATGATTAACAAAACTAAGTATGATCTATGCAGACGACTGGTGATATGATCTGTCCAGTAGTTTCATGAAATGAAGTATCTTTCCATTGTGTTATTTTAGTGTAATGGTTTGAGATTAATATTTTCATCTCTGCAATGCATGTTTAAAACATTTCCTCGAAGAAAAGACAATATTAGTAACTTGAAATTCCATGTTGCGATGTTACTGAACAGTAAGAAACTCCGTGTTTATGAACATGAATGTATGTAGACTGTAAATTGACAGCATGATGCAAGTGTATGTAAGAACTGTAAGAAAGATAATCTCTCAAATTGAAATATGAATCTGTCCAGTCGACTTAATGCGAGTAGTAAGTCGACTGAGCTGAACATAGAAATGTACTGTTAAGAACCCCCAGGACCGACGACTGATGGAATAACAGTCGACTATCATGTGAATGATTTTTGAACATAGAAAGCTGCGGAACAGCCGACTGGCCATGTGTAGTAGTCGTCTCTCCCGAGTGTTTATGAAGAACTTGTATTGACTGTATAAGTCGACTGGTCTTTTCTAAGTCGACTGTACAGAGTAGAATTTGATATGTCTGAGATTTCATTTTGATTACTGCTAAGAGTTGTGAACTTTATGATTGGTGTTAATAAACTCTTTCTATTGCTGTATGAATTTATATGAAATGAATCATAGTTTGAATTGAGAAATTTACATGAAATGAATCATAGTTTTGGATTGGGAATTACATGAATTTACAAGTTAAGAACATGATATGCTGAGGCAATGAAAAATGAATTCATGAGTTTGAAATGCTCAAATTGGAAATTGTGAATTGTAAATTGAAACGAAGAGTAGCTAAGTCTCCCCCGGCAGTGAAATGAATGAAATGAAATGATATTGAAAAGAAGACCAAGTTTGGTCATGTATAAATGAAATGATAAGTCCGGTTTGGTGGAGAGGCTAACTCTAGAGCTTTGATTTTTATTCATGATTCAAATGATTTTAGTACATAGTGAAGAGGTGATGAAAGTGAGAGAAAACATAAGTATGAGAACTAGAGTTTACGGTGCGGGTGTGTGAGCCACAGAATGTATACTTGATGAGTCAAGACATGGCGTGGGCACAACTCAGAATGATCGGACTTTAGCCACGCTTGTGGGATGTTTGGTGACTGCAAGAGGATCGTGTTCAGGGAGGAGGCTGAATTGCCGCAGAATGCATGCTTGATGAGTCAAGACATGGCGTGAGGTTTCCCTCCAGGGTCCAGGATACGTGCTTGTACTCATAGATCATCTAGGATACTCACTGTAATTACAGAAGTAGAGTAAGTCATGGCGAGGGATTGAACCCTACAAAAATGAAGAACGGTTAAGAGGCTTGCCCTCGGACCTATGTAGTATGGAATGCATAGAATCCGAATAAGTGTGCATTAGTGTCATGTAAATTAAGTAATTGCATTAAGGATTAAGTGCACGATCACAACACGACATCATTAAGATTTTCCCCCTTACTTTAATTGTTTTGTGAACAAGTGTGTGATCTGTTAAGAAATGAGATTCGTTATACTGTTTCTAGCATAGAGAGGATGGACATGTATAATTATCGTCGGTTGAATAAACTGACGTACCCACAGTTTTGTATGCAGGATAAATTACATGTTAAAGAGGAATGGATGCATAAAGATTTTTACCATGTTGTTGTACATTTATGTAAATGTTGTATATTTTTACTTCCGCTGTGTAAATGAAAAGTGTAAAATATGATGTAAACTCTGATGTAAAGTGAAAAGTTTAAATTCCTTGTAAAATTGTACTGAAGAAAGTGAAAAGATCCTGTAGAACATCTCGAATTCAGTGTATTTGGGATTCGGGGCGTTACAGAGTGGTATCAGAGCCACGCTTTCTACGCTTTCACACTTGTAGAAATTTATAGGGAACGACACCCTAGAAGTGGATATTAGAGTGTGTGTCTGAGTTTAGAAATTTAAATGTAAGTGACTTACATTTGTGTTGCTCTAAGATTTATGCTTCTTCCTCTCTATTCTAAGATGGCTGATCACTTCGACCCTGCTGGAGATGACGACTGGCATATCATTGAGGAAGAGTACCATCCTGGACAGGCTGATTCCGAGGACGAGTATCACCCTGGGCAAGCAGATTCTGATGAGGAGGAGTGGCCTGAATCTCGAGAGATTACCCCACCTCCAGACTCGTCTGACGATTCTTCTTCCGATGAAGAAGAGCCGATGAAGAAGAGGGACCAGCTCTGAGTAGCACTGTGGCTTCTCTTCAGAGGCAGGTGGAAATACTGTGAGAGAGAGTCGGATTATTGGAGGCTCAACTGGCAAAGCGAAAGGACGACTTTTCAGTTCTCAGTCACCGAGTATGGGAACTTGAGAAGAGGAAGAACTTGACAGATGTGCTGAAGGATGAAGTTGATGAACTACGGGAAGAACTTCGAGCAGCGAAGAGGACCCGTAGGAGTTAGATTGTTGTAGCTTCTATTTTCTTCCATTCTGATGTAAAAAATGTTTTTAATTCGAATGTATAAACTTTGGAATTCAATGAAATGCAAGTTGATTTAAGTTCTTGTCTTATACTTCGAATTCAATGGATCTTTTGCATCAGAATATGTCGAGAAGAGGAGCTAGGAGTGGGGAAGGTTTGGATCTGGAGACTGAGCTTGCTAGGGTCTACCAGACGCTGAATGCAGTGGCTATGAACCAAGGAAGGGGGCCTGCGAATCCAGTGCTCGAGGCGATTAAGCTAGTGGAATCGTTCAAGAGAATGAAGCCACCTGTATTTGAGGGAAAGTCAGACCCAGATGCGGCTGACAACTGGATTCGGCAAGTGGAGACAATCTTTGAGGTGTTGGAGACACCGGATGGCAGCAAGGTCAAGTTGGCAACTTTGCAACTGGAGAAGGATGCGGCTGTTTGGTGGCAGTCGATGAAGAGGACCATGGGAGGCATGTTGCTTGGCTGGGAGGAATTTCTGGGAGAATTTTGCAGTCACTATTTCCCCTCCGATGTTCAAGAGAAGAAGGCAATGGAGTTTCTGTCACTTCAGCAAGGCAGCATGTCAGTGAGAGAGTATGAGACTAAGTTTACTCAGCTCTCCAGGTATGCTCCAGAACTGGTGATGGATGAGGCGAAGAAGGCCCGTAAGTTCGAGCATGGACTGAGACCAAGCTTGAGATCCCGGATGATACCTCTTGGTATCAGGCGATTTGACAAGTTGGTCAAGAGGGCGGCAGCGACGGAGGCAGATATGGAACAGTTCCATGTTGTTCAGAACCGGAAGAACAACTGCCAGTCCGGGAAGAGGCCCTCACATCCTGGGTGTTTCAAGGGGCAACCATCTGCACAGAGGTTCAAACCGACAGGGGCGAACGCTATCAGTGTAGCTGGAGGACCTGGGAACAATGTGGTGAGACCTTCTGCAGTCACTTGCTACAACTGTGGTGAAATGGGACATTACCAATCTCGATTTCTCAAACCACGGGCTGGCAATCACAATGTGCCAATACAGCAGACTGGGAAGAGGCCGTACCAATCAGGGCGAGTATTTGCCTTGACGGAAGCTGATGCTGAGGAGGCAGATCAGGTCATCTCTGGTATGAGGGCTGATGTTTAGTGGTTTTCGTCATTTCTTCTTCCCGTTTATATTGTGAAACTGTTATGTAATGGTGTGTATTATGTAACAGGAGAACTTTATCTTAATGGAATGAAAGCTGTGGTATTGTTCGATACTGGATCCTCTCATACATTTATGTCTCCTAGATTTGCTAAAGTGTTGGGAGTTGAACCGAAGATTTTTCCAGGCAAGATCTTGGCAGTAGCTACTCCATCAGGGAAAACTTTGACCACTGATCGGTATTATGCTGATTGCGAGATTGTGATTGGAGATCGAATCTTTGGCATTGATCTGATCGAGCTGACTATCTTGGGAGTCGATGTTATCATTGGCATTGATTGGATGTCGGTGTACAGTGCAAGCATCGAGTGTAAGACCAAGACGGTAACAGTGAAGGCTCCAAGAGGACCTGAAGTCACTTTCCAAGGGAAGCAGAAGTGTTCTAAGCTGGTCGCAACTATCCGCAAGGAAGAGACTCATGTGGAAGTGCAAGGGATTCCTGTGGTTCGGGACTATCCGACTGTGTTCTTGGAAGATTTTCCTGGGTTACCCCCGCATCGTGATGTAGAGTTCAGCATCACTGTTCAACCGGAAAGTGCACCCATTTCTAAGGCACCGTATAGGATGGCTCCAGTGGAACAGGATGAGGTGAAACGACAGATTGAGGAACTGTTGGAGAAAGGCTTTATTCAACCTAGTGCGTCACCTTGGGGAGCACTAGTGCTTTTGGTAAAGAAGAAGGATGGATCGATGAGAATGTGTATCGATTACCGAGAGCTGAATAAGGTCACTGTTCAGAATAAGTATCCGATTCCTCGAATTGATGATTTGTTTGATCGTCTACAAGGAGCAGCTGTATTCTCCAAAATAGATCTTCGATCAGGATATCACCAAGTGCGAGTGAAAGCTGAAGATGTGCATAAAACTGCATTTAGAACTCGACATGGGATTACGAATTCTTAGTTATGCCATTCGGAGTGACGAATGCACCCGCAATCTTCATGGATTTGATGAACAGAATTCTGAGGCCGTTCATTGATTCTTTCGTCGTGGTGTTTATCGACGATATTCTCGTGTACTCCAAGTCAGAGGCGGAGCACACCGAGCATCTGGCAGCAGTTTTGCAGAAGCTGGAAGAGCAGAAATTGTATGCCAAGTTATCCAAGTGTGATTTCTGGAAATCTGAAGTGGCATTCCTAGGTCACATCCTTTCTAAGGAGGGAGTGGCAACTGACCCTCAGAAGATAGAGGCAGTGAGAGATTGGGCTAGGCCTACTACAGTGAAGGAAGTCAGAAGTTTTCTTGGGATGACTGGATACTACCGGAGATTCATTCAAGGTTATGCTCAGATAGCTGTGCCGCTTACTGGACTGACCAAGAAGA